>OZ023285.1:0-652057 GCA_964007245.1 Hypomecis atomaria | reverse complement strand
CCGCCCCATTCCTCTTGCCGTTATTAATAGCGAGCAAAAAAACTCCTAAAAATCACGTTTGTTGTATGGCAGCCCCCCTCAAATATTTATTTTATTCTGTTTTTAGTATTTGTTGTTATAGCGGCAACAGAAATACATCATCTGTGAAAATTTCAGCTGCCTAGCTATCATGGTTCATGAGATACAGCCCGGTGATAGACAGACAGACAGACGGACATCGAAGTCTTAGTAATAGGGTCCCGTTTTTACCCTTTGGGTACGGAACCCTAAAAATTGAATATTAAAAAATCTGTAAAGTTTACGGACGATAATTCTACGTGATAACGTACGTGCGTCACAAGCTGAACGCTTAGGCCGATCGTGCCTCTCTATCGCTTGTTCCGCGCTCTCGCTTGCACTCTCGGCTCAGGCGGAACGTGACAATGAGTCATGATATTTCGAGCGTGCAGCCTGCGTTTATCGATTTATTAAATATGACGTTTACACTTCAAAATTAAATGAGTAGGTACCTAGATAAGTGGAGGATAGATAAAAAAAGTCAATTGCCAGGTGCTTAGCGACTCGAATTCAGCCATGTATAAAAATGGCGATCGCCATTATCGTGTACAATGCGATGTCCGTCATATTTACATAACAACTGGAATCGTACAAAAGCTGTAATTTGGCGGCTCCGGCCTTGAACCCGCGACCGCCGTGATTCGAGCTAAGTTTAATGATTTGTTTACTCTGTGACGTCGCTCGTGAAATCGCAAAAAAATGACACGAGTAGGAGTAGTTGGAAATATATTTACTTTAGTAAATAATAGCCGTGGTGGTCTAGAGGTAGTGACACCCGGCTTACAATCGTGAGGTCGTGGTTTCAAATCCTGGTCCAGTACCAATGAGTTCTTTGGAATTTATGTACGGAATTTCACACCACTGCATACGTCCGTAGAATAATTTCGAAGGCGTATGTGAATCCACTAATCCGCACTGGGCCAGCGTGGTGGATATGGATCAATCGCCTTTCGTAGGTAGGCGCCTACGTCCTGCAGTGGACTATTAAAAAGGCTAGTTCAGAGTACAGAGATAATTAGAAACCACTACTGCTAGGGGCAGTCCCACAAAGTGAATACACTTATATGTACTACTAAACTGGTGAGCAATTATCTCAAAAGAGCGGATGTAAGTGATACAACGAAAATCCCCAGTGTACAAAATGTCGGCTGTTCGCCCTGTCTCACCGTAAAAGGGTGAGTCGGGTGTAACTATCGTACGCTGTCGACAGTGTCTGCTGTACAACCATCGACATTTTTTTCTTACATTCCTTATTAAATATTAGGGGACATTTTACACACGGTCTCTGACCCCGAACTAAGCAAGGCTTGTTATATGACTGCCGGAGACTGATATACTACATATACATATTTTAAATACATACTTAGAGAATACCTAAATATCACCCAGACACAGAGCGAACACCTATGTTCATCACATAAATATTTGACCTGGGGGGTGGGGTCAACCCACGCCTCTTTGACCCAGGAGTCAGGGTCACTAACTACTGAGCCACCGAGGCAGTCAATTATGTCAGGTATTGATGTTAGAACACCATCAATTTTATTTATATGGCGTATTAATTCTAAGTAGGTACTGTACTGTACCAGCCTTTTTAATAGTCCACTGCAGGTTGTAGGCCTACCCACGAAGGAAGTAGGCCTATTCCACCACGCTGGCCCGGTGCGGGTTGGTGGATTCACATACGCCATCGAATTTCTTCTACGGACGTATGCAGGTTGCCCCACGATGTTTTCCTTCACCGAAAGTGAAACTCCGTACTTAAGTTCCAATGTACTCATTGGTACAGGACCTGGATTTGAACCTACGACCTCACAATTGTAAGGCGGGTATTACCACTACACCACCACAGCTTGTCTGAACATCACAGAGCTATTACAACTAGAGAGATAGCGCTGTTGTCGCTTCAGGCAATTCTCAACTACAAAAATGTATGGACAAGTAAAAAACTCCTAAAAATCACGTTTGTTGTATGGGAGCCCCCCCATAAAATTTTTATTCTATTTTTGGTATTTGTTGTTACAGTGGCAACAGAAATACATAATCTGTGAAAATTTCAGCTTTCTAGCTCTAACGGTTCATGAGATACAGCCTGGTGACAGACAGACGGACAGCGGAGTCTTAGTAATAGGGTCCCGTTTATACCTTTTGGGTACGGAACCCTAAAAAAGTCTGCTATAAGGCGTTGGTTACATGATGTGAATGTCGAAACGCTTAGATCCGCCTTGGCGTCTGAGTAGTTCTACTTTCAGATGTGTTCCACTCGACAATATTGCGCTATGGCAAATCCGTCTTCGATTTCCAGTTAAGAAATATATTTTAACGCAACTGATTTGCTTAATTTATTGAAAACTATGTAACTTTTATCTTTTATCTGCTTCACATAGTCCTTTATTTTATTAACCGACTTCCAAAAAGGAGGATGTTCTATGTTCGTGTGTATGTTTTTTTTTCTGTATGTTCATCGATAATTTCGCCAATTGTGAACTGAATCGAAAAATTATTTTTTAGTTTGAAAGGGTATACTCCCGAGGAGAACCCATTTAAATTTTACAGAAATCGGCTGAGCTGTTTTTGAAAAATCCAACAATAATGTAATCAATTTGAGCTAAATATCCGAATTTTGTACACGATGAACATCGATAATTTCGCCAACTGTGAACCGAATCGAAAAATTCTTTTTTAGTTCGCAAAGGTAAACTCCCGAGGTAGTCCCATTTAAATTTTTACAAAAATCGGCTGAGCCGTTTTTGATAAATCAACAATAATGTAAACAATTCGAGCGAAATATTCGAATTTTGTACACGATGGAAGGCGGGTTTGCCATTTTTTTGCGAAAAATAATTATTTATAAAAAGTACACTGATCTCTAAACCTATATCTATGCATAAAATCAAATTAATCTGTTGCTATAGGCCGAATCATACAAGTCGGCGGATGTGAAGTAAGCTATAAGCTGCGCGAAACCTAATAAACGCGCAGCTTTATGTGAGCTTCAGTCAGGATTGGATATTGCGCACTGGCTTGTAGCTAACTTCACATCCGTCGACTTGTATGATTCGGCCTATGTACGTTGCTGCGAGAGCGGGAAACAAACCAGCAAACACACTTTCGGATTTATTACAGTAAAAATAGTACCTTAAAGACCTTCAAGTGCAACAATCTTGCTTTTTCGATTTACATTTTCCTGCACGAAGTCTTTATTCCTTCTACAACCGGAAAGATAGCATTGCAAGAGATAATTGTTGACCTTTCCAGTAATCAATAAATCATTCATCAAATTGTTTGTTCGAAATTAAAACCTATCGGTAAAAGCTTCTCAGTTTGACATCTTTATAAACTAAAACAAGTTTAGTACTTAGTTCTCATAATTTGTGCAATGAATACTTAGCTGTAAGTACTAGGAGGAAAACAATTCAAAATACTTATGTATTAATTTTTGTGTACCGAAAACGTTCTACCATCAGCCGGTTTAACCTACGCCAGACAGCGAGTAATTTAGACACTATTATTTTGGTAGGTGGTTTGATGAATAAATGATTGAATTACAAAATAAATTCACCGATGTACATTTTTAGTCTTGTGACTTCATCAACTCATGCGAGTCGCACATTTTTGTGTCTACACAGCATATGGAATAAAAATTCCATCACCTAAACAAGTATTACTGGATTCTGTAAATGTCGCATAGTTATGGTATACAAACATGCAGTTTCGAACTGAAAACTCTCTTGATTGTAATGGGGTTCTTGTTCTGAGCCCGTTCCACACCTAAAGTCCAGTAGGCCATTTCCAGTTCATACAAATATGAACTGAACTTTATTTCGTTTTCCACCGTGGATAGTGTTAAAACACACGCTTGTACAAACTTACATTTTGACAGTTTTCACGAAGCAAGCAAACGACAAGTTGTATGGTGGATCCTCAGAGTAATGAAAAACAGGGTGGATACCGGTTGTTTTAACCGTTTAGCCATGTCAGAGGCCTTCGGGCAGATTAGCTATAGTCAGGGCTAGTCACCCAGCCTGTACGAACTTTAAGAACACAATCAATCAACTTGACTGGTAGCCATAGCCTTTAATAGAAAGGATCTACTTTCTAGTGTTTAGTAATTAATAAAAAAGAAGAAATAAGTCCCGCCTTAAATGGCTTTGAAGTTTGTCCGCCATATTGCTGAGACTCCAATGTGACATTTGAGTGTCGCTTATGTCGAGATATAACGTTGATTAGAATAGCAGTTTCTATACTGTGATCATGTCCTTCAAATGTTCAACCTTAGGGCATTTCAACTCTTTTATTTTTTACTAGAGGTTATGCTCGCGGCTTCGCCCGCGTGGTATTTATATTTTGTGCTATCCCATGCGAACATTTTATTTTTCTGTGATAAAAGTAGCCTATAGATATCCATGAAGTCATTCCGTTGGTCCGTTGGTGCTTGAAAGAGGAACAAACCAGCGAACACACTTTCGGATTCATAACATTAGTAAGGATAAGGAAGGTGAGAGGGAGTCAGGGCTATGATGTTGTTTGTTGTCGCAGCGACGCGAAGGACGTGGTGATGCGCAACCCGCGAGCGTCGGGCTACCTGCTGGCCGAGTCCGGGGACGGGTCCGAGGCCGACCTGCTGGGATCCACGCCGCCGCGCTCGCGCATCCGGGATAAGGAGAAGCGGAGGTAACCTGAATCTTTTCCTCTAGAGACTTGAGTGGAGCGACAAGATAACTTTACGCGCAAGTGGGAGCTCTTGTATGTACACGTTAAGATCCCCACTGACCATCGCTCCGAATGAATGACATCCAAACGGATGTGGTTCATGTTGCCAATTGAATGTAGTTAAGTTTTGACTTCATGCTCTACACAATCATTCATTTCATAACATTCAATCCTTTTTTTTTCTTACTTGCCAAACTTCTAGCGCTCCATTTGTATGCATGCTGTGTTTACCTAGAAGACCTAACATGTTCTATTGTTTTGTATCACTTAAAATTTTTTAACCCCCGACGCAAAAGAGGGGTGTTATAAGTTTGACGTGTCTGTTTGTCTGTGTGTCAGTTTGTGTGTCTGTCTGTCTGTCTGGGTCATCATAGCGCCCGAACCACTGAACCGATTTCAGTTTAGTTTTTTTTTTTGATGAAAGGAGACTTAATCGAGAGTGTTCTTAGCTTTGTTTTATAAAAATCGATTGAGCCGTTTAAGACTTATGGTGGGTTAAAGTGGGGATGGAAGAAAATTTCGTACTTTTTTTAGGTAGGTTTTTGTGTCGGGTGTTTTTTAAATTTTAAATTTAAGTTTTGTGTTATTACTGTATCAACCAGTTTGCAAACCATTTATAATAAAAAAAACATTGTTTGAAGATATAAGTAACCAGAAATACAATCTACTTATAGATACATTTACAGAAATTTTAGTTTAAAGTTTGTAAGACAAGTTGCTAAACCTATTTAATTGACGCTAAAGCGTTTACTAGTTCGCTAAAACAAAGAAGTCGCCATTTCTAACGACTGTCGCTAATTTGCTAACATTGAATGGATGTCATTTATTTTCGGAGCGATGGTCAGTGGGAGCCTGACGAATCACACAACTTGGCGCCTGTGATGTTAGCTACAAGCCGAGGATAGCCCAACTCTCGCATAGCTTGTAGCTATAGTTCGGCCGTTCAGAGAATGCGTTCCTGACACGTCATCTTGAAAAAATGTTTTTGGATCTGTACTTAAGGGCAAAAAACATTAAGATCATTGTTGTAGAAAATAAAATTTCGCATCTTTTGTTTACAGTAAACTTTTTTGTAAAACTTACCGTTTACGATTTATGGACCATTTAATGTTTTAAGGTCCATTTAATGAATTTTCATTCCATCACCATAAATCGTAAACGGTAAACAAAAGATGCGAAATTTTATTTTCTACAATTATGACCTAATTTTTTTTTGCACTTAAGTACATAGTTTCCGAGATATCGGCTAAAAACTTTTTTTCAAGATGACGTGTCAGGAACGCATTCTCTGAACGGCCTAACTATAACATTTAGTATGTACAACAAGTATGACAAGTATGATTCGTCTGTACTAGCACATGGCCATAAGTACTGGCGCGCAAAGTTATCTTGCACGTACTCCAGATATCTTGTGCGAGGAAGAATGAAGTGACTCTACTAGCTGTTGTTTTGTATCCTTTGCCTTTACAAAGGTAACAGCTTTTACTGTGACATCAATCGGAAACTGTAAAAAGAAAACAGCTGTTCCATGCATTTTAACGAAATGCCATGAACTGTTTGTATATGAAATATAGCTGTTTTTTTTTGTGATTTGATAGTACAATATAAATTGTCAACGGTGATGAGGATAATTAAATAGGCATGATAACTGGGTAAAAAAAATCATTAGTCCGTGAGTTAGATTATCAAAAAATATTGCACACGTATTTTTTCTTTTGTCATTCAAACAACAAATGACTAAGATAAACCTTGTCAAAGTTTGGGAGTGGGGGTCCTCACGACACCTCTTACGGAAGTCTATACATTTGTATAGCACTTGTGACGTCACGCGGAACTTTGACGGGCTATATCTTCATTCATTTTTGTTTGGTTGACCAAAGAAAAAATACGTGTCTAATATTTTTCGATAGTCTATTTGACGGACTAATTATATTTTTTTAGTCATCATACCTATTTTATCTACATTTATACTAAGCGCCACTATAATCGGCGGATGAGAAGTTATGCGCAGAACGCTGCGCAAAAGCCGAAATATAGGCATGCGCGGGAGCCAGAGAGACAAGACGCCGGGGCACACCCGCCCGCCAACCTCATGCCTCCCACGCGCTCCCTACGCATTGTCACGGTAATGATATTACCGTGGCATTGTGCACTCATGCGCAATAATTAGCGAATCACGGCGAAGTGTCATCTGCGGCTAACTTCTCATCCGCCGATTTGTGGGGCGCTTAGTATACCTAGGTATTTGTCTTATACAGGCAAAGATGTAAAACAACTGCTTATATCATTTCCTCGCACACTACTCATCTGCATTTCGTCTCTAGTGGATATGCAGTCTAACAATGCTTCTTCTTGTCTTCTCGTCTTTGTTCCTGTGTCGATGATTCGATTTTGTCTTCTATGTGGCTTTATATTTGTAATGTTTTTACAAAAACTAACCCAGCTAATCGGAGCTCTATACGTCGGTTCACGTAAAAGTAACCCTGGAGTGTTAAGCTGCGCACAAGAAAAGGACACGTCCACATAATGTATGGAGGCTGGTATAATAATGATAAAAAAATCTAACCACAACACTCTTTACATCTCAAGGAAGTACATTTTATTCTGAGTGTATCACATCAGTTAAAAACAGAAAAGAGGCCTCCGATTTTTTTAAAAATTAAGTTTTAATTTCTTAAGATAAATATATTTGATAGAATAGGTAGATTTTATTTATGGCAACTCTGATTAAGCAACCTTGAAATTGCTAAAATAAAAGCATTTATCAATCAGACCCAATTCTTAATGATTTTCTTGAAATCTTGGTCTAACTGGATGCACCAACTTTTTATTAATTCTATAATTTTAGCTAAAGGAAGAATCAGGTAATAATGCAAGTGAAAGAACGATAGAAGCACATTGACTTGGCTAAAACAGAAAAAAATGTGAGCTGTGTTTCCATTTTCCATACAGTTTATTTTTATCATTTTAAAAATGGAGGGATGAATACATATAAATTAAATATTTTTGAGAAGCCCATAAACCAAGCTTCCAAATGATGTATAAATCATCTTGGTTAGATTTTTCTCTGAATAATATACCATTTGTGGACGTCTCTTTTAACTCCTATTGCACACGTAATATGTAATCATAGCTGCAGTCAAAGCTGTGTACTAGGAAATTTTACTCCTATTTGCACTGCAAATAGGAGTTAAATCTCCTAGTACACATTGTGCGTAGATTGAAGCTACGAATAGAGCTCCGATTAGCTGGGTTATCAAACTACCTGATTTTGGTACTTCATTGAGTGTATTTAGTTATATTTTATACATATACACACCCATCCACCCACTTACACAAACATCATCACTGTAGTTCCGGAGATTCTAAATTGTGTGATTGTGGTGGTGATAGTAAATAATCATAACACTAAGAAAATCAATTCAGTATAATTTATAATATAATTTTCATTCTCATTTAAATCAAAGCAATGTCTATATTATAATAGTAATATTTATTTATTGTTTCTAAATTAGACTTTTTGTTCATTTTGAAGTTGACAAAATTTAATATTATTTAAAATTATTTAGCTCAAGTTTTAATATGGTACTTATGATAAGTCTAATAACGCGCAAATTCAGATCATTGTAATTAATTTGGAAAGGGCCACCAAGAGACCGGCCTAGCCGAGTTTGGGGCCCGCTGTTAATCCAACTGCTTAATTTAAGATCTAACGTTAATGCTGTTTCGCGAACAATTTGTACCGATTTCATTACTCTTCAAATAAATAAACTTTATTTCTTTCTTTCCTTGAAAATTGCCCGCAGAAGAAATGTATCTAAAGGTTTTTGTGTACCGTTATGGAATTGTTTGTGCAGGTTACTTGGTTGTTTGTGACTCTACAATATCTTCCACATTTTAGCTATCTTTCTTCTTTGTCACACCTCTCTCAATTTCTTTGTCATGCCTCTCTCAATTTTAACCTAGAATACTCCATCCTACCTCAGAGTAATGCGCGGGGCTTGAACTAATTAATTGTTCAGAGTTTTAAGTGACACGTACCTTTTATGGGCATTCACGTTACTAGTTTGTTGGTAGAAAGTAAAGCTTTTTATGTCGATCTGTTAAGACAATCAGAAGTAGTCAGAATACTTTTAAAAATCATTTAAATAGTGTAGATTTTTCGGTCAAAGTACCACTTATAATTTCATGAATACTTTAACATCAACAATGAATAAATAGTAGTTTATGCAACTGTCATATAATGAAGTTACTATTATGAAACTCGCTGCGCTCGTTTCATAAACTCACACTCGTGTTTTAATACCCGTGTTATATGCAGTTGCATGCACTACTTTATCTTCACTAATAAAAAAAAAAAATGCAAATTGCGAAACATTAAATTCACGCGTACGTGTATTGTCACAGTGAACTTGGCGCCATTAAAATCTAACCAATGAGAGCGCAGCTGCGCGCGCAGGGCCAATCAGGAGCGAGCGCGCAATGTTATAATGAGATTTTACGATATCGGTGTGGATATTATAATGTTACGCAGTAGGCCACGCCGTTAGTAACTATTTATTAATCTGTGGCCGCGCGCGGTTCGACGGCTAGTTGTTTACACTTAACCGCGAGATTTATGGTTTTATGACTCAGGCGGCACCGGCCTTTGTGTCGCGTCTATTGTTTGTTGTTTGTTAGATTTTTTTGTGGTGTTTCCGTAATAATTAGGAACAATAGGGTTTCTCGAACTTTACACTTGTTTACTTTGTCAGTCACAATGGCACCGAATATTCTACAGATTTCTAGAGAACCCTTATTCCGATATAAATAGGGCGATGGTTTTCGTTTGTGGAGTTATCGCGTTTTATACCGGAGTGAAAACATCTCGTGTTCAAGTGCGGTACCAGTGATTGTAAAGTGAATAGTTGTGTGAATTTCAGTGCCAGTGTGAAGTGTTTGTGCGAACCAGTTGTGTCGTGTGTACTGTGATTTTGTGCAATAAAGTGCAAAGTGAACAATCGGCGTTTTAACTGATTATCCAAGAACCCATCTCGTAACAATAACATCATGTGAAATTGCTTAAATTGAGTGTTTTGTTGTCTGCGCTATAACAGTAGTCATTATAAGTCAAGTATTGGAAACATAAGTAGAATGTTACAACATTAGTGTAGATAAAATATATTTTTCATTTCTTTGAATATCGAATGGCTGATCGAATCTACGCCTACGTAGAGCAATTTGGGTAGCAAGTACTAAAGTACACCTATTAGGTAAAGTACGTGTAGATAAACATTTGCTTACGGGTTTTAATAAATTAATGTTTACGTGGAAGGAGGTCGCTTGTAAGGAGGTTGTCAATACATTATGTTATTGATTGCTGTACCTACAGGTATATACTAACTATACATCTAACAACCCTTGAGTTTTGTTACTGAAAGCCCACTGAAGGATAAAGTCTCTAATGATTCTAGTTTCAATGTGGTGAATATATAAATTTTCGCCAGACTGATACTTTTATTATTAGTAAGCTCCATGTAGCCCAACGAGCCACGGAGAGGGCTATGCTCGGAGTTTCTCTGCGAGGTCGAATCAGATATGAGGAGAACCGTAGAAGAACTAAAGCTACCGACATAGCCCAGCGGATTGGCAGGTTGAAATGGCAGTGGGCAGGGCACATAGCGCGGAGGACTGATGACTGATGAGGTCGAAAATGTCTCGAGTGGAGACCACGCACCGGCAAGCGCAGCGTAGGACGTCCACCCACAAGATGGACGGATGACCTCATTAAGACAGCAGGATCGCGCTGGATGCAAGCCGCTACCAACCGGTCTTATTGGAGATCTTTAGAAGAGGCCTATGTCCAGGAGTGGACGTCCTATGGCTGAAACGACGACACTTTTATGCAAAATATATTTTTTTAATTCCGTTCATCCGAGATTCCTACATCCATTCAGTCAGTACTATGAAGTTAGCTACAAGCTGTGCGAAATGTACTTAATCCTAGCGCAGCTGTTAAGTGAGCTTCAGTCAGGATTGGGCTTTGCCTAGTTTGTAGCTAAAATCACGGCCGCCAAAAAGTTTGATTCAGCCTGTAAAACAAACGCGATATATTTACTTGAATGTAAAGTGTAGCTTAACTGGGTGTTTTAGCAATCATCAAAGTTAAGCAACGTTCGTCAAGGTCAGTATTTGGATGGGTGACCGCGGGTGGTATTTTCCAACTGAGCGCTACCGTGGCTGAGATGACACGTTGAAGTGTAGGTCTCGGTTGTTTTAAATCGCCATATACCAGGGTTTCCCACCTAACCTATACGAACTTATTTATTTGACCAGCAAAAAAAAATAGGTGACATCTTAACACACGGTCTCTGACCCCAAACTAAGCAAAGCTTGTGATATTATGTATTTGGTTGCCAGAGACGGATATAGTAAGAAGCAGTCTTCTACAAAACTTCTTAGCAAGCACACGTTATTGGAGTTTTTAGAGCCTTATCAATATTTCATTAACGACATAGAGATAATATTATGTATACTGTGTGTGTATAGCAACCGAGCATGTTTTTAATAATTCATCGACTAACACGGTAGCGACATGGCCAGTTCGTTAACTCCACGGTACTCGTAAGTAAAGTTAATTATCGATAACTCGATTTTCATATTAAGTACTTAATTTTTACTTTCAGCTTATTTTCTATCTTACCTTTGTGACAATTGTGACTTTAACGGGTTTACTAGAATCAGCTCGAATGGTCAAGGGTGAGAAAACATTTAAATAAATAAAATAAAAATAGAAATGGTTGTCTGTAAAACCGGTTTACGAACGATAGTTTTACGTGGTAACGTCATATGCGTCACAAGCCGGACACTTAGGTCGATTTTGCACGGTCGCCTCAGGCGGAACGTGACAATGAGTCATGGTTTTTCGTGCGTGCAGCCGGCGTTCTACGATTTATAACACGTTCTCACGGTCAATAAGTAGGTACACAAGTGAGCGGACTTTCTGAGGTATAATTTATCTCTATCATTATAAATAACACTATGGGACCACAGTCAAATGCGCGCAATACAAAACAGCAATACTTAATAATTATTTAATAATTATTTTTCGCAAAAGATTGCTAAACCGCCTTCCATGGTTTATATTATTGTTGATTTTTTAAAAACGGGTCAGACGATTTCTGTAAAATTGAAATAGGACCACTTCAGGAGTATACCCTTTCGAACTACAAAAGAATTTTTTGATTCGGTTCACAATTGGCGAAATCATCGATGAACATACACAAAAAAAAACATACCTACAGACGAACATAGAACCTCCTCCTTTTTGGAAGTCGGTTAAAAATCATAAATTACACGCCCGAACATAGGTAATAGCACAAACCCAGAGGTGCGAAATACCGAAACATGTAACAGTAGGCACGTGGCCTAACACTAATGTTTACCCAATTTTGTATACATTACGTAATAACTTGCTATTCTGAGCGGCTAAAAAACTACGAACAGAATGCCGAAGTCTCACTATAGTCTGTGTATATCTGCAAAAACACGACGCCGTACAAATGTTATCAAAATAGCGTATTCATCAGGTTCTCATTTATAATAATCGGCCAAATACGAGTAGGACTCGCGCACGAAGGGTTCCGTACTGTATGGGAGCCCCCTTAAATATTTATTTTATTTTAATTTTATTATTTATTATTGAAGTGAATATAAAACTAAAAACTAAAAAATTATTCTGCGAAAATTTCAAGCATCTACCTGTTAACATTATTAATATAGAGCGAAAAACGCCAAAAAAAATGAGGTTTGTTGTATGGGAGCCCCCCTTAAATATTTAATTTCTTTTCTTTTTAGTTTTTTATTTGTTGTTATAGCGGCAACAGAAATACATCATGTGTGAAAATTTCAGCTTTCTAGCTATAACGGTTCATGAGATACAGCCTGGAGACAGACAGACAGACGGACAGACGGACGGCGGGGTCTTAGTAATAGGGTCCCGTTTTTACCCTTTGGGTACGGAACCCTAAAAACAGGCAGTTATTCAAAATTGTTGCTAAGGATAACATCTTGCTACTTCATGGATACATCTTGCTCATCATAAGTAACTATTGTATTTTATCGAGAAAATCACCAGATGGCCACCAAGTCCTAAGTGTTTAAGCGAAATAAGCAGATAAGCACCTGCAGGGATCTCTAAATATTAATTTAAAGTAAATAATAACTAAATTTTATAATTTTCAATGAAGTGATTATATAATAACTAGTTGACCTGGCAAACGTTGTTTTGGCCTCTAAAATTATAAACATCTGGAAAGGGCTACTCTTATCTTCTAGGGGCATATAAACAGCCTACAACCTATTCTTAGACCTACCAAAATGCACAATAATCGGAATTATAATCTAGATTATAATTCAAGTGTCTCGAAGATGTATTCTATATCAGGGAGCTCTACCCTAGACCGCGTCTGTGCCACCACCAGGATGTGGTTAAACGCAAGCATAAATCAAACAAAAATGTCTGCGTAATGTAATATTGGTTAGACCCTGGAACCGATGACGTTGCCCCGTAGTCGCAATTTACACGGCGCTGGCGCAATGATCCTTAGTCGTTTCATTACAGCAACTATATTATCGTTTAGTTATTCTTATAGCCCGGGAGGTTAGCACAAAAAATGCACATACTTACTTTCTAAAATCTGAATTTTTGGTATTACGTTATCATGGTGGTGTACAACAATACCCCGGAGTCAGCGACTCCGGGGTATTGTTGCTGGGTAAGCTGGGTTTCTTAGCGTTTAGTGAGGATACCGATAGGTTTTAATATGGCCTTATAAATAAGCGCCAAGTAGCACAACGAGCTTTGGAGAGAGCTGTGCTCGGAGTCTCTCTGCGAGATCAAATCAGGAATGAGAAGATAGGAAGAACCAAAGTTACCGACATAGCCCAGCTGATTGGCAAGTTGAAGTGGCAATGGGCAGGGCACATAGCGCGAAGGACTGATGACCGATTCGGTCAAAAAGTTCTCGAGTGAAGACCACGCACCGGCAAGCGCAGCGTAGGACGTCCACCCACAAGGTGGAAGGATGACCTCATTAAGACCGCGGGATCGCGCTGGATGCAAGCCGCTACCAACCGGTCTTATTTGAGATCTATAGGGGAGGCCTATGTCCAGCAGTGAACGTCTTATGGCTGATGGATGGATGGAAGACAGTCAGTCACCTGAAACATGTAACAGGGCCAGTAAGTCAGGCTTTTAAAGTGGTGCTACTTTGAACTACTTGCATTTTTTGCTCTTACCTCCGGGGCTATTATTATTAATCCGAAAGTGTGTTAGTTGTTTGTTACTCTTTCACACAGCAACAGAGCAACAGATAAACTTGCTATTTGGCATGGATATAGTTCAAAGATACGTCATGGACTAGGTACCTACTTATCATTCCGGAAAAATAAAAAGGTTCCTTGGGAAGTGTAAAAATTCAAAATAACACGCGGACAAAGTCGCGGGCAAAAACTAATGGAAAATGATGTAACATAAGGATCATGATTATTTTCCTTTATTGTTGTAATTTACAATATTACAACTCTATTTGTACTCATTGATGAATTAATTCTTTAACTAGTTAATTCACTAATCGTTCGAGGAAAATGCCGCTATCCATTATAGCCATTGTGTTAGCTATCAACCATGTTTCTAAATGTTTTTTAAATATGCTATGTGTAAAAAATATAAAATCTGTCAGAAAATGTTAAAAAAATATAGGTAAATCCTCTAAAATTACCAAATTGTATGAAACTGCAGATTTTTTTCACGAATTCGGGGTTAGACTTACGAGTATAGTAAGCCCGATTACAGAGGCGCCAGCGTAATTATATTAGCTAAATAGCATAGTTCTGTTTCTTTTTCACTTTAAGCATTCGATAGAGAGAAAGCTTTTTACGTTGCTATTAAATTTACGCTGGCGCCTCTGTAATCAGGCTTAGTATGAGTTGTCTATAATGATAATAATCAGTGAAACACCCCTTTTCGGCACTACATATTAGTACACTTCTTTACTGCCGACCAATAGGCTTCTTCTCATTACGAAAAGGGGAAAAACGAAATATAGCGCAGTGGGTTTTTAGGGTTCCGTACCCAAAGGGTAAAAACGGGACCCTATTACTAAGACTTCGATGTCCGTCTGTCACCGGGCTGTATCTCATGAACCATGATAGCTAGGAATCTGAAATTTTCACAGATGATGTATTTCTGTTGCCGCTATAACACAAATACTAAAAACAGAATAAAATAAATATTTAAGGCTCCCATACAACAAACGAGAATTTTAGGAGTTTTTTTGCTCGCTATTAATAACGGCAAGAGGAATGCTCCCATACGGTATGGAACCCTTCGTGCGCGAGTCCGACTCTCACTTGGCCGATTTTTTATTGGGTTTTCATCTTGTTCGACGAGAAACAACACAATAATGCGCGTTATCAGCCGTGGATTGAATGAGAGATACCGTTATCGCGGGACATTAGGCTATAAATAGTTGGGCACTGTTGTGGCTCGTGTGTTTGTATTTTCGTTGTCGAGACTTATTTGTGTTGACTTGGCGATTTAGTATGATTTGAATAACTTTTGACCGACGAACCAAACCGGAGGAGGTACTCAATTCGACGCGTATATTGTTTTTTTTTTAAGTAGTACCACGCATAACTTTTTTCGTAGTCGTCCGATTTCAATAATTCTTTTTATATTGGAAAGATTATACCTACTTCGAAATTGGTCCCATTTAAATTTTATTGAACAATAATGTGAAAAATGTAACATCGATCCGTGCGAAATATTCGCGAATTCTGTACCTACACGGGTGAAGTCGGTCATGCTATTTTTTACGTTGCTATTCAATGTACGATGGCGGCTTTATAATTGGGCCTAATATAAAGAAAATTATATGTAGCCGTGGTGGTTTAGTGGTAATAACACTGACCTTACAATCGTGAGGTCGAGGGTTCAAATCCCGGTCCCGTATCAATGAGTTTTTCGGAATTTACGTACGGAATTTTACGCTACTGGCTTTTCGGTGAAGGAAAATATCGTGAGGCAACCTGCATACGTCCGTAGAAGAAATTCGATGGCGTATGTGAATCCACCAATCTGCACTGGGCCAGCGTGGTGGATATGGCCCAATCACCTTTCGTGGGGAGGCCTACGTCCCGCAGTGGACTGTTAAAAAGGCTGGTACAGTATAGTTACCTATGCCCAAACAGAATGGTTTAAAGAAGAAGGGAAAGGGAGGTCGGGGAAAGAACAGAGAGGGGAAGTGGGAAGGGGTCGAGGAAGGATAAAGATAGATGCTCCAAAGGGCAGTACCTACTTTACTGTTACTTTACTAATTGACTAGTACAAAATATGGCGAATAAATGCTCCAAAGTGCAGTAGGTACCTTTTTAGGGTTCCGTACCTCAAAAGGAAAAAACGGAACCCTTATAGGATCACTTTGTTGTCCGTCTGTCCGTCCGTCCGTCTGTCAAGACCCTTTTTCTCAGGAACGCGTGGAGGTATGAAGCTGAAATTTATATCAATTACTCAGGTCTACTGTCCCTTGAAGCTGTGAAAAAATCAAACTTCTAAGCCAACGCAATCAAAAGATACAGCCGTTTATGCCGCAAATTTTGAAACTCGCAAGTACTCGCAAGGGAATCAAAACCTAAAGGGTACTTCCAGTCGACCTAGAATCTTGAAATTTGGCATGAAGCAACGTTTTATAGCACACATAAAGGAAAAATTCCGAAAACCTTAAATTTTTAGTTACATTACAAAATATATATTTTTTAATAAATATAAACTTATTACTTTTTTTGTCGTAATGAACGAACTTTGTAAACCTTGCAGGTTTGTACGGAACCCTCGGTGCGCGAGTCCGACTCGCACTTGGCCGGTTTTTTATTGTTACTTTACCAATTGGGCAGTACAAATGCGATACTATGATCGCAAGTACACACGTACAGTACAATCTTATCGTAGATACATACAGGCAATATCCTCAAAGCGGATCTCGACTGTTTTAGTACTGAATCATACACATTTCTTTGAAAGCATATTTAAATTACAATCGTTATCTAGATTCCAATCTTAGGCTTTACCTTTTCTATCAAACAAACAAATATTTGTAGTTTTTATCGACATGATCACGTCTTAAAAAAATCAATCTTTCAATTCTTGGGCCGCTTCTCCACAATAGGTTGAACGCGTTACTTAATATATACCCGGTTAATTATAATACCTGTAAAAGACTAATCACTGAGGTCCTTCAAAATATGTCGTACGATGATACAGAGAAATTGTTGTTAGTAGTGAAATAAGTTGAAACTGTACAGTTAAGCATTCCTAACTTTTATGTAGGTTTACAAATGTCACGTACTATTTTTAAGCATTAGGTAGACATCTAGTTTTACTTAGTCTTCAATTTTTTTAGTTCAGTATAAAAAGTTAGGGTTTTAGGTATTTTCAGGTATATTGTTTAGGTTACTAAGTAAGTATGTCGCACTTTTGCACTGTAATCAGTTTTTTAGAAGTATTTTACTAAGTTTAGGTAGCGAGTAGTTATTTTATTTATAAGTATTAAATTTTCTTTTTTTTTGCTCTTTGTCAGCCTGAAGCACAGGTTTAACCTAGTTCAGGGAAATGTGTGTGTGTGTCCTTTTTTAAATTGTTTGGCTTTTTATACCGAATTATGGCATTGATGTTTATAAATAAATTATTTTTATTTTATAATGAACACCGGCTGCATGCACGAAAAAGTGTCACCACTGGCTTTTAGGTGAAAGAAAACACCGCGAGTAAACCTGAATAATGTCTAAAAAAGAAATTCTAAGGCGTAAGTGAATTTACCTATCTACTGGACGTAGAATGGCCCAATCAACCTTCGAGAAATGGCCTATGTTCAACAGTAGACCATGAAAGCTGCAAACGTCAAGCACCTAGTGGGTGATTCTGTATTAAAACAAGCACGTGTTAGATTAAGGATTTTATTATAATATTCTGTATTACTTAAAATGGCCTCTGTGCTTCCTTTTATTGGTCTAAAACTATATCTTTACCTTCTATTTTTATGAATAGACAAAATCAAGACACCATATTCTCCATTGCTAGTTATGTTTGTAATGTTGTTTATCAATGCGTTATTCCGTGGTTAAAGTGATTGTGATCCTATCAACTATTCCCTAATAGTTGATAGGATAATATTTAATAACGATTACCTACCCAGCGTATTAAGTAATATCAGATTTTTTAGTAAATTGATAAACTGAGAAATAACTTCGCGTCCGTTATTGTTGTTTATATTGACTATTGTATCAAATTCTGTAATTTTATAATGTTATAGATAGAATAGATAGTTTAAAATGTTAGTATAATATTTAATAAGGTTTCCAAGATGTAATAAGTAATTTAAGACTTGCTAGTAACTAAATAAGACTGAAATATTGTGATGTCCGAATGTCAGCCATTATTGTTTACATACACTATTTATTTAATACTGTGATTTCATAGTGTTATAGATGACTTGAAATGTATCAACAATTGTTCTAATAATCCTAATAAGTATGAAACGCAGTTTAAGATGGCTCGATGTATAAAAAGTAGTGTTAAATTGAGGCTGCCGCGGTTCCCGCCATCTTGCTCGTTATATTGGTCGGTGTAAATGTTGACATCGAGCAGTGGTGGTAAGGCATGGTGGGAGCTTGTGAAATTAGTATAAAACAGTCGGTTGGCGTGGCTTCGCTCGGTTAGTGTTCGCCAAGTATCCTAATAATAACGTCGGACAAATCTTTGTCGCCATGAGTCTCACTTAGCTAGTTATACTGAGTGTCGTTACTTTTATATTCGAAGCCAAGCCGACTGAACGTCGCCATGTTGCTAAAGTGAAGTACTTTGTATAATATCTAAATTATGTGACTGATCATTGTACATTGTATCAAAAGATTCAAGATCATATTGATAGCGTCTGAGTTTCCTGCCACTTCTTCTCAAGACGTTTAGGGCCTTACGAACGTGGCTTAGAGTCTTTGCAATACATGGAGGTACTCTCTCGGGACCCATGAGGTAAAAGAATAAACAAAGTATACTTACTTGTTTCCTTTACTAATTTAGAAACCTCAAGTTAGGTTCGAGTAACTACCCTCACAAACATTTAAAGGATCAGATTGATTAGTTTCTTGGTTATTATGTTAGATTCAGGGTTGCTGCATTGGTTTCAAGTGAGATTTCCATCCTGACAATGATATTTAAATAGAAAATAGACAAAGTAACCGCCCCTTTTTAACCCTGATCTAACACACGTAACGCGCTCTAATGACATTAGAAAAAACAAAGAGCACATTGTGCTCTTTGTTTTTAAGAACTCCGTGTGGAAAAAAAATTATTTCAAATGACATAACTTTTACTCGGTTTATAATTTATTTTTACGTAATTTTACATTTATTAAACATGTCTCCAAACGAAATTCACTGAAAATAAAAAAAATACTTACCGCGTTACGTTACGTTTTGTCGATAGAGAATCAGGCCCCTGCCTCGAGTAAAATATGAGTCACCAAGCGTAAACACATCCGACTTGCGTTGCTATCTGATTTCCGGCTGGTATCTTGATACTTATAAGAAATCGAAATATGTACTTAGTGATCATCATCTTCCTGTCCTTATCCCACTAGGTGACGTTGCCACAGCACCTTTAATTTCGCCACGTCATATTATACGTCATCTCGGGATCGAATCTTTTCTTAACGCATATCATTCATTCACACAGTTCATACTCTCTGTTTTCCGATATTTCAAGCTAAAAGTCGCCCAAAAGTTGTCGCGAAGTAGCCTAATGTAATTCTTCTTAGTCATCTTCCAATTACTTAGTTATTTAATCGTTTGTAGATGAGTTAATAGAAGTCGACTGACAGCGACAATAGACTTAAAATAAGTAGAGCCTCCAAAAAAAAGTCGATGTAGAGCCTGATCAAAGTTGCCGTTTTTCCTTTCCGAAGTAGCTAATCACGATTTTTGTTGCCGAGGCACCCCTTCTATCGACTAAGTTGGCCACAATTCGAGAGCAGTCGATAAGCCGCGATGGTGTAGTGATAGTGACACCCGCCTTACAATCGTTAGGTTGTGGTTTCAAATCCCGGTCCCATACCAATGAGTTCTTTGCAACTTATGTACGAAATTTCACAACACAGGCTTTTCGGTGAAGGAAAACATTGTGTAGCAACTTGCAACGTCCGTAGAAGAAATTCGATGGCGTATATTAATCCACCGCAATGGACCAGAGTGGTGGATCTGGCCCAATCACCCTTCGTGGCTATGTTCAGCAATAGATTTATTAAACAAAACTGGTTCAGTACATTACATACTTTCGAAACATTTTTAGTCTTCTTCTTCGTCGTGTCAATGGTTCAAAATAGTTGAATTATTTGGCCACTGCGCGACCCCGCAGGATGTAGCCTGGTGCAGATCTTCCATCGTGCAGGGGCTCGGACACTAGGCACGTAAGCAGGTGATCCATGCTCTGCTCAGGGGCTCCGCTATCACATTTAGTGATACCCAAACAAAATTGTTGCAGGAACTACATGGACACTGGCGTGAGTCTTCAGCGCCTGATCCGCGAGAAGAAGGATGCGGTGGACAACGCCAGCTCGCCCGAGAATACTGGTGAGCACATTTTGTTCTAACTTTTGCTAGTTTTTAACCGTCTTTCAAAAATTAAGCAGTTCTATGTTCGTCTGTACTTTTGTCTATGTTCATTGACATTTTCGCCAATTGTGAACCGAATTAAAAAATCTTATTTTGTTTGATAAATCATATTTTATAGGTCCCATTTAAATTGTATTGTTTTAGAAAAATCTACAAAATGACAAAATTAAAAATTCCATTTCAATTATGTATTATTACAGTTGCAGTAGGTTGAGCCATTTTTGGCGAAAAATAATTATGGTAGTTTTTACTTCACTAAACTTCTTATCATGAATTCGTTAAATCCATGAAATAACTATAGAATCTATCCACGAAGGATCACACGTCGGGCTAGATCCACCACGCTGGCCCAGAGCGATTTGATGGATACCCACCCTTCGTGCGTAGGTTTACGTTCAGCAATAGACTATTAAAAGACTGGCACGGTACAGAACAGTATAGTTAGAACTATAAAGTGGATGAGGTGATAGAAATGAGACGAAATTGATGCTATAAGGTTTAAAATCTACATAAATATAAGCTTCGGCTTGAATGGCTTTTCCACGCCTTGTTGCTGTGATCATATCCTACCAATTTTCTTCTTGCTCTCTTTTATTTTACTACATATGGTTAGTCTAAACTCGGTTGTCGTCAAAAATCGTATCGAATCTAACTCAGAGCCACTTCAAATAGCATTTTTAGGTACATGTAACTAAAATAGCAATACAAGTTGTCTTAACAAATAATTCTATTTTGTTACACATAACATCAAAATATTTCTTTTGTCTTGTTTTCGTCTGTTAGCGAAACGCGATGAAAGTCAAAATATTATAGCAGAAAGCAAGTAAATCAAATAAATACTGCCTGCCTTATCTCTTACACAACAACATACTCCGTTATTTAGAAACAAATACTAAAAATCGGCCAAGTGCGAGTCAGACTCGCACACGAAGGGTTCCGTACCGTATGGGCCCTATTCCTCTTGCCATTATTAATAGTGAGCAAAAAACTCCTAAAAATCACGTTTGTTGTATAGGAGCCCCCCTTAAATATTTATTTTATTCTATTTTTAGTATTTGTTGTTATAGCGGCAACAGAAATACACCATCTGTGAAAATTTCAGCTGCCTAGCTATCACGGTTCATGAGATACAGCCCGGTGACAGATAGACGGACAACGAAGTCTTAGTAATAGGGTCCCGTTTTTACCCTTTGGGTACGGAACCCTAAAAATAAATTCTCTAAATTTTGCCAAGCATTTTCAAAATAATTACCTACACTAAACGTTTCGGCTCCTTATCTCTTCCTAAACTATAATATTATAAAAAGAGAACTTGAATTCTATTCGTTTATAATTAGCATATGTTAGGTAATATCCGCGACCTCATTTGATAAAAATTACTTTTAGAGAAGTTTATTATTCCTGATACGTCAGAAATACAGGAATCCGTATATGTTTCCTGTAAAGTACAATTTAATAGTTAAATCTATCTAGTAACCAAATATCGATATTTGGTTACTCTTGAGTAAGATGTCCCTATTATATTTTGCACAAGAAGTATTTGTGTTTGGCCACGATATACTCGTATCTGATATTAAACGGGAATATTACTGAAGATCTTCAGTAGCATGCTTTATTTTATGTAGACTAAAATACTTAGATCATTTTCCCTTATAACATCAGACCTAACGCGGCCAAACACAAAATCTTTTTTGTGCAAAAAATATTAGGGACATCATACTCACTGTAGTTATAAGATAGTCTTTACCAATATTTGAATTTTCCCAACGTTTGAATTGCGTAACGTTGTGCCACTGTGTGCGGTCGTGCCAACGGCTAAGAGTGTGAAAAACTAAAATAACATGATTGATGGGATCTCAGCAATACAGTACAGCAAACAGCATTGAAATCGTGACGCGGCGAACAATATCTGAGATATTGGCGGATACAATTGTATTTCGGAGAATAGCTGTCCGCCCACTGCTCTGTGTTGATGTGTTGCTAATTTGGTTCAACCGGCGTTTTACGTATTTGTTTATCTACTGTCTACATGGGAAGAGTATTGCAATATGTTCATCGAGTTGCTACGGGATTGTTCCTGTAATGATAACATCATCATTATCAGCCGTAGAATGTCCATTGCTGGACATAGGTCTCACCTATGGATTTCCAATAAGACCGGTTTGGACCTCCTGCCAACTCCTCTCAAATGAGTCAAGGCCATTGCGTCAGCGTTTTAATTTCTTTCTTTTTTTCAGCTTTTGTTATAGTTCATACAGTTAGCGGCGTCATTTCCATACACGTAGTACATTTTCGAACTGACTATGACAATAAATTAACATTACAAATTAAGAATTATTGCGGCTGTAAATGCAGTGTAAATGGTTTCTTAGCTTAGGCCTTCTTTTGGCAGCGTCGTCAGGTACGCACTGTGTGACGATCCTGGCCCATCGATCGGGGTGCATTCGTGCACATGTCATGCTCCTGCGCAATTCCATTTCACGTTGGCGACTCTCCGACTGACGTGAAATAGATATCCAAGTATTACTACATAGTATAAAACAAAGTCGCTTCCCGCTCTGTATGCTTATATCTTAAAAACTACGCAACGGATTTTGATGCGGTTTTTTTGACCGACGAACCAAACCGGAGGAGGTACTCAATTCGACGCGTACTCGTATAACCACGCATAACTTTTTTCGTAGTAGTCCGGTTTCCATAAATTCTTTTTTTATTGGAAAGAGTATATGTAATTCGAAATTGGTCCCATTGAAATTTTATTGAAATCGACTGAGCCATTTTTGATAAATCAACAATAATGTGAAAAATTTAACATCGAACTGTGCGAAATATTCGCGAATTCTGTACACGGGTGAAGTCAATCATGCTATTTATTGCGAAAAATAATTATTACTAGATGGAGTGATTCAAGAGAAAGTTTTATATGTATGTCGGAGGAAGCTATGAGTCGAGTTGATTTTTGTTTGCACACGTAAATCACAATAGTGTTTGTTTACATTATAATTACTTTGAAAACTCTTAATTTAATCTCAATTGATTTGTTACATTATTTTATAACTTCAAATCTTAATAATTAAATACAAAAATAAGAGTATTGTAGTACACTTTGTACGTAACGACCAATCAGAGCAGAGCACTTGCCTCGAGCGAGGTCGAGGCGCCATCTTGGCTTGTTTTGGATGACAGTTGGTGCGAGGCTTTTGCGCGGGAGCAAACGATCGGGTTGGAACGTTGTTGTGTGGTTAAGAAAAGTAAGATCAGTGCCCCGAACTCGCTGCTCGGTCTTAACAGTTGATTTTACATTGCATTATCGTGAATTCATCAGAACTAATGTGTAAACAAACCTAAAATTTGAACTAAAATAAGTAATGATAATAAAATTGTGTTTTGTGCTCGCATTTTACCCTGATGACGCCCACGAGCCCGCAACCACTAATGACGATGTCGGTCGGCGGGAACAATGTTTATCTCCGACATCAGAAGTGGGGATCGGTGCAGGCACAAAACGAGAGTGAACAGACAGCGGCAAAAGAAGGATGGCGTGCGTTATTTAAAGCGCTACAAACCAGCATGAGGTTATTGGTGGAGGCGCTAACCGATCCACCGATTACGGAAGGATTACGGTGCTTAAACTTCAAGCGAAAGATGCTGACACTGATGCCCGGGCCTGGCTAGCAACGGATTAGCCTGGCTAGCTCATTTGATCGTGACATACAGGGAAGTAAATTAATTCTCATACTAAGTAAGGCTTTGAAAGGTCATGTTGCAACATAGTTTTCTCAGATAGCTTTTCCCTACATAATGTAAGTAGAATTTAAAGATTTATTTTTCTTGCTCGGTATGATACGTTGGAAACATGCGCAGACATTAAAAATGAATACTGGAAAACCGTAAAAAAGGCAATCCCTTGCTGCATATGCAAGCCGTTTATTCACTTTTCCGATGTTACGATGGGCTAGTAAGGAGGAAATGGTTGTATCTTAGATAATTGCACACATGGGCCACTCGAGCCACGGTTGCAACGCAATGTTTTTTTTTCTAAATAACTAACTACCCGCAGTAAAATGCAACTTGACGTGAACTAATTACCCGCAGAAAAATGCAACAGCTTTCTCTTATCGCAAGTAATACGCAAAATAATAAACGTCCTAGGTTAAGTTTTGTATCAACAAAATGTTACGCTTGTGGAAACGCGGCCTTTAGGCCGTTAATATGCGGCCCCTGGTGTCTTGCTACAAATGTGGTTTTGAGGCCCATGTTACATCGCGGTGCTCAAAAACATTGCCAGTTGCAAGCAGCAGCGCTCAGCCCTCCGCCGCTGCACCTAGCGTTGTGAAGTGAGTAAACGGCCTGAAACCTGTCATCGGAAAAATTACGCAATTTGGTGAGCAGTTCTCATTTTGTTTTGATTCCGGTGCCGATTGTTCCTTAATTAAAGAAGGCATCTCTCGTAAATTTGTTGGTATGTTTCAGCGCGCAATTATTATTTAGACTGGGGTAAAAAAAAATATATCTAGAATTTTCCTTAATCGGGGACGGTTTATTTTTACGGACTGGAAACGCACTGCGATAAGCATTCGCTACATTCTGACAGATTTGCGTGAAGCGCAAGGGAGAGTTTACTGAAGTTTCGACCTAATACCAAAGACATGGGGTCGAAATGTTATTGTGTGACGGGTTTACGGAGCGGGCGAAAGCGATGCAGCCCAGTTTTTGGTATTTCAGTTTCGCCTTGATTGCTTCGGCTTTTGGGTCTGAAATTGTACAATACCCAGTATCTGGTGTATCGTTTATACGTAGGTACATTTTTTTATACCATGACAGAGGGGTACGTTCGCTAAATCCTCCAAGTTCTTAATAGTCATGACGTAGATATTTTGTTTCACATTATACCTGACGATTGATTACTTAAACAACAATAATCTTATTGGTCACGAATGTCACGATTTATTGGCCTTAGGGTTGTCCGTACACATATCGAGTGATCAACTTGCTATATTCCTGTACAGTTAATGGTCAGAGGATACCAAAGGGGGCACTGAGGAAAAAAGACTTAGAAAATTTTTCACTAAAATACTACGCCATAAGTAATCTTCGGGATCCGGTGGGATGTGGGAGTATAAGGGTGGGGAAACCCCTGCACGCACCCGGAGGTCATTGACCTTGACTTACCTTGTCCCCTAGGTCATTGACCTTAAATGACTTTAACCCCGAAATTATTGACCTTGAATGACCTTGACCCTAAGGTCATTGACCTTGACTCCGACCTTGACTCCAGAATATTGGACCTTGACTGACCTTGACTCCAAGCATCGGGTTGACTGACCTATCCTGCTAAAAGACCAAAAAAAATTGAAAGACCCACCGGAGGTCAAAATGGTGTATGGGAACGTTGATCCTGAGTATCTCTTCTACCCATTCCCAACAAAAAAAAGGGGGGTTGCCAGAATACCACACGGTGTGAAAAATAATCAATGTCTTTTTCCTTTATAACTGCGCCCCCTCTCATATACAAGCACCGAAAAAAAATTTTAGACCCACCGGAGGTCAAAATGGTGTATGGGAACGTTGATCCTGAGTATCTCTTCTACCCATTCCCAATATAAAAAAGGGGGGTTGCCAGAATACCACACGGTGTGAAAAATAATCAATGTCTTTTTTCTTTTATAAGAGCGCCCCCTCTCGTAAACAAGTACCGAAAAAAAAATTTTAGACCCACCGGAGGTCAAAATGGTGTACGGGAACGTTGATCCTGAGTATCTCTTCTACCCATTCCCAACAAAAAAAAGGGGGGTTGCCAGAATACCACACGGTGTCAAAAATAATCAGTCTTTTTTCTTTTATAAGAGCGCCCCCTCTCGTAAACAAGTACCGAAAAAAAAATTTTAGACCCATCGGAGGTCAAATGGTGTATGGAAACGTTGATCCTGAGTATCCCCTCTACCCAATCCCAACATAAAAAAGGGGGGTATTCAGAATACCACACGGTGTGAAAAATAATCAATGTCTTTTTTCCTTCATAAGAGCGCCCCCTCTCGTAAACAAGTACCGAAAAAAAAACTTTAGACCCATCGGAGGTCAAAACGGTGTATGGAAACGTTGATCCTGAGTATCCCAGGGTATATCCTGGACGAGGGAGACGTGATCCAAATCCAAAATTGCCGGTGCAGATCCTGCAGATAATTGTTTTATTTTTGCAGAAGATTTATTAAAGGGTATAAAACAATAATGTGCACGTTGTCAGCCGCATTGATAAGTCGTTTCTGGCGCATCGCCGGCCGCTGCCGCGGCACGTTCGCTTCGCTCGCTCGGCTCGCGCGTTTTTGTCACTGTTCAAACCTAACCTAACCTACGACGTCGAAATACTTTAGCGAAGTCGTCGTGTTGGTTAGGATAAATAAGAACGACCTAAACTCGTAATAAGAACAGATTGTCTCTGGCGCTTCGCCGGCCGCTGCCGCGGCACGCTCGCTTCGCTCGCTCGGCTCGCGCGTTGTTGTCACTGTTCAAACCTAACCTAACCTATGACGTCGAAATACTTTAGCGAAGTCCTCGTGTTGATTAGGTTAAATAGAAACGACCTAAACTCGTAGTAAGGACAGATTGTCTCTGGCGCTTCGCCGGCCGCTGCCGCGGCATGCTCGCTTCGCTCGCTCGGCTCGCGTGTTGTTGTCACTGTTCAAACCTAACCTAACCTATGACGTCGAAATACTTTAGCGAAGTCCTCGTGTTGATTAGGATAAATAGGAACGACCTAAACTCGTAGTAAGGACTGGTTGTCTCCGGCGCTTCGCCGGCCGCTGCCGCGGCACGCTCGCTTCGCTCGCTCGGCTCGCGCGTTGTTGTCACTGTTCAAACCTAACCTAACCTACGAGTCAAGGTAGATGATTTTGTTGTCAAAACCGACCATTTTGGAGTCAAGGTCATTCAAGGTCAATGATCTTGGAGTCAAGGTCAGTGACCTCAGGGTGCATGTAGAGGTTCCCCCACCCTTATTCTCCCACATCCCACCGGATCCCGAAGATAACATAGGCGTAGACAGTCAAGGTCGATGGTCGGAGTAAAGGTCAGTCAAGGTTAATGATTTTGTTGTCAAAACCGACTATTTTGGAGTCAAGGTCATTCAAGGTCAATGATCTTGGAGTCAAGGTCAGTGACCTCCGGGTGCGTGCAGGGGTTCCCACACCCTTATACTCCGACATCACACCGGATCCCGAAGATTACATAGGCGTAGACAGTCAAGGTCGATGGTCGGAGTCAAGGTCAGTCAAGGTTGATGATTTTGTTTGCAAAACCGACTATTTTGGAGTCAAGGTCATTCAAGGTCAATGATCCTGGAGTCAAGGTCTATGACCCTGGAGTCAAGGTCAGTGACCTCCGGTGCGTGTAGAAGTTCCCCCACCCTTATACTCCTACATTCCACCGGATCCCGAAGATAACATAGTCAAGGTCGATGGTCGGAGTAAAGGTCAGTCAAGGTTAATGATTTTGTTGTCAAAACCGACTATTTTGGAGTCAAGGTCACTCAAGGTCAATGATCTTGGATTCAAGGTCAGTGACCTCCGGGTGCGTGCAGGGGTTCCCCCACCCTTATACTCCCACATCCCACCGGATCCCGAAGATTACATAAGGTGTAGGATTTTAGTGCAAATTTCTTTTTTCAAAAGTCTTTTTTCCTCAGTGCCCCCTTTCGTACACTCCAACCCAGTTAATATTTGCGATGTAGGTAACGTGGCGGCTGTCTTTGACGACGTGGATACCTTAACAACAACTAACAAAACTTCTTAGCTGCTTTAAGGACTCATTCGTTGGAGCCACACCTACTAGTAGAGTAAAGACAGGTGAATTGGAAATAAATTTAATAGATCCTATCAAAATCGTACAACGGCGACCATATCACTTGAGCCCTGAAAAGCAGAAGTCAGTACAGAATAGGTGTAGTGAGTAATTATCTGCTAGAGTTATTGGACCGAGCAAATCGCCCTTCTTCAGATAACTTTTAGTCAAAAAGCGCAATTGCATGGGCTGAATGATCATAGACTACTGAGAATTAAATTCCAATACATTCTATGACCGGTATCCTTTATGTCTAATCGGCGGTCAAGTTCAGAGGTTATCAGGCGCACAATTTTACACGTGTGTTGACATGGATAGTGGATGGTATCAATTTTCTATAACCATAGAGTAAAAATCTATGAAGGTAACCGTTTTTGTTACCCCCGACGCTCGTCATGAGTTTACTGTGATGCCATTTGGCCTTCTAAATGCCCCCTCTGTATATCAGAGAGCTATTGATATGGCTCTAAGTGACTTACCGCACTCCTATGTGACTGTCTGCATAGACGATCTCGTCATTCCTGCAAATGCCGTAGAATAAGGGCTAGAACTTGCGCGTTGTACCTAAAGCTCTTAGTGGTGCTGAAGCTTCGTTCAACATGAAAAAAATGAGCCTTTCTAAGGAAGCAGGTCCAGTTTCTGGGATCTGAAATGTCAGAGGGTAAAATTCAAGTTCCCAACCACCGCAGACCGTCGCTCAGCTTAGATTTTTTTGAGTTTGGCGTCCTTTTTTAAGCAGTTTGGCAGTAAGTTCTCTCTTAAAATGGCACCGCTTTACTATCGGTTGGCTAACAATAATTTAAAATAACTTGGACCGCTGAGTACAAAACAATCAGACTAGACATGGTATCGGTTTTGACTTCGTCTTCGGTTTAGGTGCTTTTCAACACGGAGTTACCTGATGTATCGAAGAATTCGTTAAAATTTGCGTATAGAGTAGCTGAGCCACAAAGTGGTAAACAACCGATGGAGTTGGACCCTATACCGAGGACTAATTTTCCTTGGCATACAATCCGCATCAACGCCACAGGTAAGCTCAGTAGCAAGAGTGATCAGAAGGAATACGTCTTTGTGCTTGTAGACGCTTTTACCGCGTGTGTGTTACTGAGGCATTCCACAGGAATTGGTGCTGGTACTGCCGTCAACGCTCTC
Organism: Hypomecis atomaria; assembly: GCA_964007245.1. Lineage (NCBI taxonomy): Eukaryota > Metazoa > Arthropoda > Insecta > Lepidoptera > Geometridae > Hypomecis > Hypomecis atomaria. The sequence continues at coordinate 622,594 of OZ023285.1, read as the reverse complement.
AAAGCGTCCATATCTCTTTTCGGACCTCTCGTGCGTCGTGCGTGTTATTGTAGATCGGGATAGATGTTTTGCAAAAAAATGGGTTTGGGGGATTTTTGATCACAATATCGAGCTACATTTAGCAGAAACTGGCTCTTGTCGTGCTAATGACCAAGTAGAGCGCATAATGAGTACTCTCAAAAACGTGTTAACTGTCTCAGAAGCGAAGCATGACAGGACGTGGCAGGATGCATTAGATGACAATCGTTCCCCTAATCTTGTGTGTCCTACCGAGCCAGATCCGTGCCTGTCAGATGAATATGATGGTAAGATTTTTACACTACATTTACTTTGTTTGAAGTCGTTCGCTTTCAGACTGTGTGTGGCGAATACTCAAGTTGTTTTGTAAGATATCCTATAGGTTGATGGTGGCGCAGCACGAGGTAGCGGTTAAGGTTTAGTTAAGATTTGTGTAAGGCGAGGTGGCCTTTGAATGGCGAGTTGGCCAAAATAAAAAACGGCGAGTTGGCCAAAATAAAAAAAGGGCGAGTTGGCCAAAATAAAAAAGGGCGAGTTGGCCAAAATAAAAAAGGGCGAGTTGGCCAAACTAAAAAAAATGGCGAGTTGGCCAAAATAAAAAAAGGGCGAGTTGGCCAAACTAAAAAAAAAAATGGCGAGGTGGCCATTCAAAGGCGAGGAGGTCATTTCGATATTGTCAACGGCAGAACGCGTAACGTGAAAAACGAACTACAAACGTGTCGTCAGGAGTGGCCGAGCGCCTGATGCGCTGCCTTCAACATCACACGAGGGCGTGTAATACGTCAGGAAGGCCGTGTCGGAGGAAGCTATGAGTCGAGTTGATTTTTGTTTGCACACGTAAATCACAATAGTGTTTGTTTACATTATAATTACTTTGAAAACTCTTAATTTAATCTCAATTGATTTGTTACATTATTTTATAACTTTAAATCTTAATAATTCAATACAAAAATAAGAGTATTGTAGTACACTTTGTACGTAACGACCAATCAGAGCAGAGCACTTGCCTCGAGCGAGGTCGAGGCGCCATCTTGGCTTGTTTTGGATGACAGTTGGTGCGAGGCTTTTGCGCGGGAGCAAACGATCGGGTTGGAACGTTGTTGTGTGGTTAAGAAAAGTAAGATCAGTGCCCCGAACTCGCTGCTCGGTCTTAACAGTTGATTTTACATTGCATTATCGTGAATTCATCAGAACTAATGTGTAAACAAACCTAAAATTTGAACTAAAATAAGTAATGATAATAAAATTGTGTTTTGTGCTCGCATTTTACCCTGATGACGCCCACTGAGCCCGCAACCACTAATGACGATGTCGGTCGGCGGGAACAATGTTTATCTCCGACATGTATAACACACCTGTGCGAAGCCGGGCCGGGTCGCTAGTTTAAAATAAAGTTACTTTTGCACTGGTAACGCCTACAGAGTTGTAGTTAGCGACGATTACCTTTTACAATCAAAAGGACTGTTTGCCACTCTATTGCAAAATAATACCCAACTGCAATTTCATTCACTCTTTCATCATTCATTCATCCAATCTATAGATTAGCGGAATGAAGTGCAAATCGACTATCACCCGTGGGCGGACACTCCACGCAGATTATTGCTAAAATGATCCTTTATCTATCGTATCAGTGTTTAATCCACTCGAATGTCATGCCACTCGTGTCGAGCTATTTTTTACAAGCTTTTATTTAACTTGCAATAGATGTACCTATGTATGTAAGTTCGGGTGGAATCTTGCAAGTTAAATTGGACCAACTTCCCGGTTTCCGATTGACCTGAAATTTGGCACGCAGATGTATATTGCGTGACAATGCAATAATGTGGTACCATGGAGCTGATCTGATGATAGAGTCGGCAGGTGGCCATAGGAACTCATGTACTAAACAAGATAGACCCGCCGTGTTTGGGCTCGTTTTACTTGTCTCGGCTAGCACTCTGCTGCTACATGATATCAAAAGCAGAATTCAATGTGCTTGGTAGGTTTAGTATAATCTGTGATTTACAAGTACAAGGTATTGAAAGTGAGCTTTAACCTCATCATTATCATAATCTCATCGTCTTAATCATCATCATCATCATCTTAGCCTTAGGCTGATCTCTGCAGGATCTGATTCTCTCTCGATTTACTGATGGATCAGCAGACAGTTGACACCATCCATCCATTCATTCATCAGCCATAAGACGCCCACTGCTGAACATAGGCCTCCCCTATAGATCTCCAATAAGACCGGTTGGTAGAGGCTTGCATCCAGCGCGATCCTGCGGCCTTAATGAGGTCATCCACCAACTACAAATAAAATATAGTTTGAAAATCCTCGCCTATCGGTCTGTCCGTCATCATCCATCCATCAACCACTGCCAGTAAGATATCCACTGCCAGACATATACCCCCTTATAGATTTCCAATAAGACCTATTGGAAACGGCCTACATCCAGCAATTTCAAAGTCGGTTCCATTAGTAATATTTGTATTGTATCTTAAAGTAGGTACGTGTAGTATTGAATCAGTGCATTAGAGAAACCAGAAATAGCATTGATAACGGAAGTCCATATTGAGTGAATTCGGTTCCACGCGATAACATAATTTTGCACTTTATGCCTATCAAGATAAGATAGCTAATCCACGGCGTGATTAAACCCATAGGACTGATGAGACTATGATGAGTCCCGTGTCAGATCTCGGACGCGGAGGATGCCTTGTCCGAACTCCAGTCGCTGTTTCCAAATCAAATTCAGTGAGTGCCAATTTAAAATTAGAAAACTGATAAATTAAGCGTAGAAATTTTGTTAACAATACATTTCATATTACATTTTTTATTAAAAAGTGTACTTACAATTCAAACTTAGAGCGGTTTCAGATTAGCGTATTTCTCTGCGCGTATACGGTCGTATCGGCATACGGGCGTACACGCGCGATACATTACGCGCTTCAAAAAACCGGACTTGCGTAAACGGGCAAATTTCGACGTGTTCGCTCCTAGGAAGGAAACGTCCTTGGTTCGCTCAGACCGGTAGTGGTATCGTGTCAGTATCACCATGGATTTCTGACCCTTGCGCTTGTACGAGCTTAGAAGCGCGTCAACGTTCGTACGAGTTGCGCGTGTGCCAAAAGGGGCGTTTATACGCGCCTGCACGCGCTCCTAAAAACGTTTCGCGCGCGCGTATATATGTACTATACGCGCGTAAATAACGTTAGTATGAAATCGCCCTTATTTAATTAACTGTTTGTCAATGAAGCGTACGTTTTCCGTTTACCCTCTAATGAGGCCCTGTGACCGTTCGACCAACCAGTTGTCGTAATGGTTAAAATATCAAAACTTGATTAGTGACTAGGTATATAGTTAGGTTAGCCCACAGGGTTAGTCGGGTTTCGTCTTCGAATACACAAAGAGCTCTCAGATATCTCCTTTATGGCAGAGTCTAGGAAAAATTAACAATACTCACATAAAGGTGCCTTCAAATCTGCCGCAAGCCCATATAAAAAATCTGCCAAGTACGAGTCAGACTCGCGCATGAAGGGTTGCGTACTGTATGGGAGCCCCCCTTAAATATTTATTTTATTTTAATTTGATTATTTATTATTAAAACAGGCATGCAGCTAAATATTTTGTGAATATATCAAGCATCTACCTGTCTGATTTTTTGTATGGGAGCCCCCCTTAAATATTATTATTATTCTATTCTATTTGCTGTTATAGCGGCAACAGAAATACATCATCTGTGAAAATTTCAGCTTTCTAGCTATAACAGTTCATGAGATACAGCCTGGAGACGGACAGAGGACAGCGGAGTCTTAGTAATAGGGTCCCGTTTTTACCCTTTGGGTACGGAACCCTGAAAACGCGCGGTCGCAGCGCTGCAGTCAGACAGACAGACAAAACTCTTTATTTATAACCACTAACAAAAATTAAACACCATGTACACAATGGAAACTAACGTGGTTTTCGTACATTTTAATTAAGTAAAACACAGGTGTTACTCACATTTGATTTTTAGTAGGATACTACTATAGTTTCGATCGCATTTGGCGATCTTTCTCAAGGTCGGAGTACTAGCTCGCGGGCTCGTCTCGCATAGCAGTGCTATAGAATCGCCAAATGCGATAGAAACTATAGTAGTATCCTACTAAAAATCAAACGTGAGTAACACCTGTGTTTTAGTTAATTAAAACTATGTACACACTTAAAACTAAATATGATTATAAACTGGCGGCCTTATCACCCATGGCGATTTCTTCCAGGCAACCGTGCACGAATATAAACTGACGAGAACAAGAAATAGTGCACTCGCGCGTTTGTTAATAGTAGTTTATGCAACTGTCATATAACACGGGTATTAAAACACTCGTTACTATTATGAAACTCGCTGCGCTCGTTTCATAAACTCACACTCGTGTTTTAATACCCGTGTTATATGCAGTTGCATACACTACTTTATCTTCACTAATAAAAAAAAAAAAAAAAAAAACATCTTGCGAAACATTAAATTCACGCGTACGTGTATTGTCACAGTGAACTTGGCGCCATTAAAATCTAACCAATGAGAGCGCAGCTGCGCGCGCAGGGCCAATCAGGAGCGAGCGCGCGATGTTATAATGAGATTTTACGATATCGATGTGGATATTATAACATCATGTGAAATTGCTTAAATTGAGTGTTTTGTTGTCTGCGCTATAACAGTAGTCATTATAAGTCAAGTATTGGAAACATAAGTAGAATGTTGCAACATTAGTGTAGATAAAAGCATTTTAAAAAACGCGCGATTGCAGCGTACGTTGCGTCAGATTTGAAGGCGGCCTAATTCGCAGCTCCAAGTGACAACTTTATTATCATGATTCTTCGAGCAAATATCTATATTTAGTATATTTATACAGATACTAGCTACGCCCCGCGGCGTTACCCGCGTTAGCCCGAGATAAAAATCGGCCAAGTGCGAGTCAGACACGCGCACGAAGGGTTCCGTACTCTATGGGAGCCCCATTCCTCTTGCCGTTATTAATAGCGAGCAAAAAATTCCTAAAATCACTTTTGTTGTGTGGGAGCCCCCCTAAAACATTTATTTTATTCTGTTTTAAGTATTTTTTGGGTACGGAACCCTAAAAAGTAGCCTATTTATTAATCCAAGGTCTAAGCTATCTTCATACCGAATTTCATTCAAACCGGTTCAGCTGTTTATGCGTGAAAGTGTAACAAACATCCATACATACTTACAAACTTTGGCGTTTATAATATTAGTAGGATTTTCTCGAAGTCATGATTATAAAGTGTTTTATCACTTCCTCACCTTGCCATCAAGTTTTGCCATACGCCAGGGAGAGTTACGCCAGGGAGAGTGTATGACTCATTCGCTAATCAGAACATCTACTGATTACACGATATTTGTTTTCTCTGGCAACAGTACCCGCCGCTTTACACATGTGTCATTTTATGAAAACGTACCGAAAAATCATGCCAATAAATCATTGTCGAGATAAAAAGTCACACAACTGAGACAGGCGCGGGCAGCGGGTCCCCGGCGCCCGCACCTGTCTCAGTCCCCTGTGTCGTCTCCCCCGGCGCCCCTGTACCCGCGCAGGCGATGTCTGAGTTTAGCGGTTTGACTATAGAGAGATGGTGCTGTAGTCGCTTGAGACAATTCTCAACTACAGGAATGTATGGAAAATCGTGCTCAGTGCTGTCAAAACTTAGACTAGGGTAGAAGCCTTTAAAAATAATAATAATCGGCCAACTACGAGTCGGACTCGCGCACGGAGGGTTCCGTACTGTATGGGAGCCCCCCTTAAATATTTATTTTATTTTAATTTTATTATTTATTATTGAAGGGAATATAAAACTAAATATTCTGTGAAAATTTCAAGCCTCTACCTAGTACCATTATTAATATAGAGCGAAAAACGTCTAAAAATTCAGGTTTGTTGTATGGGAGCCCCCCTTAAATATTTATTTTATTTTTAGTATTTGTTGTAATAGCTGCAACCGAAATACATCATCTGTGAAAATTTCAGCTGCCTAGCTATTAAGGACATAAAAAGGTAAGTTTTCACCAAATTTCGTTGAAAAAAAAAATTGTAAAAGATAAAACTCAAAAACTTGGTTTTTTGAATTTTTCACATAAATTTTGAGGTTATGTGAAAAAAGTGTTACCACAAAAGTTTTACATCTTTTTATTACCTACAACTTTGCCATTTGACTTTTTTCGATAGGACTTTTAGTTTTGCCGGAAATCGAGAAAAACCGTTTTTTTTTTCTAACTCATGCCATATTATATCATTGCATCTCTTTCTTTCCTTTCTTGATCGACCACATTATCTCTCTAGTATCTCTGTGGTTGGTTAGTTCTTCTTTCACGCAGCATCGGAGCAAGGGATTGACTTGATTTTTGGCATGGACATAGTTTGAAGATGGAAAGTGACTTGCTTCTTTTTATCCCGAAAAAATAAAAGGTTCCCATGAGATAACACAAAAATCAAAATACCACGCGGGCGAAGCCGCGGACAAAATCTAGTACAGTTCTGTGTTTCTCGAAAAATTGCACAAATGGCGACGGTCAATTCATTTTATCTTTATTTATCGCATGTAATAGTATGGAAATATGCTGATATGATTAAATTATTGTGGAGTATTATAGTACTGTGTACATATAAGACTAAATGTTACTATACTAAGCGCCACACAAATGGGCGGATGGGAAGTTATGCATAGAACGCTGCGCAAAAGCCGAAATATAGGTATGCGTGGGAGCCAGAGAGACGAGACGCCGGGGCACAGCCGCCCGCCAAGCTCATGCCTCCCGCACGCTCGCTGCGCCCGTGCTCTACACTACGACACGCGGCGTCGTAATTGTGCACACATGCGCAATAATTAGCGAATCACGGCGAAGTGTGATGAATGATTTTTTTTCCTAGTAAAAGTAATTAGTAACTAGTCCTAAAAGTAATTCGTGGATCTTATTTTGGTAAAAAAAGGAAAGAGAGATGAAGTTTCTACCCATCAGAAGTTAAACAAACGGTACAGGCTGATAATGATGGTGATGAATGAATGATTCTTGTATTAACCTTGACCTAATGAACACATAACTCAATGAATCATTTTAAATTATAATGCCGACACAGGCCGCTCTGAACGCTTTCTTTCAAATGTAGTCCATCAACATTATCCTTTATCCACTTTAGCACCCCTAGCATAGCAAAGGGATAAAACCATTTTATCTACTTTTAATGTCAGTTGTCAATATCAATTCATTCTTTGTTTCCACGCCCAGGGGATAAATTGGTGGAAAGACAATTGGTCCCTTTGCCATGCTAGAGGAGAGCAAGAGGTGCTGGATATAGTTATGTGTGGCTATGTCAATCGTGTTCACATTCGACCCGCGATTTTCAACGCCATCATTTCGTCAACCCATCTTCCGGCTGGATGACCAACGCTCCGCTTACGTTGCCACTGTCACTGCCCTACTCTACCCAGCAATTAATTCGCCTAGCCACACGTATCCACCTGAAAGCGGTGGCTGATGGCTCCACAAAAATTATTACGAGTAAGTACCTGCCCTAGTTGACGAGTGCCTTGTCCAGTTTCAGAGCGCGCCCGCAACAAGCGCGCGAGCCTCAAGCTGATCCGGACGATGGAACGGGACTACAAGCAGGACATCTCACAGCAGAACAAAGCAGACTCGCTGCCCTCGCCGAATCCCATGACTGGTGTACCTACGCTGGTAAGTCTACTATAATGTTGGTTCTATCTGATCTCTGACTATTCTACTTCATCCCATCTTCAAAGGGTGGGAGTTTAAAACTGCTTCATAAGAACGTTTCATCTTTCGTACAATCGTCACCGTTCGCAAAACCGGTTCATTCAGCTGTTGCAAGGTTCTTGAGGTTCAAACGGGTTTTTCTTGTTATGTCACCTAATTAATGCTTGTAACCGAGCCCTTTGGCATCGCGCGGCGTTTTAGTCGGCTTGCAATCACCTTACGACTAACTAAAAAGTCTGCCCACTACGTAGCTTGGGAAGTGTTTTGGCTCGGACACTTTTTTGCACGATTGTGACTATAGATATTTGCTCGAAGCCTATGACACTCACAAATAATGTGGCTTTCTATTAGTAAAAGAATCTTCAATAACTGTTCAGTAGATCCAGAGATTACCCCCTACAACCTCACAAATCACAAACTTTACCTCTTTATTACACCTATTAGTATAAACTACCACAAACTTCCTTAGTGCTCACTCATCATTTATTACGACGTCATGCACTTTTCGGTTCTTTGCAATTACATTTTGGAAATGGCTATAGCACTATAGTGCTATTAGCAAATAATAGAGATGAATAGCTTAAATAAAGGTTTATATTATACTCTGCTTAGTTACTTGATCGCTATACGCATGACAGAGCCGTCGTGGTCATGTATCATTTACAGTAATCCATCCATCCATCAGCTGTAGAACGTCAACTGCTGGGTATAGGCTTCCCCCATGGATTTCCAATAAGGCCGGTTGGAAGCGGCCTGCATCTAGCGCGTTCCTGCGATCTTTATTATATCGTCAGTCCACCTAGTCGGCGGACGTCCTACACTGCGCTTGCTGGTCCGTGGTCTCCTTTCGAGAACTTTACGGCCCCATCGGCCGTCCGTTCTTCGAACTATGTGCCCTGCCCATTGCCACTTTAATTTGCTAATCCGCTGGGCTTTTTCTTTAACTTTGTTTCGTCTGCGGATCTCCTCATTTCTGATTCGATCTCGCAGAGAGACACCGAGCATAGCCCTTTCCTTAGCTCGGTGGGCTATCTTGAGCTTATTCATAAGGGCCACATTAAAAGACCACATTTCAGTTCCATATGTCATCACTGGCAACACACAACTATCGAAAACCTTCGTCTTGAGGCACTGAGGTATATCGGATGAAAAGACGTCAGTAAGGGCAGATGTAATAGGGGCACATAAAAATCAAACTTTAAATTTCAGCACTTCAGTATTTTCTTCACTTTATCCTTTCAAGTAACACACACGAGCGGTGTTGACCAGTTCATATTTCATTTATTCGACAAATGGGTGTCAGAGACACACTTTTGAATAGTCAACAAAAATCTACACAATGGCAAAGACTTAACAAGAAATCAATTGAAATGACTGCCTCGGTGGCTCAGTGGTTAGTGACCCTAACTTCTGGGTCAAAGAGGCGAGGGTTCGATCCCCACCCAGGGCAAATATTTATGTGATGAACGTAAGTGTTTGTTCTGTGTCTGGGTGTTATTTAGTTACTATCTATATAAGTATGTATTTAAAAATAAGTACCTATATGTAGTATATCAGTCTCTGGCAGCCATATCACAAGCTTTGCTTAGTTTGGGGTCAGAGGCCGTGTGTAAGATGTCCCCAAATATTTATTTATTTATTAATTACCTACTTACATAAATAAATCATCCATTTAAACTTAATTCACATCAATTAACCAAATCACATTACATTTAGGTAGATTATACATTAAAAACAAGTAAACACAACAAGGCGCTAGTTATATGAATGATGAAAACCTACCAAATCTATCCAATTTGGTAGTTCCACTCGCAGGTGGAGTCATGCAGCCGCTTCATGTCCCTGTCGTCGCGGCCGAAGTCCCGCGCCCCCGACGCGGTCCCCTCGCAGCCCCGGCCCGGGGACGAAGCCCTGCCAGCCTCGAGAGTCACCTTCCACAGGACCTTCAGCATGCTCATCAATATGGGGAACGTGGACAAGGGCTGTCGGCGGACGGTGAGTCTGAGTTTGTACCTGGTTCTCTTCTTTCTTCTAGCTGTTCTTGACTTATGCTTCTATTAACTTACGTACAGACTAGAGCGACTTTAGTACCTTAAGGTGGTTTCACTGAGTGAGCTCGCGAAATTTTGGGGTTTTTTGGAATTTTTACAGATAAACGGTACGTTGTGAGTATAAACACTCATTTACCGGCCATAAATAAATAGTGTTAACAAGGTATACTTTGTACGGTGCATATACTCGTAATTATATGCACCTAGAAACCAAAAGCGTGGCCAGTTTATGCACCAGAGTCTACTAACTAAAAACTAAGGTGAAAATCTTATTTTAATTTTTAGGTGTAGGTATTTATCTCGTGATAAATACCTACACAATAAGAACGCTATGAGTTTTCATAATCTTTTAAAATTAGTAGTTTATCAGTAAAAGGCAAAAAAAAAAAAAAATTCGCCTACTGTCCAAAGCAATCAGCCTTACTTTAAATGCTGTACCAATACTGAGATAGCAAAAAAACAGCTGTTTCATACTAACACAGTGCATGACTCGGTAGATTCTTTACACTGATCTGATATAAAAAAGATAAAATGAAATGTGTTTTCAAATGAGTTGTGTTTAAAATATTTGCTAATTTAATGGAAAACATCTACAAACAAATTTTTCGTTCGAGCGAAGTTAGATCGCGCATGTTCTTTACTAGATTTTGCCCGCGGCTTCGCCTGCATGATATTTCGAGGCCCTACCACCCTATAAAAAAGGAGGTGAAAAAAAAAAAACAATAAAATCGATTTGACATTTGTTCGATTCGACAGTTCTTTTTAGGGTTCCGTACCCAAAGGGTAAAAACGGGACCCTATTACTGAGACTTCGATGTCCGTCTGTCCGTCTGTCTGTCTGTCTATGTCACCGGGCTGTATTTGACATTTCTTGGAGCGCACGCTAGAATAGCTCGCAGATGGCCGAATTGTTCCTACTTACTTAGCACTTATTGTATTACAATGGAAAATTTACGCAATATCATTATAATTTATAGCCCATGTGTTATTCTGATATATATAAGCAATATAATTGCAAAGTTTCATCTCAATCCGTTCAGTAGTTTTTGCGTAAAAGAGTAACAAACATCCACCCATACTTACGAACTTTCACGTTTATAATATTAGTAGGATATATCACAAAATATGTATTTGATTAGCAACTTCTATTGCTAAGCAAAATCGTGACACAAAACAGAACATCCTATCCGCTACTCCAAAATATGTAAAACAGAAAAAATGCCAAGGCGATGAAAATATGCGATGTTTACAAATTGCTCACACCCAGACTGATTTATAAAAACTACTGAAAACTGTGGGTGTATTTTTCGTCTTAGGTAATCAATTTTTTTCCCAATAAATTGGCATAACTTTCAACCGTGTTAGTGTACAGAATTCGAATAGTTCGCACGGATCGATGTTGTAATTTTCACAATACAGTTGATTTATCAAAGATGGCTTAACTGATTTCGAAAAAAAAATTAAATGGGACGTTTAAAGTTGATTTACCAAAAAAAAAGAATTATCAAAAACGGACCACTCTGTTAAAAGTTATGCGTGATCAAACATAAAAAGAAAAATATACGCGTTGACTTGAGTACCTCCTCAGTTTCTTGGTCGGTCAAAAATATAGAGATAATACGTCTTTTATTGGCGTGATGTCAGTGCATGGGACATCCCGTGCGCATTTGTGCACTTTCCTCAGAATAAGGAAATAGTAGTTTATGCAACTGTCATATAATGAAGTGATATATAATGGACATATAATGAACACGGGTATTAAAACACTCGTTACTATTATGAAACTCGCTGCGCTCGTTTCATAAACTCACACTCGTGTTTTAATACCCGTGTTATATGCAGTTGCATACACTACTTTATCTTCACTAATAAAAATAAAAATAAACATATTGCGAAACATTAAATTCACGCGTACGTGTATTGTCACAGTGAACTTGGCGCCATTAAAATCTAACCAATGAGAGCGCAGCTGCGCGCGCAGGGCCAATCAGGAGCGAGCGCGCGATGTTATAATGAGATTTTACGATATCGATGTGGATATTATAACATCATGTGAAATTGCTTAAATTGAGTGTTTTGTTGTCTGCGCTATAACAGTAGTCATTATAAGTCAAGTATTGGAAACATAAGTAGAATGTTACAACATTAGTGTAGATAAAACAGTATAAGTGACGTATGTTGTAAAAAAGTTGTGATGCATAATGCCACAAACATGGCGTCGAAAATCTATAGAATCTGCTATGTAATCTAGACACAAATGACACTTGAACTGCTGATCAAATGTCCAATTTGATTTCGCAAGGATGGTGGACAATCTTCAAACGTCTCCTAGGTAGGGCTTTGATTTTGAACTTTATCATAATAGCAATAATGCCATGTCATTTCAAACACCGCCCCTGTGGCACTTTCCCATTTCAGTGACATTTACTTAGGATATCTTTTGTTATAATGAAACGTAACGTAAACCAAAAATATTTGTATGTAACGTGGATTCTAGGTCAGCGGGTGAATTTTTTTTTGTGTTTTTTGCCATTTATAGATAGACTACTGATTGTAAGTTTACAAATACTCATTTAGCGGCATTGACCAGGTAGTATTTACGAGGTACTTACTAGGTACACACATTGACACGCTTAAATTAAGTGATTATTGTTTTTGAATGACTAAGGCCTTTTCACCGAGCGATGTCAAATATTTGATGCCGTGTTAGAGCTATTAACAGACTGTCTACGTTATCGAGTGTCCCACCCTGCGCTAATGCTTGGTTAGTTCTCTTGACATAATGTTAAATCTAATCACTGCTTTTGAGGTCCGTTAACAATTTGCTGAACGTGGGATTTACTAACGATTTGTTATATTTTCTTGATAGGACAGAAAATGATCCAACAGTTTTGTTACTTTTAATGACCCATCAGCTAATGCCTCATTAAGAACTAACAAACATTGTCCGATGAAATTGGGTCTAAGCTAAAGATAAGTAATCACCTGTCGTATTGTACAAATATATGGCATTTTTTCGACTTATGCATTTATCTAGATTTTCGCTTATCGAAAACTAATCTTCAACAACATCGAACAATGCGCCAGTATTGCTATTGGACGAATAACAAAACATTTTTTTTTTCATTTCGGATACATTTTATCAAATTCCATTCACAAAGATAAATAAATTTAATAAATACGACGTAATATAAATGCGGTCAAGTCGTTGAAGCAGTGGGTCAAGGCCACGATGAAATTATATGCTCTTGTAGTGCTAATACTAATTAAAAATCGGGTTCAGTAATGGGACTGAAGAAAAAAAAAATGGTAGCTACTTATGCAGACTTACTGCCTAACTAAAGCGAAGTTTAGGTACGTCTGAAGTCTAGCTGCCATGCAAAATTATCCAAATATGTAATGCAATGCAATGGTGGCACGAGCTCATACTCCGTGCAACACATCGTGGATAACCACGAAGTCCTCTATGAAACTTCACTGCAGCAGGAGCTCACAAATGTGTGGGCTCGGATAGGCTCGGAGCCTTATAGGTTTCCCTTGGTTACTTTTTAGGTACACAACTCTAAAATGTTCTAGTTATGAGATGCTTGATGTATTTTCAATCTATCCTTGCTCTTCTCTCTATTTCTTCCCCCAACTAAACAAAATAAGGACGTTAGTATTCCCTTACAGTATTGTCCTGTGCAGATTCAGATTAAACTGCGCTTAATATAATTAATTCCTTTATCCTATATTTCTGTCTTTATCTTCTCTTCTTCCCCGAACTGAACAAAGCAAGGACCGTGGTATTCTCTTACAGCAGTGTCCTGTGCAGATCAGCCGCGAGGAGCAAGTGTGGCAGAACGAGCTGAAGGACCTGATCTGGCTCGAGCTGCAGGCGCGTATTGCTGGCCGTACTCTGGCTCAGCAGGACTGCTACCTGTGCACCCAGAGGAAGGTGGTGCCCACGGTCATAAGGAACATCTGCGAGTACAGGTACTTCCAACACTCGGCTAAACGCTCTTCCATCAGGACTGCTACCTGTGCACCCAGAGGAAGGTGGTGCCCACGGTCATAAGGAACATCTGCGAGTACAGGTACTTGCAACACTCGGCTGAACGCTCTTCCAGCAGGACTGCTACCTGTGTACCCAGAGCTCAGAGGAAGGTCGTGACCACGTTCATAAGAAATATCTGCGAGAACAGGTACTGGCAACACTTGGCTGAAAGCTCTCCCAGCAGGACTGGTATCTGTGTACCCAGAAGAAGGTCGTGCCCACGAAGGTCATAAGGAACATCTGCAAGTACTAGCAATACTCGGCTGAATTCCCTCCCAGCAGGATTGCTACCTGTGTACCCAGAGGAAGGTCGTAACCACGGTCATAAGGAAATGCGAGTACAGGTACTGGCAACACTTGGCTGAAAGCTCTCCTAGCAGGACTGCTAAGGAACATTTTTAACTCCTTGCCTTATTGGCCTCCAATCGAAAACTGCGCCCTATCAGCCATTAGTCCTGCGTTCCTTGTCCACACCCACTGTCACATCAACTTGTTTTAATCCTCTGGGCTACTCGTATGTCAGTAACTTTGGTCCGTTTACGGATCTCGATCTATCCATCCATTAGCCACAGAACGTCCACTGCTGGACATACGCCGTTCCTATAGATCTCGATTTAGATCGGTTGGTAGCAGCTTGCATCCAGCGAGATCCTGTGGTCTTAATGAGATAATCCGTTCAACTTGTAGGCGGAAGCCCGACCTCTGCGAGAAAAATTCTTGCCGTGCCTTGTCGGTACGTGGTCTTCACTCGAGAACTTTTTGACCCCATCGGTCATCAGATCCAACCACCGAATTGGATCGGTCATAATTCGTGATCCAACTATAATTGATTCGCCAATGTGAATGTATGAACACAGGTTCGTGAACAACGACCCTTGCCGGCGGCTGTCGGCGCGGGCGGGCGAGCCGCGCAGCCCGCACGGAGACCTCAGCCAGGAAGAATCTGCTGGCGAAATCGATGATGAGGGTAAATCTTCAGAACTTTACCTAGACTATATAACTTATTGATGGTGAATCGACTCAAAAGGCATGCTTGCTACATTTCTCCGTGCTGGTTAGTAACACTTTGATCTGGCGTTTAGAGATCGCTTCAAACTTAATGGTAGCTGTGAAGTGCGCTAGAAGCTGCACAGGATGCAGTCATCACGTCGGCTGACCATAAATTAGTTACTGTGTAGCGACTTGCCCCGAGACAGTGTGATATTATACGTTATGGCAGCTGCTCGAAGAGAGGGCATCTGCATTGCTTGAAGCTTGTTGCTAACCTCACATACCTCGGAGTTTGATTTGATATACACTAGTGATCACCCCCTTCGCACACGAGGCGTACCGTAGTCGTATCGTAAGCGTATCGTAATACGCGCGCAGAACGAGAGCAATACGAGCGCGTACATGTTCACACAAGTCCGCACACGGAGCGCTGCTGCAGCGTATCGTAGGAGGCATTTACTGTCATTACAACAAGCGTAGCGTACCTACTGGCATAAAAAAGTAACTGTTGATTAATTTCTTGAAAAAATTGCCTGTATTTTAATTTTTGTAACTTCTAACGACTTTTAGTTTCAATATGAATGATACAGTGATTGAATTCGTGGAATTGGTTGAATAATTATTTATTGAGTAAATATGAAAAAATGTATAGTCAAACCGCTAAACTCAGACTTCGCCTGCGCGGTACAGGGGCGCCGGGGGAGTCGACACAGGGGACTGAGACAGGCGCGGGCAGCGGGTCCCCGGCGCCCGCACCTGTCTCAGTCCTCTTTGTCGTCTACCTCCGCGCCCCCGTACCCGCGCAGGCGAAGTCTGAGTTTAGCGGTTTGACTATAACAGGTAAAACTTAGGCAGAAAGCCATGATTTCAACTGAGATCTTACAATACGATTCACCTACGCGACGATTCGTGTGTGGAACACTACTCGTCTCGTACGCGTTGCGTCGTAACGATACGACTACGATACGACCACGCCTACGCCTCGTGTGCGAAGGGCCGAGTATCAATCCAACTTTTAGAAATGTGTACAGTTACATTGTGTTTCATTTCAGATGTGATGTACGGCTGCCTAACATTTTCGTGCACCCGGTGCAGCGGCGCTGTCGGGCGCGCCATGAAGGAAGTGGGCACTCTACTCGACTCTTTCTACAATGCCGTCTCGCTCTACCCCTCCACCAAGGCCCTGACTCACGATCATCCACTAGTCGCTACGCCGCACTTCAACAATAGACTCAGGGTAAATTCCACTTTATTGCTATGTTGTTTAGGTTGAAAGTAGTTCTACAACGAAGTATCGCTCTACCCTTCCACTAATGCCCTAACCCACGAACATCCACTAGAAGCTACGCTGCTCTTAACAATAGACTCAGGGTAAATTCGACTTTATTGATATGGTGTTTACGTTGAAACTTGTTCTATAACGAAGTCTCGCTTTAACTCTCTTACTAAAGCCCTGACCCACGATCATCCACTAGTCGCTACGCCTTACTTCAACAATAGACTCAGGGTAAATTCACTTTATTGCTATGGTGTTTAGGTTGAAAGTCGTTCTATAACGAAGTATCGCTCTACCCTTCCACTAATGCCCTAACCCACGAACATCCACTAGAAGCTACGCTGCTCTTAACAATAGACTCAGGGTAAATTCACTTTATTGCTATGGTGTTTAGGTTGAAAGTCGTTCTATAACGAAGTATCGCTCTACCCTTCCACTAATGCCCTAACCCACGAACATCCACTAGAAGCTACGCTGCTCTTAACAATAGACTCAGGGTAAATTCGACTTTATTGATATGGTGTTTACGTTGAAACTTGTTCTATAACGAAGTCTCGCTTTAACTCTCTTACTAAAGCCCTGACCCACGATCATCCACTAGTCGCTACGCCTTACTTCAACAATAGACTCAGGGTAAATTCACTTTATTGCTATGGTGTTTAGGTTGAAAGTCGTTCTATAACGAAGTATCGCTCTACCCTTCCACTAATGCCCTAACCCACGAACATCCACTAGAAGCTACGCTGCTCTTAACAATAGACTCAGGGTAAATTCACTTTATTGCTATGGTGTTTAGGTTGAAAGTCGTTCTATAACGAAGTATCGCTCTACCCTTCCACTAATGCCCTAACCCACGAACATCCACTAGAAGCTACGCTGCTCTTAACAATAGACTCAGGGTAAATTCGACTTTATTGATATGGTGTTTACGTTGAAACTTGTTCTATAACGAAGTCTCGCTTTAACTCTCTTACTAAAGCCCTGACCCACGATCATCCACTAGTCGCTACGCCTTACTTCAACAATAGACTCAGGGTAAATTCACTTTATTGCTATGGTGTTTAGGTTGAAAGTCGTTCTATAACGAAGTATCGCTCTACCCTTCCACTAAGGCCCTGACCAACGAACATCCACTAGTAGCCACGCTGCTCTTTAACAATAGACTCGGGTAAATTCCACTTTATTGCTATGGGGTTTAGGTTGAAAGTTGTGCTATAACGAAGTCTCGCTTTAACTCTCTTTCTAAAGCCCTGACCCACGAACATCCACTAGTCGCTAGGCCGCACTTTAACACTATACTCAAGGTAAATTCGACTTTATTGCTAGGGGTTTTAAGTTGAAAGTCGTTCTGTGACTAAGGATCGCTCTTCCCTTCTACTAAGGCTCAGACTCACAAACATCCACTAGTAGCTACGCTGCTCTTTAACAATAGACTCAGGGTAAATTCGACTTTATTGCTATGGTGTTTACGTTGAAACTTGTTCTATAACGAAGTCTTGCTTTAACTTTCTTACTAAAGCCCTGACCCACGAACATCCACTAGTAGCTACGCCGCACTTTAACTATAGACTCAGAGTAAATCCAACTTTGTTGCTATGGTGTTTAGGTTCAAACTTGTTCTATGACAAAGTCTCGCTTTAACTCTACTAAAGCCCTGACTCACGAACATCCACTATTAGCTATGCTGCACTTAAACAATAGACTCGGGGTAAATTGAGTTGAATTCCGTTAGAACTGCGTTTCCCAAACAATGGGTCGAATATTAACTGGACCATGCCTAAAGAACGACACACTAATCGAATGAGCTAAATATAAACATAGTGTCTGCAATTTCATATTGATAACTTTTAAATTTCCTAGAGGGCGGTCCCGAGTCTGTACACTGGTTTTAGATGGGTCGTAGCCCAATCAACTTTGGGGACCATTGCGTTTGAATATGTTTTATAATGGCATATTTCATTTCAGCAATAAACTTACGGTGAATTGCGCTCTATTGCTATTAGTAAATAAATTATAATTACATCTGGCCTGCTTAACGCTTTAACGCCGTCTTTCTTCTATCTTTTATCTGCTGGTTTCCACACCAATTCAGTAAACTCAACTCAACCTTGTACATGAAAAGGATCTATTTATATTCGTGATTAGCTTAGTTAGATTGACCATGTCATAGGCCTTGAGGCGGTTTAAAAGCTCTCGGATAACCGGGCAGGTAACCCAGCCTATACGAACTTATCAAATCTTGGTTGTATACTAAGCGCCACATAAATCGGCGGATGGGAAGTTATGCGCAGAACGCTACGCAAAAGTCGAAATATAGGTATGCGCGAGAGCCAGAGAGACTCGCGCCGGGGCACACCCGCCCGCCAACCATATGCCTCCCGCGCGCTCCCTACGCATTGTGCACACATGCGCAATAATTAGCGAATCACGGCGAAGTGTCATCTGGGGCTAAGTTCTCATCCGTCGATTTGTGTGGAGCTTAGTATATTTTTAGTTGCGTGTTTGCTGCTTCGTTGGAATTCGGTTGTTTCATTGTCCATTTGTTGTTGTAGGCAATGTGTCTATGGTACAACACGGCTCTGAACATGCGGTTGAAGATGGTGGCGGTGTGCCAAATGCTTCGTGCTATCAAATACAAGAGTCAGCGGAAACAGCGCGCTTCACTCGACTCCAACATCAGCAGGTACTATATTTTTATAATAAAAAACTTATACATGTCGGAAACTAAAACTGATTGTGTAAAGCACCCGCCATCGTTATTTGTGGGTCATCCATTGGTACGGCTCGCCGGCGGTCTCCAGTTGTTCATCTCACCAAATAAACACTCTGTACTACTACAACGGGTGGTTTTATTGACCTAGTAACACTTGGTAATCAATTTAACGAGAATTTTCGAGGATGAAAACGAATTTTAAAGCCAATGGATTTGCACGGGTGCAATCCGCCTTGCGTGCGGAATGGCATGACGTTCCTCGCCCATCTGTCAAATCATTTCATTCCGACACAAGCATGCAGTGTTGCCACGTGCGACCCCATTCGGGTGATGCCCACTTTGAAATCATCACTGTTGCTTTTAACTAAAATCAACTATGCTGTCTCGCTCCGTCATACACATGAAATTATGAACAATGAAAACGATCGCAAAAAAATCCCTAGCAAGCAACATTCCTCACAAAAATGTATTCAAGTGTGACCTGCATCCTGCCATTTAATTAGCAAATCCGTTAGGCTATGTCGGTAACTTTGGTTCGTCTGTAAATCTGCTCATTCCTGATTTGATCTCACAGAGAGCGTCCGAGCACAACTCAACAAATGAATCAAAACTTTTGGCATAGTGGGTCCCAAAAGTATTGCAACACTTGCATCTATTACAGCAGCGTGTGAAGTGGGTCCACATACCTCTAGCAAGAATACAAAACCTCAACATATAAATAAATATTAGGGGACATCTTGCACACGGTCTCTGACCCCAAACTAAGCCAAGCTTGTAATATGGCTGCCAGAGACTGATATACTACATATACATATTTTTAAATACATACTTATATAGATAGTAACTAAATAACACCCAGACACAGAGCAAACACTTATACTCATCACATAAATACTTGCCCTGGGTGGGGATCGAACCCACGCCTCTTTGACCCAGAAGTTAGGGTCACTAACCACTGAGCCACCGAGCCAGTCAATATACCTATTTCGTAATTTCCCCAGACAATCGTCGGAGACGCACCGCGCGTGCCAGGTGCGGTTCAACGTGGCGAGCCCGCTCCCCTCCCCCGCCGGCACCCCCTCCCCCACCGACTCCAACAACAGCGACAGCTCCTACGCCAAAGATGATGATGACAAGGAAGCCAAAGATAAACCCGAGGAAGAAGGTATGTTGTTTCAGACGGAGACGCACCGTGCGTGCCAACTGCGGTTCAACGTGCTGTAGCTCAAAAATATTTCTGAGTCATGACGAGCCATTAATTCAGATACCACGGGTATTTATCATACAGCCCACGTCTTGAACACTAACATGATGATCTCCGTGCTTATTATTTATCTTTTAGAGAGTGGTGTGAATATATTCGGCAAGCGATCATATTTCGGTGGCGCGGGCACGTGTGGCGGTGCCTAATTACCCTTCAAAATGTTAAATTATATTATGGTCAAATAGGTATAATCAATAATCAAATTTATTAATAACGCCAAGTTACAAGTCATATAGTAAACAATTCAGATATATGTCATAAATTTTACAAAATTATAAAATTACAAATTATAATTTCATTATAATGTTCAACATAATAGCATTATACTGCGACTGCATTATTATACAGCGACTTTTAGCCAAAAAATCTTATTGGAAGCAAATTATACGCAAGTTTTCGGGTCGCGCGGTACGCATCATTGTCCGGAAAATATAAATAAAAATTTCAGCTGCCTAGCTATCATGGTTCATGAGATACAGCCCGGTGACAGACGGACAGACAGACGGACATCGAAGTCTTAGTA
Source organism: Hypomecis atomaria (assembly GCA_964007245.1). NCBI lineage: Eukaryota > Metazoa > Arthropoda > Insecta > Lepidoptera > Geometridae > Hypomecis > Hypomecis atomaria. The sequence goes on along the minus strand of OZ023285.1, from coordinate 601,972 downwards.
ATAGGGTCCCGTTTTTCCCTTTGGGTACGGAACCCTAAAAAACAATGAACGTGAAAAAGAAAACACCAAACGCCAACAAAATTTTTTTTGCATGGACACAACGAAGTATCAAAATTCGGAATTAGAAATTTCGGAACGCATCGCGTACGTGTGATACAGTACCTCCGCAAATATTTTGAATTTAAAAATAGAAAAAAATCGGCCAATTGCGAGTCGGACTCGCGCACGAAGGGTTCCGTACCGTATGGGAGCCCATTCCTCTTGCCGTTATTAATAGCGATCAAAAAAATCACGTTTGTTGTATGGGAGCCCCCCTTAAATATTTATTTTATTCTGTTTGTTGTTATAGCGGCAACAGAAATACATCTTCTGTGAAAATTTCAGCTCCCTAGCTATCATGGTTTATGAGATACAGCCCGGTAACAGAGAGACGGACAGACGGACATCAAAGTCTTAATAATAGGGTCCCGCCGCGTTTTTACCCTTTGGGTACGGAACCCTAAAAACATTAGTTTGAAGTTTATTATATTGAACTCATAATTTTACATAATATGTACTTACTGACATTAATTATCTTATACTTTTGTCGTGTTTATTTTTAACCGACTTCCAAAAAGGAGGAGGTTCTATGTTCGTGTGTATGTATTTTTTTTGTCTATGTTCATCGATAATTTCGCCAATTATGAACCGAATCGAAAAAAATATTTTTTAGTTCGAAAGGATATACATTATACTCACAACGTGGTCCCACTTAAATTTTACAGAAATCGGCTGAGCCGTTTTCGATAAATCAACAATAATGTAAACAATTCGAGCGAAATATTCGAATTTCTACACGATGGAAGCCATTTTTTGCGAAAAATAATTATTACTTAATTGGTGAAATGTTATTCAGAGATGTTATTTTTATTTAAGAACCAAGTGCACAATGAATAATACAGCTACAATATTGTACCTTTTTTGTGTGCCTAATTGAAAATTTTAGCAATTGAACTTTGTATTTTAACCTGTAGCTATTGTTATCAATAAATTGATTATGATTGTCGTAATAAGCGTTTTATCTTTCCAAAAGCAGAGAAACAAGACACCAATAATGAGAAGATAGAAAGTGCAGAAGTAAAACAGGAGGACACGGAAGAAATAAAACAGGAGAGAAGAGAAGATAGAAATTGTTTAGCTCCCGTTGAAAGGGAGGACGAAGTCGATAGCGGCGTAGAAAGTATGCGTAAGTTTGCTTTCGTTTGTTTTTATTTTTTTATTTTATTTTGCTGTAAAAAGTACTATTGGTTTTTTCTTAGTATATCCTGTATCTATAATTTTATTTTCTATTTCTTATACCTAATTTCCTTTCTTAAATAGTTTAATTGTTGCAATTTGTTTTTTTTTTACATATCTGTAGAATTTTCTCCCGCGATGCAATGTGCAAAAACAGGATGTTATACTAAGCGCCACAAAAGTCGACAAATGAGAAGTTAGCCGCAGATGACACTTCGCCGTGATTCGCTAATTATTGCGCATGTGTGCACAATGTGTAAGGAGCGCGCGGGAGGCATGAGGTTGGCGGGCGGGTGTGCCCCGGCGCGAGTCTCTCTGGCTCCCGCGTATACCTATATTTCGGCTTTTGCGCAGCGTTCTGCGCATAACTTCCCATCCACCAACTTGTGTGGCGCTTAGTATAAAATAACTTATCTTATTGTTTTGTATGAAACATAAAATGTCAAATGGAAAATTATTTTTCTCTATAAAATGTCTAAATTGCTATATTTTAATGCATGCATTTTAGAATTAATCTCAATAAATTGTTAATAATTTATACAAATAAAATAAAGAGGTAAAGTTTGTGACGTTGTAAGGGGTGGTCTCTGGACCTACTAAACCGATTTTGAAAATTATTTTACCAATAGAAATCCACATTATTTTTGAGGCTACCAAGTAAACACAGGCAAAACTGCGGGCAAAGCCTGATATAAAATATTTTTTATTTATTTAATATTAAATAATTATAACATTTTCAGGGCATACAGGGCAAACAACCCCAGAAATAATAGTCGACAGCCGCTACAGTACCACAGACACGACAGCTTCTCAAGACAGTGATATGTCGTCTCTATACGAGACAAACTGCTGCCCGGCCACGTCGGGCCTGGACCCGTTCGACATAGGCCCACTCGAAGAGCTCACACAACTGAAGCTGCTTGGAAAAGTCTCCGTCTCGCTCTACCGGTGAGTCTACCTTTCTTTCTCCTGTGTTAACTCAAGTAATTTTCAAGAGACTGATATCTCGTCTCTATACTAGAGTAGTATAACTCGAGTGGTTTACAAGAGAATGATATCTCCTCTCTTTACGAGGCAAATGCCAATTAGCACGGGCTATCAGGGGCTGGACCCGTTCGACATAGGCCCACTCGAGGAGCTCACGCAACTGAGGCTGCTTGGAAAAGTCTCCGTCTCGCTCTATCGGTGAAGCTAACTTTCTTTCTCCTGTGTTAACTCAAGTGATTTACAAGAGAGTGATATCTCGTCTCTATACGAGAGTAGTTTAACTCTAGTGGTTTTCAAAGAGTGATATCTCGTCTCTATGCGAGACAAATGCCAATAGCCCGGGCCGTCAGGGTCTGGACCCGTTCGACATAGGCCCACTCGAGGAGCTCACGCAACTGAGGCTGCTTGGAAAAGTCTCCGTCTCGCTCTATCGGTGAAGCTAACTTTCTTTCTCCTGTGTTAACTCAAGTGATTTACAAGAGAGTGATATCTCGTCTCTATACGAGAGTAGTTTAACTCTAGTGGTTTTCAAAGAGTGATATCTCGTCTCTATGCGAGACAAATGCCAATAGCCCGGGCCGTCAGGGTCTGGACCCGTTCGACATAGGCCCACTCGAGGAGCTCACGCAACTGAGGCTGCTTGGAAAAGTCTCCGTCTCGCTCTATCGGTGAAGCTAACTTTCTTTCTCCTGTGTTAACTCAAGTGATTTACAAGAGAGTGATATCTCGTCTCTATACGAGAGTAGTTTAACTCTAGTGGTTTTCAAAGAGTGATATCTCGTCTCTATGCGAGACAAATGCCAATAGCCCGGGCCGTCAGGGTCTGGACCCGTTCGACATAGGCCCACTCGAGGAGCTCACGCAACTGAGGCTGCTTGGAAAAGTCTCCGTCTCGCTCTATCGGTGAAGCTAACTTTCTTTCTCCTGTGTTAACTCAAGTGATTTACAAGAGAGTGATATCTCGTCTCTATACGAGAGTAGTTTAACTCTTGTGGTTTTCAAAGAGTGATATCTCGTCTCTATGCGAGACAAATGCCAATAGCCCGGGCCGTCAGGGTCTGGACCCGTTCGACATAGGCCCACTCGAGGAGCTCACGCAACTGAGGCTGCTTGGAAAAGTCTCCGTCTCGCTCTATCGGTGAAGCTAACTTTCTTTCTCCTGTGTTAACTCAAGTGATTTACAAGAGAGTGATATCTCGTCTCTATACGAGAGTAGTTTAACTCTAGTGGTTTTCAAAGAGTGACATCTCGTCTCTATGCGAGACAAATGCCAATAGCCCGGGCCGTCAGGGTCTGGACCCGTTCGACATAGGCCCACTCGAGGAGCTCACGCAACTGAGGCTGCTTGGAAAAGTCTCCGTCTCGCTCTATCGGTGAAGCTAACTTTCTTTCTCCTGTGTTAACTCAAGTGATTTACAAGAGAGTGATATCTCGTCTCTATACGAGAGTAGTTTAACTCTAGTGGTTTTCAAAGAGTGATATCTCGTCTCTATGCGAGACAAATGCCAATAGCCCGGGCCGTCAGGGTCTGGACCCGTTCGACATAGGCCCACTCGAAGAGCTCACGCAACTGAAGCAACTGAATCAAATACCTCGGCGGCTGAGATGTTAGCTACAAGCTACGGATAACCCAATTTTCTCGTAGTTGTTAAGTGAGCTTCATTCAGGTTTGGACTATGCGCAGCTTGTATAGGCCGCGCCACACAAGTCGGCGGATGTGAAGTTAGCTACAAGCTGCGCAATATCCAATCAACGCGCGGCTTTGTGTGAGCTTCAGTCAGGATTGGATATTGCGCAGCTTGTAGCTAACTTCATATGCGTCAACTTGTGTGAATATAAAAATATAAAAAAATATGAATGAATGTAAAATGCCTGTTTCCAGCGAGCACCACCAAGAGATCCTGAAGACGCAGGGCGTGCGGCGCTGCATGATGTTCATCGACAAGATGCGGCAAAACACCCTGCAGAAGGCGTATCTCACGCTCGAGAAACCAGACGTAAGGATGCTTTACTGATACTTTTATGAACTGTTTTCTTGCTCTAATGCCACATACTTACGCACTATGTGTTTGTATTTCTTATTATGTATAATTTGTCATTTGTTTCATTGTTTAGACTTGTATCTTTGTTCTGTTTGTTATTTTTAGGGTTCCGTACCTCAAAAGGAAAAAACGGAACCCTTAAAGGATCACTTTGTTGTCCGTCTGTCCGTCCGTCCGTCTGTCAAGACCCTTTTTCTCAGGAACGCGTGGAGGTATGAAGCTGAAATTATATCAATTACTCAGGTCTACTGTCCCTTGAAGCTGTGAAAAAATCAAACTTCTAAGCCAACGCAATCAAAAGATACAGCAATTTAAGGCGCAGGTCCCCCACAAACATTCTCGACGATTTTGGCACAGAATAAATAATAGTTACTATAGTTACTTTACCATGCACGCCATCTGTTCGATTCGTCTTGAATCAAGTAGGCAGCGCTCTGACTACGTTGACATGACGTCACAGACAGATTGTCTTAGCTTCTAAAGAAGTATTGCTAAATTTTACTCAAATAAAAACTACGTTACAGCTGTCTTATTCATATCTGGTTATACAACATACGCGAGAGTGAGTGGAACAAAAAAAAACGCAATGTCTGTCACATACGACAAAATTGGTATGCAGTCATTTAACAAACTTTTTTTTATAAACTGGCATGTGATAACCAACGTTTGACAAACCCATGAGTAGTTAAATGATAATAAAAAAAAAATTAAAAACTTGGTTATATCTCAAAATAATTACTTGAAAAAGTTACATTCTATAACGTATCATTTTACAAACAATTCTTTTGTTTTTTTTGCTAACTAATAAATGTTTGATAATAAACCAACACTTGACACATTTTATTTTATAAAGTGTCGTTTGACAGACAATTCCATTTAGATTTAAAATACTTACCTAACATATAATATGTTTAAAAATATGTCGCTGCTGTGGCTTTTTTCGAAAAAAATAAACCAAAATATTCTCGTGGTAAGCAAATTTTTGTAAGACATGGTTTTATTTGGTAGAACAATTAACGTGCCACGGCAGCGACCGGCGAGTGCCAGAACCAAATCGGCCCATATTCGGTAGTCTATGTTTACTATTAGTTCATTTTTTAAACGAAACCATGCAAAAATATGGTTTTCGTATGTTTAACATCTGATGTTCTGACATGAAAAATATACAAATAAAAAACAAAATATCATTCGAGATATTGTCTAAGTGAAATGTTTGATTTATAATTGGTTATAAAATAATGGTTTGTAAAATAAAACATTTGTGGATATAAGATATTTTTTTTAAATAAATAACATCCGAGATTTTGTTTGTAAAGTGAAACACTTAAAATGTAAAGGTTTTGGACTGAACATTTCATTACTATAGAACATTCTGGTGATACCTTGCGAAAAAAAACTGCTTTTTTAAAAGATTGAAGTCTTGAACTAAGGGTCGAATCAGATACTTATTGATATTTTGTTATATTAAAATAAGGCTAACTATCAGTTTGTAGCTTTTTTTGAAAACAATGACTTACCCGTAGACATTAGGAAATATTTTTTATTTTAGCTGGTTATTGGTAAGTACATAATAATAATACCTGTAGGTACTATAAATACTAGTAACCCACAATCATAACTTTGTTAAAGTCTCGATTCGCTGAAAACTTGGAATATGGTAGAAAATCGGGAAAATTTGTCCCAAAATACAACTTTTCTTTGTTGAAACCTAGAAATTTGGTGGAAAAGTTAGAAAAATTAGCATGCTCAGAAATCTTAAAAAAAATTGATTCATTTCAGTAGGACTGTAGGACAGATGCCAAATCGGTAAAACTACCGAAATATCGGTAGGTCCAAGACTACTGCCTCGAGCGAGCGGCAAGCTACAAGAATCATGTCGAGATAGAAATTGTGCGGTGTCAAGGAGACGTTGCCACTTCGCCACGGATGGCCGCCGTGGCGAAGTGGCAACGTGTCATTGACAACGCTGTCTATCTGCTAACGCCTTATTATAATATGCGAGCAACGGTATTTCTGAATGAATAGTTTTCAGCAGGCGTTATCAGTATTTATCTATAAACTTTATTAAACTATAACATTTAGAAACAAATGTATCCACCAGGAAAAAGGTTCTAATATCTCAAACCACTTATTTCAAGTTTCATTCAAAATGAATCTCTCCGATCCATGAAAATAAGGATAAAAAATAATTACAAAAATGCTGTAGTGATACTTTTCAATAATATTTTAAAGTAGTTCCAAATATTAATAATAAGTATTTTGGATTTTATCCGCTTACTGAAGATATGATTAACCAAGATTTACTCATTTTAAACCTCCCTGATCTTGAAGAACGATCAAAAAATGAGTGGGAAATCATGTCGTTTGCCCATCTCGTCCCCTTAAGCTGCATATTTTGAAACTCGCAAGTACTCGCAAGGGAATCAAAACCTAAAGGGTACTTCCAGTCGACCTAGAATCTTGAAATTTGGCATGAAGCAACGTTTTATAGCACACATAAAGGAAAAATTCCGAAAACCTTAAATTTTTAGTTACATTACAAAATATATATTTTTTAATAAATATAAACTTATTACTTTTTTTGTCGTAATGAACGAACTTTGTAAACCTTGCAGGTTTGTACGGAACCCTCGGTGCGCGAGTCCGACTCGCACTTGGCCGGTTTTTGTTTTTTTCTGTCTGCGCATTTTTATCGGTCGTAATGTCACTTGCTGGTTCCAACAGAATATCAGCGCTGGTTGCTCGTAAGTGCAACCAGCATTACGCTGAGTTGGGACCAGCTTTGTGACAGAAATACTAGGTAAAATACTGTTGTTTTTTGTGTTTTATCATTTGTTTTGTCGTTGTTTATGTATTGTGCCTCTTATTTTTGTTGCAAATTAAAATTTCTGTATTCTGTATGTGGATTTGTTTGCGGCCCGGCTGCCGTAACACAGAAAAAAATGGCCAAGCACGAAGGGTTCCGTACCCTATGGGAACCCCCTTAGCCCCATTTCAAGCGTCTACCTGTTGCCGTTATTAATATTTAGCAAAAAACGGCAAAAACTTACGTTTGATGTATGGAAGATTAAGAGCCCCCCTGATATATTTATTTTATTCTGTTTTTAGTCATTGTTGTTATGGCGGGAACAGAAATACATCATCTGTAAACATTTCAGCTGCCTAGCTATGACGGTTCATAAGATACAACCTGGTGACAGACAGACGGCCAGCGGAGTCTTAGGAATAGGGTCCCGTTTTTACCCTTTGGGTACGGAACCCTAAAAATTGTGAAACGGCAGTTTTGTTACGTACTTACCTACTATAACTAGACGGCTGACCACACTATAGTGTGTTAAATCTATGGTTTTGTACATTATATGGGACGGTCAAGCTTCGCCCGGATCTAAACTTGTACTATGTTTCCTGCCTATTGCCATTTTAACTTGCCAATCTGCTATGTCGGAACTTTGGTTTGTCTACAAATCTCCTCATTCCTGATTCCATCACGCAGAGACTCCGAATATAGTCCTCTTTATAGCACATTGCACCAACCCGCACTGGGCCAGCGTGGTGGAAATGGCCCAATCACCCTTCGTGGGTAGGCCTACGTCCTGCTGTGGACTATTAAAAAAAGGCTACAGTACAGTACATAGCACATTGAGACCTATTTATAAGGTCATCTGTAATAAGTAAATAACGGTTCCCTAATGTTTCACAAACATTTTTTGGCAAAATATCAACTTAAAACTAACTGTTCGTATAATATTCATTCGAATTGCTATTATAAATTAGATGTAATCCAAAAAAGTAGGTTAAGTTAGAACATGACCAACAATGGCGAGCCAAGCGAGCGAAGCGAGTGGTGTCCTATTCATGCGCCCAATATTGTTTGTCCTAAAGTTTTTCTGGTAATGGGACAATGAGCGTGACGGGACAATGAGTCATCCTTTTTCGTGCGTGCAGCCAGCGTTCATCGATTTACTTGACGTCAAACATTGTTTGACGTGACTTCACATCAAAAATTGTTTGATTGTAGAATATAGAGCTGGAGCCGGAGCTGGACGAGACTCCGACGGAAGTGTTCCACGACCCGAAGGAAGAGGAACCGAAGAAGCTGCAGGAAGAAGACGTCTCCAGGAACGAGGAGATGAAACGGTACGTCATTTATTGACGTTTTTACTAAAACCAAACCAAGTTCTTATTCTTATTCGATATGAGGGCGATAAGTCCTGCACTGACGTCCCGCATGGGGTGTTTTGTGCATTTCGCCCTCCAGCGTCTACCCGAGCCAGCCCAGCTCCTTAAAGTAACGGAGCGTGGCTCTGGGCCGCTGGCATAACTGCTCCAGTAGCTTGGATGGTATACCAGATGGCGATAAAGATGATGTCGATGGTGATGACAAAGCAATAGTACAACAACACAGGCACAACTTGGTTTTGTTTGCAATTGCATGACGCTAACCAAACCAAGTTGTGGACCGATACCTTCTTTGTTTTTACAAGCTTTTATCTATCATATGTTTCTCCTGTATGTTTGTTTGCTTGTAACCAACGCCTTTGAGTTCGATTTTGCCCTAGTTTGAGCGGTCAGATTTTCTTTAAACCTTGCACACCTATCAAAGGCCGATGACAATGCATTTATTTACTAAGAGTGAAAAATATAGTTAGAACGGTTACGGCAACAGTATGTTAATATATAATATAACAACAAATGTGTTGTCAGGTTCGGATGCTGGTCGGAAGAGAGCCGCATGATGCGCTTACCATCGTACCGCTGCCATTTCCTGCTGCTGAGTGCCATCTGTATGGAGGCCACTCACGACTACCTCTCGCTCCGACTCGAGGCCAAGCCCGACACTCCGTCCTGTCTCACCGTCAAACAGGTTAGTCATCCAAAAATATGTAATAATTCAATATGTCGGCATCAGACAGAGGCCTTCAGGCGGCCTAAAAACTCTGACACCAGCCGGCCCATACGAACTTACTTACTTTAGCCCGCGCAAGAGTCAGCAAGAAATGTAAATCACGGCTATTATCGGAAAGGTGGGGTGGGGTTTGGGCCATTTTATTCAATTTATTTCTCAACATAGATACAATTCTGTACACTTGTGGAAGTAAAAAAAAGTAAGTTATAAATAAGTGTAAATAAGATAAACACAACGTTCGTAATAATTATTAATTATGATGAAGATAAAAACCAATTTTTACGACGTCATTAGAGATGGTTGACTACTATAATAACGGTTCATGAGATACAGCTTGGAGAAGGTCAGACAGACAGACAGACGGACAGCGGAGTCTTAGTAATAGGGTCCCGTTTTTACCCTTTGGGGTTATGGAACTCCAAAAACGTAATTGAGTATGAAATTGCTTGTGAGGTCAATGACCTCTGAGCTATGTGCATGTTTAAAATGTTTTAATTTTCCCTATTAACTGAAAAAGTAATGATCCCACAGGGCTTAAAATATTGTTCAGGGAAAGTTTTTGATGTGGTCTATAAACTCTGAAAGCTTGAACATTCAATCTTGCATAATTTAGAAATTAAGGGGGAGGGGGGTTCTCTTTTTTCAATGATATATGTGACAAAAAAATCGTTCAGGAAACCTTACATTTATTTTAGAAACCCTATTCAAAGAAAGACGGGGTGACTTGGAAAAAAAAATTTCTTCCACACTTTACATGTATGGGAGCTACCCCTTAAATTCACAGGTTTTTTGACGTGACAACGTCTTATAAATTGGTTTGCCGGGTGACACTTCAAGAAACTGCGTTACGCTCCGCTCACACTTTTCTCGAACTACTTAAGATTTAATCAGTTATTGTCAATAATAATTACTAACACCTAAGTAGCCTAAGTAAGTTATGGAACAAATAAAATTATTATTTATTTTATTTTTATTTATTATTATGATGTAACTTTTAAAAGGCGACTTTAGCCTGCAATACGAATTATTATTATTAAGGTAAATTGTTATTTACTCACTCCGTTGACACTTCAAGAAACTGCGTTATGCTCCGCTCACACTTCATGCGCTCTCATTCGTCTCATTCGTCTCAAAGTCGTTGTCACGTAAAACTTTCGCCCGTATACCGACTTTACAGGCAACAGTTTTCTTTTAAGTATTTAAAATTGAGATCTATACTTGAAGTATCATATAGTCAAATTCCATATTTGGTTGATAAATGTGGAAGTTATAAGGTTTTGTATTAATGGGGCGGACGGACACAAAAAATGTGTGGGCACCCCAATATCCGGCTGCAAGCGAGCGAGCGAGGCGGTTTCGAGAGCGCCTTAAAGTTCTCCATCCGCTCAAAAAACCAAGCGTATTGCCATTCACGTTAAAACCGACCGACCGTTCCGACAAAGCCCACCAATTATTTTTGCAATTTTTAAGGTGATGCCATATTGAAGGGCTATTCATAAATGATAAGCATACAACACCTCTAAATGACATTATACTTTGCATAGAAACTTTGTATAGTACTCGCTGACACTCACACATATATTTTAACTAAAGTAAGTAAGTAAGTTCGTATAGGCCGGGTGGCTAGCCCTGGTGACAGAGTTTTTAGGCCGCCTGAAGGCCTCTGACATGGCTAAACGGTTAAAACAATCGGGGCCTACAGTTTAACGTGTCATCCGAGCCGCGGTAGCGCTCAGTTGGAAAATGCCACCCGCGGTCACCCATCCAAGCACTGACCGTGCGGAATGTTGCTTAATTTCGGTGATCGCTGACAATCACCTAGTCAAACTACGCTACGAGCGCTACATATTTTAACTAATAATAGGTATTATTAGTTAAAATATGCTCGTAGCACAAAAACCAAGGTTTAGAAAATAATACCTATGTTGCGGCGACATGATTTTTACGGGTTCCCCCCAAATCTCATACTTGTTGTCCGCTACAGTTACTCCACGAGCTGAAAGAAGGTCTCGACATCGCGTCCGAGATGCGTCTGAACTTCGTGCGCAACGTGCGAGCCGCGCTCGCGGGCCGGGGCGCGGGGGCCGCCGCCGCGGACCTCCTGCTGCTCGTGCGGACCTTCGACACCACCGTGCAGACTGTGCTGCAGGTATGTACCAACGTGCGGGGCGGGGCGCGGGGGCCGCCGCCGCGGACCTCCTGCTGCTCGTGCGGACCTTCGACACCACCGTGCAGACTGTGCTGCAGGTATGTACCAACATGCGGGGCGGGGCGCGGGGGCCGCCGCCGCGGACCTCCTGCTGCTCGTGCGGACCTTCGACACCACCGTGCAGACTGTGCTGCAGGTATGTACCAACGTGCGGGGCGGGGCGCGGGGGCCGCCGCCGCGGACCTCCTGCTGCTCGTGCGGACCTTCGACACCACCGTGCAGACTGTGCTGCAGGTATGTACCAACGTGCGGGGCGGGGCGCGGGGGCCGCCGCCGCGGACCTCCTGCTGCTCGTGCGGACCTTCGACACCACCGTGCAGACTGTGCTGCAGGTATGTACCAACGTGCGGGGCGGGGCGCGGGGGCCGCCGCCGCGGACCTCCTGCTGCTCGTGCGGACCTTCGACACCACCGTGCAGACTGTGCTGCAGGTATGTACCAACGTGCGGGGCGGGGCGCGGGGGCCGCCGCCGCGGACCTCCTGCTGCTCGTGCGGACCTTCGACACCACCGTGCAGACTGTGCTGCAGGTATGTACCAACGTGCGGGGCGGGGCGCGGGGGCCGCCGCCGCGGACCTCCTGCTGCTCGTGCGGACCTTCGACACCACCGTGCAGACTGTGCTGCAGGTATGTACCAACGTGCGGGGCGGGGCGCGGGGGCCGCCGCCGCGGACCTCCTGCTGCTCGTGCGGACCTTCGACACCACCGTGCAGACTGTGCTGCAGGTATGTACCAACGTGCGGGGCGGGGCGCGGGGGCCGCCGCCGCGGACCTCCTGCTGCTCGTGCGGACCTTCGACACCACCGTGCAGACTGTGCTGCAGGTATGTACCAACGTGCGGGGCGGGGCGCGGGGGCCGCCGCCGCGGACCTCCTGCTGCTCGTGCGGACCTTCGACACCACCGTGCAGACTGTGCTGCAGGTATGTACCAACGTGCGGGGCGGGGCGCGGGGGCCGCCGCCGCGGACCTCCTGCTGCTCGTGCGGACCTTCGACACCACCGTGCAGACTGTGCTGCAGGTATGTACCAACGTGCGGGGCGGGGCGCGGGGGCCGCCGCCGCGGACCTCCTGCTGCTCGTGCGGACCTTCGACACCACCGTGCAGACTGTGCTGCAGGTATGTACCAACGTGCGGGGCGGGGCACGGGGGCCGCCACCGCGGACCTTCTGTTGCTCGTGCGGACCTTCGACACCACCGTGCAGACTGTGCTGCAGGTATGTACCAACATGCGGGGCGGGGCGCGGGGGCCGCCGCCGCGGACCTCCTGCTGCTCGTGCGGACCTTCGACACCACCGTGCAGACTGTGCTGCAGGTATGTACCAACGTGCGGGGCGGGGCGCGGGGGCCGCCGCCGCGGACCTCCTGCTGCTCGTGCGGACCTTCGACACCACCGTGCAGACTGTGCTGCAGGTATGTACCAACATGCGGGGCGGGGCGCGGGGGCCGCCACCGCGGACCTTCTGTTGCTCGTGCGGACCTTCGACACCACCGTGCAGACTGTGCTGCAGGTATGTACCAACATGCGGGGCGGGGCACGGGGGCCGCCACCGCTGACCTCCTGTTGCTCGTGCGGACCTTCGACACCACCGTGCAGACTGTGCTGCAGGTATGTACCAACATGCGGGGCGGGGCACGGGGGCCGCCACCGCGGACCTCCTGTTGCTCGTGCGGACCTTCGACACCACCGTGCAGACTGTGCTGCAGGTATGTACCAACATGCGGGGCGGGGCACGGGGGCCGCCACCGCGGACCTCCTGTTGCTCGTGCGGACCTTCGACACCACCGTGCAGACTGTGCTGCAGGTATGTACCAACATGCGGGGCGGGGCACGGGGGCCGCCACCGCGGACCTCCTGTTGCTCGTGCGGACCTTCGACACCACCGTGCAGACTGTGCTGCAGGTATGTACCAACATGCGGGGCGGGGCACGGGGGCCGCCACCGCGGACCTCCTGTTGCTCGTGCGGACCTTCGACACCACCGTGCAGACTGTGCTGCAGGTATGTACCAACATGCGGGGCGGGGCACGGGGGCCGCCACCGCGGACCTCCTGTTGCTCGTGCGGACCTTCGACACCACCGTGCAGACTGTGCTGCAGGTATGTACCAACATGCGGGGCGGGGCACGGGGGCCGCCGCCGCGGACCTCCTGTTGCTCGTGCGGACCTTCGACACCACCGTGCAGACACATCATACACGTCGGCGGATGTAAATCTGCGCGTTGATTGGATATTGCGCAGCTTGTAGCTAACTTCACATCCTGAGCACTCAGGCGCAAAAGGTACAAGCCCCGGAGTCTGTAGAGTGTAAAACACAAAGTAAAAAAAAAAAACTTCACATCCGCCGACTTGTATGACTCGGCTTGTACCAACGTGCGTCTCGACTAAATGCGGAACGTGCGAGCCGCACCGCTTTCGCCATGCCGTCAGATCTTCCGACGGCATAAAACACTAACCTACGAGTACACGATCATAGTTAAATTCTGAACTAAAAATATGAATATCTTTTCAGCTGTACCTGTCCTACCTGACAACAATGTCTGAGAAAGAAGCGATGGCGCGCGGCACGTTACAAGCTGAATGGCGGTTTACTGCGAGGCTCGCGCGACGGATCAAATGCGCGCACCACCTCGCTCCTACCACATTCTCGTGAGTAAACCTCCCTAGGGAGATAATGTTATTGACATAAAGAAAGAAGCGATGGCTCGCGACACGTAACAGGCAGAGTGGCGGTTTACTGCGAGTCTCGCGCGTCGGATCAAATGCGTGCTACCACATTCTTGTGAGAAAACCTCCCTAGGGAGATAATGTTATTGACATAAAGAAAGAAGCGATGGCTCGCGACACGTAACAGGCAGAGTGGCGGTTTACTGCGAGGCTCGCGCGTCGGATCAAATGCGTGCTACCACATTCTTGTGAGAAAACCTCCCTAGGGAGATAATGTTATTGACATAAAGAAAGAAGCGATGGCTCGCGACACGTAACAGGCAGAGTGGCGGTTTACTGCGAGGCTCGCGCGTCGGATCAAATGCGTGCTACCACATTCTTGTGAGAAAACCTCCCTAGGGAGATAATGTTATTGACATAAAGAAAGAAGCGATGGCTCGCGACACGTAACAGGCAGAGTGGCGGTTTACTGCGAGGCTCGCGCGTCGGATCAAATGCGTGCTACCACATTCTTGTGAGAAAACCTCCCTAGGGTAACCCTAATCTTATTAATTTAAAGAATAAATTGATGGCATGCTCGGTTTTTGAAAAATAAACTATAATCTAAAAAATCTTATACACCGATCTTCGTACATAGTTAAAGCTGCGAAATTAATTAATTTAATTTAATTTTTTAGTAATTATTACTGCTATTTTTGGCGGGAAATCCTACTAATATTATAAACGTGAAAGTTTGTAAGGATGGATGGATGGATAGATGTTTGTTACTCTTTCACGCAAAAACTACTGAACGGGTTGAGATGAAACTTTGTAATTATATAGCTTATACATCAGAATAACACATAGGCTATAAATTATAATGATATTGCGTAAATTTTCCATATTATAACAATAACTGTTAAGTAAGTAGGAAAATTCTGCCATCTGCGAGCTATTATTTAATTTAATTTATTTATTCAATTAGTACCGCATACACGAATTACACTAATGACACATTAAAAATGATTAATTAATTATGAATTATATAAAATTAATGTCAAAAAAATAAGTATGTCAAAAATAAAATTATCAAAATTAAGAAAATAATAATCACAAAAATAATAGAAATATTTACAACTGTCAATGATAAAGAAATAATAATGATAATCATACAATACCTAATTGCTACGTCACAACCTACCTAAATATACTAGATTGTTTCTGTGGCGCGACAGACTCACAGTAATGTAAACAATCTCTCATTATAACGTTCCACTCGCCCGCTAGCACATCACAATCGGGTTGAGCGTCGAGTAGAGCATTAAGAGCGTCTCCTAGTGACGAAGAAATTGAGAAATAGGTATTTGGAGTAAACTATTGCCGTCGCGATGCGCCCAAGCCAGGGAGCTTCAATGTGTGTGGTGATGAAATTGTATTTGTGTGCGTCAAGGATCATGCTCCTTGGTGTGCGTACTGCGCACGAACTGTCCCCGCAACCCGCCCGCGCCACAAAGAACCAGCGTGGCTGACCGATACTTTATTTTGAATTGTAGCAAAATATTATTACGTAGAGTGCGCACAAGATAACTCTGCGCGCGAGTCGTGGCGCCACGTACGTTATATCACTAGCATTCTGAATTTCCTGGCAGCATAGAATTTGTTCCTGATTTAGGCCGTACGTAGAGCTATATTACGCGTATCCTACGTATAATCTGGTTTTCTAGTAGGTATGGCAGAAAGCAAACAAAAATAATCCTGCCAATGATTATTTATTTTTCTGCCATTAGGCATTGCCACTAGGAAGCTACATTATTTGTGATATAGGTTATTTTTTCTTTATAGGCTTATTTATTTTCTTTCAAATTATTTTATTATTGTTTGACAAAAACATAATATGTACCCATAACTAACATCATATCATATACATTGATCTTGAACCCAAAGCAGGGAGTAAAAGTAGCAATTTGGCTATTTAATTTCTGTAGGCGTTGCAGTTTACATTATATATATCTTGACTGAAATTACTTCTTTCTAATTTTAAGTTAATTATTTTTTATGGAAATATCTTACATAGTTCTTCTACAGACTAAAATATATATGGACTCGCGCTTGAAAGGGTTCGTACCGTATGGTAGCCAATTATGTATTTCAATTCAATCATTTGTTTTTTTAAATTGAAATATTTTATTACTAAATACTCTGAGAATATTTCAAGCGCCTACCTGTTGTGATTATTATTAATAATTATCGCGCAAAAACTCACATCTGTTGTATGGTATGAATAAAATAAATATTTATTTATTTTATTCTATGTTTTGACCGATGAAACGGAGGAGGTACGCAATTCGACGCGTATATTTTTTTATTGGAAAGGGTATACGTCGAAGTTGGTCCCATTTAAATTTTATTGAAATCGGCTGTGCCATTTTTCATAAATCAACAATAATGTGAAAATGCTACATCGATCCGCGCGAGTTTTGTACACAGTTGAAGTCGATATTTATTTCATTCTATTTTTAGTAAGTATTTGTTGTTATAATGGAAACAGAAAAACATCATCTGTGCAAATTTTAACTGTTTAGCTGTTACGGTTCATGAGATAGGTACAGCCTAGTGACCAACAGACAGACAGACAGAGGAGTCTTAGTAGTTTAGGAGGGTTTCATTTATTACTGTATACCTGCACATCTAAAACTTCTTGCCTTTTAAATGGTACCTACCATATTTTCATTTTTTTCCGCTATTAGTCCCATAATATAAAAAATAATAGAGGATTCAATAAAACAGATGCGAGGTTTACTGTTTAGAGAACTGCTTGTCACACCTTGGTTCTACTTTGAACACATTAAAAAAAATTTAAACAATTAGCAAATTAAAGCAGCAGTGGGTAGGACACACACCATAGTAGGTAATACAGGTAATACAGGATAGCACATCTACAAAGTAGGTAGATATGATATGAAGCATTTAAAGCACTTCTAATTGAACTTTTCAGCTCTCTCCAATCTCAGTGGATTGACAAGTTAAAATGACAGAGGGTAAGGCACATAGTTCAATGAACGGATAGCCAATGGGGCTGTTTTCTCTCGAATGAATCTCACGTGTAATCCGCGCCACACAAGTCGGCGGATGGAAAGTTAGGCGCAGAACGCTGCGCAAAAGGCAAAATATAGGTATGCGCGGGAGCCAGAAAGGGGCACACCCGACCGCCAAACTCATGCCTCCCGCGCGATCCCTGCGCCCGTGAACTCCACTAGGCCACGCGTCACGCGGCGTTGTCATGGTGCACATATGCACAATAATTAGTGCATCACAGCGAAGTGTGCCTCGCATCTGTTTAATTGAATTGAGAATTCAATTAAACAGATCAGATGCTAGGCTTACTGTTTGGAGAAATGCTTGTCATACTTTGGTTCTACTTTAAATACTTACGTTTAAAAATAGTTAAAACAATTAGCAAAATAAAGCAGCAGTGGGTAGGGCACACACCATAGAAATACAGGACAAAATATTCACAAAATAGGTAGAGAGTAGTGACAAACTGATTGAAACACTTCTAAGTATTTGAACTTTTCAGCAAAACTCAGTGGATTGGCAAGTTAAAATGACAGAGGGCAAGGCACATAGTTCAATGGACGGATAGCAGATGTGGCTGTTTTCTCGAATGGATCTCACCTACAATCCGCGCCACACAAGTCGGCGGATGAAAAGTTAGGCAAATGCTGTGCAAAAGGCAAAATATAGGTATGCGCAGGGGCCAGAGAGAACCATGCACAGTTCTAGCCCAAATTCTATGGCTATAAAAATATTTAGTAAATTGCCAAATAATTTAAAAGATATCGAAAGAGAAAACTGTTTCATAAAACAATTAAAATGTATCCTATTATCGAAATACATTAGACGATTTTTTTAACGATAATCTAGAAAACGTAATAATAAATCGTTCCAATACAAATAATAAAATTGTCATACCTTTATAGGGTCATATGTATAACTATACAAAACATGTTAACTAAGAACCGCATGTAAATTTCATATGTTGCAATAAATGAATTGAGTTTGAGAGACAAGACGCCGAGGCACACCCGACCGCCAACCTCATGCCTCCCGCGTGCACGCCTGTGCTTACCACTACGCCACGCGGCGTCGGCATTGTGCACACATGCGCAATAATTGGCGAATTACGGCGAAGTGTCATCTGCGGCTAACATCTCATCCGCCGACTTGTGTGGCGCTACCTATACTGGCAAGCGCAGTATAGAACTTATTTATTTTATTAGATCTAGATTTATTTATTTTGTTGTGTTTGTAATGTGACTGATTATGTGTTTTTTAATTATTTAATGTTGAGTCTTTGATACTTGTATAATTTAATAGAACGTTTTTCGCTTAGGTAGGTGGACTAAGGATAATTAAATATTTAAATATTTATACGTTAGGTACAGTTATTACACGATTTTGGAGAGCACGTGATTTTCCTGATTAGAACCATTATTTCGCTTTAGGCGCAGAATTCTAATAATGGCACATAGTTCTAAGAAAGCTCAATTTTAAGAATGCACAATTCTATGAATGCCCAATTCTCACAATGGCCAGGTCTAAGAATGCTCAATTCTCAAAATGGCAAAATAATTAATAATAAGGTGATTTTTGAAAATGAAAATGTGTGTATTCTATTTGAAATTATTTTGCCATATTGAGAATTGAGCATTCTGTGCTTTAGTTAAAGCATCACCTCCTTAGGGCAAAGTTAATAGGTTTAAAAAGAACAACTTTTACTATGGGAGCAACTAACTCCGGATTGGCGATAAAAACCAGCTGTTCCATACACTTTGTCCATTATCAACGGACTTTTTCTATGGTATAGTTGAAATTTCTCGCGGATTCGGCTCTGGTCGGTCCCATAGTAAAAGTTATGATGTACTTAACTCGCCAAAGGAGGTTGTTTTAGGTACCGGTGAGCCCTTATATGTATTCAAAATGTGTGATTTTTTTAGATAATTCATCAAAATTATGTTGCCATTTTGAGAATTGGGCCTTCATAGAATTATGCTTTCGTACAATTGAGCATTCCCGGATTACTTGGGCATTATGCGAATTGATTATTCTGCGCCTAACTCATTTAGATGTTTGCGGATACAACACTTTATTCTGTATAATCGCTGCAATATGTTGCAGCAACTAAACGCCTATATTCCATACATAAAATCTTTTCTTCATAAGTAACAAACATGCAACGGTCAAATCACAAGATTGGAAAAAATAACTAATATTTTTAATAAACATCGATATCGATGGACATCACTAGAGCATCGACAAAAATATCGACTATTACTACATCCCTAGTGCTTGTGTACGTATAGGATTGAACCTCCCTTACTTCGACCCTACCCCCGCATCGTGCGATAGGGACAATTGCAGCTCAGAGCGATTTATACCTACAAAAAACTTGGCGAGACAACGTTTCGTATTACGCTGTTTTCTTCTTCAAAAACTATTTCAATCAAGTATTTTTTTATGTCAAAATTTAAAAAAAATATGTGTTCATGATTCTGTCATTTTATATTTTGTTAGATATTATTTAGTCTCTTGTGGTAGGTCTCTAAAGACGTCGGTAATAATGGTGAATTTTTTTGTGATTTTGAAGGGTCATATTTTGCCTGATAATTAATTTATCAAGAAAAAGAAAAGACAGAGTAGTCTAAATAGCTAAATTTAATTTTATGACAAAGAATTGAAGCTCTATAAGTATTTTCAAGGAAGTAAACAGCGTAATACGTTTGTATGGAAAATTACAGATCACCCGGGCTCTTAAGTGCAGCAAGGGATCGCGGTATCGGGGAGGCCGCATGAGCCACTGTTCTACAGCGCGGTACAGCAAACTATTTATGTTTCCTGGCCCGAAGATAGTTGTCGGGAGTATAGAGGCGACATAACTGCTCGCTGAGCTCCGGTGCATCGACTTTACCGCGCAGGATTTTACACATTGTTCTCAGTTGGTCATACGCTCTCCTTACTTCCAACGAATTGTATCCCAGACAGCCATGTAAGAATTCGGTGGGATACATGAACGGGTAGTACCCATACCTACGCTTATAGAGGTATCTCAAAAAAGCCTTCTGAACTTTCTCCAGCAATAAGATATAGCAGCTCTCATGCGGATGCCATACACAAGCACTGGCTTCTAGTTTGCTTCGTACCAGGGTACTGAATACGAGCTTAATAATATAATTATAGCGAATAATCGAACAAATTAACTGCCTCCTTGGCTCAGTGGTTAGTGACCCTAACTATATACTGGGTCAAAGAGGCGTGGGTTCGATCCCCACCCAGGGCAAGTACTTATGTGATGAACATAGGTGTTTGCTCTGTGTCTGGGTGTTATTTAGGTACTATCTATTTAAGTATGTATTTAAAAATCTGTGTATGTAGTATATCAGTCTCTGGCAGCCATATCACAAGCTTTGCTTAGTTTGGGGTCAGAGACCGTGTGTAAGATGTCCTCTTATATTTATAATTTTATATTATAAATGTCAAATCGTATTTTTTTTTGTTTTTTTTGTTATCTTCCACCTCCTTTATTAAGGTAGGGCCTCGAAATATCATGCGGACGAAGCCGCGGGCAAAATCTAGTATATTATAATTAGATTCCGTGTGTCTACAGGACGATAGTGTGTAACCAGCTGAACCGGCTGCTGAAGTCTTTCAACGACAAGTTCTCACAACTCAAGAACGACAAGGACGAGTTCGATGACCCCACGCGGTAAGACTTTTAACGTAACCATTTTTTCTGAAAGAATCATTATTGTTAAATACTTATTTTTTGCAAAAAATTGCATGACCGACTTCACCCGTGTACAGAATTCGCGAATATTTTGCACAGATCGATGTAGCATTAATCACATTATTGTTGATTTATCAAAAATGGCTCGGCCGATTTCGATTAAATTTAAATGGGACCAATTTCGAAGTATATTCTTTCCAATAAGAAAATAATTATTGAAATCGGACTACTATGAAAAAAGTTATGCGTGGTTATACATAAAAAAATAAATATTTAAATATAATACATACGCGTCGAATTGAGTACCTCCTCCGGTGGTTCGTCGGTCAATAAGAAATAAGTAAGTTTTTTTACGTTTTTTTTAACTACATGATTTCGGTGTTATGAACGATATTTACTGAAGCCACATTAAAATATATGTCAATGTCATGCTCTAAATGTCTTGTTAATGACAATCACAACAAAAGCTACGTTTTACTATTGGTAGATTTCATTTTTTTAGTAGAATTTATCTATCGCTGGCCAAGGACTACCTTAAGAGCAGGGCCGAGAAACACGAAAACGAGTACTTTTGAATGCGCGATGTGAGGGGACAAATGTTTTTAATTCAAATTTAAAACATATCATAGATAAGGAAACATCTTGTAAAATTTTATGAACCAGACAAAAATTTAAAAGTAACCGTCTTTATTAAAAAAAAAACTTACAAATTTCTCACCAAAAAAAAGTTTAATAATTCGAATGCTAAAAATTATCAGCGACAACATCCCATTATTTTTTACGAATAAAATAGCCTGATCATTTTTCTATTTTATTACCGAGAAGTTATGTTTTTTAATGTGTACATTATGAATAATTAATTAAAAACTCACTGCCGCCCGCCGCTCTGGCGCGATCCTGTCGAGCGCGATCGCGTAAAATTTGTCCGAGTCAAGGGGCGCGGTACTCGATTTTTGAAACATTATAGTTTATCAATGCGTCACCTTAACTCGGAACGTATGCCAGGTCGGGGTTCACGCCGCACGACGCGTACGCCGTGTGCCGCGCCGTGCAGAGCATCTTCGCGAGCGAGCGCGAGCACACGTTACAGGCCGCGCAGTGGGCGCGCGCGCTCGCCGCTCGCCTGGCGCGCGCGCCGCCGCCCGCCTACCTCAAGGAACGGACCGATATATTTGTAAGTCATTCATATGTTACAGTACTCTAAGGTTGCAGAGATCGCTGTCAGCGATAAGGCCGCCCATTGTTACACTGGTTTATGTATCTTTGCTTCTTCTTTTTGTTTATTTCTTGGTGTGCAATAAAGAGTTTATCTATCTATCTACTCGTACTATCACCAGTATAGACTATGGATCCCAATGATGTTTATGTGAAGATATGCTGACTCAAACTACTGCGTTGCTAGGCATAGCGACACATGCATGGCTATATAACCGCCAGAATATCGTCGGTAGGTAATCAAAGAATCATATCTGTATCCCTGTTACACTAGTTGCTAAGGTGCGGCAAGACGTTGAATAAGACAGAAATAGCAACATATTAAAATTTTGTCGGATAATACCTACTTAGGGTGTCAGTTAATTAGATTGAAAATTTCCCCAAAATGATTCAGATTCAGATTCTTTATTGACCTTATAACAAAGTTGCGTTATATTAGGGTTGCGTTAAGTCAGTTACAATTATTCATGATGCTTATAAGAAATATGCAATCAACTTAATATTCTAAGTCCATTTAAATCATAAAAATAATAATGTTAAAAAATTAATTAGTTAATGTCAAAAATAATACATAGGGTAAAATAATAATTTCTGTAAAATATAAAATCAAAACATGTCAAAATAAAAAAAAAAACAAAGTTCATAAAAAAAATACTAAAATTCAAACAAAGATTCAGTTAGTCTAATTTTCATGAAGTCATTTAGCTTGTAAAATGCATTAATAAAAAATGCTTTAATTTTCATTTTAAAGTCAAGATAAGATAAATTTCTGATGGCAACTGGCAACTTATTATACATAAATAATTTGTTATATACGCCTTGCTTTTGAACTTTGCCGAGTCTTACTCTGGGCAGAACTAGTCTATCATTATTTCTTAAATTTCTGTTAAAGGTATCCATTAGTCTGGGGTATTTTTTCTCTCTTTCATTATGAATCTCCAGTAAACTTTTATAAATTCCTTCTCAATGTCAGTGATACAAACCGATATTTAATTTTATAATATTCAACATTTAAGTAATAACATAATATGAATTTAAGTCATTATGAATAAAATATTTATAATACAAAGAATCTTATTAATTTATCCGTCTAGTATTTATTCGGGGTAAAATCTTAAATCAAGTGGCACCCCACATCCCTCCCGGCGCGGAAAAGAGTAGTTTTTTTTTTAATTTTCAGAGTTAAAGAAATTTTATGTGAAAAATTGCTTGAATAGGCGGCAGAGAGGGCAGGAGGGTCCGTTGATAGGGGGGAGGATCCCTTTTATGATTTGTGAGGATTCGTGCCGATGGAGGAATCGAGCAGGATACGTTTTAGGTTGACAAAAAAAACCTAACACGAACGCCTTCTAGCCTAACACGCCGGACGAGCGGCAACTGTGGCAAGTAGTTACTGTTGTTGACACTGACAGCTCAACTGTCAATAATTGCGTTAGATTTTACACGTTTTCATGGACGCAATTTACAAAATGTAAGAATTTTGCTCAATATACGTTCCGTTTTACGCGTTGGGTAGTGATTTGCTAACGTATAAAATTAATTTACTTATACTAATGTACTTCAACGCAACTCCGGCAGCCAAAATGTCATAGGGACGATTGAGAAACGTCCCCCTGACACCCCCCTCCCCCACAGTGTCACAATCCGCAGATTATTGCGAGTCGTTTTAAGATCTAACGCTTTATTCATTCTTGATAGTTAAAATAATTATCACTATAATAATAATTACCAACAACGTGTCATAATGAGTTAATGTACGGCAGGATATTCCGTTAGATAATTCAAAAGCATTGTATGAAGAATCTGCAACATATTGTTTTGAAAACTGCAGTACAGAAGTACACTAATTAACTTGTTTGTATGACAACTGTTTTTTTGACACTGAAACCGCGTTCTGAGATAGTTACTGTCGTGATTAGTTGTCACGTCTTCTTATTGAAAATGTTTCGTGCATGTGGTGGTATACTTGGTAGGATTCTAGTAAGTTTCTTTCCGTAATATTCTAATGGCTTTTATCCATTTATCACGGCGTATTTCGTCTACGGGTATCCTATAATATCAAAAAGTAATTATTGATTTGTCAAAATCTCCCATAATTATAGGGAAACAAAATCATGTTTCACCTGGCAGCGCCGACTAAAGTTTTTCATTTTTAAAATCATAATATTTTATGTGATAGTTTCAATTAATACGAATATTGTAAAACGTATTTTCTTGTGAAAAGAAATTCCGGAATCTTTATGAAGAAATTGGGAACGGAATTCGCAAGTTTTTACTACAAATTTCCCCATTTTTATATTTTGAAATAATATTTTGACGCCTGAAATGTTCCACCATTTTGTTTAATCGCAACTGAGGCCGGTCGGCGCGCGTCGCCGGCCCCGGCCGGCGGTTGGCTGACGCCGTCTTAGACAAGAATCTTCAATTCTCGTGTATCATAGTTCAATGATGGATCCCATACGCCACGCTACGCCTCGTGTGCAGACTTGTTTAAACATGTACGCGCTCTTATTGCTCTCGTTCTGCGCGCGTATTACGATACGCTTACAATACGACTACGCTACGCCTCGTGTGCGAAAGCAAAGGGTCAACAATAGTACATTGTTCACCGAGAGGAGAAAGTGACCGATTACCGTCGAGGATGTCGTTTGAAGCCCGAGCCGTAGGCGAGGGCTTTAAAACACCCGAGATCGGGAATCGCACTTTCTCTCGAGTGATACATAGTGCTTTATACTACACCTACGAGGAAAATATAAAACTAAATCTTTACTAATTGAAATTTATATTGAAATTGTTGCAGTTAGTGAAGCTTAATGTAACACTTGAAAATGGCGCCAATGGCGTCTGCAATTTTTACATGTTCTTTTTTCAAATTGTTTGACACCATCCAACACACAGCTAGTG
Organism: Hypomecis atomaria; assembly: GCA_964007245.1. Lineage (NCBI taxonomy): Eukaryota > Metazoa > Arthropoda > Insecta > Lepidoptera > Geometridae > Hypomecis > Hypomecis atomaria. The sequence goes on along the minus strand of OZ023285.1, from coordinate 577,008 downwards.
GCCAGTGTCATTTTGCGAACTTGGAGATAAAAACTCACTGTAAAAACTTTTTGGCTTTTGATATGTAGGTTACCAGCGCATAGTCTTACCCAAAATTAAAAAAGAAAAACCACGTAAGAAATGGATTTTCATACACTTTTCTCTCCCGCTCAGATGCGTTTTCTCCCCGCATATTTTTGTTCGATATGCAATGACGTACTTTCTACCGTGATAAAGTATCAAGGTACTTTCCGAGCAGGTGTAGTATAAATTGTCTTTCCACCATTATATCCCCTCGAAGAGGAAATAAAGTATAGATTGACAATGACAACTGACGTTTAGAGTGGATAAAATGGTTTTCTCCCTTTGCTGTGCTACCCGGGTTGTGGGTTACTATTAGTACCTATTGTAGTACCATTCATACATAATAGCCACTAACCTCTCGTTGACGATATCAGGCTCTTCACCAAAGCCTCGCACCTTGCAGCCTGCCGGCACTTAGTCGGCACGAGTCACTCAGTGTTACTATGACGTCACTGGATGTAGACCCATACACAAAAGCGTCTCTGATGTAGGGACACACCCACTGTGATGTCGTAACAAGGCTGTTACTTACCAAAAAAATAAAATATATCTAGTCCCTCAAATAGATTATCAAAAAATAATAGACACGTACTAACCTACTACAAATGTACCGGATAAAAATACGTGTCCAATATTTTTTAATAACTAATTATAATAATTATTTTTATGCCCAGTAAACATGCCTATTATTCGGGCTATTGAACTTACATAAACAGGGTTATTTCTAACCAATTAGCACCCTTTTAGGGGCTTATTCTGTACATCAAACTAACAACTTGTGTTCTGCGACTTTTGTAAAATGGTGTTCCATAGAAAAATATCGTTCACCCGCGACCAAATGTATAGTACAGCAGTTTTTTTGTTGAGTTTTGACAATAGTCGCAGAACAAAAGTTGTTAGTTTTGATATACAGAATAAGCCCCTGCAAGTATGCTAATTGATTAGAAATAACCCTGTATATATTGAGAAATGTTATAGATACTTTTACTTTGCGATGAAATTCGCGAATAGTTTTATCTCAATGTCTAGATGTATGTTGTCCCAGAGTGATTATAAATGGATAGCCACAATCTTAATCTATCCCTCTACCACTGTGATCTATAACGCTTGTCTATCTGGCAATGATCGCTGATGTTATCTCGCGCTTTACGTTCCAGAACAGCCTAATGGCCATCCGCGACTTCATCGTGAGCAACGTGCGGTATATCCTGAAGGAGTCAAGTCACGCCTTCCCCGACTGTGGTGGACGGGAAGTCCCAGAATCTGTGCTGACCAGGGTCAGGGAGCTACTGCTGCAGACTTGCAAGCTCGGCTTCGAGGTCAGTACTCCATATTCCAGAACAGTTCATCCTAAAGCAGTCAATCCACGCCTTCTCCAACTCGGCCTGACGGGAGGTTCCAGAATCTGTGCTGACCAGGGTCAGGGAGCTGCTGCTGCAGACTTGCAAGCTCGGCTTCGAGGTCAGTACTCCATATTCCAGAACAGTTCATCCTAAAGCAGTCAATCCACGCCTTCTCCGACTCAGGCTGACGGGAGGTCCCCGAGTCTATGCTGACCAGGGTCAGGGAACTGCTGCTGCAGACTTGCAAGCTCGGCTTCGAGGTCAGTACTCCATATTCCAGAACAGTTCATCCTAAAGCAGTCAATCCACGCCTTCTCCGACTCAGGCTGACGGGAGGTCCCCGAGTCTATGCTGACCAGGGTCAGGGAGCTACTGCTGCAGACTTGCAAGCTCGGCTTCGAGGTCAGTACTCCATATTCCAGAACAGTTCATCCTAAAGCAGTCAATCCACGCCTTCTCCGACTCAGGCTGACGGGAGGTCCCCGAGTCTATGCTGACCAGGGTCAGGGAACTGCTGCTGCAGACTTGCAAGCTCGGCTTCGAGGTCAGTACTCCATATTCCAGAACAGTTCATCCTAAAGCAGTCAATCCACGCCTTCTCCGACTCAGGCTGACGGGAGGTCCCCGAGTCTATGCTGACCAGGGTCAGGGAACTGCTGCTGCAGACTTGCAAGCTCGGCTTCGAGGTCAGTACTCCTTATTCCAGGACATTTAATCCTGAAGCAGTCAGTCTAGGCATTCCTCAAGACGAGAGGATGAGAATCCCTGAGTAAGTCTTGACTCACGTCAGAAAACTACTGTTGTAGACTTACGGGCTTGGCTTCGTGGTCAGTACTCTATATTCCAGGACAGTTCATCCTGAAGCAGTCAATCCACGCCTTCTCCGACTCAGGCTGACGGGAGGTCCCCGAGTCTATTCTGACCAGGGTCAGGGAACTACTTGCTGCAGGCTTGCAAGCTCGGCTTGATGGTCTAGACTCTATTTTCCAAAGCAGTTCATCTTGAAGCAGTCACTGCACACCTCACACGTGTAGGAAGGTTGAAAAGTCTAAAAAAATCCGCTCTGACTCGCGTCAGCGAATTACTGCTGCAGACTTGTTACTTTGGTCAGTACTTCATATTCCAATATTCTAGAACAGGTCATCCTGAAGCAGTCAGTTCACGACTTCCTCGAAACCAGACCCGAACCAATATGAGGGAATGATTGCTGCATGTTGCAAGCCCGGCTTCAAGGTCAGTACTTCGTATTTTAGTCTAAGCTCTGACTTCATCGTGCACCACGCGCAGTTCATACTGAAAGTCATTCCAAGACTTTCCTCGAGGCAAGGAGACGAGAAGTCCCCAATCATGTCTTATCTCAAATCAGGAATTTACTGCTGCAAACTTGCAAGCTTGGCTTCTAGTCAGCCATATATTCCGCTTGGCTTCGAGGTTAGTACTTCATGTTAAATATTCCAGGACAGCATTCATTTGAAAGCAATTTCCTCATTCCTCGAGGTCGAGAAGGTCCCTGAGTCAGGCTTAACTCATCTCAGGAAGTTACTGCTGTATTTATCTGGCTCAGCTTTGAAGTTAGTATTTTTGATTCTGGAACTTAGACTCTAATGGTGTGTCAATACGGAAGATACGAAACGTGCGTCAGGATATTCGCTTTCTTCAGTTACTATGTAAATGTTATTCTAGTTATAATAATATTTGGTTTTATATTTAGTGTACTATTTTTAATTCAGATAATTTGTGTTATGACCCAACTCAGTCAAGCTACATTTGATCAATAATTATAGCAATGACATGTAATTTACTGTATGCGCACTATGCACGAACGGTGTGGTCTAATCTTTTCACAACTATACACTCCCTTGCATGTTATTGTGTTAGCACGCACCTTGTTATGTCTGTATGGTTATTTGTAACTTGCATACAAGAAAATACGATAATACTAACAATAATTAATTGTCGACATACAGGGTTTTAATAATATTCTGCGACTTTTGTCAGAACTAAAAAAAAAATTAGCTGTTCTATACATTTTGTCGCGGGTGAACGATCTTTTTCTATGAAACAACGAATTTTTTTTTGATGTTTTGACAAAAGTCGTAGAACAAAAGTTGTTAGTTTTGATGTACAGAATAAGCCCCTAAAAGGATGCTAATTGATTAGAAATAACCCTGTATAGTCCACAGTCGTAATAGTTAAGTTATATCTTTATATCTTGCGGACTTGGCCACGGAGTAACAAATTACCAACAGATTATTATTTGATGAACCACTGGGGTTCCTCAGTGTGAATCCACTTCAAGCAACCTACGACATTATTATCACACGTTCACCATTTTTGTTCAATACACGTCACACAACCAACATCATCTTATCCACCCTGTTAATTCAAGTCCTCAAGTCATCTACAATAAAGCACGTCTTTGTACTGGAGCTCTGAAAGCGATACAACCCACGCACTCCTACACATTACAAGTAATCCATGCAATACATTCACATCGCAAAAGCCACTGTACAGTGTACATAGCTAAACCAGTTCTGATGAAATTACAAATCGCCCATCAGGTGCCACTACTATACACATCGCTACAACACGGCCCGTGTACAATGGTACATACTCGTACACAGTGGTACAAACAGTTGCTCCAGGTCACGATGAAATCTCTAAATCTGCGTTACACGCACTATTTATTGCTACTTGCTACAAATCAACCATCACCACTATAATAAACATCAATGAACAACACACCGTGTAGCTGAAGTACATAACGAGTACGCAATTGCACAAAATGCTGTACCAGTTTGCGATAGAACCTTGCAAATACAAACACTAAGTTTGTAAAGGCCGGGTGGCTATCCTAGATGTCAGAGTTTTTAAGCCGTCTGAAGGCCTCTGAAATGGCTAAACGGTAAAAACAACCAGGTCCTACAGTTTAACGTGTTATTGGTACATACACAGCTGCACAAAGACCTGCATCAGCTTAAAGCTGCGTAACGCGCATTCTGACTCTACTCGTCATAAATCATCTACCATGAACTACAGCTATAAACATCGCTATAACCCTTGCCTGTTACATACGCAGGCATAAAAAGCTGAGCGCACGTTACAAAAATCATGTACAAACAACGAACCGCGCTCCACTACACCCACTACTATACACACAACTGCACACACCAGTTTGACATGAAACCTCTAAACCTGCGTAACTCGTCACATCACCAATCAAGCACCAACTACTGTCACCAAAATTCTCTAAAAATACTTCCAAGCGCGCTCCAGCTACACCCACCTGTACATTGTACATACACAGCTGCACAAAGAGCTGCACCAGTTCGCGATGGAAACTCTAAAATCACAAATCATCCATCAGGCACCACTATTGTACACATTGCTAGTTACCAAAATTCTCCACAAATACTTCCAACCGCGTTCCAACTACACCCACCTGTACATTGTAAATACACAGCTGCACAAAGAGCTGCACCAGTTCGCGATGGAAACTCTAAAATCACAAATCATCCATCAGGCACCACTATTGTACACATTGCTAGTAACCAAAATTCTCCACAAATGCTACCAACCGCGCTCCAGCTACACCCACCTGTACATTGTAAATACACAGCTGCACAAAGAGCTGCACCAGTTCGCGATGGAGACTTTAAATCTGTGTAACTCGTCACAATTCACCCGTCAGGCACCAACTACTTTACACATTGCTAGTTACCAAAATTCTCCACAAATACAACCAACCGCGCTCCAGCTACACCCACCTGTACATTGTAAATACACAGCTGCACAAAGAGCTGCACCACTTCGCGATGGAAACTCTAAAATCACAAATCACCCATCAGGCACCACTATTGTACACATTGCTAGTAAGCAAAATTCTCCACAAATACTACCAACCGCGCTCCAGCTACACCCACCTGTACATTGTAAATACACAGCTGCACAAAGAGCTGCACCAGTTCGCGATGGAGCCGCTGAAGCTGCGCAGCGCGCGCGCGTGCCGGCCGCGGCCCGTGTCGCAACCCGCGCTCCCCGCGCGCCGCGCGCCCCGCGCCCGCCGCCCCGGCACCATGCTGCTGCATGACGCTACCAACCCTGTCTTGGGGGTATGTGGGGTGACTAAACCTCGAAATGAGCTTTGTGTCTGGTGATCGGTTGCTACTTGTGTGAACAAGCCTATGCTTCTACATGGAAGATCCGAACTTACTGCATCAAACACAGTTTTGACTGATGATAGGTAGCTGATAACTGACCTGCATTGCGTCACGTGATCGGTGGCTGCTTCTGTGACCAACCATATGCTGGGGGTACGTGGGGCGACTAACAGCTTTGTGTGGTGATCGGTAGCTGAAAGCTGACCTGGCTTCGCTCTTTCTTCTGCTTGCGCCAGTTACTCACAGGAGGAAAAGCGAAGCCGAACGTCAGAGCGCTTACACAATAAGGTCCCTGTATGGTGTCTGGTGTTCGTTAGCTGCTTATTGAAACAACCCTGTTTTGGGGAATGTGGGCGAACTACACGCCCGGAAAAGAGCTTTGTGCCTGGTGATTGGTGGCTACTTGTGTAAACAAGCTTTTGCTCGTACGTGGAGGGACTTATGGCCTCAGATCAGCTTGGTGGCTGATAACTGACTTGCATTGTGTCTGGTGTTCTGTTATGCTTGAGTTAACCACCCTGTGTTGAGGGTATGACTACTGGCTGAATGAAGGGCGCATTGTATCTGGTGATTGGTTATATTCCGCGCTACACAAGTATGGATGTAAAGGTAGCCACTAGCTGCTCAATAGCCATTTTTTTTTTTGTGCCATTCAACGTGCGGCTTCCACGTCACGTCTTGTCAGGATTGGCTATTGCGCAGCTAATGGCTACCTTCACATCCATCTACTTGTGTGGCGCGGAGTATACTGCTTGTGTGTGAACCTTGTATCGGGTTTGATTGATAACAAGCCTGAAACCTTTATTGAATCTGGTGATAGGTGACCACTTGTGTGATCAACCCTATGTTAGGGTTGCGACTGACCCATTGTCTGAAAACCGACTTCGCCATTTTGTCTGGTGTCCGATGCAACCTGCGGTGATCGGTGGCTACTTGTCATGATAAAAAAAAAAATAAAAAAAAAAAAAAGCCTTTTATTCTTACAGTAAAATAAATAGTTAAAGGTTACATTAATGTTCTATAAATATATATTTTTTTGTGAATTTAAATGTATATAATGCTATCTTTGTTAGTTTTAGTCTGTAAGATTCCCTATACAGGTGAAGGCCTCCTCTAAGGATAGCCACTCCTCTCTATTTTGTGCTACTTTAAGCCAGTTTGGTCCTGCTGTCTTCTGGATCTCGTCTACCCATCTGGTATAGGGTCTCCCTTTCTTTCTTTTACCTTTAGGGCCCTGCCATGTGGTGACTCTTTTAGTCCACCGATTGTCCTGAAGCCGTGCTATATGTCCAGCCCACTTCCACTTCAGGCTTAATGCTTGTTCTTGCGCATCTTTTGCTTTGGTAATTTTTCTTATTTTAGTGTGTCGTATTTTTTGCATTTTACTTATACTCAGCATACTTCGTTCTATTTCTCTCTGGCACGTTTTGATTTTGTGTTTTACTTTATTGCTGAACTTCCATGTTTGGCAAGCATATGTTAGGCATGGTATAAGGCATGAGTTTAATATTTTAGTTTTAATATTTATTGGCATGCTGCTTTTGAATATTTCCTTTAAACTCCAATACTTATTCCATGTTAGTTGTGCTCTCCGCTCTACTTCTCGTTCATTGTTTTTCATATCAAAGCTGATTTGCTTGCCAAGGTATGTATATTGGTCTGTATACTTAAGAGGTGTACTATCAACAGATATTGTCGTCTTTACGCCATTGGTCATCAGCATTGTCTTTGATAGGTTCATTTCCAATCCCACACTCTTGCTGGCCTTGTTTAGTGATTCTATCATGCTTTGTAGCTCTTGTCCTGATTCTGATAGGAGTACTAAGTCGTCAGCAAACCTTAGGTGGCTTAGGTATGTGTCTCCGATTTTTATGCCATACTCTCTCCAGTTAAGTTGGCTTATTATATTCTCCAATATAGCTATAAATAGTATTGGCGATAATGGATCCCCCTGCCTAACTCCTCTGTTGATTGGAAACCACGGGCCAGCTGATTCTAGCTTAACTCTGCTCTTACAATTATCGTAGATACTTTTTAGGACTTGTATGTATCTTCCATCCACATCTTGGATTGATAGTGTGTTCCAAATACTGGTATGTGACACCGTGTCAAAAGCCTTTTGATGGTCAATAAAGGCAATAAAGAGTGGCCTTCTCCTTTCTTGATATTTTTCAATGATTAGCTCTAATGTGTGTATGTGATCAATTGTTGAAAAACCCTTTCTAAAGCCCGCCTGCTCTATTGGCTGTTTTGTTTCTAATGTCGCGCTGAGTCTCTGGTTGATAATCGAAGAGAACAGCTTGTAAATACATGGCAGTAGGCTTATTGGTCTGTAGTTACCAATATCACATGGATCTCCTTTTTTATAAATTAAAATGATATTGGATTCTGACCATTGTGTGGGAGTTTCGCCGGATTCTAGAATGAGGTTAAACAAGTTGGTGAGTGGTAAAGCTAGTGGTATGGTAGCGATTTTCAAGACTTCATTTGTAATGTTGTCAGAGCCTGGGCTTTTGTCTGTTTTCAGGTTTTTTATTCCTTTTATAACTTCATTTACTTCAATTTGTGGTGTGTTTGTATAAATGTTATCCAAAATACTGTTATGTTTTGTAATTTCTGAATTTTTCGGTTTTTTAGAGCTATATAGGTTTTTGTAGTATTCTGTAGCTATGCAGATTATGTCATTGCGGCTCTTCTCTATTTTATTATCTTGTTTTAGTCCATCTATCCATGTCTTGTTTGTTCTCAGTTCTTTGTAAGCTTTTTTTGTACTGCCTTCTTGACTTAGATGTTTCTCTAATGTATTGTAACGATGGTTAGCATAATCTTTCTTAATATATTTATTAATGAGTTTGTAGAGAGCAGATATTTCATTTTTCATTGCTCTTGTTTTATTTCCTGTTTTTTGTAAAGTTTTCCTTCTATGTAAAAGTCTTTTAGTGGGTTCCGATAATATTTTTTGAGCTTTATTTGTGTTGTTAGATACCTTACTTGACATTAGAGTTGTGGTGATGGTTTTTATTAAATTGTTGTAATTCTCCTGGACTGATACATCTCTTTGTATTTCTAGTAAGCCTTCTAGAGCGCAGGTACTTAAGATTTCTTTGAATTTGGAAATTTCTTCATCGCCTTTTAAAGTGTTGTATTGGCCATTATTATAATTTGTTCGGCTTTTCTTTGGCTGTTCATTGCTAATCTAACCCGTCGAATTCGAAAATATTTTCACATAATAATATATGTAACAGTTTTCGCGTTATACAATCATATGCTATACTAAACTTAGCTTCAGTATTTTATTGTCTTATTTTATTGTCTTGTCATGATAACTTTGTCATATTGTTCTTTGACAAGCTTTTTGTGTGTTTTTTTGTGGTATTTTTGTATAAACTTGAGACGTGTGGTGTATTAATTTGTTGTATATCATTGGTGATCAGAAAACAGCTGCTCGTTTGACACCCTTGAAGAAAGTGTTGAAAGCTCTTTAGTATAATTTATGTATGTGCTTTACTTTAATTTGTAGTGTTACATAACCAGAGTTTCTTGAGGACAACCATTTTACTCATTTTCTCACATTTGCGGTGTCTGGTAAAAATACATATCTTGTTGTGTTGTTCTCATAGCTATAACGCGATAAGTAGAATTGTTATTTATTTATTATGGTGTCGTGTTTTTGCATCGTTTTGTAATTAATTGCATTTAATTTTCCTTCATTCACAAATACGTTATGGAATCACATCATTATTAATATTGCATCGTGTCATCTAAAATGGCATTTCCTTCATTATCGTTTTACTAAATATAATAATAATTGAACATTGTAGTACACACACACATTGACTCAAGTACTTCACAGTTATGGACTCATAACACATTATGCTAGTAAAATACTGAAGTTAATTTTAGTATAGTATAGTCTATAGTGTATTATGATTGTATAACGCGAGAACTGTTACATATATTGTTATGTGAAAATATTTTCGATTGCGACGGGTTAGATTGGCAACATGGGCATCATAATCACTATTTTTAGCGTCATAGTTTAGATCACACAAACTATGTTTTATTTTAGAACCCAAGATAATACAATGGGCACAATTTGAAGGTTTTACTGGACAAGTCTAAACTTACTAGGCTGAATCAAACAAGTCGGCGGATGTGAAGTTAGCTACAAGCTGCGCAATATCCAATCAACGCGGAACTATAATTAAGTTTCCGTCAGGATTGTATACTGCGCCGCTTGTAAGTAACTTCACATCCGCCGACTTGTATGAATCGGTCTATCAAAATATAGAGCTTTCTTTATCACTACAATCTGTTAATCAAAGAGTACAAGTGCAAGTTTAGTACTAAAAAATTTGCTAAGTGCGAGTCTGACTCGCGCACGAAGGGTTCCGTGCCGTATGGGAACCCCATTCCTCTTGCCGTTATTAATAGCACGTTTGTTGTATGGGAGCCCCTCTTAAATATTAATTTTAATATGTTTTTAGTATTTGTTGTTATAGCGGCCACAGAAATACATCATCTGTGAAAATTTCAGCTGCCTAGCTATCATGGTTCATGAGATATAGCCCGGTGACAGACATACAGACGGACAGACGGACATCGAAGTCTTAGTAATAGGGTCCCGTTTTTATCCTTTGGGTACGGAACCCTAAAAAGTAAAAGTTTAGAGCTGCCAAAGAGCTTTCACACTTGAGATCATTATAATTATACATTTTCATACGGAAAGGTTGCAAGTTGCAAGTAGTTTAAACTATTATACCAATAATTGTGGTGTAACAATTATTGTTGGGTCTTTATATTTCTTTCTTGTGTGGTGTTTGTCTTGTGGCTTTATTGTATTGTGCTTTTTTTTGGCTTCCTATCCTTTCTTAACTGTTTTCTTACATGTTTTATTCAAGTTGGTTTTAAATGATTGGAAGGTAATTTAGGAATTTTACTTATATTATCATTAAAGATTTCAGCACTATTGTTACAATCTACAATCGCGTAATCTAAATTAATAGTACAAGTTCTCTACCATATTCAAGTAATCGGCCTCAGTTTCCCGCGATACAGGCTAGCCCTAGTGCGGGGACTATTGTCAATCTGGATCTGTACATATTTTATGGTAAATAAATATTTTTATACTACACCTGCTCGGAAAGTACCTTGATACTTTATCAAATTTACGGTAGAAAGTACGTCATTGCATATCGAACAAATATGCGGGGAGAAAACGCATCTGAGCGGGAGAGAAAAGTGTATGAAAATCCATTTCTTACGTGGTTTTTTTTTTTAATTTTGGGTAAGACTATGCGCTGGTAACCTAAATATCAAAAGCCAAAAAGTTTTTACAGTGAGTTTTTATCTCCAAGTTCGCAAAATGACACTGGCCACTAGCTGTGTGTTGGATGGTGTCAAACAATTTGAAAAAAGAACATGTGAAAATTGCAGACGCCATTGGCGTCATTTTCAAGTGTTACATTAAGCTTCACTAACTGCAACAATTTCAATATAAATTTCAATTAGTAAAGATTTAGTTTTTTATTTTCCTCGTAGGTGTAGTATAAAGCACTATGTATCACTCGAGAGAAAGTGCGATTCCCGATCTCGGGTGTTTTAAAGCCCTCGCCTACGGCTCGGGCTTCAAACGACACCCTCGACGGTAATCGGTCACTTTCTCCTCTCAGTGAACAATGTACTATTGTATTTTGTAATCTCCCAGACCAATCGCCAAGCTCACTAAGCAAGAGCAAGTATTGCAAATATATTAGAATTGAGTGTACTATTTATCGTTCTTTGAGTATGTTACCTTACCTCTTTATGAATCATCATTACATTCTAAAATCAAAAGAGAAGGTATACCTAATTTAACCGCATAGAACAACAGATATTTTGTAAGTTTGAATTAATGATTTGACTAACTTATTTCACTTACAAAAGTATGACTGTATCCGGGTTTCAGTGTTCCCAGGTTGAGCTTTCATTAATAGATAAACTTCAACGTTTCACAGATTCACAAAGAGTTGCACCGGTTCGTGAACGAGCCGTCCCTCCCCCGCGCGCCCAGCGCCCTCTCCCCCCCGCGCCCGCCCCGCGGCAAGTTCGTGAGAACCGACAGCGTTATAGAAGACTACGAGGGCAACACGCTCGATGACAGACTGTTTGACAACATCAACCAGTTTTGTGACAACCAGGTGAGTTGTCACAATTCCTCTTAGATGTCAATGTCATTAGACCTTTACCCACGCCCTCCCCGCGGCGATATAAAGGATTACGAGGGCAACACGCTCGATGACAGACTGTTCGACAACATCAACCAGTTCTATAACCAGGTGAGTTGTCACACTCTCTCTTACATGTAACCCACAGTCATATATAAAGCCCTGGGAACCGACAGCGTTATAAGGGACTACAAGGACAACACGCTTGATGACAAGACTGTTTGACAATATCAACCAGTTCTTTGAAAACAAGGCGAGTTGATAGTAAGCTCAATACATGTACATACAGAGATGCACTTGCAGAGAAACAAAAACAATTCAACAAAAATCGATTTTTATGACCTATTATTTGTTGTATTCGTCAGCGAGTACGCAATGAGTAGCGATAACAGTTAATTATATATTTTCCAGACGCAAGCCAGTATAGAAGTCCTCTTAACCGGGTTGCAAGCGCCGCCGGAAGAGCAAGTAGAACTCCGCAACAGCGGCAGCCTGTACAGTGACGTCACGTCCGCCGAGAAGGAGTGGGCGGCGCGGGTGGCGAGAGCAGTCATCGAGTTCGCGCAGTGTTGGATGACCTTCGTGGTGCAGAGGTGCGACACGGGACGCGGGCTACGGCCTAGGTAAATACCTACTCTCACATATTCAACAGATCGCATCAGAAATGAGAAGACCTCTGCAAGAACCAAACTTACTCACATAGTCCAGCGGATTAGCTAGTTGTAACGGTACTCGGAGAACTGATCATCGATGGAATCGAAAAGTTCTTGAATGGACAACACCTGATGCTGGGGCACTAGAATACGGCATCGGTATCCCCTGCCTGTAATAAGAGCCTACTAAAAGGGGACATCTGGGCTCGTGGGTGGACAGAGTTGGGGCTCTGGCCATCCACTCCAGCGGGCCCGAGGAGGACGGCAGCGTGTGTGGCAACGCTGTCGTAAAAGACGGTACAAGCGTGGTTTAATCACCAGGCGAGTAGTCGTGTAAAGTGCTGGGAGCACCGGTGTGTTCCTTTGGAGATCCCGGAGCTCCCAAGAAGGCACAAAGGCTGGCCACCGAGGGGGTTTTAGTGGGTACAATCCCACATAACCTGACTGCACCCCAATGCAGTTAGGGTTTATCTTTAGAAGATTTCCCCCTCGTAAAAAAAAGATGCAAGCAGCTTCCAACCGGTCTTATCGGAGATCCACAGATGATGCCCATGTCCAGCAGTAAACGTCGTACCTACCCCACACACGATTCCCATGCAGTTCACAAAGATGAAAAGACAGGAATCATTTTATTACAAACTAGCGACCCGCCCCGACTTTGCACAGGTGTATTATACATATAAACCTTCCTGTTGAAACACTCTATCTATTAAAAAAAACCGCATCAAAATCAGTTGCGTCGTTTTAAAGATATAAGCATACATGGGGACAGCTTGAAGCGACTTTGTTTTAGACTATGTAGTGACTACCTTTTGCAAGCGGCTTCGCCCGCGTAATTTTTTGATTTTGTGCTGCCCTATGGGAACCTTTATTTTTTTTTGTCTCACTCCATCTTTTGAACTGAAAAAAGCATGCCAAAAATCAATTCTATCTGTTGTTCTGTCGCTGCGTGAAAGAATAACAAACGAACGAACACATTTTTGGATGTATTAAATGAATCAGGATACCACTAATGCTTTCACTATGGAAACTAACGTGGTTATCGTACATTTTAATTAAGTAAAACACAGGTGTTACTCACGTTTGATTTTAGTAGGTTACTACTATACAGTGCGACATAAAAGAGATGAAATGAATTATTTGGGAACTAAATTATCACTTTTGCTGGAACCACAATCTGAGCTGTCAATCATTACTAATATCCTAGTATTTTTCTCGTTTTGTGTTATTTTGAGGATTGTGAACAGAAAAACAGTAACATTATGAAAAAAATAAAGCAAAATATGCTAACAAAGCGATGGTGGCGACCTCATTTATTTTTCAAGTCTTTTATGTCGCACTGTAGTTTTGATCGCATTTGGCGATCTTTCTCAAGGTTGGAGCACTAGCACGCGGGCTCGTCTCGCATAGCACTAATGGTTTTGTGTGGTTTTCAGATGGGCGGCTCAAGGTTTAGAGTTCCTAATGCTGGCGTGTGACCCGTGCAACACGAAACATCTCAGCGACGAAGAGTTTGAGGTAACTGTTGTTTTTGACCGACGAGCTAAACCGGAGGAGGTACACAATTCGACGCGTATATATGTATATTTTTTTTTATGTGTAACTAGCAGCGCCCCGCGGTTTTACCCGCGTTGTGCCTGTTCCCGTGGGAATTTCGGGAATTTTTATACATATAAACCTTCCTCTTGAATCACTCTATCCATTAAAAAAACCGCATCAAAATCCGTTGCGTAGTTTTAAAGATTTAAGCATACAGACAAACAAACAAACAAACAAACAAACGAAAATAGCGACTTTATTTTATACTATGTAAGGATAACTTTTTTTTTTCTGGTCCGGACTCGTGGTTACACCGCTTTGTTACACCAGTGTGACTACGAGTAAACTTTTTTACTCGTGGTTACACTAGTCTAAAAGGATCGTGCTTGACTAAGTATTAGGTAGGTCGCCCGATAGTTGAAAATATTTTTCGTAGTAGTCCGATTTCAATAATTCTTTTTTTATTGGAAAGAATATACTTCGAAATTGGTCGTATTAAAATTTAATTGAAATCGGCTGAGCCATTTTTGATAAATCAACAATAGTGTGAAAAATGTAACATCGATCCGTGCGAAATATTCGCGAATCCTGTACAGGAGTGAAGTCGGTCATGCTGTTTTTTGCGAAAAATAATAGACGAGTTTTACCTACCAATAAAACTCATATTATGTCCGGAGCCTTATTCGAAGCCTTTTAAACATATATTGAGAATGCATCTTCCGTTTCCGGCCGTCTTTGCGGTTGTAGCTCCATCTGGTGGGTTGAATATGGCAACCCTCGTTCACCAGTTCTCGATCCGAGATAGGTTTCGTCATTGTAGTCTCAATATTCTATGAAATTAATTAACACCAGGCAGAATTTGCTGTAAGGCTTCGAATAAGGCTCCGGACATAATATGAGTTTTATTGGTAGGTAAAACTCGTCTATTATGTCCTTCGCCGTTATTCGAAGCCTTTTAAACATATATTGAGATGTGTTTGTTTTCGCCTGGTGAACGAGACGCCAATGTGAATGCACAGATTGATAGAAATAAACAGTATGAAAAACGTAAGTATTAGCACAAGATAGTGTAAATTGCTAACAACATATCGTTTATCACTACGTACAGCTACGTAAAAATGTATGAGAAAAACGAATATAATAGTCACTGCTACTACTATCTTATAGTTTCAAATATTATCGCTGTAAAATGTGTATGTTATTGTTATATAGAAACGAATAGGTAAACCTAATAATCACATAGTATTACTGTCTTACAGTTTCTAATATTGTCGCTGATAATACTTTGGCGCAATTATTCGTATAATAATAATATGTCAATCATTCATTAATAGTCTGTCGATTCACCCTCTGAACGCAACAGCTGGGGTGGTATCACCACCATCAGCCTCCGGCAAAAAAGATTTTACACCATCGGTGATTCCAGTTTAAGATGCAGCTTACACTACTGGTGTACTGTACCGAACCCTACTTATACTAATACTTATATACTTATCTAAACCTATCTTAACCTTCCTACCACTAACCTTAACCATACTACGACCTAATTTTTTTTTTTTTTATATAAATATATAATGTTCTTTATATGATGAAGACTAATCAATACCACTATTCTATGTTAACCCCTTAACTAAAGACGTCCCTAGCTTAACCCTGACAAGTAACCATGAACCTAAATCTTCTAAGACTAAGAAATATTTTAATACAGTTGTAATTAAGGTACTTAAAGCTAGGTTTGGCCAGTGATCGAGTAGTGTGAACCCTACATTATGAATCGTAGAACCCTATTGGTTTTGGAGACTATACCTACCTAACTAAATGACAAAGTTTTAGGATTGATTGATCTTTATGCTACATGAAGAGTTGGAAGCTAAAAAGGAAAATTTAGATTATAACAATATTAGTCCTAATAATTCTATATCTAATTTTATACAAAGTTATACGGAGGATTTTATACGCAATGGTAACTAGAAAGAATTCACAGTGAATGTACATAGTTTAAATGAGACTTTACTTGGGCTTTTATTTATTTTTCATGACTGTCTAATGATAGTTGCTCAAACAAGTTATAAACAAGTTTCTTTAAATTAAAATATTTTATTATTTTTTGTTAGTGGTCTCCGACCTTCCCCTACAACCACGCTCTACACCAACCTTGGAATGGCATTTCTTTTTTTTTTTCTTTGAAGTTGTGATATTTACTAGTTAAGCAAAGTAAAATTTAACTTTGAGTATTCTCAGTATCGTTTGTACTGGATAGTTCAACTTCATTCATTAAATTAATTACGATTGGACAATATTAATGCCATTCAGATTTTTCAAGATATTTAAATTAAGGAAATCTACTTACAGTCTTTTAATACAACTAGACTGAATATAAAAGGAATTGAATATCAATATTTGAATTGACTATTATCAGACAGTCAACTTGTCATTAAGGTGTTTCACACCAAATCTAATAGTAAAAATAAACAAGATTCAAATTTCATGAATCTTTTAATGAACTGGACTTTAAGGGCCAAAGTTATTTACTGGACTGTTTGTTATCAATTGATCTTAATGTCAGTCAAGTACGTCATACAACATCTTAAATGACTAGGTACATTCACAAACATTAAAATAAACATAAGTTCTAATTTAAACTACAATATGTTCATTAATCCTATATCTTAAGACAATATAGATTCTACCTGAAGTCTCCCACACTAAATCTATTGCAAGTAGTCGCCTGAATGTTTATTAAGGGTGACTAAAATTTAATTACATTTGTTACCAATTGGTTTATAGAATGACTTCACTTAATAATGGTTTAGACTTTAGTTTTTTTTGTAAGAACAAGCCAGTGTTTCAATGGTAAGTAATAGCACTTCTTGTGTATGGTGATGTTTCGCCCACCTATAAGGATCCAAGGCTAATTTATCACCTCGAGACTTCAGCTCGATAAAGAGGCCAAATCTTTACAACTAGAGACCCCGGCTCAGTTCGCTCAGCTTCAGTGAGTAAAACCAGCTATGGCAATGTTACAAACATATTTGAATAAGCAAAGTCTATTCTCAACCCTTTGCATAAAATCTGAGCAATATTTTAACCCTTGAGGAACATCCAGGTTTCCTACGTAAGTATTCATATTCTTTGCATAAAATATTAAGTCCTAAAGTATAACTGCTTACTACAAACATTTCCAAATTCAGACATAAAATTAATTGAGTAAAATACTAGATGTAAATAGTCTTAAGTAAACCTCAAAATAATACAAGCAAACAGAAAACAAGAACATAAATAAGCTCAAACGCAAGTTAGTTAAACAGGAAATAAACACATCAGAAATAAGGCAGAAGTCAGAAGGTAAAAGACACGGTAAAGGTAATAGAAACACGAAATATATAGTAAAAATCAAAACACACAAATAGTAAGTATCGAACAGTATAAGCAAATACACAGGAAGTAATCATAGGCATTTGAGAAATAAAAGGTTAAGTAAACAAGTATTACAGTCGCATAGCAGCACACAAAATCAAAAAAAGTACACAGGTAAAACACAAGATACGATTTGTCACAAATAATCAAATTAACACAAGAACACACAAATCATAATATAAAAAGTTAAAGAATAAAGAAAATACACACAGTTAATAGTTGGCACAAATAAATAAACAACAATAACCAAGAAAAAGTAAGACATAAATAAATTATCAAAAATAATATGAAGTTCCACGAAACCTAAATAAAATTCAATCAAACAATGCTTGGTTGCTTAGATGGCTTAGTATTATGTAATACAATACTCTGATATAACTCTTTTCATTCATAATAATTTTCCAAAAATTAAACTATTTTTCACTGTTGTCCAATAATTTACAGAGGAAACTTAAGTGTAGGCAAGGTACTATTTTCAACTCTGAATATAGTCCATTTATACATAGTTTCCAGGAAAAATATCCTAGAAAAATATTTTGGCAAAACAATAGTTTCCAGGTTCCATCATAAATAAGAAAACATTAAACAGCGTCACAGAATAACTAAATGTCAGAAGGTCAAGTGCCGCCAAGGTTTAGAAAACACATTATTAGTTACAATTGTTACAATTTGTTTCCTCGTAGTTATATTAGTTTGTTTCGCCAATTGTGAACCTAATCGAAAAATTATTTTTAAGTTCAAAAGTGTATAGGTACTCCCAAAATGGTCCGATTCAAATGTTACAGAAATCGGGTGAACCGTTTTTGAAGAATCAACAATAATGAAAAAATTGAACACATCAATTTTAGCAAACTATTCCAATTTTGTTTACGATGGAAGGCGGTTTTGCCATTTTTTTTGCAAAAATATATTTTTTTTTTTTTTTAAATTAATTTTCAATAACTAAGTTTCAGAGTATTATTTCACAAATACAATCACCAGGATAAAATGGAAAAGACTCACCGGATATATCTTCCTCCGATAAGGAAGATAAACAATCCAATTTCACTTATTTTCACACTTATTCACTTTAAAAGTCCTTAAAATATTCACTGAAAGTCCAGAGTCCATAAAATTATAAAATAAACACACCAAATATTTAATAAAAACACTCCCGAAACTTCGAATAAACGGACAGGGATTCGACCTGCTCTTCTCAAAATTCAAATTCCGACTGTCTTAAATTGTTACAAAATATCTCAATATTTATTTAAAAACACTTCCCGAAATTTTATAAAACCGACAGGGATTACGACCTGCTCATTCAAAATTTAAGATCCGACTGTCTTTTCTCCCTCCACTCGCACTCCTTTTATACCCTTTCAAATGCATTGCGCCAAAACCATGAATGCATGATTAATGCTACATTCGTGATTAATCGGGATATCCCGATTGATCGTGTTTTTGAGGCACACAGTACCTACAGCTTTTATCCAATCAGAGACCTTGGTTCCACGTGTAGTATCTCGGGTCGCCGTCGTCCAATCAAATCTCTTAGATTTATCTAGAGTTGCCAGTCGTATAATTTTACTCGTTAATTCGGCTTTTCTTGAATAGTTATGAATAAAACTTCTCCCTTTTTTATTCTGTAATTAAAACGAAACGACCACCTCTCATTAAACTAAATCATAGTTTATTTAAAATTGTCTTCAGTTTTTTTCCTTGATTGCTTTTTCTTACGTCTCTGAAGAAGAAATCATATCGCTCTGTAATTTTCGTCTCCGTAATACGGCCTTTTTTATCTATCCTATATTGGTAATACTAAATATGGCGCTGTTTACATTTACTGCAATATCAAATCAAACCCTCTTCCTTGAACTAAAACAAGAGTTTTTCTTTGCAAAACAAGGTCCTTCCACGGCGCCATTGAGGCCTGTGAAGTCAGACAGAGTCCCAGGTCAGTACAGCATCACAGAGATGATGGATAATTTGAATATTATGTGAAAATAACCTAAAATTGTCAACCAAATTTGTTTGTCTAATTTTTCAGGTTTTTTGTCTTAAAAGCGAAACAAACGCGCTTTCCAAGGCGTCGCGAAGGATTTGCAAGAGCATTTCCGGAGCAAATACACAGATTCACCTTTAAATTAATCTTTTTGCCGCAAGGATCCTTTGACAAAATCAACTCGACATCAGTTGATCCGGTAAGATTCAGTTTTTGTTTTTCTCATCTTAATGTCATTAACTTCTGAACCCAAAATCCTTAACTTCTGAACCCAAAATCATGTTGTTATTTTTAGTTTTAGCAATAGACCTTATCAAAACATCTTTTCATACCAGAATAGTGGTATAAGTTGAGTTTTTAATGCATCCTTGAATATTCATAACAATTCAACAGATTTTCACTAGTACGTAGCTCGGCCATGTCTTTAGCTTGTAAAATAAGCACTCAGTAATCTGCAGGCAATTTGTATTGTGTACAAATTGTATTGGGTACGAATTGTATTGTGTGTCTTTCTGCTCCAAAAGTCTTTCAATTCTAGATTATAATGCTTAAAATCAAGATACTTATTTTTACTTCTGATCTATTTCAGTATACACCTTTGCATCGGCTTGGAAATGATGCTTTTGACAGAGAGCTGCGAACGTTTCAAGTTTTCCGCTTCAACTTGATGTGTTCATTCCTCAACGGGTGAGGTGGTGACCAGGATAGTTGTGTGGTACAAATGCTATCGAGGTAATCTTTTACATAGTACAAAACAGCGAACGTTACTAAGACAATCGAATCTATTATGTGACAATAAAATTTCGAGTGCTATTAAGTAAATTTCTTAATCACCTAGTTTTAATAGTTAATTAGATATAAATATAATCTGACTTTGTGGGAGACTTTTACATGTGAGTTAAATATTTAATTGTGGTTATGGCGTGACTATGGACCGCTACAGCAACCCCCAAATTTGAATAGATTAAGAATTACTTAATCGGAGCAAATTTACAAAGTTTTTTTTTTTTTCAAGTT
Organism: Hypomecis atomaria; assembly: GCA_964007245.1. Taxonomy (NCBI): domain Eukaryota; kingdom Metazoa; phylum Arthropoda; class Insecta; order Lepidoptera; family Geometridae; genus Hypomecis; species Hypomecis atomaria. The sequence continues at coordinate 556,626 of OZ023285.1, read as the reverse complement.
TTTTTTTTTTTTTCAAAAAAAAATTTTTTTTTTTTTCATTAATTTTATTGCAATATTGTATTCGTCAAGACACGAATCCCAACAATAAATTATGTGTATCAGAATGTGTGTGTTTCCCTAGTACAATATAACAGTGTATTTAGACCAAAATAGAGACAATCTCTTCAGAATCCCAACTCAAGGCTTTAAACAAATCGTTCATACGTAAAATTTTCCGCTTTCCACTGCACTTTCAGCACCTGCAGGGGAACCTGATTGTGAGTCAAGTTTATTCGAATAATACGAAATTGAAAAGATCGAAAAATCAATCTTCCATTTGTCGAAATTGTCAATTCCGCCCCTCCAGATTCCAGGAGTGGTACGTTTCAGCAGAAATAATCCGCACGAAACCAAAGTTCCACCATGAGCTAGAGACAAAGACTAAATCATCTCTAAGTCGGAGTGTGTGAAGTGTATTAGGACGGATGTTCATACATTGTAGAGTAAATGAACTCATGGAGTCAACTTACAATGGTTGACGGGACCGCAAGCTTGCCTATTTACCTAACAAGTTCCCTTCTTCCATAAGGTTCATTTTGAGAAAGTGTTTTGCCAGAATCGAGTGTTGACAAACCGCTCACAACCTCCAGCAATGCTTTTCTCTACAGCTCTGTCATTCTCATTCAAATTCACCTTGACCCTTTTTTTTTTTTTATCCACTTTCCATTCAACCTTTCAGTCCAACCTGTACTTTCATCAAACAAATCTCTTTCGCTGTCACGCAAAGTGTCATTCCTCTGAAGATAAAGCACTGCCGTTTCTGCAAGGTTAAAAGCGTTCCAATATTCGCACAAACCCCTCAAAAATTTCCCCTATGCCATCCACATTTACAAATAATTTTCTAAAATTATCTTAATTACAATGTCAATGATCTAAAAATGTCTTTAAACATAATTTAATAAAACCTTCTGACTATTATATTTATACTGTGACCTCTTAACACTAGTAACGATTTACATAATTTTCAACCGCGTATTTGTGAATCACTAATTTATACAAATTACTACAAATTCTTAAATAGCGCACTTTATATTAAACAAAATCTTACAAATAATAATAAATGATTTCTAAAATTTCTTTTTTTTGTAATCGGATACAAATTACTCATAAAAATGTACAAATCTTTGTATCTAACCGACTAAACTACAGTAAGTATATCAAGTTAGCTAAGTACAGAAGGTTAAACACAAAACCTTTTTTTTTTTTTTTTTCAAAACATCCTCTAAAAAGAAACTTTAAAAGTAAAGTGATATGGTAGAAACGTAAATTGTAAGAAGTAAAAGGTAATAAGTAAAAGGTAAAAGTGGCAAAGTAAATGTAAAAACCTAAAATTACTTGAGCCGAGAAAGAAATAGAATACACAATAAAATTCAGCACCGTTACTTAAATTTATAACGCTATTAACAATGTTATGAATTATTGAATGAAATAATGGTTTTACTATTCTAATTAATCGATCACCTTATACCTATAACTCTAAGTTAAATTCCAAAGGATGATGGTCGTAGGAGCAATCCTGAAATTATGTATTTGAAACACAAGCGCGTTCAACCAAACAAAATACGCAAATGCTGTGTACATGCATACAATACATCTCTTTTTTTTTTTCTCTCTACGCGCAAGTGCAGTTACTCGCCCTAGTGTGTCGCGCCGAGTTTGAGTTGCAACCGCAAGAAAACACGCATTCGTGACCTTCCCACGAAAGATACCTAAGCAGTTAATGTGTTAAAACGCAATTCGAGTCATTTGTGTGATCTACGCAATGCCAACCCCAGTAGCGGCGTTAGGGTAGGGCGCGGTTGGGCGACCGCCCAGGGCGCGAGACATAAAGGGGCGCCGCAGGCGCCCTTTCGCGTTTAACCAAGGTTAAAATAAAATTTTGCCCGTGAAAAAAAAAACAGGAAAATTTTCGCGCTCGCTTCGCTCGCGCTCTATCATTACAGTTTATTCTTTACTAGACGACCCGCCCCGGCTTCGCACAGGTGTATTATACATATAAACCTTCCTCTTAAATCACTCTATCCATTAAAAAAAACCGCATCAAAATCCGTTGCGTAGTTTTAATGATTTAAGCATACAGACAAACAAACAGACAAAAATAGCGACTTTGTTTTATACTATGTAAGGAAGCAAAATGCCGCGCTCGCTGCTCTTGCGCTTAGTCATATTTGTCTTGTATTTTTTCACTGTTTTGTTTGCTCACTCTTTATGTTGAATTAAATAAAATATAAGCTCTACTGCCCGGGTAGCACGGCAAGGGGAGAAAACCATTTTATCCACTCTTTATGTCAGATGTCATTGTCAATCCATACTTTATTTCCTCTTCGAGGGGATATAATGGTGGAAAGACTATTAGTTCCTTTGCCATGCTTCCCGTGCAGAAGGATAAAATCTAAAAATTTCTCGCTCGCTGCGCTTGAGCTTTGAGGCACTATAGTGCGTGAGCAATCATTTGCTCACACCACTGTAGGTACACCCAGGCACGTATCCAGCTTTGAATTGAAAAATCCGCCAAATGCGAGTCAAAACTCGCTTTTAGGTGGTCAGCCCAAGGAAAGGTGATCTAATTAGGATCTAATTAGAACTTGGTACTCTCTGGAACTGTTTTCTACAATAAATTTACTATACCAACAACAACACTGAAATTAATTTAAAAATATTTTAATTTTCGATCCTTTATACATCCGAAAGTGTGTTTATTGGTTTGTTTGTTACTCTTTCACGCAGCAATGGAACGATATTCGTTAGAAAAACTATCTAAAAATACACCTAACCACCTTAATTAGGTACCTATATATTATTTTAAAATATTATTTTCCATAAATGCGAGCCAAAACATGAAAAGATGCATTTTTCGTTTGTGTTTCTTTTTCAATCTAGAAAGGTCTGTGTTTGACTACATCCGGTCTGATTTGAAGCAGAGACGCGGTTTAGAGTGTAACATATTTAGGTAAATACCCTACATGTTACGTATACTTGTTTAGATTCACAGATTGTAAGTTGACTAAGAGTTCCATATTTTAGCTGTTTTTCACTAGAAATACCGAATCAAAACTCGAAGACATCGAGTTGAAATTAAAGCCAGATCTACTTAAATGCTCCTTTGCAGCTATTAAAAATTGAGTTTCTTTGCTACATACTGTGAAAAAACGTTACAGCGTTAGGGTGGGTGCTCTAGGGGTGCCTAGGTCGACGCATAAAATTCACATTTTTTTGTCTTGTTTTGGCATTTACAGATGAAATTCTTATTTTAAGTTTACAAAAACTCAAATGGATAGGTCCATAAGTAGGTACACTTAAAAACCAAAATAGTAGTCAGTCTTTGTACAAAAGTGCATCAATTAATTTTCACCTAAAATTGAATTTTGCGCGCTGACCGAGGACACAAACCATACGTAAATTCTTCCAATTGTGAAAAAATCATCAATTTAATCTAGGGTATGTTCAAAAATTTTGGATACGTGCCTGGGTACACCTATTGTATTAAAATTTCTCTATTGAAAGACAAAATCTAATAATTTCGCGTACGCTGCACTCACGTTTAGTAGCGATATAATCGAAGTTTGAGCAAAGGACTATCGAACCACAACACAATAGTTTTACTACTTATGTTATTTCGGTTTGAATTTCAATAGGGGCGCCGTATAAATCTCGCCCAGGGCGCTGGTAGAGCTAAAGCCGGCACTGGCCAACCCTATGTAGTTACAAATGATCAAAATGACCGGGATCATCAACTCAACGTCTAATCCAAGCCACGGCAGCGCCCAGATGCACACATCATTCAATAAAAACCTACATCGCCCAATCTAATTAGGTATATTACGCAAGAAACTTTACGCGCTATGCTAGGAATACGCTAGGCTTCTACAGTATTTTTATTGTGTCATGCTATTTCATAAACGTTACGCGTTATGCTAAAATTTTGTACACTACTAATTCGCATAACAGCCTTCAGATGAAACATGATGTAACAATACAAGTAGCTTAATACTCCATGTTTACCCTACTTAAGTACTTGGAAACGAACTCACTCTCTTGTAATTGTAACCAACCCAAATTTATACAACGAAGCTGATAGTAAGTAAAAGTAAACCCGTAGGATAATCATGAAGTAGCGAACCAGACGTAGGCCACACCAATATCTCATTTCCTAAATATCCCTTTATTCCGGCGACACATACTGCACACGCCTTGTATCTTCATATTAGCAATCTTACTTATTCACTGTTGCCAGAATCGCCACTTGCTATTCAATATTCATTTTCAATACCAGAAGTTGAAATGAAAGTACGTCAACTGAACAACTGACCTTCTATTAGCTCGGTGACATGATAAAAAGAAAACACTGTGAAAGACCTCGCAAATTCTCAAATCGAAATGTTTGCGAGTTTTAACGAGGTACAACACCATCTATCGTACTTCACGTGAACTATTTTTTCCGCCCACATATCTAATTTTCAAAAATAAGTTACACATTATTCCGTTTTATAAATTCTATATAAGTAAAATTAGTATAAATCGACTCTTTATCTATTATTATCATTGAACAGTCCTTTGGAATATAAAGGCTTAACAAAAATTAATCTTAAATCAATTTACAGAACAATATCACTGGTAAACGACGACCATTTGGCATTGTAAGAAAATCGCAAATATTAGTAATTTTAATCAAGATAAATCGTGAAATCCGGAAGAAGGTTCTTATTAACATTACTTTTAACCGACTTTAAAAGAAAGAGGATGCTTTCAACACTTCAACTGTAAGTTAGGTACGCGATTTCTTGGTAACCATAAATGAACCGATTTTAAGATCATCTAAACTCACGTTTCGTTTGCCAGATCACACCTAATAGGCCTTCAAAACTATTAATATCAACGAAAATGTTTCTTGAAAATAAATGATCAATACTTATTGCGAAGACCACTACATGGATGCACACGACCTGAATCTGGCTTCGCTCGGATTTCATCTAGTGGCAAAAACCAGGATCTAGCTCCTCGTATTATTCCACGAACTATTCAAATAATAATAATAGCTAATGTCGTTTATTTTATGATAAAATTATTTACACATATTTGCAATAATAGTGACCCGTGACGTGAATCGAAAATATCCTGTACTAAAAGGTTTTCGACCAAGGAAGCTACAATGAAAACATTCGAATAACTAAAGACCATACGTAAATGGTCGCGCAACTGAGTGGGAAAGAGCAAGAAAACTAAAAATCTATAGTTGTGTGAGTAAATAAGGGTATCTTGATTCGTACACTAATTTTTCTCGAACGATTCAATCGTAGAGTCCCTAGCTGCACAAAATGAAATGAATCTGGCATATTAGTTCAAGTGAATACGTATAGGTGTCACTAAGCCTTGAGGCTATGAAAATGAATAAAATTATTGACATACCTTTATTGATTTGAATGCAATAGGACCGCAAGGATATATTCGTTCCGGCCCGCTCGCGTAGATGGCGCTAAACTTCAAATCACGTTTTCATGAATTAAACGAAGAATAAAATCGTTACTTACCTTTTGGCAAAGTCACGCTACTCGCAATAGTAGCTAGTAGTAACCGAATCAAAAGGTGCGATGAATCGCTTAGAGAAAAAGCAAGCAGTGCTCCTGCCTTTTGACTTTCGCCTGGCGGAGCCCCATCGTGCCCTAGTTATTGATAGCTAAACATAATAGTTTCAGCCACTACTCGTAGATGGTGCTAAAAGTGAAGGAGGTTATAGAAGAAAAACAAAACTTAGCTTTGCTTCAGATTCGTTTATATGCATTCATTTTTAACAGGGTTAGTGCTAACAAGAGTGCATTACTTCAATCTTAATACATTAAAATAGCTTAGGCTAATAGGTATAATGGATAATAGTAACACAATTATTGTCATTTACAATGGGACGCCAAAATTGCCCTTATTTATATTCATACCTATTCTAGTGGGTTCCTAAAATCAAATATTACATGTACCTACTTATAAATACAACATCAAATGACCATTACCTTTTCAAAAATCAACATAGGATAGCATTTGTAGGACTTAGATCTCCTCAAAGTTTCCAAATAACAATGGCTGGAAACGGTTTGCATCCAGCGTGAAAGATGCCCATGCTGCGCCTTTTAGTACGCGGTCTTTACTAGAAAACCCTTTCAATTGCATAAGTCATTAACTCTATGTGCTAAGTGCTCTGCCCACTGCTATATCTACTTGCCAAAAATCTAGGCTATACTGGTAAATGTGTAGCTACATTACAAACAAAGCATACATGGTATTATGTATTAAATTAAAGCTATATCAAACCTCGTTAATAAGATGATATTTTAAATATTTTCTACAATTGATTGTCATGTAACAAGCCAAATCTATAAGTTGCAAACATCTATTATTGAAAAAGATTAGCTTAAATTTAGCTGGTATGACTAACAGTGAGCTTATAGTAAATCTAAATCTAAAAATCTAAATTAAATCCAGATTAGTAATAGGAGCCCATACTATACTTTGGTCAAAAATTAAGTCATAGCGATATCAAAATGGATCATGAAGTCAGAGCCTTTTATTTAAACAGATTTTAACAGTTTCTTTTTCAATCTGTCTTACACAAATGCTAGGCACCCTGAGTCTTGTAAATGATTATAAAATCAAAAGTAATCTTTGTAAGTTGTTTCATTTTTGCCATATTACATTTGTGTTAAGAAAATACTAGAAGAGTGATTTTCCTAACAACTTTGACTATTTCTAGATAGAATATAATTTCTTCTACAATTTATGTAAACAAAGCAATATCTATTTAATAATTTAACATAGATAAAATTGGTACTCTTTTACAATGATAGACATACCTAATTGATGGACATGACAATTTTGATATCATATTCCTAAGCCCAGACTAGACTAGACATCCATTCTATAGTCAAACAATGATATCACTTATTATCTAGCTACACCTAGGAATACAAGTAAAACTGATACCAAGACCCGTCACTTGGCCTATACAACTTACTTAATACAAGTATTATTAGCTATACATATTTGTACAACAATCATAAACAGGAAATGAAACAAATTTAAAGTACATAATCAGTTTCCAACATATTGTTACTTATATTCCAATTAGATGTATACCTATGTCAAAATTATAATAGTAACAAGTTCAAGCTCCGGAGTTATTCACTATAACAGGCAAAATTACTTAAAATCTAGGAATTATATGCTGTGATAGCGTAGTAGGTAACTATAGCTGTTTATTGCAGTGTTAAGTTGCTAAAAGTGAAGTGCTTTAGTTATAGTATGCATCTTCTTGGAGTATGTGATTGGATAAACTAAAAATCAACCCCCATTTCTTAAGACCATTGGAACTTCTTTACAAGATATACCTAGACATTAAGGCGTTAAGTTAATTTGGTTCTATAGTTTTCATAATATACAACCCCCAACCTTTTCATTTTTCATAATACCAACCCCCCGGCAATTGATCTAAAAAAAACCTGATTAAACTATGAAAGATGATGATTATACAAATATATTTTTACTATAGTTACTGATTATAAATAGATCTAATATTTATTTGAAATAAATAGTCTCCAAAACCGATTCGTATGCATGCCACGGCCCAAATTGCCCGTCAAAAAAGTCCGAAAACTTATTCGACAGGCCTCTTAACCTAATAAAATTATAATTCACTACTAAGTCTATATTGCTAACACGAGAATACTTTTAGATCTAATTCTAGTCTCAATTCCTGATAATGTATTACACATAAAGGTATCTAACCGCTAAGTCATAATTTTACATAATCATCTTGCTCGGTGTTATGGCAAGTTTCTTTTGGAAAACAGCATTACTATTTTAATGAATAAAGTGTTATAACCATAAAATTTTACAAGAAAGGACAATCGCTCCACTCTAACAAGGACTTACTCGAATTTTCTTATTAAAATTACAACTGTACACAACAAAGACAATTTCTTAAAATATCAGTATTTACCATAGTCACCTTACTTTAGTAGGTGTTTTCGTCTTGTACTGAATTTTGCAAGTTATGATTTTCAGAGCTTAAATATCTATGTTATAGCAAAGCCTTTCTATAGATTTTTATAGTTACAACACTAATTACAGCTTAATATTAATAGTACTTATTTAGAATTAAACCATTGATATAACACAATCACTATGAAATCACTATTATGCCACTTGTCCTTGTCGCACTTGTTTTCATCCGAATAAGATATTTTTAAAATTTCCGAGTGTTCCATCCTCGACTCTTTTTCATATTAGAATTCAAGGTTTTTGATAGTAAGTTCTCCTGAAATAAATAAATATGATTATCAATTATGTACCATTATGTTAACAATTTATAGCCAAGTAACTTTATTAACTTATTTATTATTTAATTTAATTCAACAAAATGCACAACTAGCGTAACAAATTACTTACCAGTTATTTCTTGTAAGTAGCACTTATTATGTACAAAGCGAGGACGTATGTATTGCTTCAATAAATAAATCAAATATGACTTGCTCGAAACCAAGTAAACCAACGAAATCGTATTCGAATTTTGAATCAAATCAAGAAAATCTTTTCTAAAAACAGCTTGATACTACAACCGTAACCAGTGTTGCCAGACCATAACTTAAAACTCCGCGCCAATAGTATAAAATTAAAGTATAACAAATTGAATTGCCGATAATTGAAAGAAAAACGTTATTAAAAGCTTAATTATATTCTGAACAAATCCAAGGTTAGGATATGTTGTGTATTTTTATTCCTTTGTTAGCTAAGATAACTAGCTTCCATTGAGATATCGTGGTAGATTTTGTATTTAAGTTTCTAAGAAGAGTATTTAACTCTATTTTTTTTCTATTTTACATAATATAATCATTGCTTTATAATAATAACTCAGGGCAATGATAAACCCACTTAACCTTTTTTACCCGAAAGTCTGTGGAGAAAACCTGCGTTTGGTATTCCAGAACCCAATTCCCCACATTCAATAAATCAAACGTCAAAACGAAATGTCAAAACAAATTTTTTTTTTTTTTTTTTTTAATTCTACAATGGAAACTAGTGTCTTAAGTCTTTAATCGTTAAGTTTACTTTTTAATTTCGGACTATAACGTAAAGTCTGATCAGAGCTTATTTTACCTAAAATTAATGTCACACATCGTTCCAAAATACGTTGTTAGCAAATAATAAGGTTAATGACCTACAGTACAGAGTACTAAACAGAATAACAGTTTGCTTTAAATATGTTACCTTTCTGATATGCAAGGTTAGGAACAACTTATTACTTCTGTAATTATGCATCATAATAAATTCGATCAACCCCCAAACTTTTATATTATTATTATGTTTGTTAATCTATTCATCCTAGAAAATCTAAAAAGTTATTACGACCCTGATTTGAGCTATAAAAATAGTCTCCTAAAATCTCGTTATAATTATTATTATTATTTTTAAATTCCTAAACCATCACACGTATGTATCCATTTTTCACGAAAACCAACCTGAATTGCGAGACAAACCCAAGATTATTTTCATATTGAACAGATCCTAGTCGTGTAAGCTATAACTAATAAAATGATAACATTCCGAGTTCCTGAACCACTACATTACATTGTGATGAAATTTCTTCCAGGCAACTTTAGATGTACTTATTAAAAAGTTCCAGATTATTCTTATCGAACAGCATTTTTATAATTAGTTTTATGGACTATTTTTGCAGAATTAGCATTGATAAAATATAGGTATGAGATATTATGTAGCAATTAACTGTCATTAAATATAAAAAATGTCTAAAAATAAGAAAATTACTTAGAAAGGTTCGTATTATCCTGGTCCACTGCACCCATATTGTACCGAACCCTACTTATACTAATACTTATATACTTATCTAAACCTATCTTAACCTTCCTACCACTAACCTTAACCATACTACGACCTAATTTTTTTTTTTTTTATATAAATATATAATGTTCTTTATATGATGAAGACTAATCAATACCACTATTCTATGTTAACCCCTTAACTAAAGACGTCCCTAGCTTAACCCTGACAAGTAACCATGAACCTAAATCTTCTAAGACTAAGAAATATTTTAATACAGTTGTAATTAAGGTACTTAAAGCTAGGTTTGGCCAGTGATCGAGTAGTGTGAACCCTACATTATGAATCGTAGAACCCTATTGGTTTTGGAGACTATACCTACCTAACTAAATGACAAAGTTTTAGGATTGATTGATCTTTATGCTACATGAAGAGTTGGAAGCTAAAAAGGAAAATTTAGATTATAACAATATTAGTCCTAATAATTCTATATCTAATTTTATACAAAGTTATACGGAGGATTTTATACGCAATGGTAACTAGAAAGAATTCACAGTGAATGTACATAGTTTAAATGAGACTTTACTTGGGCTTTTATTTATTTTTCATGACTGTCTAATGATAGTTGCTCAAACAAGTTATAAACAAGTTTCTTTAAATTAAAATATTTTATTATTTTTTGTTAGTGGTCTCCGACCTTCCCCTACAACCACGCTCTACACCAACCTTGGAATGGCATTTCTTTTTTTTTTTCTTTGAAGTTGTGATATTTACTAGTTAAGCAAAGTAAAATTTAACTTTGAGTATTCTCAGTATCGTTTGTACTGGATAGTTCAACTTCATTCATTAAATTAATTACGATTGGACAATATTAATGCCATTCAGATTTTTCAAGATATTTAAATTAAGGAAATCTACTTACAGTCTTTTAATACAACTAGACTGAATATAAAAGGAATTGAATATCAATATTTGAATTGACTATTATCAGACAGTCAACTTGTCATTAAGGTGTTTCACACCAAATCTAATAGTAAAAATAAACAAGATTCAAATTTCATGAATCTTTTAATGAACTGGACTTTAAGGGCCAAAGTTATTTACTGGACTGTTTGTTATCAATTGATCTTAATGTCAGTCAAGTACGTCATACAACATCTTAAATGACTAGGTACATTCACAAACATTAAAATAAACATAAGTTCTAATTTAAACTACAATATGTTCATTAATCCTATATCTTAAGACAATATAGATTCTACCTGAAGTCTCCCACACTAAATCTATTGCAAGTAGTCGCCTGAATGTTTATTAAGGGTGACTAAAATTTAATTACATTTGTTACCAATTGGTTTATAGAATGACTTCACTTAATAATGGTTTAGACTTTAGTTTTTTTTGTAAGAACAAGCCAGTGTTTCAATGGTAAGTAATAGCACTTCTTGTGTATGGTGATGTTTCGCCCACCTATAAGGATCCAAGGCTAATTTATCACCTCGAGACTTCAGCTCGATAAAGAGGCCAAATCTTTACAACTAGAGACCCCGGCTCAGTTCGCTCAGCTTCAGTGAGTAAAACCAGCTATGGCAATGTTACAAACATATTTGAATAAGCAAAGTCTATTCTCAACCCTTTGCATAAAATCTGAGCAATATTTTAACCCTTGAGGAACATCCAGGTTTCCTACGTAAGTATTCATATTCTTTGCATAAAATATTAAGTCCTAAAGTATAACTGCTTACTACAAACATTTCCAAATTCAGACATAAAATTAATTGAGTAAAATACTAGATGTAAATAGTCTTAAGTAAACCTCAAAATAATACAAGCAAACAGAAAACAAGAACATAAATAAGCTCAAACGCAAGTTAGTTAAACAGGAAATAAACACATCAGAAATAAGGCAGAAGTCAGAAGGTAAAAGACACGGTAAAGGTAATAGAAACACGAAATATATAGTAAAAATCAAAACACACAAATAGTAAGTATCGAACAGTATAAGCAAATACACAGGAAGTAATCATAGGCATTTGAGAAATAAAAGGTTAAGTAAACAAGTATTACAGTCGCATAGCAGCACACAAAATCAAAAAAAGTACACAGGTAAAACACAAGATACGATTTGTCACAAATAATCAAATTAACACAAGAACACACAAATCATAATATAAAAAGTTAAAGAATAAAGAAAATACACACAGTTAATAGTTGGCACAAATAAATAAACAACAATAACCAAGAAAAAGTAAGACATAAATAAATTATCAAAAATAATATGAAGTTCCACGAAACCTAAATAAAATTCAATCAAACAATGCTTGGTTGCTTAGATGGCTTAGTATTATGTAATACAATACTCTGATATAACTCTTTTCATTCATAATAATTTTCCAAAAATTAAACTATTTTTCACTGTTGTCCAATAATTTACAGAGGAAACTTAAGTGTAGGCAAGGTACTATTTTCAACTCTGAATATAGTCCATTTATACATAGTTTCCAGGAAAAATATCCTAGAAAAATATTTTGGCAAAACAATAGTTTCCAGGTTCCATCATAAATAAGAAAACATTAAACAGCGTCACAGAATAACTAAATGTCAGAAGGTCAAGTGCCGCCAAGGTTTAGAAAACACATTATTAGTTACAATTGTTACAATTTGTTTCCTCGTAGTTATATTAGTTTGTTTCGCCAATTGTGAACCTAATCGAAAAATTATTTTTAAGTTCAAAAGTGTATAGGTACTCCCAAAATGGTCCGATTCAAATGTTACAGAAATCGGGTGAACCGTTTTTGAAGAATCAACAATAATGAAAAAATTGAACACATCAATTTTAGCAAACTATTCCAATTTTGTTTACGATGGAAGGCGGTTTTGCCATTTTTTTTGCAAAAATATATTTTTTTTTTTTTTTAAATTAATTTTCAATAACTAAGTTTCAGAGTATTATTTCACAAATACAATCACCAGGATAAAATGGAAAAGACTCACCGGATATATCTTCCTCCGATAAGGAAGATAAACAATCCAATTTCACTTATTTTCACACTTATTCACTTTAAAAGTCCTTAAAATATTCACTGAAAGTCCAGAGTCCATAAAATTATAAAATAAACACACCAAATATTTAATAAAAACACTCCCGAAACTTCGAATAAACGGACAGGGATTCGACCTGCTCTTCTCAAAATTCAAATTCCGACTGTCTTAAATTGTTACAAAATATCTCAATATTTATTTAAAAACACTTCCCGAAATTTTATAAAACCGACAGGGATTACGACCTGCTCATTCAAAATTTAAGATCCGACTGTCTTTTCTCCCTCCACTCGCACTCCTTTTATACCCTTTCAAATGCATTGCGCCAAAACCATGAATGCATGATTAATGCTACATTCGTGATTAATCGGGATATCCCGATTGATCGTGTTTTTGAGGCACACAGTACCTACAGCTTTTATCCAATCAGAGACCTTGGTTCCACGTGTAGTATCTCGGGTCGCCGTCGTCCAATCAAATCTCTTAGATTTATCTAGAGTTGCCAGTCGTATAATTTTACTCGTTAATTCGGCTTTTCTTGAATAGTTATGAATAAAACTTCTCCCTTTTTTATTCTGTAATTAAAACGAAACGACCACCTCTCATTAAACTAAATCATAGTTTATTTAAAATTGTCTTCAGTTTTTTTCCTTGATTGCTTTTTCTTACGTCTCTGAAGAAGAAATCATATCGCTCTGTAATTTTCGTCTCCGTAATACGGCCTTTTTTATCTATCCTATATTGGTAATACTAAATATGGCGCTGTTTACATTTACTGCAATATCAAATCAAACCCTCTTCCTTGAACTAAAACAAGAGTTTTTCTTTGCAAAACAAGGTCCTTCCACGGCGCCATTGAGGCCTGTGAAGTCAGACAGAGTCCCAGGTCAGTACAGCATCACAGAGATGATGGATAATTTGAATATTATGTGAAAATAACCTAAAATTGTCAACCAAATTTGTTTGTCTAATTTTTCAGGTTTTTTGTCTTAAAAGCGAAACAAACGCGCTTTCCAAGGCGTCGCGAAGGATTTGCAAGAGCATTTCCGGAGCAAATACACAGATTCACCTTTAAATTAATCTTTTTGCCGCAAGGATCCTTTGACAAAATCAACTCGACATCAGTTGATCCGGTAAGATTCAGTTTTTGTTTTTCTCATCTTAATGTCATTAACTTCTGAACCCAAAATCCTTAACTTCTGAACCCAAAATCATGTTGTTATTTTTAGTTTTAGCAATAGACCTTATCAAAACATCTTTTCATACCAGAATAGTGGTATAAGTTGAGTTTTTAATGCATCCTTGAATATTCATAACAATTCAACAGATTTTCACTAGTACGTAGCTCGGCCATGTCTTTAGCTTGTAAAATAAGCACTCAGTAATCTGCAGGCAATTTGTATTGTGTACAAATTGTATTGGGTACGAATTGTATTGTGTGTCTTTCTGCTCCAAAAGTCTTTCAATTCTAGATTATAATGCTTAAAATCAAGATACTTATTTTTACTTCTGATCTATTTCAGTATACACCTTTGCATCGGCTTGGAAATGATGCTTTTGACAGAGAGCTGCGAACGTTTCAAGTTTTCCGCTTCAACTTGATGTGTTCATTCCTCAACGGGTGAGGTGGTGACCAGGATCCATTAGTTGTGTGGTACAAATGCTATCGAGGTAATCTTTTACATAGTACAAAACAGCGAACGTTACTAAGACAATCGAATCTATTATGTGACAATAAAATTTCGAGTGCTATTAAGTAAATTTCTTAATCACCTAGTTTTAATAGTTAATTAGATATAAATATAATCTGACTTTGTGGGAGACTTTTACATGTGAGTTAAATATTTAATTGTGGTTATGGCGTGACTATGGACCGCTACAGTACGGCAATAGTTCTCGATTACAAATCTTGAAACCGGTATAAGAAATTTACCAAAAATCTGTTGACAACAAAACCCCTGAACGGTTCAGACCGCACATGAAAGTTGACATTTTGTTGCGGCCTCCTTGTCTAGCTATTTGTAATAGATATAGCCAACACCTACAGTAATAGAAGGTAGATACTATATGTTTATATACACCAACCCGCACTGGGTCAGCGTGGCGGACATGGCCCAATCACCCTTCGTGGGTAGGTCTACGTCCTGCAGTGGACCATTGAAAAGACTGGTACAGTACAGTACTATATGTTGAAAATGACCTTTTAACTATAAGTACCCAAGAATTCTGAATTTCAATCATATTATAACAAGCGAGACTTAATAAAAACCAAAATAAAATTGTTACTCAGTCAAATCCTTGTGACTGGTAGGCTTTGTAATCCTAAAATCTTCCCACAGTTGTTCAAAACAGTTGGCGCGGCAGGTCACTGAAAGTCCCCGTTAGGAAACCTTGGTATGGTATATAATTTAATCAACTGTTACATTCAAAAGTGTTGAATTTTGTATTCAATCGTGAATACAATAATCCCAAACTTGCACACCGTCGGCGTCGTGGTGCATCCCGCAAATAATGAGTAGGTCGATTTAAAATTGACCATCAATAGAATAAGTACATATACTGGTATATATCCCGAACATGACTATTCTTAGCACTATTATCTGATATGCTTTCGTTTCACATGTTTAGAGCTAAGCTGGCTTTAAAACCTATTGAATTTTATTCTGGAATATTTGAAAAGATAATGTATAAGCCAAGCCAATGTAACTTTAAAGCCAAGAATTACACAAATCATTCTAATTATTGCCATACCCTTATAGGGTCATAATAGATATAAACTATACAGACCATGTTACATAATAACCAAATGTAAGTATTACAAACGTTGCAATAAATGATTGAGTAGGTATTGTACCTACTGTTAATTTTATCGTTCCAACATCATGTTAGTTTACAGGTACTAAGAGTATTATTTTTACTTTGCTCGCAGTATACTTTTGTTGTATATTATAATAATAAGCCATGAACTTTCACCCTATATTTATAAATTTTTTCGCACCATATCGCACTCTCGACCCACGAGTCATTGCGTAGACTCGCACGTGTTGCGTGAAACTTGTGGACCTGGATTCTGAAGAGGAAATGTTCACGCTAAATAGATCACGCTTCGTAAATAAAAGAGTTACGTATCTAAACTTTTTGTTTTCAGCCTAGTCAAGACTGATAGAATTAAGTATTTTGCCATTTTTACTAGAAAATGTATCAGATAAGCAAAGCAAACCAGCTATTCTTTTGCATGGTTTACGTTTTTCGCATGCACGACTTAACTTTGTCTTTAAAGGCAGAAATAATACCCGGAGCAAATGTAAAGATAATAATTATATTAGAGAGTGCAAAACCTTTCTCAGCAAAAATGGTCGACCCTGTGGAATAGCCAGCAGGTCAAAGTTCAATATTTTTTTCTTTTAAAATTATTTAATCAGCTGGTGCCAGAGTTCTTTCTACAGAACCCATAAATTGAAAAACATTTTCCAGTAAAAATGGTCGACCCTGTGGAATAGCCAGCAGGTCAAAGTTCAATACTTGTTGTAAATTATTTGAGCAGCTCTTGCCAGTTCTTTCTACAGAACCCATACATTGAGAAACATTTCTCAGTAAAAATGGTCGTCCCTGTGGAATAGCCAGCAGGTCAAAGTTCAATACTTTTTCTTTAAAATTCTTTAACCAGCTGTTGCCAGAGTTCTTGCTACAGAACCCATAAATTGAAAACATTTCTCACTAAAAATGGTCGAACCTGTGGAATAGCCAGCAGGTCAAAGTTCAGTAGTTTTTCTTTTAAAATTTTTTTAATCAGCTGTTGTCAGAGTTCTTTCTACAGAACCCATAAATACCACTGCACTAAGTAGGTATTGTGGCAATTTTTACTAAAGAATAATAATATAAGCAGTTGACTCTAAAGTGTGTGAAACTGTATACTTTTGAGTATTACTCTGGGAGCGATTGCAAATCCCAATGGCAAAACTTTCTATAGAATTGATAAAACAATAAGTAATATTTTAGTACCTATGACAAGCAACAAGTAATATGGGCAGTATGTGTCTGAAATAAATTAAAATTGAATTTATTCCGATGGCCAACAGGACGCATGGAATCATCGCTTTTCGTGGTTAAAACCGGGGTTTGGTCTCAGCGACATGTTTATATAACAATACTAGCTGCCCCGGTGAACTTCATCTCACCATCTGTCAACTGTTAATGACAACTTTTACACGCAGGAACATTTTGTATGAGAAAATTCAATGAATGTCTTTATTATTTTACTCACTATATGTTTATATTTTCTCACCATTTAAACCTTCCCTTAGCTTCCACGGATATTTCAAGACCAAAATTAGCCCAATCGGTCCAGCCGTTCTCGAGTTTTAGCGAGACTAACAGCCACGATTCATTTTTATATAATAGAAAGAAGAAAGATTTCTTTTGTTGAGTTGCTTATCGTCTGTTACTTACTTGTCAAGAAACAGTTTCATGACAGTGACCGTAAATGCAGTGCCGTAGATCTAGCGGCAGGCTGCGCTTAAAAAGAGACTTTATAGTTCCTATTATTATTAGCTCCAAAAAGGGTTGGCGCTCTTTCGCCCGTATTCATGAACGCTTCAATCTACCCGCAAAAACAAGTGTTATATCAAATTTACTTTCTCATCTGCCGCTCCCGGCATTGGTTTGGTTCAATGGACTCAATTGATTGCAAGGTTATATTAAGTTTACCTGGACTTGTTGAACCGTGGTAAGGTTTTAATATTTTATTGATCACAGCAGCATTATAAAACAAAACCTGGCAAATTATTATTGAATGCATATGGCACAAGGGCGCATATTGCAGCTATGTTGCAGTATTAAAATTCACGTAAAAAGTTGAAAAATTATAATTGAATGCTACATGGGTGTATAGCAATTACACTGCAACAACACTCCTAACCAAATGCTTGTAAATCGCAATCGAACTCGTATGGCTACAAGATCGCGCAGTAATTAGGTACATTGCATCAACCAAAGGGCGATACAATAAACCTTGAAAAACGCATATGATTACATTCTTGTCATTAAATGTTATCTTATTTTTGATCACAAAATACTATACACATTAAGCTGAAACGTAATAATAAATGAATGCATACGGCAAAATGGGCGCATATCATTAAATTGGTATCAATAAATGTTATCATGTATAAAATCACAAAAAGCAATACATATTAAGCTGAAAACGTAATAAATGAATGCATATGGCAATATGGGCGCATATGATTACATTGCACCACAAGATCTAGATATTTGTGAGCATTGTTAAAAATTATAATTAGACGGTGCCGTGGACGACCGGTTAATTATAGCTATACTGGATTCAGGGGCAGCGCCGCCTGATTACCAGGGAACTAACTACCTGCCTTCTCCTGTGCAGAGACGGAAGGTTGTGATTGTATGTTTGTATAAGCTAGGTGTCTAACCTTTACCAGAATTCAAATCGTCTGAAAGATTTAGAAAATTTTATTTTTACTAAAGTACCCCCATTAATATTTGTGAAAAGAATTCTGGGAATTTGCTTTAACTAAACAAAACTTTTCTATATAGGGGTATCTTATGAAATAGTCTTGGTTCCAGTGACCGTCGAGTAATACCAGACCAACGAGAACAAGTCGTTCGAAAACTAAATGAATTGCTTGAACATTTTCATGCTCAAAATGAAAAACGACATGTAGAATTTCATCGTGGCAATCAAGATTGTTTGCCGAACTCAATCGTTTTCAAAATTGAAATTGCAATAATCTCTGAATAAAATACCTTCCATTGAAACAAATAGCCATGTTTTCCTGGTTTAACAGTAATAAATAGTTTTCAGCATTTGCAATTTTCAGACGTTTTAAAATATAATTGAAATTATAAGGGCCGCCTCGGCGGGCACCTCTATAAAAGGCACGATCTGCTGGATCAGCGCAGGAATAATTCTACTCTGAGGTATTCTGGTGTCTTGGGACCGACCAGCGGCTACGTGTCCTTACCCGAGGGCAGTATGTACAAAAGAAATAGTTTTGAATTTGCCATACCTGGTCAGTAAGGTGTTCTACTACCTTACTCTTTTTGTAGCTTACATCCTCGGCGACCTGGCGGTCACGTGGTCACCACCCGCGGCCCAAGTGGTGCCCCACAGCGACGACGAGGGCAGCGTGGAGGTCTCGTAAACGAGTATATATAATACTCTGCGGTTCCTAGTACCGCTAAAGGACGATGACGTCGACTTGGTCGACTTCATCCTCGAGCACGTGTACCACTTTTCGAAATTTTTCGCCCACTTTTATATTCAATCATAATTATGTGGGTAGAAATATAAGTTTTCAAATTTATTATTTCACTTCACAAAATAAAATACAAAGAAACTACAACCTATTAATGTTATTTAGAACAATTATGACATTATTCTATTTTAATGTAACGACGAACGCTAACAGCGTTAACGTAACTTAACGGCACGGAAGTTAAGACGCCAATGACGAAACCTATCTCGGATCGAGAACTGGTGAACGAGGGTTGCCATATTCAACCCACCAGATGGAGCTACAACCGCAAAGACGGCCGGAAACGGAAGATGCATTCTCAATATATGTTTAAAAGGCTTCGAATAACGGCGAAGGACATAATTGTTGATTTCAATTTCAAGAAGTTTATTTTTAGCAGTATGTCATATAATAAGCCCGATTATAGAGGCGCCAGCGTAAATTAAAGAGCAACGTAAAAAGCGTTCTCTCTATCGAATGCCAAAAGTGAAAAAGAAACAGAACTATGCTATTTAGTTAATATAATTACGCTGGCGCCTCTGTAATCGGGGTTAATGTCTCAGTAGTGGTTTCTCACTATGTCTTATTAGTAAGTTCTAAGTAGAATAGAATAGAAACGCTTTATTGTTCACACAATCGAAAATATTACAATAAAAGAGTACAATATAATTATAATAGTGCGACAATCGGCGGCCTTATCGCTTAGAGCGATCTCTTCCAGGCAACCTGATTAAGAGAGGAAAGGATTATAGAGGAAGGTAAGGGACGGGGTGTACAATAATAGCGAAATTAATTGAAACAAAATAAACGATACTTGAATAAAGAGTCATAAATACACAAAATATAAACACACATATCAATATACACATGTACATTCAAATACTACAATAATAATGCATACATACACATACTAATACTAAAATAAAAATAAATAAAAATTACAAAAAAATAAAAAGTAGCTCAAACAGCAATGGATAATATTATATTGCGAAATCGGATCATAAATGAGACTATATCTCCATTGAGGTGAGTGAGAGTTCTCGTGTAAAGACCAAACTTACCGGGAAGCGCAGCGTAGAACGTCCACCCAACGTAAACAGATAAATAAAATAATAAATAAATAAATAAATATTAGGGGACATCTTACACACGGCCTCTGACCCCAAACTAAGCAAAGCTTGTGATATGGCTGCCAGAGACTGATATACTACTTATATTTATTTTTAAATACATACTTATATATATAGTAACTAAATAACACCCAGACACAGAGCAAACACCAATGTTCATCACATAAATACTTGCCCTGGGTGGGAATCGAACCCACGCCTCTTTGACCCAGAAGTTAGGGTCACTAACCACTGAGCCACCGAGGCTGTCAAATTAAGACCAACCTCATTAACCTCATTAAGACCACAATACCGCGCTAGATGCAAGGTGCTTCCAGCTGGTCTTATTAGAGACTAGTTTTTGCCCGCGGCTTCGCCCGCATAATATTTCGAGGCCCTACCTTACCACCCTTAATAAAGGAGGTGGAAAATAAAAAAAACGATTTGACATTTGTTCGATTCGACAGTTCTTTTTTGACATTTCTTGGAGCGCACGCTAGAATAACTCGCAGATGGCAGAATTTTTCCTACTTACTTAACACTTATTGTTATAATATGGAAAATTTACGCAATATCATTATAATTTATAGCCTATGTATTATTCTAATATCTAAGCTATATAATTGCAAAGTTTCATCTCAATTTGTTCGTAAGTTTTTGCGTGAAAGAGTAACAAACATCCATCCATCCATCCATCCATCCATCCATCCATCCATCCATCCATCCATCCATCCATCCATCCATCCATCTATCCATCCATCCATCCATCCATACATACATACATACAAACATCCATCTATACATACATCCATCTATCCATCCATCCATCCATCTATCCATCCATCCATCCATCCACCCATCCATCCCTACATCCATCCATCCATCCTTACAATTTCACGTTTATAATATTAGTAGGATCCATAGGGGAGAGTTCTCTCCAGCAGCGAACTTCCTATGGCTGAGACAAGGAACGTGTGGACGTAGATATGTTGACGGAGTAATGAACGTTTTTCCCCTTTGTATAACATACAAAGCTTGTTAGTTATACCAAAACTAAATATTGCATGTCCGCTAGGATAAGCTGTTGCGTTTTAATATTGTTGTAACATCTAATTGTACACAGTTCAGAGCAAAAGAATCTTTATCTTTGTTCCCAGGAGTTGAAGCAGCTGATGGACGGGTGCATATCTCACGTGATCGGGTCCCGGCCCGCCGCGCCCGACACCCCGCCCGCGCCCTCGCCGCGCCCCCGCCACCGCCTGCATGTAACTATACTTATATCTCGTGATAACAAATGTGATTTTTAGAAGTTTTTTGCTCGCTATTAATAACGGCAAATAACTAATAATTTATGGGTATTTTTTCACACATTCAAAAATTATTGCAAAAAATATCTTTTGTTGAACATTTATTCTAGTAAAAGACTGTGAATGTATAACTGCATTAAAATTTTTCATTTTGGACTATTACTTTTGAAATAAAAAACAAATTAATGTTTTTTAATATCGCTTAACGCAGCCACCTTCAAATATGCCTGGCGGGCGTTATAACTTGAGTTTCAATGAACCATTTTTAATTAAACTTTAGGTACATAATCTAATCTGTACATATTTGGCTACATATTCAAATAAAATGTTTGGATTTTACTCCCATACGGTACGGAACCGTCGTACGCGAGTCCGACTCGCACTTGGGCGATATTTTACGACTTCTTCCCCTTCATTTTCCCTATAAAGTGACTTGAAGTTGTTATTATTTGGTACACAGAGTCCGATCTCGTCGAGCGCGGCGTGTAAGGAGGTCCCGAGCCCGCCGGCGCCGCCCTCCGCGCCCGACCCCGTGCTCTACTTCAACGGACCAGACTCTAATGGTAATTGTATATTAAGGGTATCTTGAATCTTCTACTGTTTTCGCGTTTTCTGTAGAACATCGAAAGAATGTTCGGTACATTTTTGATAAAATTTACTTTCCCGTAGAAAACTCTTATCACCCCTTAAATTGTAACAAAATGTTATGATTTTGGCATCGTTTTTTTCAGTTTATGTATACTTTTCAGCCAAGTTTTTGCGTACTGTAAAACTTTAAAGTCATAACAAACCAAAAAAAAAAAAAAGACTTATAATCCTAGCGATGAACACTATCTCGACTAAATCACTGTCTCGGCCCACTGATATAAGGCGGACTGGATAAGGCTCGGTAAGGTGTAATGAGGCCTTTGCCCTGATGCCGGGGCTCTAGAATACGGCATCGGTATCCCCTGCCTGTAGTAAGAGCCTACTAAAGGGGACCCCTGGGCTCGTGGGTGGTTAGAGTTGGGGCTCTGGCCATCCACTCAAGCGGGCCCGAGGAGGACGGCAGCGTGTGTGGCAACGCTGTCGTAAAGGACGGTACAAGCCTGGTTTAATCACCAGGCGAGTAGTCGTGTAAACTGCTGGGAGCACCGGTGTGTTCCTTTGGAGATCCCGGAGCTCCCAAGAAGGCACAAAGGCTGGCCACCGAGGGGGTTTTAGTGGGTACAATCCCACATAACCCTTCTGCACCCCAATGCAGTTAGGGCATCTTTAGAAGATTTCCCCCTCGTAAAAAAAAAAAGGTGTAATGAGGCCTTTAGAGCGCTTGTTCACCGTTGTTCGTGGACATTCAGTGAATGTCCGTTTGGAGTGCCTTCTATATGCGCTAGTTTAATCTGGCTGTCAGCTTTGATTAGTGTGTACATATCTTTCTGACAGATAGGTACATAATCAAATTATAATTATTAAATTATCTTCATGGGACTGCACAAAAATTTAAATATAACGAGGGTGAAGCCGCGGGCAATATCTAGTTGTAAATAAATTCACGAGTGTTTGTATTCCCAGCGCACCGGCAGCGAGTGCTAGCGGCCATACAACAGCTGGACTCGGCTAGAGAAGCTACCCTTAGGGAAAACAAGAGCGTGGGGAAGGTGGTGACTGCTGCCGTCTCCAGCTACGAGCCCAAGCTCCGGCAGCTCACCTTCAAATGGCAGCGAGGCCTCAAGATCGGTGCTGGCACCTTTGGAAAGGTAATGGAACTTTAAATCATCGGAGTATTGTAAATGCCCACCAATATTGAATAAGTAAGTAAGTTCGTATAGGCCGGGTGGCTAGCCCTGGTGTCAGAATTTTTAGGCCGCCTGAAGGCCTCTGACTTGGCTAAACGGTTAAAACAACCGGGGCCTACAATTTAACGTGTCATCCGAGCCACGGGAGCTCTCAGTTGGAAAATGCCACCCGCGGTCACCCATCCGAGTACTGACCGTGCGGAAAGTTGCTTAATTTCGGTGATCGCTGGCAATCACCTTGTCAAACTACGCTCCGAGCGCTAATATTGAATGACTTAACTATATCTGTATAAAGTAGGTATAATTATTTTTCAAAAACAAAATGACAAAACCGCCCTCCATCGTGTACAAAATTCGAATATTTCGCTCGAATTGTTTACATTGTTGTTGATTTATCAAAAACGGCTCAGCCGATTTCTGTAAAAAGTAAATGGGACCACCTCGGGAGTATAACCTTTCGAACTAAAAAAAAAATCGATTCGGTTCACTATTGGCGAAATTATCGATGAATATACACAAAAAAAATATACATATAGACGAACATAGAACCTCCTCCCTTTTAGAAGTCAGTTAAAAAGGGGTTCACTTTTGAATTAAAATACAAATGTAGACATAATAGTGATAGTATCCAGCTAAGAACCTAAACCACTATCCATTGAGAGTTCTATAATGCGTGTCATAGTAATTATAATGTCTAATATATCATTATTGATAATTATAAATAAAAAACTCGCTTACGGTCAAAGTGTCCGAGATATATCTCTTTAGTATGCTTCAAGTGAGCGCACATTGTGTGGATTTCGATTTCAAAACTCTCAGAATTTTGTAAACCATTTTCGAAATCTGGTTTAAGACATTTATTTCCCAAAAGAATCATCTCCGCTATAAAGAATTTCTAAATTAGTCTCTATTTCCAGGTGTATACGGTAGTGAATACGGAGAGCGGCCAGCTACTCGCGATGAAGGAGCTGAGTATCGGCGCGAACGACCGGCGCGCCTTCCAGCGGGCGGCTAATGAACTACGGGTTTTGGAGGGAGTTATACATCCGCATCTAGTCAGATACTACGGCGCCGAGCTTCATAGGGTCAGTACATACGATTATAGTCTCTATTCTCAGGAGCATACGGTAGTGGAAAGTGGCCAGCTACTAGATAGATAGTTAGATAAACTTTTTATTGCACACTAAGAAATAAACAAAAAGATGAAACAAAGATACAAAAACAGTGTAACTATGGTCGGCCTTATCGCTGATAGTAATAAAAGTTCCACTTTAAAAATTGTGGTATTTCGTTGATTACGAGCTGATTTACGTGCATGAGTGTAGGCAAGTGATGTAATGTGACGTATCATGTTGTTCAGTGTTGACCAAAACTCCAAACTGCTTTACTGAGGTATAACTTAGACTATGTTTGAACGGCTCAGGCACAGAATGTCCCTTTCTCATAATGTCTACTGTCGTTTTCGCACAATGTCCCTTTCGCAAAGTGTGCCTTTCTCAAAATGTCCCTTTCGCAAAGTGTCCCTTTCTTATAATGTCCCTTTCGCATAATGTCCCTTTCGAAAAATGTCCCTTTCGCATAATGTCCCTTTCGAAAAATGTCCCTTTCGCAGAATGTACCTTGGAGCATCAGTAACTCTGTTTGACGTGTTGTCTGTGCATATGCATGTGATGAAGAAAAAATAATCAATCCTGATTATGTTATGGTATACGTTATGGGCAGCGCTCGGAAAATTGCGTAACGTCTTCTCGTCCGACATACCTCAATGCCTCAAGTCGAAAGTGTTTGAACAGTGTGGGTTACCAATGATTGGTTACGGCTCTGAAACGTGGTCGGTTAGTATGGGCCTTATAAATAAGCTCAAAGTAGCCTAACGAGCTATAGAGAGGGCTATGCTGGGAGGTTCTCTTCGAGATCGAATCAGATAATAGGAGATCCATAGAAGAGCCAAAGTTACCGACATAGCCCAACGGATTGGCAAGTTTAAATGGCAGTTGATAGGGCACATAGCGCGGAGGACTGTTTTTTGACTTTTACTTTCGTCCACAGGAAGAGATGCTGCTCTTCATGGAGCTATGCGTGGAAGGTTCCCTGGAGGCGCTGGTGGGCACCTCGGGCGCGCTGCCGGAGGGCACGGTGCGGCGCTACACGCGCCAGCTGCTCAGCGCCGTGCACGCGCTGCACTTGAGGAGCATCGCGCACCGAGACATCAAGAGTAAGTCTGAACTATGCCATTTAACTTGTGTTTACAGTGGAAGCTTGTAGCGGTTTCTAATTACCGCAGGGCATAGGGTGGTGTCACTCGCGCCAATGCTCAATGCAAGTAGATAGATAGATAGATAGATAAACTCTTTATTGATTCACACACACATAAAACAGAAAAATAGAGAAAATTAGATGATACAATATGTGAAGCAACCGGCGGCCTTATCACTGAAAGTGATTTCTTCCAGGCAACCTTAGGATGGAGAGAGATGGTACAAAAGAAAAAACGACGGGGTGTGCTAATTTAGAGGACACTTTAAAAATAAAAAAGAATTATACAATAAACATAAACATACAAATATTATAAATACTAATACATAAATAAATAATAAAATAAACTAATAAAAACTTTTAACTTCTAACATACACATATAACCAATGTACTCGTATAAGTAAACAAATACAATAATAAGCAAACTACAGAATTAAAAAACACCCAAAAACTAAGAACTATTTGAAGATTGCGACAGATATAATTTTTTAACCTCCTCTTTAAAAACAATTACTGACGGGGCCCGTTTAATGGAAATGGGTAGAGGATTCCATAATTGGACTGCTTGGAATGAAAAGGATTTGCCATAAAAAGTAGTTCGAGCAGAAGGAGTCATCAGGATGAGGTTGTCTTTAGACCGAAGAGGGATAGTGTGGGATGTATGCCAATAAGAAAAACGCTCTTTAAGAAAGGTAGGGGTAGAAGGGTTAAATAGAATATTTTAAAGGAGGGAGAGGATGTGAGCATTCCGACGAAGGCGAACAGGAAGCCACTTGAGTTTTGCGCGAAATTCAGATATATGATCATATTTACGTAGCCCAAAGATAAATCTTATGCAGTAATTTTGGAGGCGCTCTAGTTTGTCAAGTAAAAGGTGGAGTGTCAAAAAGTATTAATTGTTCCCGTTGAGTCACACCATTTTGTGTAACACTGTTACCCAATGGTAAAAAATTACCGATTAATAACACTGTTACTCAATGCCACATTTTTCCCTTTGAGTGATAGCGTAACGGTTCCCTATTGATTCGAATAATTTGTTTAGCTATGATATTGAAAATCATATAAATTTAGTTTCTAATATTCGTTGCTCTTAATAATCAGTATTCCTAATATCACTAATCCTTGTATCATATGTCATAAAATTTATAATAATAACATACGAAAACCATATTTTTGCATATAGACTTAATAGGGGCCGATTTGGTTCTGGTCGTTGTGGTCGCAAGTAACCTAACCCTCCTCCTCTCTTCGCTTGTCGTCGGACCTAATGTATGACTTTGTTCTAGAATTATGTTATGACTACATACAAGTATGACTATATAGGAACCGTTACACTGTCACTCAAAGGTAAAAAAAAAGGTAGCTTTGAGTAACAGTGTTACTAATCAGTAATTTTTTTACCAATGGATAACAGTGTTACACAAAATTGTGTGACTCGACGGGAACAATATAAAAGTTTGATGGTTAAATATTCTCCAGAATAAAAACTGAGGTTTATGTAGTCTAATCTTAGATTTACGTTTATCCCTCGCGATATTTCAATTCAACAACTTGAGCTTGGCGCTTATCAACTTTGTGATTCTAATTTTGAAATCTCTCTTCTCGAACCAAATAAAAGGTGTGTATTCGAAACTCATAAAACTGTCGAACGCCGGGTCTATGTCGCTCATAATAGGCTATTTGACTAGTTTTTGGAAATCGTTTTAAATTATTCGTTAGTATATAATAAGCATCCTACATTTATATTTCCGAGATATCTACTGTATTAACAATGAAAATCAGCGATATTCTAGATCCCGCCAAAAACGACATTCTGTAATAGCGCTGCTGTTCTTTGACGTCATACACTAGTAAATAACGTTAGTTAATACTAGTAAATACGCTAGTTCATATCTAAAAATTACAAAAATACTTAAAAAGTAACTTACAGATCCAATAATATTACTCGGAAATCACAAAACACAAATTAAACAAACAACAGTCAATCGAGAAATTCTTGTTTGTTGTCATATGACGTCACCAGAGTTGTCGCTCTTCTTAGAGCGTTCAAGTCACAGATAAAATATCAAAAGAATATCGCATTTTATTTCGTGCGATTTGCAAAAATTCATATTTTAGTTTAAAAAAAGTGGAATATGTCTTTTTCAGGCTATTATATCTAGATGGATTACCACAAGAAATAGTATATTTCCAACTAGCGACTCGCCCCGGCTTCGCACAGGTGTATTATACATATAAACCTTCCACTTGAATCACTCTATCTACTAAAAAAAACCGCATCAAAATCCTTGCGTAGTTTTAAAGATATAAGCATACATGGGGACAGACAGCGGGAAGCGACTTTGTTTTATACTATAAGTATAGTGACGTTGTCAAATAGCCTATTGTATTTGTTTGCAGGCGGTAACATATTCCTGACGAACGAGGGCCACTGCCTGAAGCTGGGAGACTTCGGTTGCGCCGTCAAGATCCGCGCCAACACCACCGCGCCCAACGAGCTGCAGGGCTTCGTCGGCACTCAGGGTATTTATTACGCTGTCTATACAATTACAATTAGTCCAGCAGCCTTTAAATTGTAATTTGACATTTATTTTTTAAATTTTATTGTAATTTGACATTTGTTTCTGTAATCTGACATTCTTTTTTATTATTACTATTCCAATGTAATTTTATATTTATTAAGTTTTATTTCAATTGTAATCTTAAAATAAATGTATTTTGTTGGACATTCACAAGTATACACTATGTGTATCTATGTTGAAAAATAAATGAATTGAATTGAGCCCTCTCCTATGATCTTAAAGTGATTGATAGCAGGCTGAATCTTCGTGGGCAGGTTAAGTTAGACGAGACGCCCAGATTAATCTTATAAAAAATCTCCATCGTGGTAGCTGAAGTACTGCGCAGGTAACAACAACTGCTAAGCGTAGGAATGGAAATACATTCCACTAAATTTGTAGGACTATGTAGCCATTTGATTGTACAAACATTTACTAAGCTGCACACAAAAAATCAGATTGTTATTTAATAATTTTGATGATTCAAAATTTCTCGTGATGACTCGTTATTTGGAAACATTCGGAGTGGATGACTCCTCAATCATAGCATCCATTTTGCAGGACAATTGTTTTTCCGGGTTTATCGTTCATTTACCTCGATATTAAAATAAAAATAACTTACTGTTATTGTAACAATGTCGACACCCCACCAAATCGACATGTTCAATACCTGCGCAGTACTTTAGCTACCTCGATCGAGATTTTTTTTATAAGATTAATCTGGGCGTCACGTCGAACATAACCTGCCCACAAAGATTCAGCCTGTTACAAATCACTTTAAGATCTCAGGACAGGGCAGCTGGACTAAATCATTTATTGTAATATTAACCTTAATACTAAAATTAAATACTCACCACTTCTATTATGTAAACTTAACAATTTGTATAATACTATAATTAAAGTACCGCAAAATAAATCTCGTCATTTTTCAATCTGCTTCTTCGTTGTATCGATGATCCAAATGTCTGTTTACAAGGCCTTTTCCCATCGCTTCGCCAATGTTTTCTCAATAATTGTAAACTTTAAAGTAAAAAAAATAACAGCAATATAAATCTCACTATTCCACAATAATTCCAAAAAAATTACAACAATGATTACAACGTTAAACAAAAATTAATAATATTTTGTGTTTTTTTGTCAGCGTACATGGCACCGGAAGTATTCATGAAGTCGTCCGGGCACGGGCGCGCCGCGGACATCTGGTCGCTCGGCTGCGTCGTCACTGAAATGGCCTCCGGAAAGGTACCAATTACTGCCAATCACATCGTAATATTGTAACTGTACTATAAACCCGATTACAGAGGCGCCATCGTAATTATATTAGCTAAATAGCATAGTTCTGTTTCTTTTTCACTTTAGGCATTCGATAGAGAGAACGCTTTAAACGCCGAGTCGCAATCCATCCATCTATTCATCAGCCATAGGATGTCCACTGCTGGACATAGGCCGCCATCTCCAATAAGACCGGTTGGTAGCGGCTTGCATCCAGCGCGATCCTGCGGTCTTAATGAGGTCATCTGTCCACCTTATGGGTGGAAGTCC
Source organism: Hypomecis atomaria (assembly GCA_964007245.1). Lineage (NCBI taxonomy): Eukaryota > Metazoa > Arthropoda > Insecta > Lepidoptera > Geometridae > Hypomecis > Hypomecis atomaria. Next base: position 526,909 of record OZ023285.1, on the reverse strand, counting down.
TACGCTGCGCTTGCCGGTGCGTGGTCTCCACTCTAGAACTTTTCGACCCCATCGGTCTTCAGTCCTCCGCGCTATGTGCCCTGCCCATTGCCACTTCAACTTGCCAATCCCCTGGGCTATGTCGGTAATTTTGGTTCGTCTACGTATCTCCTCATTCCTGATTCGATCTCCCAGAGAGACTCCGAGCATAGCCCTCTCCATAGCTCGTTGTGCTACTTGGAGCTTATTAATAAGGTCCATAGTTAGAGACCACGTTTCAGTGCTGTAAGTCATCACTGGCAACACACACTGGTCGAACACTTTCGACTTGAGGCACTGAGGCACCAGTCTCAATACTGCAATACTATTACCGTGTTTTTATTTTTAAACTATCTTCTAAATTGTATATATCTTTGCTTCGTGTGTAATGTTGTTATTTTTGTTCGGCAGCGTCCGTTCATCGAGTACGACAGCAACTACCAGATAATGTTCCGCGTGGGGATGGGCGCGCGGCCCCACATCCCTCCCTCCCTCTCGGAGGAGGGGCAGAACTTCTGCACCCTCTGCCTCACGCACGAGCCCGAGCAGCGGCCGCGCGCGCCCGACCTCATGCTGCACACCTTCCTCATGGTGAGTAAAACATCCCCTTCTTCTGTACCCTTAAACCTTAGGCTTTTCCCGCACCCAGGCTGCAGAAATGGGCAGCCCATTGTGTGTGAGTCGGGAGCCTATCTTATTCGATGTGGGGGTGATAAGTCCTGCACTGACGTCCCGCATGGGGTGTTTTGTGCATTTCCCCCTCCAGCGTCTACACGAGCCAGCCCAGCTCCTTATAGTAACGGAGCGTGGCTCTGGGCCGCTGGCATAACTGCTCCAGTAGCTTAGATGATGAATAAGATGATGTCGATGTGGATGAAAAAGCTAATGATAATGCCAATGCAGAAGCGTCATGCAACCCGTTAGTGTCTTCTGTGGCTTTGCAATGCCACAGAACATGCTCTACAGTTTCGTTTTCTTGCAAACAGCCACGACAAAGTGGGCTGTCAGTGGCTAGTCTAGTCGAGCCACCCGATTTTTGACCCCCGACAAAGAGAGGGGTGTTATAAGTTTAACGTGTCTGTGCATCTGTGTATCTGTCTGTGGTATCGTACGGATGAATGATTTTCGTTTAGTATTTTTTTGTGTCATAGATAATTTTATCCCGAGTGTTCTTAGACATGTTTCATGAAAATCTGTTCAGCCGTTTGAAGATCATCAGCTCTTTTCTAGTTGATGAGGGGATCTGACTACCTTCAAATGTCCTATCGATTCGAAATTTGGTACCGTATTACTTTCAATGTTATTGAAAGGACATAGTTCATTTTGTGTCGGGGAGTTTTTAAAATTTTTAGTTTTACTATTATCCCGAGGAAAGCTAGTAGCTCGCTGACGCAGGCAGGCATCTCCCCGTCCTCGGTGATCCAAGGATGCTTCTTCGTTGTTCCCACGCGCCTGCATTCTAGAAGCATATGCTCGGCCGTTTCGTCTTCCTCCATACATTCTCTGCATAGAGAGCTGTCTTTAACACCAATAGTAAATAATAGGTGCTTGTTAAGGGAGCGAGCAGTCTCCGGTGACTACTTTGACAACACGCCAGAGTTTGTCACGAGTGAGGTTTAGCAGCCGACGGGAGTATCGCGGATTTAACTCCGAGAATGCCTCCTACGTCTGTCTGCAGTCCTCTGTACATGCCCAGTACTCCTTATGTTGTCTGAATATGTGTTTGCGAATCCCTTCAGTACCCTCTGCCTCACGTATGTATATAGGTACTACTATACATCCCGGATACCATGAACAAATCAATTTAATGCTACAAGTACACGTCATCTAACGTGTATATATCCTAACATGTACACATCAATGAAGCGCAAACTCGTTGCGGCAGAAGCGTATTTGAACGCGTCAAGCGTCGAAATGTATTCTTCTTTTATTCATTTTGTATGGTGTATGTTGCTGTTGCGATATCGCGGTGCCTCAAATAAACATCAGCTCATATAGCCGCTCGAATACTGACAATTATTTTAGTGACTGACAAAGACCCTTTTTATAGTTCCGTACTCAAAGGGTAATAACGGGACCCTTTTACTAAGACTTCGATATCCGTCTGTCCGTCTGTCTGTCACCGAGCTGTATCTCATGAACTGTGATAGTTAGGCAGCTGAAATTTTCACAGATGATGTATTTCTGTTGCCGCTATAACAACAAATACTAAAAATAGAATAAAATAAATATTTAAGAGGTGCTCCCATACAACAAAAGTGATTTTTAGGAGTTTTTTTGCTCGCTATTAATAACAGCAAAAGGAATGGGGCTCCCATACGGTACGGAACCCTTCGTGCGCGAGTCCGACTCGCACTTTTTTTTTAATTCATTCTGAATAGGTTTGCGTTTGACCACATACTGCCTGATGTTTAGCAGATAAGCGGTCTAGGTTGTAGCACGCTTACCTAGAAGATACCTATTTATTCGGGATTTGAAGACGCCCACACTTTAGCGGGACTTTGTACTTTAGCGGGAAGACAGACCCAGGCAAAGCGTTCCACATTCTGGCTGTTCGTATGAGGAATGAGGATTCGAAACGCTTGGTTCTAATGCGCGGAATGTCCACCATAAAATGGTGGCGCTTTGGTCGCGTCTGTCTAGCCGTACGATAGAAGAAAGGGGCAGGTGGGACCAGATTGGGCACTTGGCCGATTTTTATTGTTTGTTCACTTTAAGAATATTTCCTGCGGCCGATGTTTACACAAGTTGTTCTTGCATACAGTACACAATATCTGATTTACACAAACTATCGTTTTCAGGTAAACTCTGACGAAAACGACTGCAAATGCGAACCGGCGTATCTCATGGCGTAAGGCGCTACTCACATCTTCACAAGGGCACAAATCGACTAAAACGGGCGGTCAACTCGATCTCGCTGTTATTAGAAAACACTATGTGAGTGCTAATCTAGCCTCTGTTCTGCCTGTATTGCCAGACTCAGAAAAAAGCTGTAAAAAGTCAATATAATTTAAATCAATTTCAAAAAGTATGTTACCTATATCTTTTCAACTATGTGTTAAAAGCCTGAGGCAGTATTGGCAAAGCAAAGCCTTACTTGCTAACAGTGGCTTAGTATGAAAATGAGCCCGATTACAGAGGCGTCAGCGTAAATTTAATAACAACGTAAAAAGCGTTCTCTCTATCGAATGCGTAAAGTGAAAAAGAAACAGGACTATTTAGCTATTGTAGTTACGCTGGCGCCTCTGTAATCAGGCTTAATGTGCGCGTTACGTGCCCTAAATTCGGTTTTATTTTTATAAAATTTGCAAGATACATATTTATTGTTTCTTATGATATGACTTAAACTTGGTTTACTTACATCTAATTTCCACGTTATCTTTCATGCAAAAAAAATGCACTCCCTTATTCTGTAATATTTTTTAAAACGTCTTTATACCAGTTTTATGCAATAAAATCATAGGTATCTATTATTATTCTATTCTTATTGATATTTCCAAATTCACGAATATATATAACACCTATTTGGGCACGTTACGTTACGGTTTGTCGATAGCAATGAAGGCAATGTTATTGTATGTAGCACTAAGTGTGCTACACATAATATCATCGCTATTCCATTCATTGACCAACATGTTTATCAATGAATGCAATTATAATCGTTATTTGTACACCGTGTTTAGAGCATTTATACCAAAGCAGTCTAATATTTACTGAACGCTCATGATAGATGCTTGAACCACGTTTCACGTACGTGGAAAGTATTTAACATTCTGGACTTGGCAAGCTACTTGGATTTTAAATCTAGTTTAATGTTAGAAATGGGTTTTCTTATAGGACAAGTGGCTAGGTCTGGCGTCACGAGTTTTAAGGCGGCTGAAGTCCTCTGAAATCGGTCAGTCGCGGTCAAAATGACCGAGATTTGACTTGTGATCCGAGTCGCGGTAGCACTTAGTTGTCGTGTAACTCGACTGTTCGTATTGGTGCACTTATAAATCTAAATGTGTGTTTTGCTGTATACAGGGTTATTTCTAATCAATTAGCATCCTTTTAGGGGCTTATTCTGTACATCAAAACTAACAACTTTTGATCAGCCACTTTTGTCAGAACTCAAAAAAATTCAGCTATTCCATACATTTTGTCGCCGGTAAACGTGATTTTTCCATGAAACAATTTTTTTTTTTGAGTTTTGACTAAAGTCGTAGAACAAAAGTTGTTAGTTTTGATGTACAGAATAAGCCCCTAAAAGGATGCTAATTGATTGGAAATAACCCTGTGTATCATACAACGTTAATTATGGCGGTGTCACCTGTCAATTGCTGGGATGAAAATAGTGTTCGTTGTTCTGCTTGTTAGTTTTAACATTTTGGTGATTTTTAGGGTTCCGTACCCAAAGGGAAAAACGGGACCCTATTACTAAGACTTCGATGTCCGTCTGTCTGTCTGTCCGTCTGTCACCGGGCTGTGTATCTCATGAACCATGATAGCTAGGCAGCTGAAATTTTCACAGATGATGTATTTCTGTTGCCGCTATAACAACAAATACTCAAAAGAGAATAAAATAAATATTTAAGGGGGGCTCCCATACAACAAACCTGATTTTTTTTGACGTTTTTCGCTCTATATTAGTAATGGTAACAGGTAGATGCTTGAAATTTTCACAGAATATTTAGTTTTATATTCACCTAATAATAAATAATAAAATAAAATAAATATTTAAGGGGGGCTCCCATACAGAACGGAACCCTCCGTGCGCGAGTCCGACTCTTACTTGGCCGATTATTAATGATGTTCTGTGATCTGCCATAATTCTCATCGGTTGATTTTATACATTTATCCTATTTAATCCCATATAATTATATTACCAAAACTTTTAGAACTATCGAGAGCCTTTTTTCGTGTCATATTAATAAAATACACAGTCAAGAAAACTTATACGATCAAAGAAAGTAAGCCATTTTATTACTATTGAGCGTTAGAACTTCACTGGCAGCATTTATTGGCCTTGTCATTTTAAGGATATGTATGATAATTGCATAAATGGAATTTTGTTTTAGTGAGACTACTGTTTTAATAGCGTTACATACGTGCGAATAAATAATAGACATCGAAATTAGGAAAGAGATAATTCGGCTAATTGGGCTTCTAAAACATTTTTTGTAAGGTAACTTATATATTGCTGACCCGGCGAACTTCGGTTCAAGCAATATCTTTATAAATTATAGCCTGTGTTATTCTAATGTATAAGCATTACTATTGCAACGTTTCATCTCAATCTGTTCAGTAGTATTTGCGTGAAAGAGGAACAAACATCCACACATACAAACTTTCGCGTTTACAATATTAACAGGATGATCTTTACATTTTAAAAGAAACTTGAAATAATATAATTCTAAAGACCAGTAACGGTTTCGTAACTATATGACTCAAAGTTTCTGATTCGTACGGCCAGGGCATGGAACAAACTGCCGGTTTTCTTGTTTCCGAAAAGATATATTCTGAAGCTTTTCAAAGTCAGAATAGGTTATCTTTTAATTCTGCGTGCTTCATCATTGAGCACAACGTCGCTTACCATCAGGCGAGTTGGTGGTAAAGCGCGGACTTATTCGCTATAATAAAATGTATCTCCTTCCAAATTCTGATGTCAATTCTTTATTCGCATTTACTGTAGATCGATGTAAAAGAAATGCATTTATAAAATTATAATGCATAGGTTTTTATTGACAGCTAATTTTGTAAAAGTATAAGAATGAATGATATAGATTACTACTTATTGTGCAGTGGCCAGTGATATCCATCTATACAGTTTGTTTGAGTATGGTAGTTGTATAGTTTTTATTGATGACAAAAGTCCATTTTATATGAATTATGAATATATTATACGAATCAGACATAGTTGTAGTTGTTCGAATTGATGTTGGCTATAATTGGAGATTGGCCTAATTTAAGTTGTTATAATTACAGATTGATCTTATCTCTGTTAGCCATAATTGGAAGTTGCTACTTAAAACTGTGTTATACGAATATAAATATGTAACGGTACGAGTATATATAAGTGGCTTATTGGTTTTCGATAAATATGAAATGAATCAATTGTGCCATCGCGAAATATATACTTACAATATAGTATTTAAAAACATTAGAACTATACGGGAAATTTGAAAAATGTATATGTATTAGTTGTATATAAGAATGTTATAGCGTTTATATTTGTCACATTCCAAAAATCAGTTTATTTTACACGTATAGTGGTTAAAGTGAATGTACTATTTTTTAAAATACCTAACGCATTTGTAGTCAGTTGTCGTAATGTCATTTAAATAAAATTATATTATTTTGGTACAATGAAATGAATGGTTATGAATAAAATGAATTGAAGTTTTAATATTGTTTTTCATTTTAAAATCAATAAGTTATTATATAAGTCAAGTATGTCAAAATGCTTAGAGTATAAAATTCAATTCAAATCTAGATCTTCCCTATAGGAAGTAGTAGTAAGTGTGAATGCGGTGGTTCTACCTAAACTATGGCACAACTCTTAGTTTGCCTGCTTTCCCCGAAAAACTGCAGCCAAAGAGACATTAATTTGGCTACCGAGGACGCGGTAGTGGATGCCAGATTTCGGTCCCAAAAGATTTGATAACTTATGTAAATAATAATAGTAGTTTATGCGACTGTCATATAATGAAGGGTATTAAAACACGAGTGTGAGTTTATGAAACGAGCGCAGCGAATTTCATAATAGTAACGAGTGTTTTAATACCCGTGTTATATGCAGTTGCATACACTACTTTATCTTCACTAATAAAAAAAAATAAAAAAAAAAACATATTGCGAAACATTAAATTCACGCGTACGTGTATTGTCACAGTGAACTTGGCGCCATTTAAATCTAACCAATGAGAGCGCAGCTGCGCGCGCAGGGCCAATCAGGAGCGAGCGCGCGATGTTATAATGAGATTTTACGATATCGATGTGGATATTATAACATGTGAAATTGCTTAAATGTTGTCTGCGCTATAACAGTAGTCATTAAAAGTCAAGTATTGGAAACATAAGTAGAATGTTACAACATTAGTGTAGATAAACATACCTTATAAACCTGTGTAGAAATAGTGTGATGACCAGTAGGGATATGTGGAACTGCAGGAAGTTAGTAGTTAGTATGGATAGTGGCGTGGTCTTCGCACATTTTGGTATAATATATTACTTTTGTAATATATTGATGTTATTATTTTTGAATTAATTTGATTATCTTATATTTTATGACATGCAATATTATTATTATGAATAAATGACTATGACTATAACACAGTGGTAATTACGCGTAATTTTTAAAGCAGACAGCAAGTATATTATAATTTCGACCACATTTGGTAGCCTTTATCAAGATGCGGAGTACTAGCGCGCGGACTCGTCTCCCATAGCACTATACAACCCGGTCAGAATATCTGTGCACCTCGCTGGAATGCGGCGCCTCTCCCGCTTCCCCTGTCACCTCTCCGCGCACTCCCCGGTGCGACATTACGGTTAGCATCTTCGTTGCCGATACAGAATTGGTAAAAATATATAGATAATACTGAATCTGTAATAATCTGTAATCAATTCCGTCACGAGGTCAGGTGCACAGATATTGTGACCGGGTTGTACATAGTATGTCCAGCATGTCTATAAAATATGATATCCTTGCTTTCTGCCTTAAACATTTTAACGTTTAAAAACACTAGAAAAACACGCTTTACGTGGCCTTTCTCACAAGTGCAAACAAGACTGATACGAAATTCCATCATGGAATGCCAGTACTTATCTTCCGGCTTCATCATCAGACCTTGAAACCTAATCGTGGCCAAAGTTCATTACAAGACTTCTAAGAAATACAAAACAGCTATGATACGATTTTCCATCATGAAGTTCCAGTTCATATCTTCCGGCTCCATCATCAGATCAGTTCGACAGTATTATTGTATTGTCATCAGAACTACATATAGCTGCCAATTTTCATTACGCTACGACCCTTGGAAGATGGTTAAATTAGTTACCTTAAATTCCATTAAACAGGTTACACGTAGACCTAATAAAAGCGTGTTAAAATACGCGTGAGTAACACCTAAGTTATCAGTAGGCATTGAACAGCTAAATAAAACTCGGAATTCACAGTTATTTTTATTCATAGCAACATTGAATTGACATCGAGACACTTAACTACTGATATGCATTCTAATCACATTCAAGTAACATTTGATAGGTATATTGATTAACGTAACGATTCTAGACTTAGATGTAAGACACATATATTCTAGGTTATCTAGGTAGCTAGAGTGCCTGTTGGCAAGTAAATGGCAAGATACGCTTTAGGTACCTAATTTTAATTTTGGACATTTTAAGAGCGCCCAATTAGCGCTTTGTTTCAGTGAATAAACCACAACGGTTGTTGTACGGTCTGACATAAACTTTGAGCAAATATCTAGTCACAATCGTGCAAAAAAGTGTCCGAGGCAAAACTCTGTCCAAGCTTTGTAGTGGACAGGCTTTTCAGTTAGTCGTAAGGCGACTGCAAGCCGACTACAACCCCGCTCGATTCCCAAGTGTTCGGTTACAAGCACTAATTAGGTGGCATAACGTAGAGATTCGAAAAACGGGTCATTGTGAATTATTTAATGTAAATATTTAACTCGGTATGTATGACGGCGCTCGGACATTTTTTACTACTTTCACTTAGGGACTGTGGCTCTGTAGATATTTGTTCTATGGATATAAACTAGTAAAGTGAATAGCAATAAATTTTCAAGTTTAGATTGTACTGTTTCTCTTAAGGACTGTGGCTCTGTAGATATTTGCTCTATGGATATAAACTAGTAAATTAAATAGAAATAAATTTTCAAGTTAACATTGTACTGTCGTGACATTTTTAGGTCTATATTTACGGCACTAGCGCAGCGCACCGCCCCGTCATTAACCCTATGACTCACATACGATGCATATAGAGTTAACAAGCGGAACATTAAATAATAATTAGTAGGTACCTATTTATTTTCGTATGAAAGTAAAATATAAGAAATCAAAAGTCGTCGAACAATATTGTTGTATATAGTCCTGCGAGATTGTTGGTGTTTTAAAAGTGTCCCTTTTATAAGAAAGAATTAACTATCGAAACGATTGCGTTAGTATTCAGAAACTTAATTTTGTGACAAATATGAAATCTTTAATTTAAGTTCTCGATGGTATTTTTTTTAATATCCACCCCATGTATCTGCTACTTGTAGCTATATTAAAGGTGACCAATACCCAAAGGGTAAAAACGGGACCCTATTACTAAGACTTCGATGTCCGTCTGTCTGTCTGTCACCGGGCTGTATCTCATGAACCATGATAGCTAGGCAGCTGAAATTTTCACAGATGATGTATTTCTGTTGCCGCTATAACGGCAAGTGGAATGGGGCTCCCATACGGTACGGGACCCTTCGTGTGCGAGTCCGACACGCACTTGGCCGATTTTTTATGATATATTGGGTACAATAAATACATACAGACGGGTATAGTGTATATAGATATACTAAATATTTTAATTTAGTAAATAGATCTAGGTTCTAAGTAAATTTATCACGAACGAGTGCGACGTGTTTAATGTTGCTTAGAATATTATGTATCTATTTGATTTATAATAAAGATACATAATCTTAAACTACTATGGAATATATATTTTCTTTAATTACATGTGCGATGCTCATAGAACAGCAGCCATTTCTAAAACATAACTATTAGGTACAAATATACCTGCTTACTAAAATTTATAATTTTGTGTAAAGATTTCATTGATATATTTTTTATAATTGAAACAAGTAAAAGCTATGTAAAATTTTAATAATATAATAAATATTTAAGGCTGTGAATGCTTATTGGAAGCTAATTATATTGGAACAATTCCAAATTTTAATATGGTTATAATAATATATTACACGTTTAGGTATTTTCATTACTGTGAATATATATAAAAATATTATATAATTTGTCAGTAATAATTAAATAATGATATATAAAGTTTCCGTAACTGTATATGTATTTAAAAATACTAGTAGGTATGTGATATATATTTTGTTATGATACATATTTTTTTAAATTTTTAAACTAAGTAACAACTTTAACAATACCTTAATAATAGAACGAATATCATAAAACTTGTAGTTTTCATCTTGATAAATACAATAGGTACACTGGTATAATATGTGGCTATAAAATTTTCGCAAATATATTTTTTTGCCAAAAAACTAGATATTTTCAAAAAAGTAACATAATTTGACGAGTAGGTAAAAAATTTGCAAGTAATTTTTTTCTTATACTAGTAATTAATGTTATCTTATTCATTATAAATAGGTGGGCGTATTCCTACAAACTACTACAATAGTAAATACTAGTATAATAATGAATAATCTTAAAAACTATTTTGATATGTTTACTTCAGTAAAGCCTTAATTCTAAAACATTGATATGTTTTCGATATTCTTGGTCATGTCGCTCATGCAGACTTGACTTCGATATGTGTTTGTTTCCCTAAATCTATCTTACCTGCTCTAACTTTATTAGAATTGTACCACGAAAGCAGTAGCTATAATATTTTTTATGTAAAACAATAATTTCACTTACCTATTTAATATAGGGTTATTTCTAATCAATTAGCATCCTTTAGGGACATATTCTGTACATCAAAACTAACAACTTTTGTTCTGCGACTTTAGTCAAAACTCAAAAAAAAAAATCAGCTGTTTCATACATTTGGTCGCGAGTGAACGATATTTTTCCATGGAAAACCAATTTATTTTTTGAGATTTGACAAATTTCGCAGAACACAAATTGTTAGTTTTGATGTACAGAATAAGCCCCTAAAAGGATGCTAATCGATTAGAAATAACCCTGTATAAAATTTGGAATTAAATATTATTAAATACTACGTTAACAAATCAAATAACCCGCCCCTTACGGTTTCTGGTGCAAAGGTGCCCATAATGCTAGTGATTACCGCGCTGAATCATCATACGTCATCATCAGTCTGTATCGACCCACTCTTGGGTATAGGCCTCCTGTCCCTTGTGTCAGTTTGCCCTGTCTTGGGCTGATCTCATCCACGCATGTTCCGAGATGGTTCTGATGTCGACTCATCGGGCTGGTGGTCTGCCTACGGAACGCCTGTCTGCTATTGGAAGCCACTCAGTCAGGGATCTACTCCACCATCTGCAATCTTTGTCCGTCGTCGCATTTCCGTATTACGGACTCGGGCCGCGGACTGCGCTGAATAGCGATGGACAATATGGACATCCTTTGTACCATGAACTACCCGGAGCGGGAGTCACCTCCTTTCTTTTATTCTTCGCCTATTTTCGCTGATCAAATACTTGACCTCGGCCCTTAATTGCCCATGGTCTCTACCGGAATAGGTAGAAAATCATGTATAGCGGTATCATAATACCACGCTCTAATACTCAAAATGATTACAATGAAAATAGAGAGAGCCCTGTCGGGTACCGCATAAAAGGAAAGAAAGATCATTTACACATAAAAATAACAAAAGAGTTCCTCATACCTACTGCATTCGTGATACGATTTTTTTTTTCTAGGAAGATAAAATACTAAATAATTGTTAATATATTTTTAAACCATGTAACTCTTAATGGAGCTTAGTCTTTAAAATGGTCTAAGACCATTAAACACAAGTCATACGAGTATTAATATTTTTGTAAAACAACTTTAGTTGAATAAAATAATTTCACTAGGTGTTATTATCAAATTAGTGGTTCAAATCACTTCTTTGGTATTTCCGAAATATATATTAAATATAATTTCTAATAAACACTTATAGCAACAGGTCCGTGCATCTAAAACAGTTAGTGTTTTTGATATTTTTCTCAATAATATACAATAAATTGAGAAAAAATATCAAGGAATAAATTAACTAAACTAAATCAATAGAAAGATGGAAATTAAATGAATACTTGTTAAAAATACACACCAGTAAATTATTTACAAATCTACTAATTATGATATCACCACAGCATTGACATTTCCGATTCTTAAATATAATAATTATTTTTAAAGCGTAAAACATATTTAAGTACTATCCTTTTATTTAATATTATTTTTTTAGTTTATTTTGTATAGTAGCGGGTTATTTAGTAAGAGACTTAAAAATGAGAAAAGGCATAGCATACGTAGGTAACGTATGCTAGTCTATGAATAAATAATAAGTCAGGAACTGTAATGCTGATGCTGAATGCTGTGTCACTTTTTTAGTATAGACTAAAAAAGTGACACAGCATTCGTGCCCAAATGGGATTTAAAAAGACCTTAAAAGTTTTCACACAGTCACAGGCTGTTAGGTTTAATTTTTGTTGAAAGCGAATACACGCTTGAACCAATCCTTGCTTGAACCAATTCTGAATTTAAACCAGGTTTCTGATTTAAACCAATTTCTGATTTAAACCAATCATTTCCATCGGAAACCTTGAAAGTGATCGTTCATTCTTTTGGTTTGAAGTAAGGCCAGTTATAGTAAGGAATTTGTTCACATTTATACCTATAGTTCCAGATTTATTACTTATTCGCAGATGCTAATAGGTTTATATTATCCAAGGTAGGTGTTGAGGGCTAAACATTGAACTCTAGTCTTATGGTTGCTCTACCTATCTCTGTAATTTAAATAAGAAAATAACGTTCCACTACATTATCTAAATGACCGCAATGGATGATTTTGATTCATAATGATCAAAGATTAATTATAATTTTCAATTATCCTACTCAGATACCATTGACTCTTTGTAATCATCTAATCAAAAACTTGCGTCGCTTCTTTTATTTACCTACTTACATAACTCTAATTTGTTGCATTTTTTTGCATAAAATAATTGCAATCGACCATACATACAACTTTGGTACAATTATGGCTAATCTTAGTTTTATTGCATAATACAATTTAATAAATGCAATCATTACAAGCAAAGAGTAGGCTACAACGACCTTTTTTATTATAAAATTGATAATAACTTTAACATAACATTGAAAAACTATCTGCTAAAAACGAAGTTGTAAACGAATTTAACGAGTGTACATAAAGTTATTTATTACTAACAACTAGAAAGTTAAAATTGGCATTAAGGGATAGGCAACTGTGGTAAAAACTTGTATCTCTTTACTAGGTTTTTTTCAAATATTATTATAATAAAGTAAATGTCGATATTTTGACTAGAGGTAAAGCATGTTAACCGTACAGACTACTCTAATTTCGAACACAAAATATTATGCCAACAATAATTGTGTAATTTTAGCATGAGTTTCCACATTGTATAATATTTTCCTTCGGTACCACGTAACATTATTACTTAGTAATTCAATAAAACACTGATAGTCATAACAACATTAAGAATAATAAAATGCTTTTAAACAAACGACTAAGTCGCTATTCAACTATTAGCATAAGACTTCGAAAACACGGCAACAATAAAAAATATTGAATAAATATTTATGATTTTTCCTAAATTCATTATTCCTAGAGTGGACGAACAATATAATAGACATAAATAAACTAGATTCTACAATTTTAATTAGGTACGAGTACTATTTTTAAATCATAGAGATTGATATGTATACGTTATAGTATTTAAGCTTAAAGCGCGTACTTACTGTAAGTAGATATAACGTTTATTATCTGTAGAGTATAATATTGTTTTATTATTATAATACCTACTAATAGTATTTTTCAGTTTGCAATAATTTTCAAAATTATTACGCGATTACTATTGATAATCCTGAAAACTTTGCCCTTTGGCAGATTTCACCGCAAAAAATTACAGGAAATATTTAAAAAAAAAAGAAATAATAAATGAATTAGTAAAAAATTAATCACCCTTATTACATAGCTTAGTAATGTATACAAAAAAGGCCTTGACTCCACAGATTACCGACCAAAAGACTCGACTGGACCTAGTCCGTGAAGTAATAATTAATTTATAGGAATAACTCATTTTGTTCGTTTCGTTTCTGAGGTTAAATTATTAATTTAATACATTTTGTAATAAGATAATTTGAGTTTCAAATACGTTTACTAACCTACACAGGTAGGTACATTATCTATCAAAAGAGTAAATTAATAAACATTAGACTTAACACATTGTGCAATAACAAATAGCTTAGCTAAGTATAAGTATGATATGTTTTAGTTTCCATTAAGTCTTACTTTAGAATTAATTGTTTTTATAAATCTTTTTTATTCCAACGAATTAGTGAAAGTTTCTAAATTTATTTTAATATAAAATTCACGTTTCCTGTCGGTAGTTAACTGTGTACCACCTTATTTTTCAAGCTGTATCACCTTATTTTTCAAGCTGTACCACCTTATTTTTCAAGCTAGTCAACTTTTATATAAGTAGGTTAAGATCTCATTAAAACGTTTATGTAGGTACCTATCTTACTAATTTTTGACCGATATGTCAGATACCACAAGAAATGTCACATTATCTAATCCATAATCTAATTATTTACCTAACTTCTACAATGTTTGCGTCGTCTCGTTTTTACTATAAGTTTGTGACGAGTATGAATAATTTTTTGACGTTCTCTTTATACACCAAAAGCTTACTCAATAATTTATGTTGTTTTCATTCATTTCACATTCACGTCTGGGCATAAATTTACGTGAAAATTCAACAAATACACTTCAAAAAGCTTATTAAACTTAAATGCTTATTTTGAACCGTAAAATGTTTGCTGACAAGTAGGTATAAATCTCGAGGTCGTATAAATATCGTGTAAGTTGGTTAAACTACCATAAACGAAGGTACGAAGGTCTTGCATTGGCGTAGCTAGATATCGGCAAAAGCACCTAGAGTCGGAGGTCAGATTGGGGAGTATACCATCCATATAAACAAACTGGGGATGACAACGACACTGTGTGGCCTGCATCTTTTTATATACCTAGGTAAACATAAATGCTTCCTGGAATGTCGTCTCAAACTATAATTAAGTAAGGGCACTGGATCTCAATTTTTGGAACGTTTCCGTGTCCCAGTCGTATAATATATGTTTTTAATGCTCGCCCCCGCTCTTACTCGATGTCGCATACGTCCTAGCGGTCTATCGATTCAGTAATAGAGCCACTGATGAGTAAAAATTCCTGTGCCTTCTGAATTCCGGTGAATGCCTTACGGAATTTCGATGCCTTCCGAAAAGCTAGTTTTCAGTGGTAGATTCCTTACCATTACAAAGATTTTCTCCGATCACTAAAAACTAAAACAAATGCGCCTAAAAAAGGCAGTGGAAGTGTTCTACAGTCCTAGCTACGCCAATGCAGGCTGGCGGCCTTAGCCTTCAGTTTTTCTCGCCTGGAACATGAGCTGCATGGAATCGAGCGCCTCCTCCAGCGACTGCCGGAAGGCCTCGGTGCTGGTGGCGCTGGACGACGTGAACGACGAGATGCAGAAGATGATGCTCTCACGCTTCGGGTTATAGCTGCAGCCGTACCCGTCGGGCACCACTGCGCCGTAGCCCATGAACGTGCCCTCGGTTGTCGTCGCCACCTGGTGGACAATTTTATAATAATAATTCAGCTTAAATTTTGTCATGTTTTCTACTATACCAGACTAGTGCTGATCTTCAACTCGATCATTTGCTTATAAGTAACATCAATGAACAGCGGGGGCAATTCCCCCAAGTTTCCGCGTGCGCTCTTGCGCAGCCCCAGTGGAAGATTGTCTAGAAATACTTAGTCGATATACCTGACTAGTGCTAAGCTTGTACTCGATTATCTGCTTATAAGTGGCGTCAGTGAAGAGCGAGGGCAGTTCTTCCAGAGTCTCGTGCGCCGTTTCGCGCAGCCCCAGCACGTGGTAGTCGATGCCGCGGCCCAGGATGTTGGCCTCCATGAATTAAGACTATATGGTGTTATACCTGACTAGTGCTGAGCTTGTACTCGATCATGTGCTTGTAATTGACATCAGTGAAGAGCAAGGGCAGTTCGCTTAGCGACTCACGCGCCGTCTCTCGTATCCCCAGTATGAGATTGTCGATGTTTCGTCCAAGGATGTTGACATCTATGAATAAAGACCGACTCTACCTGACTAGTGCTAAGCTTGAACTCGATCATCTGTTTATACTCGTAAGTGGCATTAGTGAAGAGCAAGGGCAGTTCGCCTGGAGTCTCGCGCGCCGCCTCTCGTAGCCCCAGCATTTGATTACCGATGTTTTGTCCCGAAGATCGAATCTGTGCTATACCTGACTAGTGCTGAGCTTGAACTCGATCATCTGCTTGTAAGTGGCATCAGTGAACAACGGGGGCAGTTCCCCCAGCGTCTCGCGCGCCGTCTCGCGCAGCCCCAGCAGGTGGTTGTCGATGCCGCGGCCCTGGATGTTGGCCTCCATGATCTCTGTCTGCTTGCGAGCCGCCTCCTCGAACAGCTCCAGTTTCTTCTGTTCCTGCACAAAGTGAAAATCAATTTATTAGTTAACATACTTTACCACTCGAAATAAATCTACAGTAAAAATAAAATTAATCCTAAAATTTCCTCAATATTATAGCCAAGGAACAACTCCTACAGGGGGCTGAGATGTAAACACCCGGTCCCGGAGGTGAGGTTACCAGACTCCATCGGACGTCTATTAAATTTTCTGAAATGTTTGTTAAGGCTTGGAAAGGCTAAGGCATTCATTTACTTACCTGCTATTTATTAGCTCTACCTACGAAAATAGATTACTGGGTACCTACCTACCCACTAATTACTCTCATAATGGTATTTAATTAAATTTATTTAATAACTAAAACGGCATAGTAGGTACCAATTACATTATAAACATTAGTAACATTCATTTGCTATTTACAACGCTAATACTATTTAAAGAGAAACGAGCCCGCTAAACATCGAATGAAGCGCTACCAAGACAACAGCAATGTACAGAAGGTGTTAGCTCACTCCACGAGTCCCAAAAGCGCCTACCGTAAGAAAGAGTCACCATATTCACCCCATATAAATTAAACGAGACCTTCTTCTGGCCGTCGTCGGAGGCCTCGTGCAGGGGCGGAGTCTCGGCCGTGCACATGGCGGCGGCCCACGCGTGGGCGGCGGCGTGAGCTGACCGGATGTTGTCCACGCGCCCGTTGCGGAAACGGCGCAGGGACGCCGACTCGTACGTCGTCACCAAGTAGCCGTACATTCTAGAACGTGGCAGATAAGTAAGCAAATTAGCCCATTCTCGACATTAGTGCAAATGCGTTCAAATTCATGATGGACTTGTCAGAGACACCTAATTGTGCACACTGTAACAAAGTAGATGACGTACACCATGTCCTGAATGAGTATGTGACAGTAATGTAGGAGCATGTAACAGTCTCTTGGCTTCACCATCATCGGAGGGAGCCATGAGCCTGGTGCGAATATACCTGTTTCTCTATGGAGGAACAGGTAAGTAGTATATTTATATGTTAATTAGAAAGTTATTACATGTTATTGTTAATTATGGGAGTAGCATGGTCGAAAATCGACAAAACTCCACAAATAAATAATGTTAAAAAAAAATCTTACTTGTAGTAAGCATACTGCAGCGCCAACTGGATGTAGACGTCGGGGCTGGTGCGGCACGACTTCATGAACTCGCGCCCGTAGCCGCGGTACGTGTATACTCTGTGGTCCAAGTCGGAGATGGCTCTGAAATTATACACGATTTTATGATTTCTTCTAATATATTTGATGATTTATTTAAAATACAAAATAAACTTCTTCCGCCCTTTTATGCGTAATCGGGTCTCCTAACTTTGCCAAGCCACAAATGTCCAACACTGCGTAATAAAAACTTGTATCTACTTACCTACCTACTCCTTCGATCGGTGCATTGTATTTCGTTTTGCAGATTTTAACGCTAGTAAGTTAGATATATCGTGTTTTACATGTTGGACGGATAAAAGATAAAAACCCAATTGTTCAGAAAAAACTGTTTAAAGCAGAATGACACTTGACAATTGGATAAAGTAGTGTGCCCTACCAGACATGCCACATTGGCGACATTGTTGAATATCTTGTGTTCCTATATTTTTTAGTATTATTTATATATACCTGTTATCTATATAGTATTTTAGGTAAATTTGTATAAAATGTAGAGTATTGGATTTCATGTAATCTGTAAAGCTATATTATTTTACTGTAAATAAATAAATTTAATTGAATATCGACATCGGTACAGTGTCGACCGATGTCGCCAATGTGGCATGTCTGTTACTTCGAACTGTCGATATTCAATTGAAACAATTTGAAACATATTTCTAAGTAGTAAGTCTAAACAATTGCATAATTATTAATTATGAATTTGATATGTAGAGACTGCGAGGCTAGGGGCTAGGCTGCTGATATGTAAAGTATTTACCGATCCAGGTCTCTAGCAGCTTGCTCGATGGTCCTGTGCACGTCGGGGGGTATATTCCACTTCATGGCGGGCGGTGCGGGCAGCAGCGCGGGCGGCGGCGCGGGCCGGTCCGCCACCTCGGCCCGCGCCAGCGCGCGCTCCGCCAGCCGCACCACGGCGACGCCCTCCGCCGCGCTGTGCTCGTAGCACATGCCCACTGTGCCGTCTTGTGAGATGATCAGCTGAAGAAAAGACAAACAATCTGAGAAACTGTTGCATTCAACTGTGTATCCACCAGAGATGAACGCTGTGCTCGTAGCACATGCCTACTATTCTTACCTACTATCTACTGGCTTGCGAGTTTTTTTTTTATCGCGAATAATTCCGCGCTTGACCACCAACTCGCCTGATGGTAAGCGACTTTAATAATCGTAATATCATCAGCTGGAAAGATGCATAATATAAGTATTACCTATCTGGGATCCAGTCGTGTGTGACTAGTTGACAACGATCGTAATGTGCTTTGCGTGGCGTATTGGTAAATTATCAGTATAATTATTATAGTTAATACAGTGATGATCTGGGTCCATAGTCTACGCATACCAGAGATAATGTGTGTAGATTAACTAACAGTCTTTATGAAACCATTACAACAGGGTTTTGGCATAACAAGGAACTAAAACATTTCGTACCTAATGAAATAAAAAACGTTACCCGTACCTGTACAGTTTTGTCGAACCAGCGGTTGGCGGAGTGGTACCTTGTGCCAGCGCCGTGCATGGCTCGCAGCATGGCGTTGGTATCGCTGTCGGTGTCAGCACGGTCCCCACCCGGCTCGTCCAGACACAGCAGGCACAGCGACCGCGAGATCAGCTCCAGGTTCGTGCGGTTGTTCTCGTCTGGGAACAATACTCTGGTGTCAAGCGGCTAGGTGTCCCATGGGGAATATAGGTAAGTACTTATATATGATTACACGGCACCTCAGATTGAGTAATCGTCACAGGCTGCCGCCAGGCTCAGCTCTAATGAGCGTCTCTCGCGTGCACGACCTTTGATCAGGCGGTATGGGCGTGAGCAGACTTAAGCGCGGCGCGGGTGGGGCTCCGTACGCATCCACAATGCAGTGCAGAAGCTTCTGGATCGCGTAGGTATTCTGTGGTCTGCGTCTCCTGCGCGCGCCCACTGGTCGTACGACATAGCATGGCAGTGAACAGGCCGACGCGCAGCGCTGATGGCGTGCCAATTGCGTCCACCGTACAATACAACAGCTACCAGATCTCACGTGTTCTGTGATGTCATATAGCAGGCTCACCTCTGATGAGCGTCTCCCGCGCGCGCGCCCACTGGTCACGCGACATGGCCGTGAGCAGACCGACCCGCGGCGCTGGTGGAGCGCCGTTGGCATCCACCATACAATGAAGCAGTTGTGCCTGGATTTCGCCCGCCGTCAGCCGCCCGCGGTCCGCAGCCTTCACCGGGACCGGGTAAAACTGCACGGAAAATTGTTACATTCCAGTTTTTGTGCTGTATACCAGTATCTATCAGAATTGCCAAGTTCAAGTGTGTCACGCCACTTTTTTGAGGCCTTCTTATGAACGCTATTTATTCATCACTCACGTAATTTCTGCAAGCCACCACGACGAGCTCCTCCCCCTCGTCCCCGTCGGCGCGCACGGGCGGGAGCTCCAGGCGGTCGCGGCCCACCTCCGGGATGCAGCACACTCCGAGCAGGCGATAGAACTGTTCCATGCACAGCGGCTGGCCCTTCTCGCGGCTGGAGGCGCGCTCTAGCGGCAGCTCTCCTCTGAAAATTAATTGATTTTATTTATCCATTGTCACACACATATACACACGATGGATTCTTTTTGATCATAAAAGAGACAATTTCAAATATTTTCATCGGCCCTAAACTTGACTCAGAGGGTACTATGGCGACCTAAAAGACATACAACCAGTTCAAATATTTCTTTTTATTTATTTAAATTATATACTGTTCCACAAGGTACACCTTAGGATACGTGCCCTTTGTTAAGTTACTTTACTTATGATTCATTATGCGACTATACACGGTAAACATACAGATACCCTATCTTAGCCTAAATAGTAATTTCGGTGCATTTCGTGAATCCCACGAAGAGATCAGCGACCTGCAAGCAGCACCTGATCCTGAGTGTGCCGCGTGTGTCAGTTGCTCTCCTCGACCATATTTGAGGGAGGAGAACGACCCAACCCAGGACGCCGCCACAAAAAGGAGCCCTCGATGGCGAGCTTGGATGCTCGGGACATGCACGAAACGCTTATCTCTAAATATATTACAGTTTTATTACGATTCTTTTGTGAAAGCGATCACCGGTAGATTCCGAGGCTACGTCTCCGTGTGTTTCTCGGTGGTTTCAACTCTATCAGTGGTTGCTCTCTCGTCATTACATTACAATTCAATGACTGCTTTTTTGTGACTTAAAATTAAATAATAAAAAATAAATAAAGGGGGACATATTGCACACGGTCTCTGACCCCAAACAAAGCAAAGCTTGTGATATGGCTGCCAGAGACTGATATACTACGTATACATATTTTAAATACATAGATAATATCTAAATAGCACCCAGACACAGAGCAAACACCTATGTTCATCACATAAATGCTTGCCCTGGGTGCCCCACCCAGGGCAGAGGCGTGGGTTCAATCCCCGAACCCACGCCTCTGTGATCCAGAAGTCAGGTTCACTAACCGCTGAGCCACCGAGGCAGTCTTTATATGAATAAGTCTATGTAATATAAGTCTTCTAATTATACTAAAGATGATCTGATCATGTACCTATTGTGTTATTTTAGGTGCTTATTTTAACAGGGTTTCGATATTTCAGCAAGAGTAAGCAATAATTAACTTTATACTTTTAACATTTACCTGTCCAGCATTTCCTTATAGTCGAGCAGGTCGTCAATGAACAAGGCTCCGAGATCAGCCACCTCCTCCATCTTGGCGAAGGTTCGTCGCGGGAACACCATGCCCGGGTTGGAGTTGATGGGCAGCGGCAGCCGCACCTTCAGGTACATGTCATCCAGCCACCAGTCCGTCACCTGCAGGACGTAACAATACAATGAACAAAGCTTCGAGTCGGTCATCTTGGCCATCATAGGACGCCGATGCTCTACCAGGTGGCAGATTCTTGCTGCGGACAAATGCGCAAGCGTACCCGAACCCCAGTATAGCGACAAGTAGGAAACACCCCAGGGTTTTTAGTGGGTATACCGATCAGTCGGTGGAACCATCTTGTTGCCCCTCGGGGTGGGGTGGCATCCATAAAAGATTGTGCTTGAGACAAAAAAAGAAGTTTGCAGGTTCTATTTTTGTAAATTTTTTGTCGTATCGGATTCAATATCTTAGATGACTGTAGAGAAATCATTAAATATGTGTCTTTTAAGTCTTCTTCTTATCACTGGGCAATTTGGTGGTCAAGCGGAGACTTATTTGCGATAATAATGTATTTATCCCAAATAATGGCAAAAAATATGTTGTAATTTTCACATTAGGTATTTATCAAAAATGGTTTAGCCGATGTCGATAAAATTTTAATAGGACCACCTTTGAAGTATGATTTACCAAACAAAAAAAGTTATTCAAATCAGACCACTCTATAAAAGTTATGCGTAGCCAGTCAGGCGCTGGCGAAACGCGCTAGCCTAGCTTAGAAGCGCTGCGCGGACGAACAAATTACCAACCGCAAAATACCGCGGTATGGTATTTTGGTTTTTCCGTTTTCACCTAATTTTAAGCAACACCATTTATTTTGTAAAAATTGTTTTGGAAAGTAGACAGATTGGGCATTATATAAATATGCTTTGTTGATAGAATTACGATAGTTTTAATACACATAGTCCACGTGAACTAAAAATAAATTATATTTCGGAACAAAACAGCAATATCGTAAAAAATTGTATGGTTTCCGATAGAAAATATTCTAGGCTGTTATAAAACAGTAAATAAAACTTACCCATTCATAAAAAAAAAATTGTTAATTCAGGTCATAACAATGAGCCACCTGTCGCGTTTTCCAACGGACCGGACGCGGCGCTAATTGGAAAACAAAAATAGATAGCGTAATACCTAGTCATGTATGCTGGAGCACCGACAGCAACTATAACTGTTGTCCACTAGCCCACTACCGAGAATAGCCAGACGGCAAAACCGCTGAGTGCGCGTCTGGCTCCACGGTGGTCCGGCATGCATTACCGTGGGAGGCGGTAGATAACACCGCTCCCGTTAGCTTTTAGTTTAGTTGTAAGTTAGTTATAATTCAACTCTCAATATGATCAGACGTATTAAATAAGTAAAAATCAATTTTTGTCTTTTTAAAAAACAAAACCCGCGATCCTCAATTTTGACTGGCGCAGCCGGTAGGATTGCTGGGATACGTCGCGTAAAGTCGTAAAGTGATATTCGCGCGTACACGTAGTTACGGTTTCTTAAATTCAGTGACCGAGCTCGCAGCAATCCGAACCAACAAATAAATTTGTCTTCATTGGACGCAGCAGTTTTTACAAGGCACTACTAACTACAGCAGAAGGATGAAGACGGGTGTTATGTGAGTAAACCTTTTCGCATTCCATTCCCTGTTTTCATTTATTTCCGTTGGTTAGACCAAATAATCGTTATTTGATTTTCAATTGCGTACCGACATCGTCGCTATAATTTCAAGTACTTAGTTAAACTAGTTTTTTTATAAATTGTGTTAAGATAAATATATCAAAATGGTAGACCAAACAGTGAGAATAGTACCCAAAGATTTATTATGTATAATACCTAAATATGAGGGGGAACAAAATCTGCTAAATCTTTTTATAAGAAAATCGCAGTACATCTATAACGGATATAGCTCAACAAAGATTGCAGTACAGCAACAATATATATTTCACGCAATTACCAGTAGGTTGCATGGTAGGGCCGCTGCTTTACTAAGTGAGCGCGAAGACATAAACTCATGGCCCGCACTCAGAGATGTATTAGTTCAGCATTTCGGCGACCCACGCTCCGAGGAGTGTATCGCGATTGAATTAGAACAAATGCGTATTAACAACGGGGAAAGTTACATAGATTTTTGTCACAGGATACAGCAGACCCGTAGCACACTCTTTGCCAAGGTTAATCTTTTAACCGACGAAGGAGTAAAAGCGGCTAAAATGATCGTTTATAATAACATGGCTCTAAATGTATTTCTGTACAACCTCACTGAAGATCTAATTCGCATCGTGCGCCTGAAAGGGTGCCCCAATTTAGAGGCCGCGTTGAGCATCGTCACCGAAGAAGTTAACTTCATGACGCAATTTAATGCCAAACAAAAACAGAGACAGGCCTCGGCCGCACCCACTAAAACAGTAAGCAACATCCCTAATAATAACTTTAAATTCGGAATACCAAACCAAAACCAAGTCGCAGCGCCTAACCCAAGCTTTAAGTTTGGGATACCGCCACAACCCCAAGGTTTTAGATTCGGCCTTCAGCCCCAAAACACACCCCCACAGATTGGTTTTAGACCCAATTTTCAAATGAACACCCCGCCAACAGGTTTCAGATTTAATCAAAATGCCGGGCCCCAGAACTTCAGATTCGGCGCCCCACGGCCAAATTTCAATTTTGGACAAGGTCCTAGACCACCATTTAACTCAAACTTCGCAAGACCACCTATGCCGCAACAACATTTTGGCCAAGGATTTAA
Organism: Hypomecis atomaria; assembly: GCA_964007245.1. Classification (NCBI taxonomy): domain Eukaryota; kingdom Metazoa; phylum Arthropoda; class Insecta; order Lepidoptera; family Geometridae; genus Hypomecis; species Hypomecis atomaria. Next base: position 502,803 of record OZ023285.1, on the reverse strand, counting down.
ATTCGGCATCCCGCCAAACGCAAATCGCCCCAAACCAATAGAAGAAACGGACGTCTCGATGAGGACAGCCCGACCACTGAGGCAAAACATGTTGAATGCCTCGGCGGACACAGAAAACGTATTCTACAATAACGAAATTGTAGAGGAAACCACTGAGCAAAATGTCGATGCCGCGTACTACGATGAAAACTACATGTACAATACAGAGGTCCCGGAAGCCCATGACATGCCCGGGGAGGCGTACGAATACGCAGATATGACGGGCACGGAAAATTTTCAGTTAACAGCCTCCAGTTTTCACCCGAAATAATAGAGCTAAATTGCAGTTCTGTTCTAAAACTACCGCATATAGTAATACCCGAAATTAAAGCACGGTTCATGATTGACACCGGAAGTACAAGGTCCTTCATTAGCCCTGCAAAAGCGGACGAATACTTTTCAGCTTTCAAATACTACGAGCCGTTCGAGGTGATAAGTACACACGCCCGTAGCCAGCACAGCGAGGCTATCTGCATACCGCTATTAAAAACCTTCCAATGCGTAGGCAAGCACAAGTTCTATGTGTATGACGTCGATAGTCGCTACGATGGTCTAATAGGAAGCAACCTATTGAAGCAACTGGAAGCTAAAATCGACATGAAAAACCAGATACTACAGACACCCTACGCAAACATACCAATTATATATAACCCACCGTACGAAATACTACTAGAGCCCCGAACGGAATCAAGAGTCAAAGTCCCAACCGATCTACAAAATGGCGAGGCCATCATAGACTTTGTTGATTTTGGACAAGGAGTAAGAATGCCAAGTGCCCTTGTCACGTGTGAAAATTCATACGCCTACACCGTTATTCAAAATACTTCCGAAGACACCATTTCAATGGCATTTGCTAAGCCACTTAAAGTAACCAAACACGAGGGCGAAGTATGTAACACAAACGTAACCTCGAGTAGTTGCGAGGTTGACCAACTCCTAAAAGAAAATCTAAAAAAGTTACGGCTAGATCACACCAATAAAGAAGAACGAGAAGCTATAGAAAAGTTATGCACTGAATATCGAGACATCTTCCACTGCGAAGGTATACCACTTTCATTTTCAAACAAGGTCAAACACGAAATTAGAACCAAAAACGAAGACCCCATATTTATTCGACCGTATAGACATCCACCCCTCTACAACGAAGAAATCCGAAACCAAGTGACCAAACTCTTAGAAAATGACGTCATAAGGGAATCGCACTCACCTTGGAGCGCGCCAGTACACCTGGTACCCAAAAAAACCGACGCATCAGGTGAAAGAAAATACCGTATGGTCATAGATTACAGACGTCTCAACGAAGTGACCACGGATGATAAATACCCGCTGCCTAATATCGCTGATCTCTTCGACAAATTAGGGAAATCGGTGTATTTTAGTACCATCGATTTAGCAAGCGGATTCCACCAGATCGAAGTGAGGGAAGAAGACCGACAAAAGACAGCGTTCTCCACGCAAGCGGGTCACTACGAGTTTACCCGAATGCCATTCGGTCTAAAAACCGGACCAGCTACGTTTCAGCGCGCAATGGACAACGTGCTCAGAGGATTACAAGGACTGCATTGCCTTGTGTACCTAGATGATATAATCGTGTATTCATCTAGCCTGTAAGAACACATTGAGAAGTTGCGTATGGTTTTCGACCGATTGAGGGAAACAAACCTGAAAGTGACATTGGACAAGTGTGAATTCTTCCGCAAGGAGGTACTTTACCTTGGCCATATGATAACTAAGGATGGACTTAAACCCAATGATGATAAGATACAGGCCGTTCTGAACTTCCCAATTCCAACAACGACTTTTTTTTTTTTTTTTTTATTCTGAATAGGTTTGCGTTTGACCACATACTGCCTGTTGTTAAGCAGATATGCGGTCTAGGTTGTAGCACGCTTACCTAGAAGATACCTATTTACTCGGGATTTGAAGACGCCCACATTGTACTTTAGCGGGAAGACAGACCCAGGCAAAGCGTTCCACATTCTGGCTGTTCGTATGAGGAATGAGGATTCGAAACGCTTGGTTCTAATGCGCGGAATGTCCACCATAAAAGGGTGGCGCTTTGGTCGCGTCTGTCTAGCCGTACGATAGAAGAAAGGGGCAGGTGGGACCAGATTGTGCAACTCCTGGGCGCACTCTCCGAAGTGGATCCGGTAAAAGGCCGATAAACACGCTACCTTACGTCGATGCTCGAGACTTTGCAGCTGCGATATAGTCAGAGTGTCGTTGTCGATCAGCCTCTTGGCTCGCCTCTCAATCGACTCCAGAGCCTCCAGTTGATATTTGGCGGAGCCATCCCAAAGGTGAGAGCAGTATTCCATGCACGACCTGACTTGAGCTTTATACAGACTAAGCAGTTGCTCAGGTGTGAAATACCGTCTCACCTTAGAGAGAACACCAAGTTTTTTGGAAGCTAATTGGGCCTTTGACTCTATGTAAGAGCCAAAGTTAAGAGTCGATGAGAGTGAAACGCCTAATAGTTCCAAGCTGTCAGTTACCGGAACGGAGACACCACGGAAAGCGGGAGACAATTGGAAGGGTCTCTTTTTGGCCGAAAACAGACAGGCTTGAGTCTTCGTGGCATTAAACTTGACCAGGTTAGCATCACCCCAGTCAGAAACCGCCTCCAGACTCAAGTTGAGCCGCTCGACCATAGCCTCTCTGTGAGACTCGATCTGTGGCCCGCTGGTTCTCGCATCGGATGTGTAGCTCTCCACGACTGTACTGTCGTCTGCGTACCCAAAGATTCCGGGCTTTAGCAGATCGTTGATATGCAGTAGGAAGAGGGTCGTAGAGAGCACTGACCCCTGAGGAACCCCGGCATTGATAGCCATATGATCTGACGAGCAGCCATCTACGACCACTCGTATCGACCGATTCCTCAAGAAATCTGATATCCATGCGCAGAAATCAGCAGGCAGGCCGTAAGATGGAAGCTTGCCAATTAGGCTCTCATGCCAGACCCTGTCAAAAGCTTTGGAGATGTCCAAGGAGACAGCCAGCGCCTCCCCGTGCTTTTCGATGACCTCACTCCAGATGTGTGTGGCGTACGCCAGAAGGTCCCCAGTAGACCGGTTTCGGCGCAAGCCGTACTGATGGTCACTGAGTAGGTCATTCGCTTCCAGGTACGCCAGGAGCCTGTTGTTAAGGACACGTTCCATACTCTTGCAAAGTATGGACGTGATCGAAATCGGTCTGTAATTGGCAGGGTCGGCACGGCTACCTTTTTTGGGTACAGGCTGCACGTTAGCAAGCTTCCAAGATTTGGGCACTTGACCTGTCTTTAGAGATAGGCGAAAGAGGCGAGTCAGAACAGGCGACAACTCAGGCGCACAAGTCCTCAATACAATGGCCGGAATACCATCAGGGCCACTGGCCTTGTTCACATCAAGACTGCGGAGAACCTTGAGAACCTCCTTTTGCCGGATATGTATATCACTCATTACAGAGCCACAATTTGGCAAAGTTGGAGGTCTCGCACTACCGGGGTCCAGACGCGAAGACTCAGCAAATTGAGATGCAAATAAATTTGCTTTCTCAACCGCGGTATGGGCCAGCGAACCATTGGGTTTCAGCAACGGAGGCAGTGAGGGGCGGCAGAAGTTCGCTTCAACCGATTTAGCTAGGGACCAGAATGCCTTACTACCCGCAGGGTAAGAAGCAAGCTTATTGCCTATTCGACTAATATGATCAAAGCGAGCCCTCCGCATAACCTTTTTACAGGACTTAGCAGCCCTAATGTATGCCTTCTTCCTCAGACGAATGTCCCTCGACTTACGGTTTCGAGCATCGGCCCAAGCCAGGTATGCCTGATGCTTTTGCGCTTCGGCGCGTCCACATTCAGGTCCAAACCAGGGCCGAGCTTTGCTAGACAGAGGCACGTCCGAAAATGGGATGAAGTATTCCATGGCGGTACGAAGCACATCTGTCACGGCATCCGCGCACGTAGAAGGATCATCGGAAGAGAAGCAAACAGACTGCCAAGGGTAAGATGCAAAGAAACACCGCATCTCATCCCAATCCGCTAACTTGTACCGCCACACTCGCTGTGACCCTTTGGGGCTGGGGTCTGATGGGGAGTAGACGGATACAGATTTCACCAGACAGTGGTCAGATGAACCTAACGGTGAGGAAATCGCCACTGAATAACGGTCTGGATCGGTGGTTAGCAGAAGGTCCAAGCAGTAGGCTGTGTGCGAGTCAACGTCAGGTACCCATGTGGCGCCTTGAACCAGCTGGGTAAGATCTAGTGTCAAGGCAAGCTTGCGCGTCTCAAGCCCAGCATGGTTAGTGTCTAGGTATGGGTGTAGCCACTCCTTGTGGTGGCCATTAAAGTCCCCCAGGATCACTAATTGGGCTGAAGGGTAGCTGAGTTGAGCAGCATCCGCTGCCTCACTGAGGTATTCAGTGAGTCTGGTTGTCTCCTGGTCCCCGCTATGTGATCGGTATACACAAGCGTAGATAATTTTCTCTAGGCCAGTGTCCGCCAAAGCCCAGAGCACTGAGAAAGAGGGGTCTTCAAACCTACGAAGGCGCAGAAAGCAAATGTCATCCCGGGCGTACACGCATACACCCGCACGTGGTTTGAAACGGTGCTCCAGGGAATACCCTGGGTAGGAAAGATACGACACGTCGGATGGACCAGCAATCTGCGTCTCCGTGAGAAACAATAGGTGGGGTCGATCTGTCTCAAGATGATGATGGACAGGTGTGAGATTGGAGTGCAGGCCCCGAATATTGCACAGGTGCACTTTAAGTGAGAGGGAGTGCTGCCGCTGTGTACACGTTCTTTTGCTTCTACTGTTTCTCATGGTTATTTGCGGAGTAAAGTAGGTAGAAAGTCGGTAGTGGAACGAGACGTCACTCTGCAGATCCAGTGGTACAACGCACAAACCACACACATCTATGGTAGACTAGCCTGGAGACCGCGGGGACGCCCGAGCCCCCCCAAGGATGTCCATCGGGCCCTCTCGTCCGGTCGCCAACCGGCACGATGGCGCATCCCTGGGATTTTTCGACAGATGACGGGGCAGCCTTTCATGAGTGGCTAGCTCACTACTTGGGCCCCCTACTATCTGCGGTCGGCCAGCGACAAACCGTGCCTCGGATCCCGCTGCCCTCCACGACTAGTCGGCCGATGCGGCAATCGATGCGTGCACCGTAATCGATCCACCAGAGGACGCTACTGTTCCGACCCGACTTTCAGATTGGCGTCACCAGACTTCGCGCCGGAACACGAGCTCAAGAGAGTCGTTTGGCGGCGCGGCTTAGTCTGGTGGGTGGTCTCTCGCCGCGGCTATAGCCTACCACCAGTATGGTTGCTGCCTGGTTAGCACCACCCAGGACCACGTGTGGGGGACAAAAAATTAAAAGGGTTCCTACCCACGGACGAAGGCAGCTCGGTCCCGAGACGACTACCCAAATTAAAAGCTTTTTGGGATTAGTGGGATATTACCGTAAATTTATTAAGGACTTTGCCAAAATCACCCGTCCCTTGACGTCCTGTTTAAAAAGCGAAACAAAATAGAACTCACAGACGAATTTGTGGGCGCTTTTGAGAGATGTAAAGAGCTGCTAGTGAATGCGCCTATTCTACAATTCCCGGACTTCTCAAAACCATTTATACTCACAACTGATGCGTCTGATTTCGCGGTTGGTGCAGTAATATCCCAGGGCCCCATAGGCTCGGATAAACCAATAGCCTATGCCAGTCGCACCCTGAATGACGCTGAAACCAGGTATAGTACCGTAGAAAAGGAGCTACTAGCCATCGTTTGGGCCGTGAAGCATTTCAGGCCATACCTATACGGTAGGCGGTTCACCATCTATACCGACCATAGACCCCTTGCCTGGCTCAATAATATGAAAGAACATAACAGCAAGCTCACCAGGTGGAAGCTCCGCTTGGCAGAATTCGACTATGACATCATCTATAAAAAAGGCAAACAAAATTGTGTAGCGGATGCCTTATCGCGTATCAAAGTCAACGCGATAGAGAAGGACGTCGACTCTATGAAGGTCAACGTAGAAAAGAAACAAAAGCAAATCCCAAAAAAGGAAACAGATAAAGAAACTCAAGACGGCGACAATATGACCGTCTACCAGATAATACTGTCAGAATCAGAAGAAGATCAAAGCCAAGACACAATCGTTTTGTCATCCGAATCAGAATATGGCCCGCTAACCCCTATATACGAACCAAGGTCTCCTTTTTCTATTCCATCCGCAACAAGCGACACGTTGACAGCATCGGAACACTCAGAAACTGAACATTCCGTTTACGAAACGGATTCCTCCGGAATTCCCATTATGAACGAGGCCATAGATACTAAATCTAACCAAATCTTAGTACACACTTGGTTCAGAGGAGAATTGACAGTTAAAGACTTATCAAGGCGAAAACAAAAGATTTTGGAAGTCCACCTACCACTGGAAAGACCAGATTTAGTGAAACAGTTCCTTAAAGAATATATTAAACCAAAAGTTAAATATTTCATCTATTTTGAAGACGAAGGACACCGGAAACAATTTGCTGAAGTAATTACCAAATTATTTAAAAAGGATACCGTAAAGATTTTCGAATGTACCCAGAGGGTCATATACGTTGAAGATGAAAATGAGCAGAAAGAGATTGCGAAAAAGTACCACATTGGAAAAACCTGTCACCGAGGAATAAAAGAGACGACTACGCATCTGAAACGAACATACTATTGGAATAACATGGAGGTTACAGTAGCCACCATAATAAATTCGTGCGACGGCTGTAAAACTATGAAATACGACAGGAAACCACTAAAACCAGAGCTACAACTCACACAGACCCAAACAAAACCATTCCAAGAGATTTTCATAGATGTCTTCACCATAGAAGGAAAATCATACCTAACTTTAGTCGACGCTTTCAGCAAACTCGGACAAGCCATGGGGATTGAGAACAAAACCACACCTGAAATAATTAGGGCTCTCATTAAGTATTTTTCTATGTATGGAGTACCACATAAAATCAGTGCCGACTCCGGGTCAGAATTTAATAACGCCCTGCTGAAGGAAACCTTAAGCCTCTATAAGGTAGACCTGCATATTGGTACCCCACATAACTCAAACTCAATGGGGGTGGTCGAACGGTTTCATTCAACCCTTATCGAAATTTATCGGCTTGCCAAATACGAACACAAACTCACAGACGCAGCGTCAGTAATGACCTACTCGCTCATGTCATATAATCATACAATCCACTCCACCACAGGACTAACGCCTTTCGAAGTAGTATTCGGTCACACCGACTCTAAAAATCCATTTAATGTCGAATTTAACAGGGAATACACACAAAAACTAGTACAAGATCACAAAAACCGTATCAAATTCTTATACAAATATTTAACCGATAAAGCTATAAATATTAAAAAGAAAATCAAGGAGAAACTTGGAGGAGAAAAAGAGTTCAAAGTAAAAGAGGGAGATACAGTTTTCGTAAAAGGCGTAAACGTTAGAAGAGGCAAGGATAAACCGCGGTACGAAAAGGCGGAAGTCGTAGGTGAATTAGACAGGAACATAGTACCGATTAAAATGAAAGGTCGTGAGACTAAAGCACCAATTAAGGATTTAAAACGTCCTTCACAGGTGCGCCCTGGTCCTGCTGCAGACGTCAGCTGCCCTGGCCCTTCTACTTCAGCAGATCAGGGATAACCCCGGGATCTTCCCGATCAAAGAAGGTCACGCCCTTATAAGTAGTGATAAGTGGTCTATTATTAAAACCCTAGATTTAAGTTTAATCAGAGACGATTTAGATTTTAATGTTAATAGATATGTAGATTTGAATAAGCATCTAGAGAACTATTTCGGAAACAAACCCATTAACGCAGGCATCAATGACATAAAGACTCAGACAGATTTTATCAAAAATATTACACTGCAGAAATTAAACCAGCTAATTCCTGTTAAAAGAGTTAAACGCGGCCTCCTAAATCCCCTGGGATCGATAATCAAATTAATTTCCGGAAATTTAGACAATGACGACGCTATGAAGTATGACGCGTTAATACAAAATGTAAAATCGACGCAAATCGCAGAAAATAAAAGAGTAACAGTGGTCGCAGAAATGCTGAAGTCATTGGTGAATATTACAAACAATACTAAGAACAATTTCATTCAATTGGATAAGGCAATTTGGGAAGTTAAACAACAGTTAAGTAGTAATAACGCCACTACAGATACGCTCAAGATCATTAACACATATCACTTATTTTTCCATAACTTCCAAACTCTCTATACCATATTGAACGAGATTGAAACTACTGTAGCTTTTAGTAAATTAGGAATGTTACATCAAGCCATTTTAGACCCTAACGAATTGTTGTTAATACTTAAGGATGTAGAACGAAAAGGTAAACTCATGTTCACGGCTAACTTTGAAAATCTACTGAAATTAGAGCAATGTATAGAGCTAAAGGCTTACGCAAAGGAAAATCAAATAACTTTCATTATGGACATACCCCTTGTAGAAAACGATACATTTACATACTACAAGGTCCTTCCCCTACCTGTTACAAATTCCCGTAGCCAAACTCACCTTATCCTGCCAAAATTTCCTTATTTACTGACGAAAAGGTTGAAAACAGTGTCGCTATCACGCCCCTGTAAGGAAATAGAAGAATACCTATTTCTCTGTGAAGAAGACAACTCATCCTCCTTGGTTAAGGATACCTGCATTGCCGACCTGCTCCGATTCGCATCAGATACAACTCAGTGTCACCAGATACCGGTTGACGTAGAAGAGGTAAAAGTAGAGAAAATACAGGATAGCCGATGGATGGTGTTTGCTAGGACTGACGTCCTCCTCACTCAAAACTGCGGGAACGAGATAACTCATCACCACCTTCGAGGGACCTACATCGTGACTACAGACGACGATTGCGAAGCCGAAGTTAAAGGCTTAGTCATGAGAAGACATCGAGAGCACTCAGGAAGAATGTCTCTACCTGCATTACCCATCATAAACCTGCCTGAATTAATGCCGCCGGAGAAGACGCGCTTTGTGGAGCCGTTGAACGTAAAAGGGATGGACCTCACCAACCTGCAGCAACTATCCAGCATTTTAGTGAAAAGTGAAAGTGAAATGAGTCAATATAGTGAACGTGATAGTGCGATTAACATGAAGAGAATAAGCATAGGAACTTTAATTTTATATGTAATTTTAGTCATAGTTTTTGCATTTTGTGTCTCAGTATACTTTTACAGACGAAATTATCGTGGCAAAGAAAATCCGCGCGATAATTTCGATCTTAAGGAGGAAGGAGTCATGTATGCTGGAGCACCGACAGCAACTATAACTGTTGTCCACTAGCCCACTACCGAGAATAGCCAGACGGCAAAACCGCTGAGTGCGCGTCTGGCTCCACGGTGGTCCGGCATGCATTACCGTGGGAGGCGGTAGATAACACCGCTCCCGTTAGCTTTTAGTTTAGTTGTAAGTTAGTTATAATTCAACTCTCAATATGATCAGACGTATTAAATAAGTAAAAATCAATTTTTGTCTTTTTAAAAAACAAAACCCGCGATCCTCAATTTTGACTACCTTTATGTTTGTTTTACAAAATATTTATCTAGAACGTGGTTAACTTCAAACCAATTGAACAGAAAAAAGAAATTATCAAAAAAAATATGTAAATACCTCAGTAAAAATCATTCAATACATACATACATACATATTAGGGGACATCTTACACACGGTCTCTGACCCCAAACTAAGCATAGCTTGTGATATGGCTGCCAGAGACTGATATACTACATAGACATATTTTAAATACATACTTACATAGATAGTACCTAATTAACACCCAGACACAGAGCAAACACCTATGTTCATCACACAAATGTTTGCCCTGAGTGGGGATCGAACCCACGCCTCTTTGACCCAGAAGTCAGGGTCACTAACCACTGAGCCACCGAGGCAGCCAATGCTTTGACTACCTGTAAAATTGCACAAATTGCACCATTCACAGGTTTCTGGTTATCACATTAGTAGTTTAGTAACACGATAATATTATTATCACACAAGAAACTACGTAAAAAGTTTTATAAGTCCCATTAACACACTATCATAAAAAACAAAAGAAATCACAACAAATAATTACACGCAAAACCTAGTCAACGTGATTGAAAAGGGCCACCATAGAAGCACGCAGCGCTTTAAGCCATGAAGTAAGGGGCGCGTTCACAGCGTGGCTAGCTGCTTAAAACTAGCGTCTTTGCTATGGTTACGCACTCGTGCATTAGTAAATTTACCATTGTTTACCAGTTACCATTGTTTGTTATAATTATAAGGTATGTTAGTAATATCTGAGTACATGGATAATGAGTATCACTGTGAACATGCGAATTCTTTCACCAGTAAACACACCTTTACTTTTGTAATGGCAGACACGGGGCAACCGCGAGTGCCCGCAGCGCTTTTGCTGGTTTATACCTGAAGTAACAATCTTACGAAATATCAATAAATCTAGTATGAAAGTGTAATATTCAGTGTTGTAATATACTATTTTGTTTATAAAATAAGTTTTTAATGTATATATTGCCATTAAACATGTTTTGAATACATTTACCGACCACTGAAAGACGCATCGAAGAGACAACATTTTTTCAAAAAATTGTACTTCTTAAAATTTAACATTATTATTTCAAACTAAGACTGTGGGATGATAAATATAAGTATAAAATCAACATTTCTACAGAATAACAGTAATAAAAACACTTACTATATATTTTAAAACTCCAAGTTCTCGGAGCGTCTTCTCAGCTGCACTCACAAAATTCAAATTGCCGCGAGTAAATTTTATTTCTCTACGTTCATTGATATTTTGCTTCTGCTGAATAGTGTTGCTCAACCGATAACGTTTTTAGTCGAATATAATCGTGAGTCACTTCAAACAGTCGACCAAGTGGCTTTTTCACATCACTTGACTCTAAATCAGCTGCGGGTCACCGCGGTTGCCTACATCGCTTTACCGCGCATCGCGCGGGTAACCGCGGTTGCCCGTATCGCCTGACTGGGTAGTCAAACATGTTTTTTTGCAACTCATATCGGAAATCTAGTCTGATACCTCTATGAATTATTGCTTTTATACTATTGTGTTACTAACTTACCAAAAATGAAAGGCAGATTATCGCTGATACTTACCTTACAACTAACATCTGTAAAATAGTTCTACCTATATTGTGTTATTTTTAATTTAGATTTTTTCTAATAATTTGGGTACATATTTCGTAGCTTAGCTGCCTTGTCACACGCCCATGCGTGCGTAAAAGCTGTAAATGTGGCGAGCAACTAACTAAAATACTTAAATAATAAAACATAGGTTTAAAATTAAATAAATGTATTCCTAAAACAGAGTACTTTATTTCATAATTATCTAAAATAACGGTTGTAGGGTACAGTGGGACTTAAAAAAAATATAGTTCTGCCTCGTCTTTTCTTTTTTCTTGCCGTTGTGGTTTCCCGCGTAATTCTGTTCGAGTAAAATAAGGAAGGCTCCAACATCAACTCCTCGTCAGAATCTTCGCGAGATTCTGGGAGATAATCTTCCCGATTTTCTGGCTTAGCGTCTTTATCGGCTTGTGTTACCTTCGGATAGGTGGCTATGAAGTTCCTGATAGAGTCTACTCGATCTCTAAGGAACTTTGGCTTGCTCATCATTGGAGGTATGTACGAGTTCATATTGTACAGATCGGGCTTTTCAATAACGTTATCTACTTTTTGTTTAGTCAAATGTATAGTTTCTTGCAAAAATCTATCTTTTTCTTCATCTGTAAGGCCGTCGTTGTCAGCTCTGAAAAATTCTTCGTCCCTGAGATTCTCAATCATCAGAGGCTTGGCTCTAAAGTAAGTACGTGGCCCCATAGTTCCTCTTGTCGATTCGAACCCGGGACATAAAGTCTTAGCCTTTTTCAACGGAGGTGGAGAAATGTTACGCATTCGTTTTGGAGTCCAATGAGATTTAGTTTTGGTATCTCTAGTTTGAGTTGATACAAAATACTGTTGAGGAGAAAATTCACTTATCGTTTTTCTAAACGAATCTATTGTTTTCATAACTTTACGTTGCCTTTTAGGTGGCGTCACGGGGTACATTTGAGTTTTAGCAAAGGGGTCGTCTACTAAATATTGACTGTTTTTAAATATTCTATAGTTTTTGGAAATTAATCTCGTGTCATGTTTAAACTCTTTGCTGTCCTTCATATTCATCTTGTCTTTCATATTCACTTTTTTCATCTTGAGTGGCTGTTTAAACTCATGTATTTTTTTCTCAGTTGTGGACGACGAAAATATATATTTCGTGAATCTATGTTCTAAATATTCCTTTTCTGTTATTTTAGAAGTGAAGTGAGTGAGTTGTGTGGGAATTTTGTGATACTTTGGTGGCGTGATTTTTGTGGGTTGTGTGGGTATCAAATGATATGCAGGTTGTGTAATTTTATTAAATGTTCTAGTTGTTTTAATCAGTAGTTTACGTAGTTTGTTCTCATGTAGACCTTCAATACTTTTTGATGAATCAAATTCATCAAAGTAAGTGGGTTGGTATGTATTATATTTTACAGTTCTCTCTTTATTAGGAGGCGTAGTATTTTTTTTGTAAAAATTACTATCTTTTATCATTCTGGCTTTAATTTCTGATTGGATCATAGCATCCATTGTAGTGTACTTCTTATTAAATGAACCCTCATTATGTTTTTTAAAAATATAATCTTGGCTATAATTTTCTAATTTAATTGGTTTCTCAATTATAGGCATGAGATGAGTGGCTATAGCTCTCGCTAAAAACGTGAAATTATGTTTGTTCATAATTCTCTGTTCAGCATGTGTTTTAATTTGTCTATCCTTACTACTAAAATTTGCCGGATTTTTTTGTTTTTTATTCATCATTTGCACATAATAATTTATTATTTTAGAATCTTTGTTCAATTTTTTAGCCATGCGTGATACGTCCAATATTATACTTTTTATGTTTTTCACTTTATTTAGTTTTTTTTTCGCTTTAGCCGGTTGATCTTTAAATGTTGTTGAAAAATAGTTTTTATAAAAAGGTGAACTAGATTCTATAGCGAACAATTTGGCACTCATTTTATCTTTTACAGTTATGTTACGATCCTTATGTATTGCATTCATATTTTCTAACTCTTTAGTTCTGATTTTTAAAGTTGAGATCTCATGTAATTTTAATTTTGTGTTTATAATCTGTTGAACTTTATTGATAAGAATTGGTTCATTTTTATTTTTGAGATTCTTAAAATGTGTGTCATTTGCACTTGTAGTAACAACAGAAATATTAAGTTTATTTTCGAGAGAGTTTTGTACTTTTGTTAAATAGTAAGGTTTTTGTTCCAAGATTTCTATCGGGTAAACGTAAAGACTTTTATATTTAATTGTAGTAGCAGGAAGAATTTGTGGCCATAAATTATTTACTTTTTCTACATGACTTAAGTGAGTTTCTATTTCTGTGGGATAAGCAGTGGTTTGATTTAGTAGTTTTTTATCTATGGACCTATCTACCTGATCATTATCTTTATCTTTCAGCGTAATTCTTTTAGAACTTGTCAAGAAATTAACCGTTGATAAATCAGTGGTAGAATGTATAATATCAGTTAAATTTTCTAGCATTTTATTTGTAGATACAGTATTAAAATTAAAAGGTTGTTTTAAATCACGTGTAATATGTAAACTCCTATCGTCTATTAGGTTTAAAAGTGTAGTGCTATTGTCATTAGTCAAGGTATTATTTGAATTGATTTGTGCTTGTTCGTTTGGTAAAGAATTATTCATCCGTATTTCATTTGCAACTGTTACAGGAAAATGCGATTTTTCATTTTTAATAGAGGTTTTATTTGAATTCAAGTCAACTTTTGGTGTTGTTTGTGATGATGTTATTGGTTCGTCATACTTTTTATCGTTACGGCTCGTTGTTTTTGAAGTGGGAAAATAATTTTGAACTGTATTGAATTCTTTTATTGCGTAACTAGCATCGTCTCTGGTTTTTGTTTGATAGTTACTGTTGGTTTTGGTTTTTTCTTTGATAGTAGAAGGTGTTGGACTAGCTAAATTATGAATATTTTCATTATTTGTTTCAATGTCGTTTCCTCTTGTCAAACCAAGAAATGTGTTCAAACTTGTTTCTATACCAGTTGTCTTTGAATCCCAAATACTCGTAATTGTAACAGATTTTTTTGAACTTACGAAATTTTTTGTTGTTGAATTGTAATAAGCATTGGGCAAAATATTTGTTCTTTTTGAACTAGTTGCATTTTTCAAATATGTGTTCTTTGACGTACTTGAAAAAATATTTTTAGTGAATATTGGTGCCGATTGCGTTACTAGTTTTATAGTGCTACTAGTTGAAAAACTTGACGTATTTCTTTCTAAAACAGTTTTCATCGGAGTTATGTTTAAAATTGGTATATTTTTTACTTTTTCATCACTTATTAAGATTGGTACATCTTTTCTTGCTTCTGTGGTAATCATTAAGCTCGGAGTTTGTTTAAGGTTGTCGAATCGGGCTGAATTTGAAAAATATTTGCTGACAACAAATGTTTCTAAGATTTTCTTGGTGATTATCACTTTTGGATTTTCAGTACTTTTTATAATGTAAGATTTACTTTTGATTGTTTTTCCTGTCATATCGGAATTTGTTACATTCAAAACATTGTTTACACCACTATTTTCTACAACATTTTTGTTTTCATTAGTAAATATCGGTATTTTTGAACTTGGAAAATACGAAGCTATTTTAGTTTCTAATATTTTATGATTCTTTTCTTTTTCAAAGGCAAATTCAGATTGCGAACTAATTTCATTAACATAAGGTTTTCTGGTAATTGAGGTATTTATTTTACTGGAAAGTGTTGAATCTGAAATATTTTTAATTGGATTAGTTGACATTAAACCTAGAAATTCTTTTATAGTGAATGACTTAGTTGAACTTGGTATATTTAGTGCAATTTTAGAGTCTGTATAGTCAGGCATTTTAGTTTTGGTGTTTGTTTTCATCATATGCTTTGCGATATTCGCTTCTGTAGTATTTAATGTGGTATCTGTAGTACTAAATTTAGTTTCTATAGCTATTTCATTGCTATTGGGACTTTTTTCTGTCATTTTCAGATAACCGTTTTCTTCAGCGCATGATTTGGTAGCGCTTGGAATGTAATGTGCTCTTTTAGGGATCGTAGTAGTACTATTTACAATGTTTCGTAGAGATTTTGATTCTAAAAAGTGCTTAGTTTTAATTGTTTCTGTTGTTGATAAATATTTTTTATCAGGGAGCAAAGCGTTTTTTTTAATCTCGATTGTTGTTAAGTAAGGTTTGCGTTTTTTACTATGCACTCCTAAATAAACAAAAATATTCTGTGATGTGTTTAATTTATGTTCCACGTCATAGGGTATAGTAACACTATGAAACATTTCAGTGGGTATAAAGATTGATGTACTTTGACGAGTAACATTTGAGTTTAATTCTTTTAGTATAAGTAATTGATGTTCGGAGCTTTTATTATCCGTTTTTGCTGACACAGGTTTTTCAATAGTTGTAATCAAAGGAGATATGATTAATTTTTTGGTATTATTTTTATTTAATCTTTGCTCAAGTGAAGCTATATCTAAGTTTACTACTGTTTTTTTACTTATGTCTTTAATAGAGTTTTCAAAATTAGATGTTGCATTTAACAAATCAATTGAAATGGTATTAGCATTTTTTATATCTGATATTGTTGTTTTTGTAATTTTACTAGAAGTCAGCGGGATATTTAAAATATTGATTCCCGTTTTATCAAAAGATATATTTGACTGATGGGTTGAAAAACTTAATGGTGATTTTGTAAAGTTTATTATCCTATTTGGCTCCGTATTCAGGCCAGAACCGAGATCTTCAGAAAAATGTTTATGATTATCATTCGGACTTGTAGTACGCCTTGATAATTCTCTTGATGAATTATGAACGTTGGTATAATTTAAGTGCCATAGCTTACTTTTCAAAATAGTTCTACTAGTGGCTGGTATTAGATATTTTTCACTTGTTTTTAGTGTAAAAGAGTCGTTAAACAAGATAACTCTTTGGTTTGGAATAAAAATAGAGATATTTTTAATACTGAAGTTTGTCTTTGGGTCTATAATCAATTCTTTAGTCAGGTGTGTCGTAGACTGAACGTGATTTCCATAGTTGATTGGCATTGAAATTGTGCTTTCCTTATTTGCGAGTGTAGATTTTTCTCCTTGGGTTATAGTTTGTTTTTCCTTATAATTACCATTTGTAGTAGATCTTTGATAAACTTGTGTGGGTTTTATGAAATGTGCTATTTCTTTTAATTTCCATACATTTGTTGACAAAGGTTTTTCTGTAGAGTTTGAAAAAATATACATATCTTTATGCTGTAATTTTTTTGCGTTTTCGTTTGTATCTGAAATTGTCCATAAAAATAAATCTGGCTCTTTGATCCGATTTTCTGGAACATTATTTAGATTATTTTTTACTGTATTTCTAATATCTGTTATTATTTTCTTCGTCGTAAGGTCAACCGATGCACTTGAAAACTTATCCGATTGCTTGACATTTGTTATAAAATTTGGCAATAAACTTGAATAAGCATTCAATATATTAGTCATCGCTTTGCTGGTAGTTGGTTCTTTTATAGTTGATACGTGAAATATCTTTACGTAATGTTTTATTGGAAAAGGAATTATTTCAATGATTTTTGCGTGAGTAGAATTTTCAGACACTTTTGTAATTTTGGGTAAAGATGGATACGTAGTAGACATTTTTATCGCCGGTTTTACTAATGCCGTTGCAATTTTGTTTGTCTGTAGATCATTTTCTTCAACGTAACTTGCAGTTGAACTGAAAACAGTGCTCGTATGATGATTTGATGGAGATTTTGTTGTATTCGGAGATTTATCTATTAGAGTATTAGAATTTTGATCACTAACTGTATTGTTGTCATACTTTGAGCTGAATGTTGTTGATGTATTACGAAGGACCGTTGTTATAGTGTTAAAGAGGTCGGTTGTTAAGCTGAATCTAGTGTTTAAAACATTGCCACGGTGACTTTCTGTAGCAGAAATCACACTATCCTCTGGCAAACGTTTTGTCTTTGTCATCAAAAATTTAATTTTATTAAAATGTGTATGAGTAAGTGTACTTGAGCCAAAAACACTTGAAATTTTTGTAAGTTTTTGATCTAATGATACTGACGAAGATTTGTCAAGATGACGTATTATTGTAATTGGCTGAGCTGCGTCGCTTTTTTCTGTAGATGATGTAGTTGGATTTATTTTCGTTGATTCTGTAAACACCCTGAGTAAACTTTTTGTGAAAGCTTTTTCTGTTGTAGGCAAAGAATAATTTTTCGCAAAATTTGTAGACATATTTATTTTATCGTTGTCGCTAACACTTTTGGCCAATTTCGTCGTTAAGTTAGGTGTTCCTGTCAAACTAGCATTTAACGATGTAAATGTTCTTAAATGGTTATTGACGCCAAAATTAATAGGTTTTGTTACTAAATTAGCAGAGAGCAATTCCATCACATTTTCTGTGGTGTAAGAGAATGTTGACTTTAAGACATTCGAATTTCTATTCAGCAAATTAGAGGTAACTTTCGGAATCAACGCCGTGTCATTAATTTCCGAACTATTTGCGGTTACCAAATCAAAAAACCACGTTGCTTGTGATTTTTTTCGAAGGGTGGTTTTGGTTTTAGCAGAGATTTTTCGAACGCTGGTTAGGTCTATTGATTTCATGGTATTATCTGCAAAATTAGTATTTGTATATAGCATTGGTGTTTTTTTCGTAGTAGGATTTATATTTTTTATAATAGAGAAATCATTAATATCTTTACCATTTTTAGTATTATTGCCCAGAGTTTCTTCGATTTGGAGTTTTGGTTTCTCTGAGTCTAAATTAAATTTATGTAGTTTAAGCACATGAGCTTTGGCTACAATGTCATTGGTTATTGAGCTTTTCCTTGCTTTATTAATATTTAATGCATTTGTATTTTCTCCTGTAGTAGTTTTTATTGTACTTGTTTCATAGTCAGTAAACGCTGGCATCACACTTTTATAACTATTAGTTGAAGTTACAATATTTGGCCAGTTATAATTACGAGTAATATTTAAAGATTCCAACTTAAAAATACTTGTTATTAATTCAGTTGTAAAGGAGTTAAGCTCTGCTATTTTTGGCACATAATGAACAGGGTTTGATAACTTTGAAATCAATTTAGGAGTTGCCGGTTTTTTGCCATTATTATCAGAAGATAATAAATAAGGCGTTTTTAGTGTCGTATTAAGAGCAGTTTCAAATTTTATATTTACGGGATGTTCCGAACTAATTTTCTTTGATCCATTCAACATTTCAATCTCAACCTTATTACGAGTGAGTGCTGAAACTAGTAACTTATTTGAAGTGGCATGTTTTTCAAACATGTTTTCGGAATGCGTTACATTTAAATCTCGGGTATTTTTAGACTTGAATGTATTTAACAGATTAGTGGCCAGTTTTACCATTGAATTAGTGGCGTTTAAAGAGTTATATGATTTGACGCTTGTGGCTTTGCTAAGATCGTTGGAGATTTCTTTTTCAACACTGTGACCTGTTGGTATCAGGCTTATATTATTCCTGATCTTATTTAGGTCTGGGTTTGTAGCAGATTTCTCTGTTGTGTCGTCATAAGACTCGGGTGGAAGTTTTTTTAATCTATTTCGGTTATTAATGTTAACGCTAACTATGTCTTCATATACTTTTGCTATGGTTGGATATATCTTAGGTTTCATTTTTCTTATATTTGAAAAGACGGAAGTGGTAAATGGCACAGTTTGGCTTTGAACTGAGATTATAAATTTTGTATCTGGTTTTGATTTAATTTTTTTACTCTCGTTGATTGACAGTATGGAAGCTGTTGTGATCGGATATTTTAGAGGAATGACAGTTATGTTTACTGAGCTATCAGACATAGTATGTGTGCTTGTTTTCGGCAACACATTTTTCTCCATTGATGAAGATTTCACATAGATACGATCACTTGTTGTAAATGGTTCTAATTGACTTTTATACATTGTATATTTTAATTGTTTGGTGGCTTCTTCAGGATTTTGTTTTGAAGTATACGTTGGTTTATGCGTTATTGATGAATCATCATTTTCATGATCTAGTAATAACCATGTCTCAGTCTTATTTAACGTAGACGGGTCTATTGTTGATGTTTCGCTAGCCATATTTTTAATTGTTTGTTGTCTTTTACGATAAGATTTTACTGATGTTGAATGGATTCCATCAATAGATGTAAATTTAGGCGTACTGCTAGTAATGTTTTGATTCATTCTCATGGTTGAAGTGTTTGCAAGTATTAATGCTATGTTTGTCGATTCTTGTTTCAAAGTTGGTACCGTTTTCTCTACGACTGTTTGAAATAAATTTGATATTTTTGAAGAAGAAATATTTCTGTAAATCAATGTAACTACAGTTGTTGGTATTGGAGATTCCATCTGTGGTTTTTGCAAGAAATTTTTAATTTTGTCTGAAGCAGTTTTTTGAATTCTTATAGTATTTATTGGTGATGATAGTTTAGAATCACCTCTTAAAATTCGATCAGTTGTGGCCATTACTGGTTTGAAATAATAGGTAGTAAGGTTGGCTTGAAGAAATGAAGGTGTCAGTGATGGCAATTCTGTCACCATTTTATCATTTGAATGCATTTTTGTACCGAATTCGGATTGCGTTTTAACAGTGTTTGAAATAATAGACTTGTCACTTCTAATATCCAGATCGTGTTGCGGCTCTGGAACATTGTCGTGTGATGTTGCTATTCTTGTTTCAAAGTCAATTATTGGTGTAGTTTTGTTAGTTGAAAAATCCGTATCTTTATGGACTATTTTATTTTTGTAGGCATTTTTTTTCACTTTTACTTGTGTTCTTTCAAGATTCGGCTTTGCAGTAAAATTCAATGTATTTGGTATTTCAGAATACGTTGGAACTGCATTACTCTCTGCATTTATAATAGAACTCATAGTGTTATTGTGGAAAGAATATTCTGTAACGATACTGTCTTTTTTCCAGTGTTCGTTTTTTGTATAGTTATATATTTTTTGTAACAATAGTTCAAATTCATTATTGTTATTTTTTGATTGATTTGGTTTCAATTTTTTATATTTATTATTGTTTTTTTCATTCGGAATAAAATTATTTTCTTCAATAGAATCAAGCTGGGATACATTATTGCTCATAGCATCTCCCACTTGGATTTGTGAACTTAAATCTCGTTGTCGAATTCTTGGTGGATTCGTATAATAACTTGCAATTTTTTTACTTCCATTTTCATATATTATGAAATCATCATCTAATTTGTTCAATATAGGAGTCTGGTGATCGTCAAACAAATGTGATTTTTTATTTGGTACTCTTTTCTTATTTAGAACTTTTAATATGTTAGATAATGTAATGTTTCTTTTACTACAAGCTTCTCCTGATGTGTCTGTACATTTTGCATCACTTGTATTCAGGTTGTAGAATATTTTGTTTGTCGTTTTATTGTCATAAAGTTTTAATAAACTTTTAATTTTCGTTATAATTTCTTTATAACTTTGAATCATATGCGGCTGATTACTTTCAACATTTTCTTGTGAGTAAGAATAACTAAGTCTCAAAAAGTCATCACACAGTTGTGTATTATTGCCACAACAAATGTCTAGAAGGGAATTTTTACTTATGTTGGCTCTAATATTTACATATATTTTGATACTTTTAGACTTATTTATCAACTTCAGCACATTTATTTGATTATATTTCTTCTTTTCCATTAAATAAGTGTACAGAGAAAGTAAGTTACAGCTTGTCGCATTTTTAATGTTATTATTGGCTTGTATGGTATCATCGTAAACTTTTGTATTGAAAATTTCGATTTCTACGCCGTTAGTAGAGGTGATGATGTCTTTAATATCTTCGAAGTTAATTTCATTTAAATTCATGTTTTTTGTGATGAGCATCTTCTGCAATGAAATAATTATAATCATATCCTGTTCAGTAACGTTTCTATTTAACATTACAGGGTTTCGTAATATGTTACTACGCTTGATTGTGTAAGCGTGCAGTTGATTTGTTTTTATTAATATTTTGTACAATATTTTTTCAAAATAGTTGTCGCCCACATAACTACTGTAATTTTTTTTGGGGTCATGATATAATACATTTTTTTCATGATTTGTATTAGTTTTAACTTCAAAGTCTACATCACTCTCATCTTGTTGAATTTGTAACCTATGTGCTAGTTCATTGCGTAAATCGAAACATGTGTTGTTATAAATTTTTCTGTAGATATTAAGCCTTCTTTCATTATTACTGAACTCATCTGTATGCACTGAATTTGTATATTCCGATAATTGCAAATTTTCTTCTTTTATTGTAAGTTTTTCTCTCATGCAAACACAGAGACCTTTCAGCAGCTGTAGTGTGGCATCGAATAAATGTTCGTCACTGGTAGCCACATCTACTGCCTCCAATATCTTTCTCAACATTAAACTGTCACTGGTTGGTGGGACGTTGCACTTCACCACCCCACAAATACACAGCACTAGAATTATATATTTTTTGGGTTTCATTTTATGTGGGAAGGTATATGAACACCATGTTTGTTGATCGTGGCTCGGCCGAGTTAGGGAGCGGACTGGGCAAACAATGGCGCCGACGTAACGGTCGTGTTTTGAGTTACTTACGATAAGAGCTCCGTAATGCCGTTTGGTCACTGAGTAAGTGAGTATAGACTTGAATTGTAATGATGTTGAGAAACATTATGTAAATCTCAAATCGGGAATTGCGTTATATTACCATTACAATCACGACATTAATTAGATTTTCTCAATAAAACATAACGAATAAACACCTACTTATGATCATATAGGGTTTATAACTATTAAATATTGATTATGATTTTTTAAAAGTATGAAGCACGAATTATTTATTAAGTTTAACCTGCACGCCCAGCTCTTCCAGGAAGATACTATAGGACTGCAGATCACGTCTGCTAGCTTCAGACATGTTCTCATGGTGGGTTGATACTGACCCAATTAGCCATCTCCTTCTGCCGCTCGAGCAGTGCCTCCTGTAGCTGCGGGCCCAGCTCCTCCAGGAAGCCGCTGACCAGCCCACGCGTCACCTCCACCTGCTGCGAGCTGCACACCACACCAGCCAGCTCCAGGTACGTGCTCATGGTGGCTTGCAGGTCCGGAACAGGCAGCTTCGGCAGCTGCACATTCTGCGAATACAATACGAGGGTATAGTGCGCAATATTATGACAATTACTTTAAAACCGAAAGAGACTAAATCTCACAACACAGGACCACCCAGACCACCCTAGTGTGAAATGTAAGGTTCCGCTCTGAAACTCTGTAAATTAAATCAAGTTCAAATCTAAGTATCTTCCTGCTAACACTACTTTAAGCAGCTCCAACATTTACTTACCTTCTTTAAAACCATAAAAAAAAACTGTTGCCTGTAAAGTCGGTATACGGGCGAAAGTTTTACGTGACAACGACTTTGAGACGAATGAGAGCGCATGAAGTGTGAGCGGAGCGTAACGCAGTTTCTTGAAGTGTCACCCGGCAAACCAATTTATAAGACGTTGTCACGTCAAAACGGAGTGAGTAAATAACAATTTATCTTAATAATAATAATTCGTATTGCAGGCTAAAGTCGCCTTTTAAAAGTTACATCATAATAATAAATAAAAATAAAACAAATAATAATTTTATTTGTTCCATAACTTACTTAGGCTACTTAGGTGTTAGTAATTATTATTGACAATAACTGATTAAATCTTAAGTAGGGGGTAGTTCGAGAAAAGTGTGAGCGGAGCGTAACGCAGTTTCTTGAAGTGTCACCCGGCAAACCAATTTATAAGACGTTGTCACGTCAATATGTTACTTCAAAATGGTACAATAGAGCTAGACGATGATGAAGCCGGAAAATGGGCATAAGAATTTTGCAATTAGACAAAATAATTCTGTATTAGTTGGGCTCGTTGTCTTAGCTTAGAAGTTACCATTGAAATGTAATAAGATGTGCTAGCTAGGAATAAGCCTTCAGCGGAAGCGGTGACGGCATAGACATTTACAGAAAGACTTCTCTTAATCGCAAGAGATACTTACTCGTAGATGAACAAAATATTCATAAACAGCAAATGTATAGGTGATTTACTCTGTGAATAAATGTGTTTAATTATTGCCTTTACGGGCACAGAAGTTCCAGCAAAATTAAGCGAGATCTCGTACTCGTAGGTATCGCAAGGACTCTATGTGCAAGTTGCAAGCGAGTGCGGAGGGCGGCGTACGCTCTCAGGCCTACACTTACAGATAGTTCCCCAAAACTTATCTTACACCAAAGTTAGGTCCACCGATAAGATAAGACAGATAAATAAGACAAACCTGGTAGTCCTCGTCCTCGGTGCCGTAGACCTGCGTGCTCAGCCACCGCTTCGGCAGCGACAGTAGCGACTCGCCCCATGCTGCAACAAAAACATCCAGGCACATTATAGTGTCATTTGACCAGATATTTTTTTATTTTTTAGCAATCACCGAGGTTAAGCAACGTTCGACATGGTGAGTTTTTGGATTGGTGACCATAGTTGATATTTACAACTCGATGCCGTAGCTCGAATAATACGTTAAATTGTAGATCCCGTTTGTTTTAACTGTTTAGCCATGTCAGGCCTTTAGGCGGCTTAAAAACGTTGACGGCCGATACAAACTTACTAATATAAAAAATAATCGGCCAAGTTTCAGTTTCAGTTTTTTTATGGTAGCCCCCCCCTAAGTAAATATTTAAGACGGGCTTTAAATATTTTTTTCTGTTTTTGGTATTTCCTGTTGTAGCGGCAACCAAAATACATCATCTATGAAAATTTCAACGTTCTGGCTACTACGGTTCATGAGATACAGCCTGGTGTCAGACAGACGGACAGACGGACGAACATCGGAGTCTTAGTAATAGGGTCCCGTTTTTACCCTTTGGGTACGGAACCCTAAAAACAGTAAATTTATCAAAATAGGTAACTGCTTATCCTCACATGTTTCGTGCTCAGACTGATAATTTCAAATTAGCCCATCTTCCCGAGCATTCGTACACAGGGAAATTGATGGCTCTAATATGAACGCGAGGGTAGGTGTAGTATTAAGTCGTAGAAGCAATATCCCGACTGAAAGCAAATGCATTTGTCGCCACGACCGCAAATAAGCACCGTACTACAAGCCCCTAGAGCTCATTTTACGTTGAACTGCTTCGAGACAGAATTGCTTCCAATAAATTGAAGAGAGCAGTAAAGGGATTCGAGAGTCCGGCCCGGAGGAACTCTAAAAATAAAGCTGCTATCCCACGTTTTCCTTCAAATGTTTATTTTAAAACGAAGAAACCGGTTTATTGCGAGTGTGAAGCGCAAAGTAAAGGTTCTGTACCACCAAGTACTTACCCTAGAAGATAAAACATTATGTACGTGGTAAATAAAAAAACCTATGTCCAGCAGTGGACGTCCAATGGCAGAAACGACGAACAACGAAATAAAACACACGTCACCTAATTTAGAGTCCCCTCTTGTCTTGTTTTATAGTAGCATTCATCAGAATGTCAGCCGTAAGTTTGTTACTATTGGACATAGGCTTTCGCAATTGATTTTCGTTAAGACCGGTTGGAAGCGGCTTGAATCCAGCGCGTTCCTATGGAGCATCCGATCGTCTGCCCTTGTCGGTGAGCGTCCCACGCTGCGCTCGCTTGTGCTTGGTCTCTACTCGAAAACTTCACGTCCTCATCGGCTATTGATTCTGCGTGTTACTAGCCCAACCCACTGCCATTTCAACTTGCTAATCCGCTTAGATAATAGTATCATGTTGTCAAAATTTCAGCTAATCTATATAAAATATTCATACAGCCTGCTGACAAGCAGGCAGTGAAGCCTTAAAAATGGACGGGTACGGAACCCTAAAAACCGGCTCGAAGTAATGAAATAAATTATTTGACTATTGAATAAGACGCGTTGAATACGGGAATTACGAAATAATATTTGTTTAGGCCCTATTGAAAAAATAGAGGTCCTTGTAGCTGTATTTATACTGTATTTATGTCTGAATTTTGTCCAACTGAAAAGAAACATTATTTATTTAGGATGCTAACGTTTTTAGAGATATTTACATTAAATTTTCATCACATTAATAAGAAAATTGTGTTTCCAGATAAAATCGCGAAAAATAAATATTCAGCTATTCCACAGTTCCATACATTCCGAATCTCTGTCATCAGGTTGATTATGGGAGCTAGACGCAAATCTTTCTAATTCTTAATTTAAAAAAATGTATTGACTTTTTCCATACTGAAAAGCTGTTTTGTTTTTCTCTTTTTAAGTCAATAAAAGAACAGAAATAAATTAACAAAATTAACAAATATTTATTTTCATGACATTTATTATTCTTTATATTTATTTTCAGAATTATCATAAACTAGCAGCGCCCCGCGGTTTTACCCGCGTTGTGCCCGTTTCCGTGGGAATTTCGGGAATTTTTATACATATAAACCATCTTCTTGAATCACTCTATCCATTAAAAAAAACCGCATCAAAATCCGTTGCGTAGTTTTAAAGATTTAAGCATACAGACAAACAAAAGAAAATAGCGACTTTATTTTATACTATGTAAGGACTAGCGACCCGTTCCGGCTTCGCACAGGTTTATTACACATATAAACCTTTCTCTTTAATCACTCTATCTGTTAAAAAAAGCATCAAAATCTGTTGCGTAGTTTTAAAAATAAAAGCATACAAAGGGACAGACAGAGCGGGAAGCGGCTTGGTTTTATACTGTGTAGTGATAAAGCACGGCCACAATCAGTGTTAGGGGAAATTGCTCCTAAATCAGAGAAATCCCAGCCAATACGGGTCCTTAAATACCTTCAGTAATGAATGAGCGGTCGTCAACCATTCCCGGCGGGTAGTCTAGTCGCAGTTAATAAAGGACAGCCATCAGTCTGCCCATCGATAAATGTAAGTATGTAGGTACGAGTAGTGCGAGATTCGGCCTAAGAGATATCTACTCTCATTTGTAAATCGAAGATGATAAACATCCGGGCTAAAATTTCTTGCATAGATGACTTCCTAGTGACCTTCACCATTCACTGCTGTATTGTAGCTTATGACGGACACCGCTATCCTATTAAAACAGAGCTCTAGAGTCTAAAACAATATATGTACCTACTCTGATCTGTTGGTGATAAATCTTATGTCTGTATATTGATATTTAATCTACATTAAAATATGTTAGATAATAAGTAGATCAAAGAGTTATTTTGAGTTCCTTGGCAAAATGTACGACCTATTACATATATAAAATAGCTAATTTTTCGTCAACACACTAGATTCTTTATTTTGCAATAGACAAGTCAAGTGACATTTACGTATTATGTTACGTTACATGTACGTGCTAGATTTGATTTACGTATTATTTAACATTAGTTTTTTAGGATTCCGGTAACCATAGGGTAAAAACGGGACCCTATTACTAAGACTCCGCTGTCCGTTTGTCCGTCCGTCTGTCTGTCACCAGGCTGTATCTCAGGAACGGTGATAGCTAGAACGTTGAAATTTTTACAAATGTTGTATTTATGTTGCCGCTATAACAACAAATACAAAAATAGAAAAAAACATATTTAAGAGTGGCTCCCATACAACATACCTGAATTTTAAGCTGTTTTTCGCTCGCTATTAATAACGGTGACAGGTAGATGCTTGAACTTTTCACAGAATATTTAGTTTACTTAGTAAAGCATTTACTTTAAAAATGAATAATTAAGTTAAAATAAATATTTAAGGGGGGCTCCCATACAAGAAACATAATTTTTTGCTCGATATTAATAACGGCCACAAGAAGATGCTTGAAATATTGACAGAATATTAATTTGTACCAATATTTCCTTCAAAAATAAATAGTTGAATTGAACTCAAACATATTAAGGGGGGCTTCCATACGGTACGGAACCGTTCGTTTGCGAGTCCGACTCGCACTTGGCCGATTATTTTTATTTGCAGATGAGTGTATATCACTACATATTATGTAGTGATATACAAGTGCGAGTCGGACTCGCGAACGAACGGTTCCGTACCGTATGGAAGCCCCCATAAATACCATATATTAGTATGTGTATAAAACAAAGTCGCTTTCCGCTGTCTGTCCCTATGTATGCATATATCTTAAAAACCACGCAGTGGATTTCGATGATGTTTTTTTAGTAGATAGAGTAAATCAAGAGTATGTATATTACACCTGTGAGAAGCCGGGGCGGGTCGCTAGTATCCGTATATTATTATCTCTCTTACGGCGGATCTCGTAATAGTACAGCGTCCTATTTTATCTGAGAATCCTGTGACGTGTCCATCGAGTCCCTCGGGAGTCGATTGCTCCCCGAAGATGAATAGTTGCGAATGAGCCTCTTAATTAGCAGGTCAGGGGTGGACAGTGACAGATCGATGCTCCAAACTCGAACGATTCGATTGAACATGTCGGTAGCTCGTACAAATCGATTCAATTTGTCGATGGATAGTATATTCCTACGTTTTACTTGATAAGAAGTCTAAGGAGGTTATATTCCTTCTATTATACTTAATAGTAAGTAATAAAAATCTTTGAACGGGCCAAATATTTGACAATTAAGTACTGTCAATTACTCAGTGTGACATTACTTTAGTTCTAATTCTATGGTGTGACATCACTAAAATAATTCTCAACTAAGTAACGCAAGTAAGTACAAGTACAAGTGTTTTAGTGGATAGAATAGGCCTCTTTGATCAAGGACATGTAGATCTAAATGATTATGTCACTCTAGCCTTGAAGATATCCTCAATTATTAACTAGGCAATAATAATGGAGGTAGAGTCATTCCAGTTTCTCAAATATGTTTTGATTCACTTTTAGATTACAGAAATAATAATAATAAATATCAGGGGACATCTTACTCATGGTCTCTAACCCCAAACTAAGCAAAGCTTGTAATATGGCTGCCAGAGACTGATATACATAGAATACATACCTAAATAATCACCCAGACACAGAGCAAACACCTATGTTCACGACATAAATACTTGCTCTGGGTGGGAATCGAACCCACGCCTCTTTGATCTCGTAGTCAGGGTCACTAACCACTGAACCTCCGAGGCATAATAATTATCTATGTTCAAATAGTGAAATTGAACATAGATAATTAGATTGTAGTCATAGCAAGTTGCTTCAATAAAATCGCGTACCTAATTATCATTTGAGATAAATAAATATCTCACGATACCGATGCTAAAGAAGTACCTATAGAAAGTGCAGCAGTTTTAAAATGTGTACAAATCGAGAAAAAATTACAAGTTAAAGATCACATAACTGATTTCTCATCCATAATTGGATTTCTATAGTCCAACTGGGCATGACAAATAGGATGATTTGTACTGCTTGTTACCCAAAATATTTGAGGAGACAGGTGATAGCTCTCACAGGACTCTGTACTTTCTCTTATTATGTTTTGTATAATAGGAAAAGCCGGAGATGTACCGATTTTTTTTTTTCTTTTCATTTCATGGGTAAATTTTTTACCTATAAAACAATAGACTCTGTAGACTTGTAGATATTATAAATAATAACTAAGGTAGAGCAGTCCAGTTCCAAACACTATTGATTTCACCACAGTAAAAGTTAGTCGGCTAGTCATGATAGAAGAATAAAATGATGTTACAAAACTTGGTTTCAACAGCCTGCCCATTTCGAGCGTACAATAAAAGTTATCAGAGACGTTAGTTGAGGAACGTATTCGCCAAGAAAAAGTTACTGATCACATTGATAATATTACTGATTCCTCATCCAAAATATTAAATGCGACAGGTGACAGCTCCCACGGGGCTCCGAACTTCCTCTTGTTATGTTGGTATAATAGGAAAGAGGGGAAGGCAGGGAAGTTCTCGAGGTCTCTACAATTTGGATAATTGTTTTAGAGGTAGTCTGTATGATTAAGTAATTGGTTGCTTAACAGGAAGACGATCTTCAAAATGTTGTTTGTTCAAAGTGCATTTACAAAAAAAAACATATTATGTACTGCTGAATTAAGAAGCTCCTTTTTTGCAGTCGATTAAACAAATAAATATAGTTTCACCCGTTACCAGCTCTTGTCTTGGCAGCTATAGGGTTGACCTCAGAGTAAAAGTTGTTAGCAATTATATCATTTGAAACTTCTTGAACTTTTCAACTCCAATAACAACATCTTGTAGACACCCCTATAAATCCCTGCTTATTCCGATGCAAAACTTTGTATAACAGAGTATTTTACACCTATGTGGTTAAAACTTTAGTCTTAAATTATAATAGCTACTTTATAAACAGTATAATTGGGTCACCGGCTAATAACAGTTGTTGTGACATTGAAGTGTTTCTTAGGAACTTTCCTTTATTAACGGCGTTATTGTTACAACGATCGATGGCCACGATGGCCTCGTTTTCATGTGGGTTTTAAAAAATAAACCTTGGGATTATAATGCAACTGAAGCTTTGAAAAGTTTTTTATTTATGTTAATAATAATTGTGCCAGTTTTACGGCAAAAAGTTTAGCCTATAAAAAACGGTGTTTTATCGCTGTTGCTAGTAGGTATGTCAACTTGTTAACTAGAACTTTTAGCTTTTAATCTGATTTCTTTTTTACAGTTCCGTTTATTTTATTTTCAAATTAAATTATGAATCGCCACCGGCTTCAATGCTCGACTAGCGCTGTGGTAATGGAATAAAAAAGCTGCCCCGCGGGCCCCGTAGCCGCAACTTGATTACGTGACCCCACGACGTATGCAGTCTGGCTTGCAGGGTCACATATCTTTGTACAACATATTACATTATAGTTACTGCAGGAGAGTACTGATTATAGGTGCAAGAACTGGAGAATAAATAAAAGTGCCACGTAAGGCAACCTGCATACTTCCGTTGAATAAATTCGATGGCGTATGTGAATTCACCAACCTACACTGGGCTAGCGTGGTGGATATGGCCCAATCACCCTTCGTGGGCAGGCCTATGTTCTGCAATGAACTATTAAAAAGGCTGGTACAGTACAGTTCCGCCTGAGCCGACCGTGCAATCGAGAGCTTAGAACCAGCTACCTCTTTTAGAAACACAATCGGCGCAAGTTTCAGTTCTTAATTCAACAATGTTGACAACATTGTTTTGACGTGATAACGTCTCATAAATCGATGATCGCCGGCTGTACGCACGAAAAATCATGACTTATTGTCTCGTTCCGCCTGAGCCGAGAGTGCAAGCGAGAGCGCGGAACAAGCGATAGAGAGGCACGATCGGCCTAAGCGTTCGGCTTGTGATGACGTTATCACGTAAAATTATCGTCCATAAACAAACTTTACAGACATCCAATTTTTTTAATAAAGCTTCGTGATGACTCGCTTCCCGCTAGATGTCGCGACGAGCGTGGCGGGGCCCCCGCCCCACGTTGCCATGGCGACCAGGTGCGATCGATACGCAGGTGGGCTGACACGTCATGTTGTATCATACACTATGATACATTCGCGTCTGGGTTACTCATTTAGTCTGGGAAGGCAATTTTTGGACCGTGTTTATTTAATTTTTCTGGCTAACGCAATAATACGTTCTTTAAACATTAAGATAGTCATATAGACAGGTGTAACTGTTGAAGCTTTCACTCTTTGACCATAATAAACAAGTCTTTATTGTATAAATAACTTTGAAAATAACATAATTTACAAGTCAATAATACACAATAAAAGGTAAAAAACTATTTAAGTTTTTAAGCGGTTTTATGTACTAAAAGCTAAAAACTCAAAAATAAAATCGTGGGGCGCAACGAATAATGAAATCTTCCCTGCCTGCGGTTTTGGCGCCAAATTGCACAAATATGTGTACTCACATACGTCATATACCCATATGACGTATGTGAGTACACATATGCTAATCTGTTGACAAATTTCAAGAAGGAGGCTTTCCTGGAATTTTGACTCTATAACCCGTAAAACTTTCAAGATATTGCCAATAATATGACCAGGGTCATCCTTGGTCTACTATAGTAGGCCACGCGTGTACTCTAGTGTTAAATAAAACCTTTTAATGTTTAATAAAAAGTCCCATATTGTAATACATAATAATATGCGTAACTTCTTTTGGTAGAAACTAGATAACTAAATATTTCAAACAAATTTATTATTTTCTTTTATTAGTTTCTGTGTTTAAATATTATTGTATCATTGTAACTTTATTTAGAAACATCTCAAAGGATTTTAAAAGCATTCGTCTGAAGCTCGGTGGGTAGCCGGGTTGTTGGGCAGCCTCACTCTGTCACTTTTCTCCTATACAAAATGCAATATTACTATCGGCATTTAAATCCTAAGACATCTACTTACTGTTGGATCTATATCCAACTCCTCGTATAAATTTACAATGTAAACGGTTTGCATGCAGCAAGTGAGACCACATCTCAATCATGTTATTCTGTCTACCTTTTCTATGGATGTCGAAGAAATATTTGTAAGTAATCATATTCCATAACTTCAACAAAAATATCGTGACACCGACACATTAGGTATATCTTTTTCTGGCAGTCGTGTAAATTCACATTTTGTGATCCCAGGTTTAGAAGTTCGGGTCGCGAGAGATGTGTGAGGGATCATATCGCATTGTTTATTAATGTTACTTTGTAGGCACTCCACCGGGTTGGCAGGGCTGGACTAACATGTCGAGGCCCCGAGCCTATGCACGTGTGGGGCCCTGAACTCCATGAATGAAAGTAATCCGAGCTTAAGTACGAAAAAATATGTCTTGAACTTCTAGGTTAATTTACAAATGTTGAATATACTCGTAGTAACTATAAGGGGATATGAAATTAGATAGAAATATATTAAGAATTAGTGAAAACAATTATTGTAGGTTAGTTTTCTAGTATAGTAGTGAACTAATATGATGTTTGTAAAATTGGTTCTTATAAAAATAAATCCCTTTCGCCTTCTCTCCCCTCCTCCTAAGATGCATCATGCATAGAACCTAAAATCCCAATACTCGGTATAAAACATCTTGTGGCTATTATATATTTTCGTTCTATGATAATTATTTTTCGCAAACAATGAGAAAACCGCCTTCCATCGTGTACAAAATTCGAATATTTCGTTTGAATTTTTTGCAATATTGTTGATTTTTCAAAATTTAAATGGGATTTCACCCTTTCGAACTAAATAAATAATTTTTCGATTCGGTTCACAATTGCCGAAATTATCGATGAATATACACAAAAAAAATACATACAGACGAACATAGAACCTCCTCCTTTTTGGAATGCGGATAAAAAATTAGGCTCTTTTGGAAAGTGATAGGCCCTTACTGTATTTGGGGCCCTCAGACTCATAGTTTAATGGACAGTCCATCCCTGGTGTCGGGTCGGTTCTGACGAGTTATGAACATGTAGCCGTCTCGTGCCTGAATTAATGATGCTCTCGGGCACTTAATGCTCTCCCCGGCGAGGTGGAACCCGAGTAGATGTGGGTACTGTAGTTGGACTGGACACATAGAGAGGTAAACTTCTTATTCCTTAGGCACTTTCATATGGCATGAATAAAAACAAATGTATGTAGATATAATATAGAAATTCCAGTTGTTGTTAACATTTCACCAAAGTTTAATTTTGGTAAAAACAAATTACATCTCGATTAATTTTAGTCTTAAGCATTTGTAACATAAATAAATAAATAAATATTAGGGGACATCTTACACACGGTCTCTGACCCAAAACTAAGTAAAGCCTGTGATATGGCTGCCGGGAGACTGATATACTACATATACATATTTTTAAATACATAATTATATAGATAGTACTTAAATAACACCCAGACACAGCAAACACCTATGTTCATCACATAAATTCTTGCTCTGGGTGGGGATCGAACCCACGCCTCTTTGACCCAGAAGTTAGGGTCACTAACCACTGAGCCACCGAGGCAGTGGCATAATTTGTAGCTAAATATAGCATTATAACTTTCGAACAAAAATCTAGATTTATGCTCGAAGATCATAACCTAAATAAATTCATTTTCTAATTCAATCTCAAACTGTTATTAATTTTTTGTTGTCGTAGCCAAGTTCTCTATACATAGCTATAAAAATTAGTGATGACAAAAAAGCATGCAGCTTGGCTGTGTATGTGCTACGTGAATTATTTTTAGACCTGCACTGTTCTGCGGATAATCTAGTGTTTAGACTGGTTAGCTTTGTTTTAGACCACATTTTGCCCGATTTTAAGCAAAATTATAACCGTTTACTCTTCAAACAGTAGTTTAAGTAGCTACTGTACTGAATACGTAATTATTTAAATATTTTGTTGTAATTAAAAAAAAACACTTTCCATAGTGAAAAACTAAAATAATTTGCTAAAGTTTTTTAACAGAATACAAAAATAAAATAATAAAAATTAATAAATAA
Organism: Hypomecis atomaria; assembly: GCA_964007245.1. NCBI lineage: Eukaryota > Metazoa > Arthropoda > Insecta > Lepidoptera > Geometridae > Hypomecis > Hypomecis atomaria. Next base: position 469,256 of record OZ023285.1, on the reverse strand, counting down.
ATATTAAAATTTAAAAATTAAATTGTACGATCCATTTTAGCTACCCCAGTAATTACCGCCTCCACCCCAAGGATCTTACAAGGTTTTACTCCACTCGATACTTACAAGGTTTTTCGGTAATTACCACTTGTAACATTACTCTTTCATAATTATAATTATGTTAAAATGGTCTGTTCCTTACTTAATCGCAATTTTCTCCTAATTACACTAATGACTTGGCCTCGATTATTTTATGTAAAATTACGCTTATTTTGTAGGAAATTACTAAAAGTTTATTTACCAATTAAGAGGAAACGTGATTTACACTTCTCTAAATTAGCTTATACGAGTATTTTAACCAAATATTATAACATCCCATGTTCGCACATTTTTCATTTAGGTTATTTTCTCCTTTTTTCGAAAGAACCATTATCGTTTATATACTTTTTTCTAACCAATTATATTACTTACTTATAAGATACAATATTTTTAAATAACAAATATAGTAGTTTATGCAACTGTCATATAATTAAAACACTCGTTACTATTATGAAACTCGCTGCGCTCGTTTCATAAACTCACACTCGTGTTTTAATACCCGTGTTATATGCAGTTGCATACACTACTTTATCTACACTAAAAAGCTGCGCGCGCAGGGCCAATCAGGAGGATGTTATAATGAGATTTTACGATATCGATGTGGATATTATAACATCATGTGAAATTGCTTAAATGTTGTCTGCGCTATAACAGTAGTCATTATAAGTCAAGTACTGTGTTAGGTTTTAAGTATTTTAATGGTATTTGTTTTTTAAAAATAAGTATTTAATTTGACTCTGATATTAATCGATTATTTATTTTGATTTGGAGACTTTGATTTGACTACCTAGTCGGTTGAAGTACTACCCGACTTAAAATTGGAAGGGGAAAAAGCATGGCCGGAGAGGAGCGAAAGAAAGTCGGCAGTCTGTTCGGTGAAGCGGTGCGATGTGCACCTCCAGAGTTTACACTGTTACTCTGCCCAAATTCATATAAGTTTTATATTAGTGTGATTTGGTTTATAAGTGACATTAAAAGGAAGTATTGATACTGTACGAAGTAAAACAATAAACCAATGATTTCAAAGATATGGAGTTTTACTACAAATCAGAAGCGGGACCAAGACCAACGTGCCATATGCGGACCATGATCAACGCGGAGTACCCGAGCCTGAGTATGTTCCGTCTGCAGAGCTAACTGTGAGTTTGTTCCTTTATGATATCTACGAAGTCAAGAGCTCTTTTATGCCTAACAAACTACATAATCATCGACAGCTGGCTGTAGGCAAACGTCCCATACCTATGTCTATCGGCGCTTAATAAAAGTGAAGGCATTATAACATTATATAATAGCGTATTTGACATAACTGTCAGAAATAAATTTATACAATTACAGTATTAAGTAGCGGGTACTTTAAAATGTTAAGTGCGCCTTCAAAATAAATACATCTTGGACCCTTTTGCTGGCTTTTGCAATTTTTTTTCAGATGGTTAAATAAACGTATGTGTAATTTATAAATACTCAGTTGGGACAAGTTTTTAAAACCTAAAAAAAATGTACTGGTGCCTAGGCTTGTCGCAGTAATCTATTGCAGTATTTTTTTTTTTTTTGCTTGTAAAAATTTGTTTCATGGGTTATTGTCATTATTATTAAACAAAAAACAATGAACGTTAAAGTTCCAATCTACCTGCAAGTATTAGATATGTGACGAAATCAACAAAGATTACATTATATTTTTGAATCTGTAAATTTTAATGCAAAATTGATAGACTAAATAAAAATACAACTTAAACATAACTGTAGATAAAGATACCAATGTTTTAGTCATGGCAGTTTCAAATATTCCAGTATTTTATGAAATATTTATAGAATATAAGTAACAAACAAGTTACAAGAAATGACTAGACATTCTTATACTAGTTAGACAGTTTTATACTAGTCGGTGTCAATGGAATCACGATAAATTTGCGATAATGTTTTCAGTTGAATAAATAAATTTAATTCGTCAAATACAATCAATGAATTTGCAAAACATTGTTTTGTCTGTATATATTAACATCGTGTAAAATATTTTTATGGTAATTATTGATATGTTGCCATGATTTGAATATTAATGTGAACTTCACATAACAATAAAGGAAAGCAAATTTCTGTTGCTTACTGTGTCAGTGCGACAAATAGTCTTTGTTCTTCAGGCAATTAAAACTAATTCAACAGTTTTTCCTAGCGACATGCAAGATTTTGTTTCAAACATACATAATCAATGTGTAAATTAAGGTAGCTACACAAAGATTTAAACTTCCACAGTGACTAGACAGATATATTCATGTCTTACAACGTAAAATTGAGTACCTAACAGTAATCCATACTAAAGTTGGCAATTTATAATGTTCATTAATTGATTTAATTGTGTAAATGTATAGTTAATAAAAGAAAATGTAGAGCAGTGACTTAATTATTTTTAATGCAAAAATGGAACTGGTTTGCATTTCGGTTGGGATATACCATTTTTAATTTCATATTGCAATGGAATTACAGTATCTCATGGAAAAAATGCAGGTTTACTGGTATGTTAATTTTGTTTACAGATATTCCTGATACGAAAATGGAACAGGCTCGTATCACACGTATAGTTTCATATTTGTTATGCAAGAATGGAATAGGCTTGCAATATGGATATTTTTCTACCGTATGAATGGAATGGGCATACAGTATATAAAAAAAAAACAAAAACAAATATGGGTCTGCGGAAACGGAATGGATTACGCAGCAATGGATAAATAAATAAATAATGATTTTATTCAAGTATAACAGACTCAATATTTAGAGAAAAAAAAAACAAGTTATCAGCGACAATAGCGGCCGGGTGATACGGTGCGGCCGGGCGATATAGTTCTTCTGTGCGGGCAGCTGAAACGGGTGATAGCGTGTGACTAAGGGACACGACGCGGTTGGGCATCTGGAGCAGTTGGCGCCTGGAGCAAGCTGGACGCCTGAATCAAGCTTGGTGCCTCGAGCAGACTGGGCGCCTGGAGCAGGCTGGGCGCCTAAAGCGGCTGGGTGCCTGGAGCAGCTGGGTGGTGCCTGGAGCAGCTGGATGGTGCTTGGAGCAGCTGGATGTTGCCTGGAGCAGCTGAGTGGTGCCTGGAGCAGCTGGGCGCCTCGAGCAGCTGAGCGCCTCCAACAAGCTGGGCGCCTACAACAAGATGGGTGCCTCCAACAAGCTGGGCGCCTCCAACAAGCTGGGCGCCTCCAACAAGCTGGGCGCCTCCAACAAGCTGGGCGCCTCCAACAAGCTGGGCGCCTCCAACAAGCTGGGCGCCTCCAACAAGCTGGGCGCCTCCAACAAGATGGGCGCCTCCAACAAGCTGGGCGCCTACAACAAGCTGGCGCCTGTGGAAGCTGGCGCCTGTGGCAGCTGGCGCCTGTGGCAGCTGGCGCCTGTGGCAGCTGGCGCCTGTGGCAGCTGGCGCCTGTGGCAGCTGGCGCCTGTGGCAGCTGGCGCCTGTGGCAGCTGGCGCCTGTGGCAGCTGGCGCCTGTGGCAGCTGGCGCCTGTGGCAGCTGGCGCCTGTGGCAGCTGGCGCCTGTGGCAGCTGGGCGTCGATGGCCGGCGGTCATCGGGGCGCTAAAGCGCCACAGCGACAGTGTGACGCTGGGGGCTCCAAACAATATCCGCATGTCGCACGGTGACTCACCTCACCGTAGACGGCATTCGGTCTCGACTTGCCTGTCCTACGACCATTAAATCACGCGCCGAAACATACAAAAAGTGATTCCAAAAGTGATACCAAAAGTGATACCAAAAGTGATACCAAAAAGTGATACAAAACGTGATAAAAAGAGTGATACAAAAGTGATGAAATTAGCGAAAGCAATTTTACTACAAACATTTAAAAATACATACTTAAAGATCTATATTTTATAAGAACGAAATTGCTTTGCATTGCGAATTGATTTCAGCCGTGTGAATGGAATTGGAATACGGCTAGTAAGAAAAATATATATGTTTGTTGCGATAAAGGAATGGAATACGGAGCAACACAATTGATTTATTTATAAATAATTTGATTGATTCGCAATGTAGAAGTAACCAAATACAGTGTATTGATAAAATTTAAGTTTTTCAAATATAACTTGTATTAAAATGTTATATTTTCACTGTTACATCGATCGATTAATTATAAAATCTATATTTTAAGAATGGAATACTTTGTATTGCAAATCGATTTCTAACAAATGAATGAAATTTAAATACGGCGAGTAAGAAAAAGAAATGTTTGCCGCGATAAAGGAATGGAAAACGCAGCAACATAATTGATTGTACCTATAAATTATTTTCAAAGATATTGGATTTGCAATGTAAAAGTAACTAAAAACACCGTATGGATGAAATTTTTCAATATGATTTGACAGTTTCTGTATATAAGTTTGATGTTTTTCACCATTTAAAGTAGACTAAACTCATTGTCATGGTTTTGTTTTCATCAGTTGCATCTTTCTTTCGCTTTTGACTGGCCATGTGTTAGGTTCTCCTGGCAACGTGCATGAGGACATGCACGGGGTCAGGACGGACGAGTGTTAGGTTTTAAGTATTTTAATGGTATTTGTTTTTTAAAAATAAGTATTTAATTTGACTCTGATATTAATCGATTATTTATTTTGATTTGGAGACTTTGATTTGACTACCTAGTCGGTTGAAGTACTACCCGACTTAAAATTGGAAGGGGAAAAAGCATGGCCGGAGAGGAGCGAAAGAAAGTCGGCAGTCTGTTCGGTGAAGCGGTGCGATGTGCACCTCCAGAGTTTACACTGTTACTCTGCCCAAATTCATATAAGTTTTATATTAGTGTGATTTGGTTTATAAGTGACATTAAAAGGAAGTATTGATACTGTACGAAGTAAAACAATAAACCAATGATTTCAAAGATATGGAGTTTTACTACAATTGGAAACATAAGTAGAATGTTACAACATTAGTGTAGATAAAATATTTTACGTAATCAAGAAAAACTATGTAGAATCAGTTGAGCATAGTAGTTGTGCCTTGGGTCGGGAAGGGTAGAAACATAGACATCCGACTAGTAGTGACTTTATTTTACACTAACTAAAGATTAACAGTTAAGTAGGCATAGTTTCAAAAATATATATTAGAATTCTAAGCAGTGGTCAACCGACACTGGTCCATTATGCTTCTACTATCGTAAGATCTTGTCAAGCAAAGTTATAAGCATTATCATCAGCAACTTGTATAAGGTGAAAATTAATATGCTACTAGAATGACAACTGGCTTTCAAGGGACGTCGCATTCAAATACATCATATAATTTAAAACTACCAAGGTAAAATCAATTCCATAAAACATACTTAAACGCATCCAAATACTACATCATAGAATTGAATTTATAAGTTGCAAGGTTCAACGCAATCAATTTATCAAACTTAGTTCGAAGCGTAGTAAAATATTCGCCGTTACAGCTGCGATATAAACTCGAGTACTCTCAACGCGTAACCACAACTGCGCCGTTAGAAAGCGAACTAACGACGTTACAACGTTGCCACTAACGAGTTCTCCGTATTACGTCGCTACGTTGTAGCTTACGTTTTGAGGTCAGCGTTAGGTACACAGTTTATGCCCTCACATTGTAGCTTTTAAGCCCGACGGGTTGAGTTGTCAAATTGCAGTAATTTTCATTTTACAATGTAGATTGTAGATGATGTAATACTAGTGATACTCGTACATAGCCGTTTCTGTTCGAATTTTCAAAATTTTATTTTGTGTTACCTACCCAGCAATTTCCCAATATGGTTAACAGTAACAGTCTTTTTAATAGTCTACTGCAGGACGTAGGTCTACCCACGAATGGTGATTGGGCCATATCCACCACGCTGGCCCAGTGCGGGTTGGTGGATTCACATACGCTATCGAATTTCTTCTACGGACGTATGCAGGTTTCCTCATAATGTTTTCTTTCACCGAAAACCCAGTGGTGTGAAATTTCGTACACAAATTCCGAAGAACTCATTGGTACGGGGTCGGGATTTGAACCCACGTACTCACGATTGTAAGGCCGTAACAGTAGGTAACCTATATTAGTTTGACTAAGTGTTTGTCAGTAATAACCGAAGTTGAGCAACGTTTGTCATGGTCAGTCTTTGGATGGGTGACCGTGGGTGACATTCACAACTGATCGTTTGTTTACCGAGCTTTACAATAAGACAGTAATCAGCCCTGGATATTCAAATCACCAAAATAACATCTATCAATACTATTAAAATAATAATTAATTATTTTTTGCCAAAAATGGCATAACCGACTTTAATCGTGTGCAGAGTAACGAATAGTTCACAAGAATCGAGGTTTCATCGATGTAGTGATTTTTATATTAAGTAATGTTGATTTTTAAAAACAACAGCAAATTTTTTGATAGCATTTTGATAGCATCTATCTAAAATCTAAATCAATTTACACACCTTTAAAGTGTGATCTAACAAGCAAAAAAGAATCGTCAAAATCGGTCCATAATTACCGGAGTAGTCGCATAACAAAAGTAATATTCAGTCGAATTGAGAACCTCATTTTTTTAAGTCGTTTACAAATAAAGTAAATTTCAAAAACGTATTTCATATCTGTGAGACGCGAAACAATGAGATAACGAATATTTATGGCCGTAACGGGACCCACTGCGTAACCTAATTAATGCTACGAGAATGCTACGGAGCCTGCTACGAAATGCTACGGCGTAGTGGTGCTACGAGTACAATTATTAGTTAAGTCATAACTCTAAACACTCCGTATTACGAGTACGTAGAGCTAAAATAATTTGTTTGTTTTTTTAATCTTATTCAGTGGTCTCAAACCTACCATTGTTCGGTATTTGTGCTTGTCCTTTCGTAATCCCAAAATGAAAATAGACTATTTTGTGGTTATCAGACTTCACGTCCGCTAATGGTGATCACAAATCATTATCAAATCAGCTTGATATTTTGTCCTTACGTCTGAGCAGTTCAGACGCTTGTTAAATTTTCACGCATGTCCGCGTGAAGGGCGCTGGCTCAGGTGGGGTGGCGCGCCACGGGGGCAAGGGTGCGCAAACATGGAGTTATGATTTTTAAACCCTTTTAAGTGTAGCGTAGAACAAGATTATCGCTTTCACGGTCCCCTTGCAAAGGCTAAAATTGACCCAAGTTTTTTTTTTTTTTATTTATTTATCCTTGATATAACATACATAGGTACAATTAAAAAGTACTGCCAAACAGCGAAGCGGTTTGTAGGCAGGATAGCTCTCACATTAGGTACTTAGTAACTATGTACAAGCAGATAATATAAATTATACATTCTCGTGTTATTATTATGGGTACATGTGGACAATGTAATGTCAGTATCAATTAACCATTAACACATTTTGTTTTTATAATCTATAATTTGATACAAATGTTTGCTTTCTAATGTGTTAATCTTCATCGTTTAAATTATCTAACATAAGTTTCTTTAACATTTTTTTAAAGCTAAATTTAGTTTGAAATGATTTCTCAAAATTTTCCGGTAAGTTATTGCATAATCTAGGTATAATCCACTGTCTAGTACGCTTACCATAATAATTTTTATATTTGTATTGCAATTCCAGTTGGGACTTAGCAGCTTTACGGGTTATTTTCTGAAATAATCTAACCGGTTTAAATGTGTTATTTTGAAATTGTTGTAATAATAATAGAAAATCCACTTTTTTTTGACTGGTTGGATTTTACAAATTTGAATAATTTATTATATTCCTTATTCAACGATTTCTTTGTTCTTTTGCAAACTAATCTTTTCATAATTCTAATTTGAAAATTTTGGATTGGTTGTAAGTATGTTGGAAACGTAAGTCCATAGCAGCTAAGTCCATAACTGATAATAGCATCGACCAGCGCATGATATACATTGTATAATGTGCCACGATTTAAGATATTAGCTAGATGATAAAACTTTCCTAATATTATTCTAAGTTTTGTACAAATACTATTAATATGGAAGTTCCATGATAAGTTATTATCAATTGTAAGGCCTAAATATTTAATAATAATATAAGTTCTGATGGTTTATGTCATTCAGATCCCAAGTGTAATAAGTATTTTCTACTCTGGTCGTTATTAATCAATATTTTTCAAGGTCACTTGCTGTCAATCAATTTATGGTATCTGCCTTATAAATAAATAAATTCATTTTCTAATTCAATCTCAAACTGTGATTAATTTTTTGTTGTCGTAGCCAAGTTCTCTATACAAATCTTCTATCAAAAAATCTATAAAAATTAGTGATGACAAAAAAGCATGCAGCTTGGCTGTGTACGTAAGTACATATGTGGATTATTTTTAGACCTGCACTGTTCTGGGGATAATCTAGTGTTTAGGCTGGTTAACTTTGTTTTAGACCACATTTTTAACCGATTTGAAGCAAAATTACCATTGTTTACTTTTCATATAGTAGTTTAAGTAGTTACTGTACTGTATACCTTATGATTTAAATATTTTGTTGTTATTAAAAAATCACTTCCCACAGTAAAAAACTAAAATAGTTTGCGAAAGTTTTTTAACAGAATATAATAATTAAATTGTACGATCAAGTTTAGCTACCCCAGTGGTTACCGCCTCCACCCCAAGGATCTTACAAGGTTTTACTCCACTCGATACTTACAAGGTTTTTCGGTAATTACCACTTGTAACATTACTCTTTCATAATTATAATTATGTTAAAATGGTCTGTTCCTTACTTAATCGCAATTTTCTCCTAATTACACTAATGACTTGGCCTCGATTATTTTATGTAAAATTACGCTATTTTGTAGAACATTACTAAAAGCTTCTTTACCAATTAAGAGGAAACGTAATTTACACTTCTTTGAATTAGCTTATATTTTGAATAAATTTAATAACATCCCGGTTTTGCACATTTTTCATTTTGGTTATTTTCTCCTTTTTTCGAAAGAACCATTATCGTTTATATACTTTTTTCTAACCAATTATATTACTTACTTATAATATACAATATTTTTAAATAACAAATAAATATTTTACGTAATCAAGAAAAACTATGTAGAATCAGTTGAGCATAGTAGTTGTGCCTTGGGTCGGGAAGGGTAGAAACATAGACACCCAACTAGTAGTGACTTTATTTTACACTAACTAAAGATTAACAGTTAAGTAGGCATAGTTTCAAAAATATATATTAGAATCCTACGCAGTGGTCAACCGACACTGGTCTATTATGCCTCTACTATCGTAAGATCTTGTCAAGCAAAGTTATAAGCATTGTCATCAGCAAGTTGTAAAAGGCGATAACTGGCTTTCAAGGGACGTCGCATTCAAATACATCATAAAATTTAAAACTACCAAGGTAAAATCAATTCCATAAAACATACTTAAACGCATCCAAATATTACATCATAGAATTGAATTTACAAGTTGCAAGGTTCACGAAATTAATTTATCAAACTTAGTTCGAAGCGTAGTAAAATACCCGCAGTTACAGCTGCGATATAAACTCGAGTACTCTCAACTCGAAACCACAACTGCGCCGTTAGAAAGCGAACTAACGACGTTACAACGTTGCCACTAACGAGTTCTCCGTATTACGTCGCTACGTTGTAGCTTACGTTTTGAGGTCAGCGTTAGGTACACAGTTTATGCCCTCACATTGTAGCTTTTAAGCCCGACGGGTTGAGTTGTCAAATTGTCAATAATTTTTATATTTGTATTGCAATTCCAGTTGGGACTTAGCAGCTTTACGGGTTATTTTCTGAAATAATCTAACCGGTTTAAATGTGTTATTTTGAAATTGTTGTAATAATAATAGAAAATCCACTTTTTTTTTGACTGGTTGGATTTTACAAATTTGAATAATTTATTATATTCCTTATTCAACGATTTCTTTGTTCTTTTGCAAACTAATCTTTTCATAATTCTAATTTGAAAATTTTGGATTGGTTGTAAGTATGTTGGAAACGTAAGTCCATAGCAGCTAAGTCCATAACTGATAATAGCATCGACCAGCGCATGATATACATTGTATAATGTGCCACGATTTAAGATATTAGCTAGATGATAAAACTTTCCTAATATTATTCTAAGTTTTGTACAAATACTATTAATATGGAAGTTCCATGATAAGTTATTATCAATTGTAAGGCCTAAATATTTAATAATAATATAAGTTCTGATGGTTTATGTCATTCAGATCCCAAGTGTAATAAGTATTTTCTACTCTGGTCGTTATTAATCAATATTTTTCAAGGTCACTTGCTGTCAATCAATTTATGGTATCTGCCTATAACATTTATTTCTTATTATTTGTATTTTATATCATAAAATACCTACTATAATTAAATTTGTCTTAGATGTGGCTTTTGGTGAAAAATAAGTTGGGCCGAAAAAAAAGCGAACCAAGAGTTCAGAAACCAGAGCGCTGGACATGGTAAAAGAGTATGTGGTCAAACGCAAACCTATTAGAAGAATTCTGACTATGATTAAAAATAGATGTCACCTTATACGACATGACAATCTAATGAAAGTATTAATAGAAAGAAAAAGAAGATTGAAGGAAGAGGACCAATTTAAAGAGAAGGTAGATGCCATGTCGTACTGGGAGGTGAAAACACTGGAGGAACTTCCATATTTTAAATACATACTTATATATATAGTACCTAAATAGTAATTATGCAAGTTGCTGTATATGTGCGAATGAATCTGAAATCTTACAGAATGATGGGTGAAGGTCAACAACGACCCACTCGTCACAAAAACAGACTCATGCCTGTCGAACACTCTCTCACGAAATCCGAGAATCTAACTCACGTCATGGGCACATCAGTATATAACAGACTTCCCAAGGACGTGATAGAGGCAGCGAATCTAATTACTTTCAGGGCAAGGTTAAAACGCTGGCTTGTCAGTCAGGCGTTCTACGACATAGACAAAGAATTTCTGACCCTAAAGGTGACATTATAAATAGACATTACTATTAAGTATACATGTTTATTTTGTTTTTGACTTATTGTATCTCATTTTTATATTATTGAATTATTTGACATTTCTTTTAATTATTTGTACTAAGTTGTCTAATTTAAATTGCATTTTTTTGTTTTGTTATAATTGACGTATACATGTTTGTACCAATAAATGAGTATGAGTATGAGTAAAAGATGTAACTTTTATAATTATATTTTAAAATAACTACTCGTAGATGTGCCATATTTGTCAAAATCAAAAGTCAAAGTCAAAATATTCGTTTTGCGGAGACATGGGTAACATGTAGGTGTCAAATAAGATACATTATTATGTGCACCATGCTCTAGCATTAGGGAATGCAAAATTATCATTCTTGATTTTATATGTAGGTATTAATAATATTATCATATCTATACATTAATAATATTGTGAGATTATATCATGCATTATATTTGCACAAAGATTTGTCATTTAAAAACTCATTTATCGCTTATTTACGTCGACAATACAATTTAAAAGATTAACAAAATCATTCGCTAAAGCAACAAGAGCACCCTTTGACCGGATTAGCCAGCAGTGAAGAGCAGAGTATACGTCCCGGGCCCAGCACGGGTCGGTTCCGGCCCGGTTGGCTCGGTTAAACAAATACACAGCTTCGTGACCCGTGAGCCTCGTAGAGAGCTATCGATTACTCAGGGCTTTTAGTCCTCGACCCAAAACGAAGGGTTTTATAAGTATGACGCGTGTGGTTTTGTGTACCTAGTATACAGGGTTATTTCTAATCAATTAGCATCCTCTTAGAGGCTCATTATGTAAATCAAAACTAACAACTTTTGTTATGCGACTTGTGTCAAAACTAAAAAAAAAATGTTGTTCCATTGAAAAGTATCGTTCACATGCAACAAAATATAGAACAAATAATCTGCGACTTTTGTCAGAACTCAATTTTTTTTGAGTTCTGATATGTGACAGAACAAAAGTTGTTAGTTTTGATGTACAGAATAAGACCCTAAATGAAGCTAAATCATTAGAAATAACCCTAAAAAAATATCAAGCTGATTTGAAAATGATGTGATCACCATTAGCGGACGTGAAGTCTGATCACCACACAAATAGCATATATTTTTCATTGTGGGATTACTGTGGGACAAGCACAAAATCATCAAAAAATGCCGAATATAATTTGTGCAATTGTGTGTCTCCCATAGAAGCGCTCAAAGCGTAGTATGCCTAGGTGTTTTTCAAGGATCGCCGAATTAAGCAACGTTCTGGACGGTGAGCCTTCGGATGGGTGACCGCGAGTGGCATGTACTTACAAATAAACACTCCTTTGCCTCGGATGACACGTTATCCTTACTAATATTATAAATCCGAAAAGTTTGTTGGTTTGTTGGTTTGTTACTCCATCACGCACCAACGGAACAACGGATTGACTTGATTTTTGGCATGGACATAGTTTAAAAGGCGGAAGGAGCTTTAGGATACTTTTTATCTTGAAAAATTGCATAGTTCCTGTAGGACAGGACAAAAACCATCGAAAGCGAAACTGTCGCCACTATCACAAAGACGCTAAGTGATTAATTCCTCTATGACGCTAATATGGACTAACGAATCGTCACAGCCAAACGTAATTGGATGACAGGTGACTTTTATAAATCACAAGTAGCATGGCAAGGGGACAATTTGTTTTTCCATCATTATATCCCCTTGAAGAGGAAATAAAGTATGGATTGAAAATGACAACTGACATTAAAATTGGATAAAATGTTATTTTACCTCTGCATGCTACATGTTACTATGACGTTTAATACCAGGCCGTCATTTTGTCTGACATTTAAAATATTTTTAAATCTTCTATCATTAGAGGTTTAACATGTTTCTTTATTCTACCTTTATGGTATACATCATACTTTAATATTATCAATCCGAAAAGTTTGTTGGTTTGTTCCTCTTTGACGCAGCAACGGACCAAAAGATTGACCTGATTTTTGGTATGGATACCTTTGGTTTAAAAGACAAAGTGATAATAGGATACTTTTTTATCTCGAGAAAATTCGTGATTCCCATGGGATAGGACAATAACTGTTTCTCAGCAATGGAGCAACGGATTGACTTGATATTTGGGGTGGGTATAGTTTGGAAGACGGAAAGTGACATAGGATACTTTCCATCGCGAAAAAATTGTGGTTCCCGTAGGACTTAACAATAATTTTTCTCAGCAACGGAGCAACTTGCCTTGGCTTATTGCATGAATATAGTTTGAAAGACGAAAAGTGACATAACAGGCCACTTTTTATCGCAAAAACTTTAACAGTTCCCGTAGGATAGGATAAAAACTAAGTGAGCGGGCTGCGGTAGCAGCCGTCTAAGCGCGAGAAATAACCTGTCATGGCAAGTTTAGGACGTTCCTACATTTTTCGCACTCCTTCGCGGCACTCAACAGAGCTAGCCCAGACTCGGGCTCCATAACGGAGCTTGCGCTCTCGCCATAATGACGGAGTGTTTCGGAGCACAAGACACATCGTCATCCACCACTCTGGACTAACCAGTACTGAACGTCAGACAGCATTCCAACGCCCTGGTCCCAGTGCAGCGGGTCAGTCATAGTAGCCCAGCGCCTGCCTCTTCAACTGCAGAGGGCAGTGAGAACGGCCATCGCGATACCGACACCTCTCTTCCCCTGCAGCCCCACTGCGTCTGCCAACACGTTGACGGCCTAGCGGAAGGTAGGGTAGGTGGCGGCACCCACACCACCAGTTCCATATATCCCTCCGCGGCCCCTAATCCGCGGCTGTCATATCAGAGTCCAGGAAGCAGCCTTGCTTTATGAAACTGAGAAGGGTTATTCCCAGCAAGTAACTGGAGATAGAGAGACAGAAAAGAAGCCACACCCAGCGCAGCAGGAGGAGCTGGAGTTCATATGCCTGGCAGACGGAGCAGCACTAGAGCAAAATCTTAACCGAGAAATTAACATATTTACAGACGGCAGCAAAGTTAAAGGGAAAGTTGGGGCGGCATTATCCATTTGGGATGATGCCACTGAGATCAGTACCCGCAAGCTGAAATTGGCCGATTGGTGCTCCGTGTACCAGGCCGAGTTATTGACACTTCTTGAGGCTACCGAAAAAGCAAAAATCTTTTGTGACTCCAGGTCTGCACTGGAAACGGTAGTTGGCGTATCTTCCCTCCGTCCCTTAGCAGTAAATTCAAAGCTAACATAAAGTTGCTACACGCACAAAATAAAATAGTGAAACTTTATTGGATTAAAGCACACGCGGGGATGGAGGGAAATGAGAGAGCGGACCAGCTAGCAAAGGAAGCAGCACTGCACTCGAAGTGCAGACCTATTTACGATAACTGCCCCGTTTCATTCGTCAAGCGAGAAATCCGAAAGGACTCTCTTGACGAGTGGAACCGGCGTTATCAGGATGGCCACACAGCGGCGGCAACCAAAACATATTTTCCGGATGCAAGGGCGGCATACAAGATCGTAAGAGAAATAGCACCAGTGGGAATCATAACTCAAGTGCTGACGGGGCATGGTGGGTTTTCCCAATACTTACATCGATTTAAGTTGAGGGAAAGCCCACCGTGCATCTGTGAACCCACAAAAGAGGAGACTCATGTGCAGTGGCACATAATCTTGGAATGCCCAGTTTATGGAAAGCAGAGATTTTATTTAGAACAAAAAATTGGAATTAATCTAACACGTAAAAACCTTAGAAACAAATTTATCGATTTTTGCACAAATATTTGTAAAAAAGCAATAATTAGGAACAAGTAGGTAATGTTTATTATAACTGCAAACAGCCAAAAACATTGAAATATAGGTATAGTTTTTATTCATTTGTAATTAAGACCCCTGACCCTTGCATATACACTCCAACCTTGCATTCCTTTAAGGTATTTTGATATTTGTCGGTTAGGTTATTAGGTTTCGCAGCCGACATAAACATAAGCCAAAATCAAAATATAACGCGGGCGAAGCCGCGGGTAAAAGCTAGTATTATTTATAAGTCCAGGTTGTTTTAGCCGTTTTAGCTATGTCAGCTATCCTTTGATGATCAGCCTTCAGGCAGCTCACGTCTTAAACTATGTGTCGTAAAATCTTAAGCCTTCTGCAGAAATATCTACGCCAATCATTTTATAATATTTTTTTATTCCACAATACTCTTGACACTACTCTTGACAGGTTCTATCACCTAATGTGTAGTAGCACTAATAACGGGGTTATTTTCTTTGTATACTGACGTATTTCTTATGTATCGCATATAACTTTCAAGTATTTTTTAAAGAAAGTCTTGTAAATAATATTTCTTGATACAATATTACAACAAAAGTTAATATTGGCTGATCAAAAATCAACCCAAGTTCAACAAAATTTTCCTCTGAATCTTTTTCCAACTTATTCTTTCCTGATTTTTTAAAATATAAACAAAGTCAAAGCACACGGTTGCTTATAGCCCGGGGCAGTTAACAAACTTCGACCATTGTGTTGGAAGCTGTACCAAGTACCCACTTGCCTTTGTTGAACATTGTAAAATTTGTTCGGAAAAGTAAAAAGTGAATAGGGATGTTTACTAGGTATAAAAATCATTATTATAATTAGTCCGTCAGATTTAAAAAAAATATTGGACACATATTTTTTTCTTTTGTCAATAAAACAATCAGTGACAAAGTTAAATCTTGTCAAAGTTTGAGAGTGGGGGGCTCGTGACGGCACTGGCCGGTACATTTGATAGCGGTTAGTGACGTCACGCGGAAATTTAACGGGTTATATCTTCATCATTTTTTGTTAAATTACCAAAAGAAAAATACGTGTCTAATATTTTTTGACAATCTATTTGACGGGGTAATTATATTTTTTTTAGTTAACAAGCCCATTAAGCTTTCATTTATTTTGGAAAATAAATGTTAATTATTTACCTACTCAATCGTCGGTTCAGCCATAGGACGTCCAATTCTGGATTTAGGACTACAGATATCCAATAGGACCGGTAGGAAGCGACTTGTATCCAGTGCGATGCTGCGGTCTTAATGAGCTTATCTGTTCTGTTCATGGGTGGACGTCCTGTGCTGCGCTTGATGGTAGGTACGTGGTCTCCACTCAATAACTTTTCGATCCCATCAGTCCTTAATCCTTCGTGTTATTATGTACTTTTATAACATATTTGCTCATAAAGTGGCTGTAATTACACCAATTTCAATATCGTAATGTATTTCATTACGCACTTGTGCGTTATTGTAATGTAAAACGCACGCTGCCACTGACTGCAGAACTTTGTGGTCTCGTTTCTCCTACTTTCACTCAAGAGAGTGAGAGACATTACGCACTTGTGCCGTATTGTAATGTAAAACGCACGATGCTACTTTTACTCAAAGTCAGAGTTTTATTAATTTCCTCGCAAATATGTTATAAAACGTCGTATGACATACGTGCGCTTTGAAAATTACCGCACTTATATCATAATGTACTATTCCCACTGCTATTTCAACTTAAAAACTAGCTGTTGTAAAAAATCTTAAAAAGACTGTCTTGTAAACAGGGTCTGATAATAAGACATTTGTACTCGTAATCAGGTTCACAGGTTGCCCTGATGCAGGCTCAGCCTGGTAGGGCAATCGACATAAATTTGTTTTATTAAGTAACCTTAGTTGTTAAATAAAAATATTTTCAGTTTTTCATTTTAATTTTGCCAATTAGCTGGAAACATCTCTAACTTTTATTCAACATTATCGATCTTTGTTGGATCTTCTCATTTCTGATACAATTTTGGAGAGCGACTCCAAGCGTAGCCTGCTATACAAATTGTTGGGCTAATTACTGAAAAGCCGTTCCATTTTTAACCGACTTCCAAAAAGGAGGAGGTTCTATGTTCATGTGCATGTATTTTTTTTGTGTATGTTTATCGATAATTTCGCCAATTGTGAACGGAATTATGAAACGGAAAAATTATTTTTTAGTTCAAAAGGGTATACTCTCAGGGTGGTCACATTTAAATTTTACAGATATCGGCTGCGCCATTTTTGATAAATCAATAATAATGTAAAGAATTCGAGAGAAATATTCGAATTTTGCACACAATGGAAGGCAGTTTTGCCATTTTTTGCGAAAAATAATTATTTTCAAGCTATTTATTTCAATAAAATTTATTGTGATAATACCATTACCACTAACCGCCAATCGAAGCGCAGAACTTTCATTAACGAGTTAGATTAATCCTTACATAGTATAAAATAAAGTCGCTATTTTCGTTTGTTTGTTTGTTTGTTTGTCTGTATGCTTAAATCTTTAAAACTACGCAACGGATTTTGATGCGGTTTTTTTTTAATGGATAGAGTGATTCAAGAGGAAGGTTTATATGTATAATACACCTGTGCGAAGCCGGGGCGGGTCGTCTAGTATACTTATAATTCATGCTTACATTACATACTAACAATGTAATGTTTTCACAATTTTAATTAAGCTATGAATCTTGTTTAATCAAGATATAATACTCAGTTTGTATCTAATCAGTTTTGAATTTCCAAACCGTCTAAATCTCCACATCTTCACTATCTCCCGGAATCCACACAAACGCTCGCCCTCATTAATTTCACTAATTACTACCAATAACAACTTCACCGCACCCTGAATACACCTTTAGCACCCCACTAGTAAATCAACAAGCAATTTTACATCTTATCACTGGAAAATTCGACTTAAAATTGCTTAAACATAGTTCAGTAAGCCAAGTTTGGTTAGAGCACAATGAATTTTAAGTATAGAGCATTAAATTTCACGTCAGGTTGCAGTCAACTCAAAGACAGTATGTCAATACCTGAATTCAAAACTAAACTCAAACTCCAAGAATTAAAGTAGAATTTTATATGAAACATGAGTTCAGATCGATGAGTCTACTAATTGTTTGATTTGCATTCGAAACACAGACGTATATTGTATAAGGGCGAGCGGCAATTACTTAAAACGGAGATCGTTAAGGACGGAGATACAATCTCGAAAAATGACCTCGTGTTGAAGGTCATCGGAGTATTGTAAAGTTCTTAATTTTTGTAGGTTTTTTTCTATTGTTTCTTGTCTATAAAATAGTTATGAGTAAATGATTTCTTAAATATTCCAAAAATGATGCCGCTTGTTTAGATATACTACTCTGTGTAAAAAGTATCGGGAATATGTCAATAAAAAGACCCGTGTAAAAGAGGTCGTTCTAATTTTTTTACTGCATGTCGGTAGCACTGTACTGATTTAGCGCGCAAAGTTTGAGCGGGATCTGTCATTTAATTTGTTTTAAACTACACTTTTTGTTGGTCATAGTTTTGAGTTCTCGGCGATTTTTACGAGCCGCGGTTTTTTGGGTTTCGGCTCGTTTTCGAGACGCCATTCTGAAGACTGTTGTCTTGTCTGCATGTCGTACTCATAAACCCATGTCTCGTCGCCAGTTATTATACGTTTCATAAAGGTCGGATCCGTAGAAGCTCGGGAAACCATGTCTTTAGCGACATGCTTTCGCTGCGCTTTTTGAACAAAATTGAGCTCTTTTGGAACTAGTCGAGCGGCGACGCGTTTCATGCCTAAAATGTCATTAAGAATGTTGTGGACGGACTTAAAAGATATGTTCACCTCACTAGCCAACTCTCTCAGACTCATACGTCGATTTTTGAGCACTATCTTCTTGATTCTGTCGATGTCTTCTTTGGTCGTAGCGGTTGAAGGTCTACCAGAACGAGGCAAGTCTACTACTACTTCTCGGCCTTCTTTAAAAGCCTTATACCATTCACAAGCCCTTGTTTTCGATATACACGATTCGCCGTAGGTACATCGCAACATTTTTAGTGATTCACCACATGAAGTATCATTCGAAACACAAAATTTAAGGCACACTCTTTGTTCAAAAATATTTTCCATTGTAAAAATCGCCGAGAACTCAAAACTATGACCAACAAAAAGTGTAGTTTAAAACAAATTAAATGACAGATCCCGCTCAAACTTTGCGCGCTAAATCAGTACAGTGCTACCAACATGCAGTAAAAAAATTAGAACGACCTCTTTTACACGGGTCTTTTTATTGACATATTCCCGATACTTTTTACACAGAGTAGTATATGTTGATTCAACGTTTCGTACTAATTTCATTCTTCTTCTTTTCGAGTCGATTTTGCGTGCTTAAAATTTTAAATTCCGGCCACCTCAATGGCTTTATCTGTTGCCTCATTTAGGTCCTGGGTGGTGCAGGACTTAGGGCATGCTGCACAGTTGGTCAGATGTGACATAGTCTGC
Organism: Hypomecis atomaria; assembly: GCA_964007245.1. Lineage (NCBI taxonomy): Eukaryota > Metazoa > Arthropoda > Insecta > Lepidoptera > Geometridae > Hypomecis > Hypomecis atomaria. Next base: position 449,977 of record OZ023285.1, on the reverse strand, counting down.
GGTCTTACGCCGCAGAGACATTCAGACTAATTTCATTGATTGCTGGCTGTATCAAAATGGTGAGACAACATCGCGAAAAAACCTTCAAATTGACAGTTTTTTCTTACTAATAAGTGATGTATATATTATCTGTCTTAAGGTTAACCCACAATTGCTCATCATACTAAGTGGAAACTGCAATAGAAAATATAATAATAGATCTTTAAGATTTGGAAGAGTGGCGGCATCTTAGATACAGCAATAGATTGCTTACGAGGAATACTTTAAACATATCCATTTTTTTGGAACTGAAATGAATAGTTCTTTTTTTCTTTTTTTATCTATAAGTTTTATTTTATTAAATCGGAATTCATGAAGTACTTAACTGTATACTTTATAAACTTATTGCAAAACTGCCTATTTGTAAGAATAAAAATGTGTACGAGAATGTACATACATAAGTATCTGATAAATATGCATGTAAAAGGTGCATTGTCAATTGTAGGCTAAGAGCCCATTCACACGAGGACGATTCGTCTTTTTTTTAACAGTAGCAATGCTTCTTTTTAAATGCCCATGTTCACACGCTTCATGAATCGTGAAAAATTACGGATTTGTCATTTTTACTGTATCGTCTTTTATAAATCACGTACGTCAAAAAACACGAATCTTGAAAATTTTGTGACAGATTGCTTGTGCCAACGTTCAACTAAGACTTAACTCAATCACTAAACAAATGTGAACATCAATTCTTGTTTTTTGACGAATCGTGAAAAAACACGATTTCGTATGCAATGTGAACGTCCATTCGTCATGACGCATTGTGTTTTTTTACGAATCGTCAATGACGTATACCGTGTGAATGCGCCCTTAGGTAATTGTTTTCAATAGGTCACTAGAGAAATAAAAACAACCTTTTGTTGTAACAATTTATTCGATCACTGACTTGATTTGATATTCATTTACGTACAACTAGATAGAATATACTCGAATATAAGAAGTAATATCTATTCATCTGATTAACGAAATCTCATTGTATTTGAAATAATAGTTTCAAAACAGATTACGTAAGTTTATAAATTGCTAAATATTTATACTGGCTGATGCTGAGTGTAGAGCTTTTCAGAAATATAATTATGTGCTCAGAATTATGAGCAACTTATAATAGTCGACTGGTTGAGGAGTATTACCCTATAATCGCGATAATTTATCAGCTGTTCCATTCGTATTTTCAAGTGTATATACGATTTTTTTCTACGGAAGAGCCGATTTTTTGTGGTAAACCCCAAGGTAATAGTTGTTTATATATACGAGTATACAATATACCTCTGAAAGTTCTTGCCCATGTCAAATCAACACCTAGTGTGTTGGTATATTTGCTTGTATGTCGTTCATAAATTATCGTAATACTACAATGATGTAGTTAAAACATGTTGTAATAAAAGGCTGAACAGTACATTGAATAAAAATTAATTACAGATTTGACTATTTCTGAAAGGTATCAAACTTTTATTATTTTTAGAAAATACTTTTTTCACATTTGAAATTATTTCAAATACAACGTTTGTACAAACAACCAGATAATTTGTATTACATTTGAAAAGCTTTTAACATTAAATTCTAACAAATTAATTTAAATAAAATCACAGCTGAAAATAACGTATTTAGTTCTACTCTAGATTAAATACATGTTAAAGTTATCATGATAATACAACTACATTAAGTTTAAACTATTTTCTAATACATTGCATGATAAGTACTAAAAGTTCGTGAATGAGTATGTATAGTGGTTATGTCTAGTATATCTAAATAACATTCATATTATGAATTTTATATTAAGCTACAACTATAATTCTAATCGTTAAATTACAATGAATACCTATGTAATGTTATATGAATATTAGATAATGATATAACATATTGTGTGAGAGACTGATGTTAAATTTTGTTGATTTCGCTTAAACCGTAACATAAGTGAGTAATGTCTGTAGTAGATACGAGTATATTGGAATTACAAAAAAAGATAGAGAAAACTAGAACGAAATAAATAAGTATATTTGTTTTTTTGATAATTAAGCTTGAAAGTTTTATCAAGTATTCCGTAAAACATGAACTATTGAATATTTTTTTAATTATAATGATAGTGCGACTACAATTTATTTGAAATTCGTTTAAAATATGTTATTTTATTTGACTGAGGTATATTTAAATATACGTACTATATAAACCACGTAATTTTAGATAATCTATGCTTTTTGTTATTTAATTAAATTTATAATGAATATCGTATTTATAATCTAAACGATGACTTATGTAAAGTGACTCATAAATAACATTATTATTTATAGTTATATTTAACCTAAATAGTGGTAACTAATGAAATATTACTTGAAAATCAGAAGGGCATTTTATAAAGTGAATAATATATCGACCCTTATCATGATTATGAGCTTTCAAAAAGTATTGTGTATTTTTTGACTATTACAATTACAAAAAAGTAATTTGCAATATAATTTATTGTTATTTTGGAATAGAAAATGAATGAAGTATTAAATCATCATTATTTTAAAGCTTCAATAAATACACTTTTATTACTCTATAGTTCACAAAAATATAAATCTACAATTTTAATTATGGTCTAGCAAAATAAAATGTACAGACAGCCTATTGGCTGTTTCCGAACTAGGCTAGTGCCTGTGTTTTGGAGAACAGCGGCCTCCCCACATAGTGATGCCATAATCATTACTATAGATTTTAAAGGTTGTTCTGCAAAAAATATAATAATATTGTTTGATTTAGCAAGACTGTCACTAACACGTTAATAGTTTTACATACTCTACGTGCCTTTCAGAGGCATATTTTCACACATATTATTTAAAAATCTATCACTCATATTTGTGTGGGCGTCATTTCACTATATTTACAAGCTTTGATTTATTATACACTTTTTTAACATATCATCTAAATTTAAATAACTAGCAATATTACTAATATATCTAATAATTTTACCATACTAAACTCTACAATTATTAATGATTATACTTCTTTTTTTTAAATCAAAAGTAATTTTTGTGTAAATCAATAATTGTTGTTACAAAATAATTAGTTCATAGAATTTTTAAAATTTTGCTTTAGTGAAAAGTGATTTTTGTAATAATAATACTCAAAAAGTAATACGCTAGATGTGTTGTAAAAAAAATAAAATTTTTTGCTAAATATGTAATACAGCGTATACTTATACGACTATTACTATAAATAATTGTAACGTTAAAATGTAGTGATGTAATAATATATATACTTATAGTACCATGAAAATTAATATTATAATAGTATTTATATTAAAATGGGATACGTGAAGATTTATTTTAATATCAAGAAGCACAAGTAAAAAACGTTGAAATTAAATAAAGCTGGAGTTAAAGCTGATAGCAAGTCAGTTCATATAACTTTAGCATATAGCTAGAAATAGAAAGACATAACACGAAATTTGATATTATAAATATGAGTAATTTGTTTTAAATATATATAAATTACGCAAAACTAAACGTAATAATATGAGATGAGTTTCTAAACATTTATAGACGCTAAACTAACGGACGGGTTTTGATCTATGAAGTTAATCTAACTGCAAACAAGCCAATGTAGGTAAGTAATGATTTGAAATAAGTACATATTTTCTAATGAAAAAATCTGTATAATACATAAGCTTGTTCAATTTTAAATACATCTTTGTGTTACATATTTATATATGATCCAATCAGAAATAATTAAATGTGGTAGGTACGTATATGAATTACTATGGTCGTGTTTGCAATTAAATTCACTAACGAATATCTGAAAAATAACAGTTTAATAAAATTATGCTATCCACATGACCAGACTAGATAAGCCACAAGAACTACGAAGAACAACAAAAAAGAAGAGAGTAAAACACACAGAGAGTTATATATTACATTAGTTAAAAGAAAGGTAATATAATAAGAATTAATAATGGTTTAGAAACAGTTAAACTAATCCAACTATATCGTTACAAATACAATTATAGTTGTGTGGTCTGTCAATAAAAAATAATATCTTTTATCATCAGCTTATAATGCTGGAATACCTGCATTCTGTTCAAAGTTAAATTGTTTATTTTTTAATCATTTTCGTTGTTAATTATTTTCACAGACATGTAGGGATCCTTTATCATGCAAACATCCAATTTAGATTTCATAGTGACATTCACATTCATCACTTTTGTATATTCAGAGATAATAAATCTTCCAAAAGGCAATTCTACAAAATATTACCGTATATAGTATATTTAAAAAAGTGAAATACTATAGATATGGTAATTTAAATAAGTTTATATTAAAAATGTGGTATAATAATCAATATTTATTAACCACGTTTAAAATTACCTTTATATATATGTATAATAGTGTGGTAAGTTATATTATAGTAATATAAAAATTATATATGTATGTATACTTACTCTAATGATATGTATTTGATCTGGCTTTTTTCTTATTGCTGATATAATTAGAATATAATATGTAATAGTAAAATTAATTAAATCACACGTAGTTTGGTTTCAATAGCATTTTCAAACTTTGGGTTTTTAAGTCATGAAAATCATGTTAAGAAACGCACTTCTAGTCTGAAATTTTGACTTAATCCAAAGTTCAAATTCGAATTCGCCATTAAACTAAGCGTGATTAAGTCACAAAAATACACCAAGCAACTCTAATACTTACTTAAATATTTATAAACATTACCACTTTGAGTTCACACGCTACTAAGTAATTGAATTTCGGGAGAATTTGACAAGAAAATTGACACTTAATTTACGAATATAATATACGAGAGACGATTATTTTTGACGACAACATCAAATTTGAAAATGACGAAGATGAGGACCGACAACAACACACTTTAATAACTGTAACAATATATAACCTAAAGTATGAATATGAAGTTATAAATCAGGACTAAATTGTTTACTGCTAGACATTGAAATTATCACAAAAATGTATCTCAGTATCGAAAATGATTTTGTGCGAAGAGATATGTAAGTAGTGAGATATTTTGTGCTTTCAATATTTTCTACAGGTCATATTTTATGTTTTTTTCCACAATTTGACTATTGTACTCTGCAGGCTAGCGATATATTCCTTTAAAAATAATCAAAATTCAATAAATGCACTGGATTTATAGACAAAATAAAATATAAACACAAATTGTTGTACTAGCTGCGATCCAAACATTTTCAGCGCTCTCGTTTATCAATTAATTAATAATAAGTTTTAACAAATATTTTTACACAATAATTGCTTTTTTACTTTATACAATCTTTCAATTGACATGTCGGGCATCATTTTTCTTGTACAATTACTTTATATTAAAATATTTTAAATTAACTCAATTGCTTAGTCATCTGCAAAATAAATGAGGATTCGGTAGGATGAATGTAGATATTTGTGTATGTAATGTAGAACTTTTGAAAAGTTTTCAAAATGAAATTTTGATATCAATTTTTTTTTCTTCTATGGAGTATTTTGATAAATCTAGTTTAAACGTAGTCCTTACAAAAAAACACAATATTAAATTAACACAAAACTATTCTGCTTAATCATCTCATAATCTAACTTTTTGTTTTTTTGAGGTAATGTAGATTATTGTACGTACTGCGTTATAGCAATTAAAATGCTACAATCTTGGTTTAAAAACTGATATATTTCGGAAAGATTTATCACACAATTTCACCCCACCGAACTATATGTATCTCGTAATAAGACACCGATGACATTTGACAGACCATGTAATATAATAGCCACTATAATGTATATGATAATAATAGTGTGAATATTACTTTATATAATTGCACACCAATTACTGTACATTACGACAAAAATACACTTTTAATATTACATATCTTAGGCTACGGTGAATCAAAAGATTCTGATATGTATCGTTACTTGGTTGCAACTCTATCACAAGTTGACCTTATCTCTAATTGATATATTAATTGATATCATGTCTAATTGATATGAAGCGATATAATATCTTATATGCTAATATTGCTGATATAGCATAGGAAGAAATTTCCTAAAATATGACGTATAGCTTCTGATATTTATGTACGCGTATTATACATACGCAGGTGTTCTACTTTCATTACAACTACTTAAAATTAAAAATCGAAACTTTAACATTCCGATTTTTAAAGGTGACGCTAATTTTACTAAGCTAGTCACATTATTCATAATTGTTAATGACGCATGATAATTTACTAAGATCTTGATACAACTTTAGTTGATTAGGTTTATAAGTGCCAAGATTTGAAATAAATATTTTATCTTAGGCCTTAAAAAAGTTGTGCATGTTGACTTAAGGCTTAATTGTACTCATACCAGTAAATAAATTACAATATGGTGCAATATATACTCTTACTTATAACTCACAGCTACTGAGTTGATGAAACAAGAAGTCAGTCTACGCAGCTCTATGACATTTTAATCTTTCCCGTTATTAGTGAGCCCACCTTTCTTTGCACCAGACTGTAGGTACATTTTTAGTATAGCCTTAAATTAATTTACAATGATATTGAAACATATTTTCAAACATGATGCACTATACATTACAATGATACATTTATAAGTACATACTTATTTATAATTAACTGGTTATAATTTAATTCTGATGTCATGTTGGTCTTACTCACACATTGGTTCATAAAGTTTTCATATCAGATTAAAAAATGTATATACTAAGTGAAGGCATAACAATAGTTATATTAGTTTTATAGAACAATACAAGATCAACAAGAAAACAGCAAGACCGATAGCGACGTCGCGCCTCGAACCTACGCTCTTATACCAATAACATAGCAATACCACCGTATTGCCAACATTACAAAAAGAATATTTTTCAAATATTGTTCAAGTTCCTTAACATTGTCATAACTCCGAAAGCCGCAACGCCGCCACCCGCCGAGAACATCCTACATGCTATAATGTTTCAAGCAATAGTAATAGACATCTAACCGGAGACTAAACGACCGCCATCGGCGACCGCGGCCAGTGATCGAAGTTATACTCGAGTACGCACATATAATTACACAACAAGTAATCAAAAATATAGACAACAACACTCATTTGAATTTAGAAGCCTTGCCGGAAGGGGTTCTTGATCGTGGGCCCCGGGGCAGGCGCGGGGGCGGGTGCGGGTGCGGGGGCGGCGGCGCCTCCCGCCCGGAACGGGTTGCTGGCCGTCGGCTGCGGCTGCGTGGGCAGCTGCCGCGGCTGGCTGTAGGCCGCTTCCTGCTGGTAGTCCGGCTGGTACTGCTGCTGCTCGTACCCCTGCTGGCTGTAGTTGTACGATCCCCCCTGGTACGACTGGTCGTACGTGTACCCGCCTGCGTCGACACTCGTCTCCTGCGTGCCCGTCACCTCGCCCGACACGTTTGAGTACTCTAAATGATTCTTGAACTCGCCGTTCACCGGCCTCTGATCCTGCATGCTGTACGTCTGGTACTCCTTATCCGGTGGATCGGCCATGAGCACGTTGGCTTCGTTTTCGAACGGCTTGAAATCGTATATGTGCCTGAGGTTTATCAGTACGGGAGCGTACAAGAGATTACTGAAGGCAATGAATAAGTTCAAAGCGGTGAAACCGATAAGCTCCACCACTTCGCCGGCAATGATAGGCCCCACTGCGTACGCAAAGGAATAAGATATATCGGCGATCGCATAAATACTTCCATATACAGATACGTATCGTACGTCCACGAGATACCCGAGCGTGGGAAGTAACGCCGTGTCTATCAGTGCAATGCCAAAGCAAATCCCACAAATGGGTATCATCAACATTTTGTAGGATGTAGCAAAAGGTATTATAAAGCAACATAATCCTTCGAGAGCGAGCCCTCCTGCCGCCATCAGCCACTGGTGCTGCGGATACTTCCTCGCCATCTTCACCGTTATAATCACGCCGAGCACGTGAGGGAAGAAGGCCGGCAGCCAGATCATACCGATCTTCCAGTTATCTTTTGTCAAATTGTCTTCCATCCACAACGAAATCGTAGGCTCGAGGAATGCAAGAGCGACGTTGGACATCATCAAAGCTCCGGCGCAGACGGCGATGTATGGATCCATGAGCAACTTCCATATCGGCGTGCCTTGTATCTTTGGCTGGTTCGCTTCTTTTATTTGAGTTTTTAACGGTTTCATTACAAGCAGTAACATAAATCCGTCCAACAATGATATAAGAGCGAGAATTAAAAACGGCACTTCTTTTCCGGCGAACTGGTAGAGGGCTCCTCCGAAAGGTGGAGCCACTAGGCATCCGAAGCTGATGAAAGCGAGTGCAATTCCCAGAGCTTTAGATCTCTCGTTCTCTTCTGTGAACCTGTCTGCAATCATGGCGAGTCCTGCGGTGTCGGCGAACGCAGATCCGACACCCTGGAGGCTTCTGGCGAAGAACAGCATGCTGTAGCTCCGACTGCATGCAAAGATGGAGGTAGAGAGGAACATAATTATCAGTCCGAACATCATGGGTATGTCGTACCCTATGCGGTCAATTAAGGCACCCGAGAAGGGATTAATCATCAGCTGAACGATAGCTTTCGACGCGAAGAGAAGCCCTGTTGCAGAGTCTTGACCTTCATGCGTCCCTTTGATGATCTCTGTTGGTGTGATCGTTTTATTGCCTTCCTTGTACGGGGCGAGAGTAACGACATGGTCGTAGCCCTCCTCGCCCCAGGCGCCGATGTAGCGCAAGTAGTCCGGGATGATGGGCACGATCACCATGTACAGCATGTTGTCCAGCAGCAGCGCTATCGACACAATAACCAGGATGATCTTCCTCTGGGACGTGGGCTCCTTGATCTTCTCCCACAGGATCTCCCGCACCTCCTTCACCTCGAGGTTGATCATGGGGATGGTGGTCTTGTCGATCTTCTGCCATATTGACTGTGGTCCCTCCTCCATTTTGTATAGCTTTTTGTACTTTTCAGTAAATTATTCTACCTCTCGAGAATTTCTGTAACCATGTTTTTTTTGGTTTTGTTTATTATTTCTCGCATTCATTCATTTGTTACGCGTCGTTCTTCGCTGCGACCCTCGAATAGGACTTCGGAACCTGACAACAAACAGAAATGATCATTGTATTATCATTTCCTGGTAGGGACACGAGTGGGACTCGCAAAGTGGTGGGGAGACTTGTTTCAAAAGGATTTTGAGTCGATCTTTGTTTCTGTTGGTTGACAAGGTTCCTCAGTCCCGAAAAAAGTCGGATATTAATGATATCTTCCAGTTCCAAAGACGATTCAGAGTCCTTTTGAACACAACACAAAGACAGTTATATTAAAACACGGCTTGATAAATAGTAAAATCGTTTTTCAATGTGAATGTTTGCTTTCGAGCATTGCATATAAAAACGGAGATCTCCGTCAGATCAATGATACCGTCTAATATATTCAATTTGCAAAAGAAAATGTTTCTGGAGGACAGTAATGCTAACGACTTGTTTAACCGAAATCCAATTTGTCTCGTCCGGAGCGAGGAAGCCAATGTCATTACGAGGCTCAGATCGTCAAAGGGACGCCTAAATCCGAAGAAAATGCGCGTTTTATCCAATCGGTTACTCGCTTCTTTCGGCTTGGCTTTTTCTTGTAGTCATTTTGTAAGATTTCCCTATTGAACTAGAAAAAGAAAAAGCTTTAGTCTTTTTATAGTTTATTCTTTCGACATAGTCGAATGAATAAAAAATACCTAATTAATATTATGTTTTGTGACGTAACTGCGTTGGTGGCTATACGCTTATATTATACAACGAAAAAAATGTATGTACTTAAGACCAAAAATAGTACCTAAATTCGTTTTACATACACTAACCAATCGAATCACAAAACATGTTTATTTGGCTCAAAGTGTATCGCGATATATCGTTAATAGTTACTTTATAGTACCATATCTTAATAACACGCAGACGTTACTAATCAATACTAAGTACACTAAGTAACTCAAAAAGTAATGCTTGAGTGTAGCTCGCATCATAAGTTAGAACATAGGCTATATTATTATTCCGAAGAAGTAATAAGTTGTAATTATAAACAGCCCAATTACCCACGCAAAATTCAGGTGAGTGCTTGGCATATCGGACCCTCTTCAATCTTCTGAAGCCCTGCGATTCTTTTGTACCCTAACGAGGGAAAGAAAAGAGCGGAAAATCTGCAGGAAGTCGAACAGGCAAGCCGCGCGTTGAATTTCAATGAACCGGGAGAAAAAAAAGAAAAACTAAGGGCAAGTGTCGACTGGGCCCTTATAGGCTAAGTAAAATGATGTTGAACTTTACGTTTTATCCTGTAACTTTAGCGATTATCGCACCACGAAAACAAAATTCTAAATTATGTTTATTATCACACAAAACAGTTACTCATGGGATTATGTGGGTCCTATCTATTAAACTAGGCATAAGCCTGTATTTTGGTAGCTAGTTGCTTCACAGTTGCAATTTTGTGAACAATTTCATTGCACCATTTGCACCTGATTATGTGTAACGGTGGTCTAGAGGTAGTGACACCCGCCTTACAATCGTGAGGTCGTGGGTTCAATCCCAGTCCCGTACCAATGAGTTCTTTGGAATTTATGTACGGAATTTCACACCACTGGCTTTTCGGTGAAGGAAAACATCGTGAGGCAACCTGCATACGTCCGTAGAAGAAATTCGATGGCGTATGTGAATCCACCAACCCGCACTGGGCCAGCGTGGTGGATATGGCCCAATCACCCTTCGTGGGTAGGCCTACGTCCTGCAGTGGACTATTAAAAAGGCTGGTACAGTACAGTATGTGTAAAGTCGTCTTTTTAAAAAATTGACAAACAAAGTAATGATAAAATGAGAACTTTGTTTTCAATCAAAGATGTAAAAAAAAAGGGAAAATTAATATCTAGACAATTGACATACAGCTAATTTAGGTAAACCTACTTATTTTACTCTAAGATTTTAAATAGGCCTTCCGTCTCATTGTAAGTTCAATTTTGAAGCCAAGATACTAAAACTCTTTTACAATTTTGAAACGATAAACTTTAATTGAGTTACTAATATTATTATGGAAACTATGTTATTGTATGCGTTTTGACTTTTTATGAGAATGTTTTATAAAAAAATATGTCTCCATACGTAAAATATCATAGTTGACATGCGGGTGCCATATAAAAATATATGCAAATATTTTTTTTATGAAGCGCCCTTTGACTTTGATTTTGGCGGAACGAAGGAAAACTAACAACAATGTATAGTTTTAGCCACTCAAAAAGATCACTGTTTGCTTCAGTCAGGATTGGGTTCTGCACAGCTTGTAGCTAACTTCATGGGCGATAGGAAGTTTAATTCGGCCACATGAGCGAGCGGGTCGGAACGCAAAGACCAACGCCACCACACTTATCTGATAAGGAAGCTAGTTGGAATGGACAGCAGCGTCAGTAATGAGCCGCGTAACTGGCACTACTTAGTTTCTTGCGACTTCTTGCCAGTCATTTATGCGAGCATTGCGGACTTTTATGCTAATTAGGTACTAAGTTTTGCCTTGCTATTTTTTTTGTTTTAGTTTCATATATCTTGTGTATTTGTTGGAGTTGAATATTAGTGTATTTTTGGGTCTGTGGGATTAAAGCCGGTGAAAACCATAGTACCTATCTAATTACATAATACTTACTAACTAGACATTTTTTATATGTAATGGTAGATTTTTTATACAAAAGATTTATTAAAAAAACAACCAATATTTTTGGGCTTGACTTAAAAAAAATCGTTTACGTAATACGTACTATTTTGTCGTAACCTAAAATAACAAGTACTGCAAAAGTCTAATCATGAATCATTCCCATGGAATAAATACTGCACGTCACTGTTAGTGGATTTTCCTTGGAACTAATCATTTATTCGTTAGGAAATAGCTTCGCCGTAGCTTCACGATGACTTTCACGAAGTCAGGAGACTTCGTGTCAGGCGAAATCATGTGTAGGTGGAGCTGTCGACAAATTACGGAACGGGACTAAGTGAGCTATTAGGCCACGAGTATTTGTTCAGTGAAATAAGAAAATTGGGAAAATAAGTATTTAAATTTATTTTAAAATAGTTTTTTTTCCCTCCGGATCTATTATAGATATGTTTATATGCTCCATGAGGATTTCGTGATGCAAGAAAACATCGTGAGGCAGCCTGGACTTGATCTAGAGTTGAAATTCAATGGCGTGTGTGAATTTATCAAACTGTAAATGGGAGAGCAGGTAGACATGGCCCGATTCCCATCCCCTTCAAGGGTAGTTTTATTATCAAAAGTGGACTATTAAAAGAGACACTGATGATGCCAGTAAAGTACTCACTATATAGTACGATGATATATTTAAATAAATTAAAAAAAATAAAATTTTCGAAATGAATAAAATTTTAGCAATATTCTGACTGGTTCCGATAAACTCGCCATTAATAGTTTAGTTACATTTACCTTCTTTTCAGCCATAGACAAGATAATTAAATGTCTTGGAAATTAATTGACATTTTGGACACGACGCGTTGCCAAAATGCTGGTGTTTATTTGGCTTAACGTATAAGCATTGCCATTCAGCGTGGCAATGCTGCTAGCATGCTGGGCATGCTGCCAAGTGGCAGTAGGCTTGAGCATTATCTTTAAACCTTCAACGGTCTATGGATGATCCAATTGTTTGTTATGTAGTAGTAGTTTATGTAGGTTTAGATTATGCACTTGCCCTTTGTTAATTGAATGTCTGTTCAAAACATCAACATCCTGTGATATCAGATGTGCAACTCGAAACCGACATCAATCAGCCCCCGGCCTTCCCTTGCTACCATTTTATAGTGACATGATACAAAAACGCAGGGCCGTTGTAGAGAAACAGGCCTGGGGGCAGTACGCCCTTAATACTACTATCTTATGGCACCGGGTTGTCGTGGTAAGCTTGTCGGGACCATCAGTTCAGATACTTACTCATATCATGGAATTACGTTTATAAAAAACACTTTTGGGATTTCTCATTTAACAACGGTATAAGGACGATAAACTGCTTTTTGTTTACGGTTTATGTTATATGCTGTTGTATTTTTATGTGCGTATTTTTATACCTCTGGCTCTGAAAAAGACATATGAATAAACATACACATTTATGTACGTATTCAAGGCTTCAATGAGATCTAAAGGTGGTTCGCAGGCTATTTCTTGTTCCATCAGAGATGTTATCTTTGTAAAGTAAGTTCATATACACTAGGCTGGATACCAAATATTGTCAGATTTTGAAGCCGCCTGGGGGCGTCTGATATAGTTAAACGATTAATACCACCAGGGCCTATAGGTAAACATGTCATTCGACCGCGATCAGGCGATACATCCTCGATTACCCATCCGAAACCCAACCGCTACGAATGTTACGCAAGACACATTTTATCTTTATCTTTGGGCAAAAGCATGAGCATTCTCCTGCCATCCTGAAATCTAGGGAAGCGATGAATGAATACGTGAAGCGTGGTATTATTTTATTTATATAATATCTGTACTATCGGCCTGAAATCTGCAAAGCTCAAATGGGAGTGGGCGGGACACGTGAGTCGTATGCACCCAGACAGATGGGCAAAGGTCTCAACGGAGTGGGTTCCACTGTCCAGTCGACCCCGAGGCCGTCCTCCAACACGATGGCGCGACGAAATCGAGAGGTTTAAAAAAGATTGGACGGAGGTAGCACAGAACAGAAAGGAATGGAAGGAATTTGGGGAGACCTTTGCCCAGCAGTGGGACAGTACAGGTTAAATAAAAAAAAATGTATATATGTACCCCCCTCTGCCCCCTCACTCCGTCCCTTAGTCGTCCGGTGGAGAGCTCTCCAACCGTCGAGAGTGGCTCCCAATCATTGCTCAGCGGATTGCCTTACAAAGGACCAGCACTTCAGGCACAAATGGATTTGTTCCTCTGTTAGCTTCTCGTTGATTTATTATTAGTGCCACGTAAAAGGCTGCTTTGAATTTCAGCTCGTAATGAGGGTCCATTTCTCATTCGTTAACTTTTTATATTGTACACTGGGCTATTTTAAGTGACTCGAACTTCTTAAGGGCTTTTACACAATAAACGGTTGATCAAAAGTGTGTACTGTGTGTAGTGTGGCTAAGCACTACTTCCCTTAATAACCCTGTAGGTATATTATTCAAATTTTATTATTTCAGCTGCTGATATTAACTAAAATATCTTGATAATAATGGAATTCTCGTTTTAACAAAAAATTTAGAGCTAACTTTTAATTACTTTGGGGATATTTTCTTGAGTCCTAAAACAAATACGTGGTTTATTACTAGAGCGCTCAGCTTCCTCAATTATTTTCTTCATTTCAAAATTATGCTAATAAATGTAATTAAGTGTTTATGTGAGACATTCGTGGATGAGACAAATCCAAAATAGAGGCCAATGGCACAAGGGAGAAGAGGCGTACACTCCTATAGCCATTAGTGGGTCGACGCAGGCTGATGATTATAATGATCAATAGTGTGCTTATATTGCACAAACACGAAGAGCGTAGAGAAGGTTCTTAGGTTCAAAAGTATCACAGTACCTAAACCATGCAATCCTCATCAAACTCTGCAACAAAGGGCAAACTGCCCTGAGCCGCAAACGAGCCATCAAAAACAAACGGCCGTCTAAAACTGAAATAGTGTTTCCATCACCATAAAGCACTTTTAGTTGGAAACTCCGAACTCACACGACCGCCCTTTCTCTGTCCGAGCCACAGATAAGTAATACCTACTTACATCGTACTCGTGTCCGAAAAAGTAACTGTTTGTGTAAAGGAAATATTTCAATGGTTTGCTATTGATCTACTTTGATCAGCATGGTGTGTTTTTTTAAGAGAGTATGACAATGTGCTGTCTTCAAAATTAGAATGTACGTTCTTTAAGAAATTATATTTATCACTTTCATGCACACCCGGTCGCCTATACCTTTTCGTTAATCCTTCACATGTAACGGTTGCCTGGAAGAAATTGATTTTTAGCGAAAAGGCCCCTGATTGTAACACTTGTTTGAAGTTTCTAGTTTAAGTTTTCCTAGTTTATTTAAGTTTTGGTGTGGCGATAAAGAATTTATCTATCTAGCTATCTAGGTTTAAGCTCAGATGTATTGATTTTGATATCTTAACAGTTTTATCAATTATTTATTTATTACTTAGCATACTTGGCTAAGTTTTGACAGCCAGGAGTCTTTTACCTAAAGCAAACAAGTTAATTTCTGTTATGCGAAACTTTTTATATCAACCAGCTGATTTTTATTGTGATATCTGATTCTACTTTGGTAAATATGGCAAGAATGCAAAATATAGGTAACATCTGTTTTTTTGGTTGGCTGGCTTACCAAATAGTTTTTGCTGATTAATTTCTGACCTTTTGAAGTTATACCCCTGTATAGAGTAGGATGAGCCACGAAACGTTTTATTGCCAAAGAAAATGGAGTTGTAATGTTCCCACATTGGTTCTGGTAAGCGAAGGATAAGTTTTTCTACTTCAGAAGTTTTTTAGCAAGAATAAACAACCTGAAAAGATTTGGTAAGTACACTGTGACTAAAACAGACGTTCCGTACTAAAATAAGATAGAATAGAATGTACCTACATAATTTCCGGGCAGAATAAGTCAATGATATCCTATCGTTGTGTTCGTCAAACCAATCCAACTGATCCATAAAAACTTATGCTAAGACTGCCTCGTTGGCTCATTGGTTAGTGACCCTAGCTTTTGGGTCAAAAAGGCGTGGGTTCAATCCCCACCCAGGGCAAGTATTTATGTGATGAACATAGGTGTTTGCTCTGTGTCTGGGTGTTATTTAGTTACTATCTATAGATATGTATAAGTATATATTTAATAATTATTTTTCACAAAAAATTGCAAAACCGCCTTCCATCGTGTACAAAATTCGAATATTTCGCTCGAATTGTTTATATTATTCTTGATTTATCAAAAACGGCGCAGCCGATTTCTGTAAAATTTAAATGGGACCATTTCGGGAGTATACCCTTTCGAACTAAAAAAATTATTTCGATTCAGTTCACGCTTGGCGAAATTATCGATGTTCATCGTGTACAACATTCGGATATTTCGCTTGAATTGCTTACTAATATTATTGTTGGTTTTAACAAAAACGGCTCAGCTGATTTCTGTAAAATTTAAATGGAATCACCTCGGGAGTATACCCTTTCGATTTAAAAAAGAATATTTCGATTCGGTTCACAATTGGCGAAATTATCGATGAACATACACAAAAAAAAACATACACACGAACATAGAACCTCCTCCTTTTTGGAAGGCGGTTAAAAATTAATATTTAGCATATCAGTTTCTGACAGCCATATCACAAGATTTGCTTAGTTGTCAGAAGCCGTGTGTAAGATGTCCCCAAAATATTTATTTATTCATTATTTTATTTATAAAACTTATAATTTTTAGCAAATCACGTGCGTGGATTAACGGAATTTTCGAAATTAGGTACTAGTTTTTTGCCTTGTTACGAACAATAGTGAAACAATATAGTGCTTACAAACAAAAATAAACACAACGATTCTAATAAAAGATCTCTTAACCAAGCTCTTAAGTCTAACTAACGGGCCCGCACCACGCTAGCCTGCCTCCCGCCGGCAGCCGCGAGCCTGTCGCGGGTCGTCACCCATCGCGTGCCGAGTGCGTCCGCCCGCGCCGTGCGCCGCACACGCCACGCAGTGGACGCCGATCGATGCGAAACTGCCGCTGTTGTGTAAGTTTCACTGCAGTGGGAAATGGATTTTCTTCGCCTTGTTTGTTGTATAAATAAAATCGGAAAGGTCATGGAATTATGGCCAAAACAAAATGTATTTTATTATGCTTTGCGAGACGAGCCCGCGTGCTAGTACTCCAACTTTGAGAAAGATCGCCAAATGCGATCGAAACTATAGTAGTATCCTACTAAAATCAAACGTGAGTAACACCTGTGTTTTACTTAATTAAAATTTACGAAAACCACGTTAGTTTCAATGGTGAGATTTTATTATGGTCTATGATGAAATAACTAGGCCGTGGGGGACTAGTAGTGGGGAAACACTCGCTTACGAATCGGGAGGTCATAAGATTTGGTACCAATATGTTTTATAGAAATTGTGTATGTGGCACGCATTTGGCTAATGTGGTGAATATGGCCCAATCATCCTCTAAGGCTAAGCCTATGTTCAACAGTGATATTTTAAAAACGGTAAGTTAAAATATTAATAGGACCTACCTACTCAGCTATAGGTATGTTAGAAGCCTTCAATACCGTACTCTTATGAGAGAATTTTAACCTCAACTTTTAATAGCCTATTTCGAAATATTGGCAACGAAAAATCCAAAAAAAAAAACGTTTTAATCTATCCCTGATTTTTTCTACACTTCGATCACGTGAAACTGTTTACCCAACAATTTAAAAGATGAAAAGGCCTCCGTGATAGAAATATGTAATTACTTTGCCCCCGCGTGCCCTGAGGGGCAAGAGTGGCCCCGGGGGCGAGCGGGGGGCGGGGGGGAAAGGTGCCCTAACTGGATTATATTGAAGGTAAACAGACGCATTAAATCGGAATGAAATTGCGATTTCTATGCGCCCGACCCCTGCACCCCACCACCCCCAGCACCCCCCGCGGTGAAAGTAAAGGTGATATTGGATTAATATGAATGTCGGCTGTTGTTTGCTCTTCGTTCGTTTCACAGCTTTGCTTCTTATTAAACGTGAAAATCCTCAGGTGAGGTTTAGCTTTGAGCTAGCTAGTAAAGCTTATTACGAGTATATTGATGTTCTTTGAACCTTTGTGGTTAGAAAAGGCAGATATTAAAAGTCGTGCTTTAGTTTTTTTTGAAGGAAATGTAATGCAGTTATTAAAGTATTTTGTATGGAACGTAATGTATAAAATTGCTGTTTCTCTTTAAAGAAATTACAGAGATAGTTCCATCATAATATCAATAACGTCTCACGGAACAGTCCTTGATTAGGATGTGTCGTGTCGACATATCTAACCCCTCAGACATGTTTTCTTGCAGCTATGCATCATTTAAATCTGCTGTTAAAAATTTCTATAGAATATTTACTTTAAATATTGATTTTGATCTTACTTTAACTGTGTACTGTGTAACCTTTCTTTGTTGGCTAAGTTGTGTGCGGTCATAATTGGACCTTAGGTTCAAAATGTTGTACTAAGTTTGTTATTATTATTTAATTTTGCCTATTGTCTGCAACCGAACCTATTTAAATAAAATAAAAGAAGTAACCTCTTTGGTTCCTTCGTTTTAATGAGGACAATTATCATTCTTTCGCTTTCCACATATTTTCAAGTTTCATAATAAATTAATATACAATTAAAGCCGTGGTGGTCTAGTGGTAACGACACCCGCCTTACAATCGTGAGGTCGTGGGTTCAATCCCGGTCCCGTACCAATGAATTCCTTGGAATTTATGTACGGAATTTCACACCACTGGCTTTTCGGTGAAGGAAAACATCGTGAGGCAACCTGCATATGCCCAAGGAAGAAATTCCATGGCGTGTGAATCCACCAACCCGCACTGGGCCAGCGTGGTGGATATGGCCCAATCACCCTTCGTGGGTAGGCCTACGTCCTGCAGTGGACCATCAAAAAGGCTGGTACAGTACAGTACAGTAATATACCATTTGAAAACACATGAGCTAGCCATGATGATGCAGAAAGACATAACAACTCAAACGAACTTTCTGTAACAAAATTCCACCTTCGGCTTCGATAAAACGTCACACTAGCTTTTCTCTAAAATTGTGCAAGGTACAAATGCACTACATTGCAATATGTTTCAACAGAGAACTATCTCACAAATTCATTG
Source organism: Hypomecis atomaria (assembly GCA_964007245.1). Taxonomy (NCBI): domain Eukaryota; kingdom Metazoa; phylum Arthropoda; class Insecta; order Lepidoptera; family Geometridae; genus Hypomecis; species Hypomecis atomaria. Next base: position 431,114 of record OZ023285.1, on the reverse strand, counting down.
TTCCCTCCACCCGCGCCGTAGCACTCCCGGACTGACCAATTTGTCGCACATAGGTACCTACTTACTATACCTATAACCACTTTGTTGTATTACGTCCGAGACTTTGTTGCACTGCTGTCGGCAATGTGAACAGACCGTATCTACGTACTGTAAAATTGCTTTAATTTAATTGGTGAAAACTGTGTCCGACACTGTAAAATCTCGCCAAAATCTGTTAAGTACTACACAATGTGTCGTAACAGATTTTATGCGTGATTTAGGTAGTCTTCCATAGAAAAAAGCAGTACAAGTTTTACTTTTTCAGCCTTTGTTAACCTATATATCTAGACTAGCTTTTACCCGCGGCTTCGCCCGCGTTATATTTTGATTTTGGCTAATGTTTATGTCGGCTGCGAAACCTAACCTAAGCGACAAACATCAAAATACCTTAGAGGAATGCTTTTGTTGGTTAAGTTACGGTTGGAGTGTATATACAACCCCCCTGTGTATTCCCGCCTTGTCGTGGCAGGGGAGGTCTAAGGCAGCTGAAAAGGCGGCGCTCGAAGTCTCCCTCTTCTTTGGGTCTTTCCCCAAGACAGCTTAGAGGCCGGCACTTGTAGTAGTGCAGCCGCTTTTAACTAAAGCAGCTGAGAGGATGGCCGGTAGGTTGCCTGCCTTATGAGGAGTGTTGCTTCTGAGGCTGCCGCTCTTGCGACGCTGCAACCGAGGATTAGGGGCTGCGGTAGGATGGAACTAGTTGTGTGGGTGCCGCCACCTACCCTACCTTCCGCTAGGCCGTCAACCTGTTGGAAGACGCAGTGGGGCTGCAGGGGAAGAGAAGTGTCGGTATCGCGATGGCCGTTCTCACTGCCCTCTGCAGTTGAAGAGGCAGGCGCTGGGCTACTATGACTGACCCGTTGCACTGGGATCAGGACGTTGGAATGCTGTCCGACGCTCAGTGCTGGTTACTCCCGAGTGACGATGTGTCTTGTGCTCCGAAACACACCGTCATTATGGCGGGAGCGCAAGCTCCGTTATGGAGCCCGAGTCTGGGCTAGCGCTGTTGAGTGCCGCGAAGGAGTGCGAAAAATGTAGGAACGTCCTAAACTTGAAATGACAGGTTATTTCTGGCGCTTAGACGGCTGCTACCGCGGCCCGCTCGCTTACTTTTCATCCTATCCTACGGGAACTGTTAAAGTTTTTGGGATAAAAAGTGGCCTTTGTCACTTTTCGTCTTTCAAACTATATTCATGCAATAAGTCAAGGCAATCCGTTGCTCCGTTGCTGAGAAAAAGTTATTGTCTTATCCTACGGGAACCGCAATTTTTTCGGAAAGGAAAGTATCCTATGTCACTTTCCGTCTTCCAAACTATGCCCACCCCAAAAATCAAGTCAATCCGATGCTCCATCGCTGAGAAACAGTTATTGTCCTATCCCATGGGAATCACGAATTTTCTCGGGATTCAAAAGTATCCTGTTATCACTTTCTGTCTTTTAAAACATAGGTATCCATACCAAAAATCAATTCAATCTTTTGCTCCGTTGCTGCGTCAAAGAGGAACAAACCAACAAACTTTTCGGATTGATAATATTAAAGTATGATGATTCTGTACCATAAAGGTAGAATAAAGAAACATGTTAAACCTCTAATGATAGAAGATATAAAAATATTTTTAATGTCAGACAAAATGACGGCCTGTTATTAAACGTCATAGTAACATGTAGCATGCAGAGGGAATAAAGCATTTTATCCAATTTTAATGTCAGTTGTCATTTTCAATCCATACTTTATTTCCTCTTCAAGGGGATATAATGGTGGAAAAACAATTTGTCCCCTTGCCATGCTACCTGTGATTTATAAAAGTCTGCAGACAATGTCACCTGTCATCTAATTACGTTTCGATGTGACGTTTCGTTAAGTGTCATAGAGGAATTAATCACTTAGCGTCTTTGTGATAATGGCGACAGTTTTGCTTTTGATAGTTTTTGTCCTGCCCTACAGGATCTATGCAATTTTTTGCTTAACGTCTAATGATTAGCATCTAAAATTCGACGCGCTTGGTTTTGCTCTTGAGTCTCAGCAGTTCTTTGCGCTGCGTGATGCTCGGCATCTAAAAGTCGCTGCGCTTGACTTTCTCCTTAAGTCTCAGCAGATCTCTGAGCTGCGTCACGCTCAGCATCTAACATTAGACGTGCTTGGTTTTTTGCTCTTGAGTCTCAGCAGTTCTTTGCGCTGCGTGATGCTCAGCATCTAAAAGTCGCCGCGCTTGACTTTCAACTTCAGTCTTAGCAGCTCTCTGAGCTGCGTGACGCTTAGCATCTAAAATTCGACGCGCTTGGTTTTGCTCTTGAGTCTCAGCAGCTCTTTGAGATGCGTGGCGCTCGGCATCTAATGTCAAACGCGTTTAAGTGTGCTCTTCAGACTCTTGGCTTCTAGCAATTTTCTTTACGCGAGCTCCGCTAGAACTACGCGCTAGATTCGATTTGCGTTTTGTAGGCATACCTATTAGAATGAAAACTACGTAATTATACTGAAAAAATACATGTAACTTTTTCTAAATTTTACAGGAAAAGATTGATTGACTTTGACATTTGCAACTCGAGCAGCCTTGAATCTTCCTTGAATGGGCATTGGGCATAGAGAATGTAATTTGGAAAGTCAAGATGCAAATTACCATTTGTCATGGTAGAAAATATAAGTTTTTTCTTCTAAGATTCTAGCCAATGCGTTTTCATCCCCCATTTTCAACCCTTTAAAACTATTTTTTCGAATCAAAAAGTAGCCTATGTCCTTTCTCAGGCTCTAGACTATCTGTGTACCAAATTTCATTCAAATCGGTTTAGTAGTTTTAGCGTGAAAGCGCGACAGACAGACAGACAGACAGACAGAGTTACTTTCGCATTTATAATATTAGTAAGGATTAGAAATAAAATAGCTCGATGGATTAGATGTGGCAATTTTTGATTTCTTTATTTTTTGTTAAAACCTTCTAAAACACTCATCCTATGTTCAAAAGTGGATATTAGAAAAACTGAAACTGTACAGCAGGATAAGTCCCCAACATGATTTTTTTATTTTTCCTATCTTTTTATAAAAAATATTAGGTAAATTTGTATTTATTCAGCTTATTTTTTTAGGAATGAGTATTATTTCTTAATTTTTCGCATACCTTTTTTTTAAAAACCTCGTAAAACGGTTATCATTTGTAACAACATGCATATTGCACATCTATTACTCGTATAGAATTAGAAATTTTTGATTTTTTTTTTCTTTGAAAACGCACATAGGTATTTGCTAACACTAGATATACTTGTGAACCCTGTGTATAGGGTGCCTACTTGTCCATACAAAGACAATAAGCTGTTGTCTAACTCTAAATATTATCCGATTTAAATGACTTTTTTCATGCAATCAGCACTTCAATCGCTAGGATTATACGTCTTAGTTTTTACAGTTTTTTTTATCCCGAAAAATAAAAAGTATGTCCTATGAGATAACACAAAAACGAAATTTTGGTTTTTCCAAGGATAAACACGCCGGCAAACCCGCAAAAGCTAGTCAGATATAAATGTTTCTCAAAATATACGAAAAGAGCTGTCTAAACATCGAGCTAGTAAAAATGGATGTATTCCATCATTCTATCTTTAAAAGCAGGTGAGCAGGTCGCCGTAGAGGGGACTCCCCGGGGATGGGGGACTTTGTAAAGGTTGCGTATTGAAAGGGGAACGCGTCTACTTGATTTAGTTTTTTGCTAATTCTATTTATATTTTACTTTTTGTACAATTTAGTACAAAACTAAAATTATTAACTAATTGAATTGTAAGAATTCAATTCAATACCTACTATTATATTGTATTGATATGACTTTTAGCCTGGCATGTAAATAACAATTACGAAGTAATAATAAGCAAGTAATTTATTGAGCATCAGTAATATTTTATCTACAACTAACTTTCACTTATTTCTTAAGTATAGTAGCAGTTATAATGTGTTCTAGAGCCCTAGACCACTAGGCTGTGCCTGTGTTGCAGGATCTAGTCTCTCGCATCAATAACTGACTATAGTATCCACCTACAATGATATTAATACATTTGGTTTTATGAACCTAATACCACCTCACATTTCGCTGGGGTTAAAAAAGTAAAACAGTTAAAATGATGAGTGCAGTAGAGCAGGGTGAGGCAGCGATAGGGCACGACTGCAGAGGGCGCTGAGGAGACTTGACCTCTCTCTCACGCACGGCCATTGTTATTTTTCTTTTACCATGTCAGGTCTACAGGCGGCTAACATAACAACTCTGACATCAGAGCTAGCCACCCAGCTATAAGAAGCTACTGACGGGGTTTCAACAAGAATAACAAGGTAATTTATTTTGTTTACCCTCTACCCGAATTCTTTTAGGCAAGTCCGTCTGTGTCATCTGCAAATGTTGATAAATACAGAACATGTTATTTACATTTTAAACGATATAAAACGGGACTCACTCACGTGTTTGTATGACTATACGAAAGGACTCACTCACGTGTTCGTATGACTATAAGTTATGACTATAACACGACTATAGTTTCGGTCGCGTTCGGCGACCTTTCTCAAGTTGGCGAGTGCTAGCACGCGGAAAAACTCTAAACTATAGCCGTGTTATGACTATACGTACACGTGAGTGAGTCCTGTTTTATATCGTTTCAAATGTGTGAAAACCACGTTAATTTCCATAGTAAAATGTAATTTACATTGTACGCCCTCGGCCACCGCGTGAAATTCAAATTTTCTTGGGATTTTTGTCATTTGCGACAAAAGTACTCATTGTACTCATTACTGATTATAAGTTTACTAAAACAAGGTAGTGAGTATAGCGCAGGGTGAGGCAGCGATAGGGCACGGCGACAGAGGGCGCGGAGGAGGCTCGACCTCGCACGCACCGCCATTGTAGCCTTTTGTTTTACCGGAGTGTTGGAGACACTGCGGCGGATACAGGCTCTTTGCCTCCTTTCTACCAAACAAGTAGCATTATTGTTCAGATTTTAAGGGGGTTTATTATATCTACTTTAGGAAGGATTTATACACCATATATAGTTAACTTCGCCTGGGTAATAAGGATCCAATTTTTTTTTAAATATAATACCGCCAATGTTCACCAGGAATAGTGTAGCTTCCCATCAATGAAATAATTTTTCAAATCGCATAAGTAGTTTCGGAGCCTATTCAATGCAAACAAAGAAACGATCAAATCTTTCCTCTTTATAATATTGGTATGGACAATCCTACTAATATTATAAACGCGAAAGTTTGTGAGTATAAGTATGGATGTTTTTTTTTTTTTTTTTTTTTTAATAATTTAAATTATTGACCCACAGACTCCAGGGTCTGTGCCCTTTGTTGAGTAGTTACATTTTAAAGAATTCGACTGTACAATAGAGAGAGGTTAGTTTAAATCTTAGTCTAAGTTAGTAGTTTCAGTACTTTGCGTGAATGCCGCGAGCAAACCGGCGACCCGCATGCAGCACCCGATCACGAGTGTGACGCATGTGCCAGCCATCGCTCTCCTCGACCATATTTGAGGGAAGAGAACGACCCAACACACGACGCCGCCGCAAGAAGGAGCCTTCGATGGCGAGCATGAATGCTCAGGGCATGCACACAATGCACACAATTTCTATACATTACATTACACAATTACGTACACACTTATTATGATTTAATTTGTGAAAGCGATCACTAGCAGAGTCCGACGCTACGTTTACCTACTCTGCTTGTGATCGCTCCCTTTCCCTTTGTTACAATTGTATTGCCTCCTCCCGGCCCAGAGTCTCCATCACCTCCGCATTCCGATCTCTGATTGCCATCTGCAGGTTATACTCCTTGATGGCCCTCAATGACGCAGACGATGCACGCCTCACGAATCGACTGATGGCATCATCTTCGAAGTCGTCGGCGTAGTAGATGAAAGTCCCAGTATGCCGCGACAACGCAACGACAGCGTGTGAGACGCTCTCGTGTAGCTTCATTCTAGGCTTTGTTTTGATGGCGATTACCGACTCGTACGTCAGTCCCTGAGCTTCGTGGATGGTAAGGGTGCGTGATCCTGGACCTTCTCCATAACCCTGGCTTATGAGGGTCTCCTTTTCTTCCTGCGTATGCACTAAGAAAAGGGTGTTGGAGAGGGTTTTGGATATTTGAGCCCCCTTGAACCTTTTCTGCTCAAGAGACCTAATACGAGGAACTGAGAAATATATACCTGAGTATATTTCCCTCAACGCATACGCGACATCCATTGGATTCCTATGTGTGCAGAGCAACTCCTGGGTGATGTTTGCAACCAGGGTCGGGCGATGGTACCTCATCTCGAAGAGATTTTCTCTGTCGATATAAGGCAGCTGATTGACGTCTCCAATGAGGACAAGTTCGCTAGCACCAGACAGCCAGGCAGCCATTATTATGGCTCCGAAATGGTTCATTAGAGCTTCGTCCACCAGAAGGCGGCTGAAGCTCTCTTTTCCAAAACCATTTACGAGGGTTGAAGCCATGGTTCGCACCCTGGATTTAACCAGATCTCCTATTCGGTGCGATAGCTTCTCTCTCAGGTCTTTTGCTGCCTCTGTTGTTGTTGTGATGATAGCGTCCCTGTCCACATCAAAGTGTCTAATAACCCATGTTGTCTTGCCACATCCTGGTACCCCGTTGACCCATTGTATTTTTGGTACCGCCCAGTTTCGCCAACTTGCCTCGACGTCCGAGCTCCGTTCGATGGTTTTAGCTATCTCGAGGATTCTATCATCTAGCATTATTTTTGTGCACTTGGCGGTGACTACAATTGGGTCGTTTGATGGTATCGTACGTATGGATGTTTGTTACTCTTTCACGTAAAAACTACTGAACGGTTTTAGATGAAACTTTGCAATAATAATGCTTATACATCAGAATAACACAGGCTATAATTTATTAAGATACTGCGTGAAACGAAGTTCGCCGGGTCAGCTAGTAATGACATTAAATTACATTATCAGCCGTAAGACGTTAACTACTGGACATATGCCTCTCCTATGGATTTTCAATGACCCAGATTAAAAGTAGCTTACATCCATCGCGACCCTGCAGTATTGATGAGGTCATCCGTCTACCTCGTTTGGACTTTCTACGCTGCGCTTGCCGGTACATTGTCTCCGATCGAGATCTTTTCGGCGCTTAAGTACAGGTAGATACAAACTGTCCAATCCAAAGACAGTTTCAAAAAAGGAAACCCGCTTTTGAAACTTTCAATGGTCACATCGAGAACTTTTCAACCCTATTCTATGTGAACTGGTGCTAAGGCCTCAGAATGCATCGGGCGCAGTCGGTGCATGTGACAGCCGATCACAGCACAAAAGCGCCGCGGGACCCCCGGCTTTATGATCCAAAAGCGTTGCCGATTGTACGGAACCCTACCTCGCAACTAGTTATTACATTTTAATTGACGTCAATCACAGAGTTTTTCCGGAGCGCTCGTTTTACTATTTCTCAGCGATCACTGAAGTTAAGCAAAGTTAGGCTCGGTCAGTTTTCGGAGGGGTGACCGCGGGTGGCATTACAATTGGGGAATATATTCGGGTGACACTTTAAATTGTAGTTTCCAGTTGTTGCAACTGTTTAGCCAGGTCTACTTACATAGTTTTCTTTAACTCCATTTTTTTAAATAGAGCTATAATAGCTATAATCACATGAGTATCTGTATTACGTCATGAAATAAAAATAACAATCATTAACATACCTAAGTATTGCGTTACATCAACGTTAGCATGTTGAACCAATCCATGTTGCATGATTCCATCGCATGACTCAAAAGCTTCAATCAAGGTCATGCCAATTTTTATTGATGCAGATGCACAAACAGTTTGTAAATCGATTGCGCGTAAAAAGTCCATTAAACCGAGTGGCCAGCCCTGGTGTCAGAGGTTTTTTAACCACCCTATGGACTACGACGTGGCTAAATGCAACTGGTACTCACAATTCAACGTGGATCACCCGAGCTACTGTAGCACTCAGTGCCACCTGCGGTTACCTATCTGAAGACTCCAAAATTGTAATGTAACGAACAGAGACCTCAGTAGGTATGAGTTTGTAACATGAACTACTGTAGTTACTGTTTACCTACATATAATCTCATACTAACCCCTCGGAATCCATTCAAAAATCTGACGTCAAGTTTACGATTGGCATCTCCATTGGCATTGTAAAACACGATTTATTTCCCGAAACACGTTTAAACGTCCCCGAAGATAGATTTGAAAGTAGAATACAAAAATGGCGGCGCGACTTTTCCAGTTTCCCATTTTGAACGAGAAAGCGGCAAAACTGGATTATCCCGGTCCCTCGGGAAGGAGGGCGGTAAGGTGGAGGACGAGAGACGTTCGGAAAAGTTTGCTAAGTCAGTTGTGATCGTATTTCCTCAGGTCAGTGTATAGATTTGAAAGAAAATCGAAGGATTATTTAGGATTAAAAGTATTTGTAGCATGAGCTACTTTTTTAACCCAAATAAATTTCATGAGCCATAATGGTTTTAGTTTTAAAAATAAAATAGCCAGTCATGCACCTCAATTACTTAGTGAAATACAATAAGCTGTAAGTACGGTTACCAAATTAACGAATACTAACAGTAGGTACACTAACTCATTTAACATTCAAATTCAGAACACTAGCCAGGCCCAAGCAAACAACATTAGTTTACTAAGCAAATGTTAGCCTCCAGTTTTGTTTTATTTCGTGGGATTAGACTGGGATCAGCCCTAGCCTTAGAAAAGCTTTGTCGCGAGCCGCCGGCCGGCCGCAAGCTTTGTGGGTGCCGCAGGGCTGTCACCGCTCGCAAATGGAATACGTAATAATATCTCCGGCAAGCGCTATACAAGCTGTTAGATAAAAATACAGACTTATTGTGAATAGTAAATTCCTTTCTATGTAAATGCTAAGAATGGAAAAGTATTTTTCGTTTAAAATAAGATTCTCGCAAAAGCTGTGAAACGTTGAGTAGAACAGAATATTCATGCTTTCAGCTCCCGTAATGGCTATTCAAGAATAAATTTTTCATTGTGTTGCCTCCACTAATGAGAAGCTTCAAAAACTTGCCAGTTTTTATCGTCTTTATAAAATGGCAGAAAATTTATCTTCAGTTCTTTTTGCAACAAGCTATTTTACAGAGCAAAACAAAACGGAACTAAAATAAAGCCATACATTCAAGTACCTGCGAGTCATTAAATTTGCACGAGCCACGGAACAAGACGCCGTAATTGCCGGCGAGGGGAGCCTGGGGCAAATGAAGCCATCCCTCTTACAACCGGGAAAAATTGCACAACATTATTCTTCAACCGTTTTTATGTAAAATGCTCTGTATTGTTAGAAGAATAGAGTCGTTGGAAATGGAATGGTTAAATTTGCGCGGTAAATAGGATGTGACAGAACCGGGGTAGTGTTTCAGAGATGTGTAGTTTGTTGTAAGTAATGATTGTGTGAAACGACACGCGGCTGGGATGCGGCTTGTTTTACTCATTAAAATAAATGTTTATTTACAAGTTGCAAAACACTAATTAATAACGAAACAAAGAGTTGAAATAATATTTACGTCCGAAACCTATCTGAGTCGTAAAGGACAAAACGTATCGCCAAAACTTTTATTTAATAAATGAGATCGTTATAAATACTATTTCGCGCTGACATCAAAACTTTTTAACTGCAAGATAAATTTTATTTCAGTTGCAAAAGAAAACTTTATAAAAGTTTTAAGCCGTAACATTAATAAATGTTGTAGAGTACTTACGGCGCAAGATCTGCCTTTTCAACTCAAGTTTTACGATTCGGCGAAGACATTCGGCATTCATATCGCTTTCGTGAATTGCCGATGTAAATCTTCTAGAAACGTCGCTCGGCTAAATCCCATAACGAGATACGCGCCCGCGGGCGGCCAATAAACCATTTACCGAAATCGCCCGAATCCGCACGATTTCCCCCGAACACTTTCAGCTATCGTCGGCAGAAATAGCACACGAAAATGTCACACATTTTTCTTGACGTGAATTGAAATGTCAATAGGGTAGAACGGGCAATATTGGATCGATAGGTTTTATCCAATAAACTTTGTTTAGTTTCTCATTTGTGACAATACTCGTAGGTTATTGAAATTGGCATTTCTATTTTTGCTTCATATTTTTCTTTTCTTCTGCTACTTCACTGTTTTATTTGACTTGAAAAGGTCAAACCATAGAATAACAAAGTTACTTTCACCAGCAAAATTACTGGATTTGTTTCATAAAAAAAGTGAAAGACGATCAAGATTATTTGTTCAGTTTTCTGTACTCGAGCTAGAATATACTCGTACCTACTCGTATTCATGCTTGCCTTTGTGACCAAATTACATCATGGGACTAACTTTGAAGTCATAAAAAGTAATGTTCTGTTATCTACATTTATCCTAGTAATAAACTGATTGAATAAAATAGTTGATATGTCACAATTTCAAGATTAATGTCATAAAATTTTATGGTTTTAATTAACATCATCAAAGTATCTTTTAACAACTAATTTATTAGTTGTTCACAAGGATAAGCCCAACTATACATGTCCTAGACTTTGATTCCATAAATTTTATAGAAAATGTAAGAATTAATAATTATTTTTCTCCAAAGAGAAAATAAATATTTACTTCGACCAAATCGATTTTATTATTATTTGAACTGATAAAATCATTCTGGCTTAATCCTTTGATTATGTTGTTGATACTAAAAATATTAATATCAGTCATACACAAAACGGCCCAACTAGTTTACATTGTGTCTAAACTGACTAAATTCTTAAGCTTATGGTCCATATTAAAAATATTACCTATAGGTACCTAATATTTTTGGGTCGTTTTGCTCAGCCAATTCGGTATCTATAACAAATAACGTATAGACAGATATATAATCAAAGGTTTATATTATAAATCCGAAAGTGTGTTCGTTGGCTTGTTACCCTTTCACGCAGAAACAGAACAAAGAATAGTCTTAGTTTTTACATAAATCAAAAGTGAGAGTTACATAGTTTACATTTTATTTCAGATAAACAAAGTTCCTATAGAATACCGATATCACTCGGGGAAGCCGAAGGCAAAGGCTACTGAGTAAGTACATCTCGAACGGGAAAGTTTTTGAAACGGCTTCACGGTAGATGTTTTATGAATTTATATACAACCCCTTTGTTCCTTCCTCCACACAACTACAGCGGACCCCGGCTGATGTTATCGGCGTGCAATTTTCCCGTGATTCGAACCACCCGACATTAGCCGATGTCGGGCGCGCCACAAATCATCGCCCTCTCCGGCACATTACTGACACGTTCCGACTAATTTAACACGAGATAAAGGTCCACCGTAAATTCTACACGGTTTCTATAGTTTCTAAATGTTATGAGGGCTAGAGCAGCAAAAATTATGAGAAGATTGAATCAATCTTTAAATTATTTCTGCGGCTAGTTTTGTCAGTTTTTTCACTAATTTTAAGCATTTTGTTGCTCTGTGTGTTTTAGTACTTATATATTTGTGTATTTAATCAATTAGGAGTTTATCTACAACGCTTCAAAGTATTTTTAATTTCTGGTTAATTGCAACACCGTTTTAAAATATGTGACCATAAATTTCAATTTTTCTTTTTTAAAACAAAGCTAGGTAGTAAAAAGTTTTAAAGGTTACTAAATTGTAGTAGGTATATTGTTTATATTTTCTATTCGTTTCTGTGTTTGTTCTATTTAAACTATTATGCTAATTTTAAATACAATTAAATTAAATTTCTCTTTCTTTCCACATCTTCAATGTCACTTTTATCCCACCAGAGATAGAAAAGAGTGGAAAAAGTTGGAAGAGGCCTATGCTCAACCAGAGCAAACGGATACAATTATTAATTAGTTATAAGTTAGTTTATTTAAGTTTAGAATTAATCGTATATTAGTATCCGAAATAAAGGCTTTTATTATTATTATTATTATTATCCCACCAGAAGCTTGCGCCTCTGTATTATGACAAGACGTTTATTATGAGTCATAATGTATGACAAGCATGTGGCGAGGGGCGCCCTCTCGCGGACGTTATTGCAACCATTTGCGATATTATGTCGCGTGTGTTACACGCATCATTACCTCGAATGGGAAGTATGCTTTATTTATAGGATTTTGATAGACTTGTTTTAGTTGGTTTAGAAGTGGGTTTGAATGGGAAAGATTTAGAATCAAAGAAACTAATATTTTTGAGATGTTGGTATGTAGGTAAAATAGGAAGAATATTAAAATTTGACGACAATAATTGTATTATGTAATTTTAATCACAACATGGATTTTTAATCACACTATAAATTATTTTTACTAGTAGTTTTACAATAATAAGAAATTCTAGACAACAAACCATGGGGATAAATACTATAGGTGTATCTGCATTCAAATTCAAAGATATTTTCACGAAAAATGAAATTTATATCCTTACTATATAAATAGGAAAGTGTGCTCGTTGCTTTATTGGTTTGTTCTTCTTTTACGGACCAAAGGAGCCACGGATTATAAATATAAATACAAAAAAAAATCACAAACACTTTTACAGCCACCTTAGTGATTAGATTGACCACGAATATTATTCTTATGAGAATCTGGTTGAGTGTGCGGTTTGACTTGATTATTGAAATGGACATAGTTTGAACGACGAAAAATGACATAGGTTACTTTTTTATCCCAGAAAAATAAACGGTCCAATGCTAGCACTTTTCATATTACAACCAAATATAGCTCTACAAAACAGAGCTTTTATTTTTCCTAAAATTGCTTGTTCCTGTTACAGCAACAAAAGCGGCTATTAATCAAAATCTCACAGTAGAAGTTAGCAGGTTTAGTAACGATTTAGCACAAAGCATCCCCTCGCAAGGCGCCGGCGTTGCCCTGCTCTCCCCTTGCGGTTGCACCATATCCAAGCTTTGTCGTGTGAACAAAGGCAATAAAACACAATATGAAGATAATCAGTACTACAGATCGTGAGCTTTTTTACCGACTTCCAAAAAGGAGGAGTTACATTTTCGTGTATGTTCGTCGATATTTTCGCCAATTGTGCACTGATTTAAAAAAATGTTTTTTTTTCGAAAGGGTATACTTCCGAGGTGGTCCCATTTATCTAAATTGGCTGAGCCATTTTTGATAAATCAACAATAATGTCCATCGTGCAAACTATTCGAATTATGTACACGGTGGAAAGCGGTAGTTCCATTTTTTGCGAAACATAATTTGTTACATGAACATTCATGTGTATTTGCTAATATTTGATATGCCTCTCTATACAGGGTTATCCAGAACTGGTGTACTAAGCAGAAAAGAGGCGGTTCAGACCACAATTAAGAACAACTTTTACTATTGGAGCAACCCGGAATTAGAGAAAAGAAAATCAGCTGTTTCATACATTTTGTCGATTCCGAGTTGCAATTTTGTATGAATCAACAGTTTATTTTTCTTGAATTCCGCATTGGCCCTATTGTCAAAGTTGTGCATAATGATGGTCTTTATCACCCCCTTTCGGCTTATTACAGGGCAAGTAGATAATCCTTTATATAGATATAGAGAGACTTTATCATTGTATCAAAAATAACCCTGTTATTTTTAATCAATTAGCATCCTTCTAGGGGCTTATTCTGTGCATCAAAACTAACAACTTTTGAACTGCGACTTTTCGCAGAACTCAAAAAAAAACAGCTGTTCCATATATTTTGTCGCGGGTAAACGACATTTTTCTATGGAAAAACAAAATTTTTTTTTGAGTTTTGACAAAAGTGACAGAACAAAAGTTGTTAGTTTTGATGTACAGAATAAGCTCCTAAAAGGATGCTATTTGATTAGGAATAACCCTGTATATAAAAAGGCCTTCTCTTTACCCAGTACGCTAGATATACTCGGTTATATGTAGCAAATACTCATATACCGAAAAATTCATGCTTATGAAACATGCACTGCAGAATGCAGTATTTTGTGAGCGATTAAGTGATTTGTTGTGTTCTGTTAGTAACAATATTCGCGTTACCATTAGATAGTTGTGATTTTAAGCAGAGTTTATCTAGATCGAAGCGACATGTCTCGTGAGATCTGTGATCATGGGCTATAAAGGTACATATACAACCTAAATTTTATTTCAACTAAGAGCAGATAGGTCTAAATCCTACCTAAATCTGGGACCGGTACATTGCGCATTTGTATTAACCAATTGAACAAAATGCTGCAAAATTATCTGTAAGTACCTATGAGGATTTTTTTCCTAAACAAAAGCCTTCCCAATAGATCTTAATAAAGAAGACTGTAGGAAGCGATTTGTATTTAGCGCATCCCTGCGATTCTGAACAGAAAATTAAATACAAAAAGCATAAGTAGAAACTTCAGTCATTGCTTTAAAACCTACAGCGAAATAAACCGTGGCAACAGTGCCAATAAATGTAAGCCGGGGGATGGCGGGGCAAAGTAGGCTGGAGCGAGGGACGGGAATTCCACCAACTTCATTAAAACAGGGATTCGGGCGGGTTTCGGAATGTGGCCGCCGACTATACGATCATTGGCGAGAAAACTCTTTAATTAAAGTGTCGAGATAAACAACTGCGATAAGTTCATTAAGCGATTTTATCTGCATTCAGTCGCAATAATTAATGTGGTTGGTGCACATAACTGAGACAACAAGGGAATGTTATTGTCAGTGCTTTTAATCAGTCCACCAAATGTTATTTTTCGTACTTTAAAGCTGGTAAGCGTTTTTACGTAACGTTTTTTTTAATTAAAGTTTCACAAGTCTGAATATATGCTAAAACGTATGCTTAAATATAACTTAAAATTATGGCTCACACAAAGTATATATCCTACTAGTTGTGAACACGACATGCCTAAAAGAAAGTACATTATCTAATACAAAACTGAAACTAATTGGTTTTATAATAAAAAAAAATAATTTAAATTTTTAAATTTAGGGTAAAAATTAAGTGTCTTAAAATAAGAGACTGAATCCTGTAACAAATCTGTACTATTACTAAAACTGTTATAAAAAGAGCACAAAAAATGTAAAAATGAATGTTGACCATAGTTGCTCTTTACAGATATCTTTGTTATAAATGAGTGATGTGTGACCTATGTCCATATCAGGTCAGTGCTACCCGCATTTTGAACTGGATTCATTCCCTAAGCCCAGTAATGCAATACTTTCGATGTAAAGATCTTGCCTCGAAATTTCGTTGGAAACATTTATATTCAATCCTTAGCATAAAACTATAAAATTACATCGAAACTTTTTAGCGAAATAGTGTGGAAAAACGAGTTATTTTACCCTAATATTGAATCAAGACATTGTATTTTCTCCATTTTGCATTCATAGCGTGTCCTAAGCATTTCTGAACAATGCACATAAGAGGGGAGAACAGGCAGAGTGCGTCACGGAAACTGTTAGTCACGATCGCGGTGGATGGCTGGCAGGGGGCGCTGATTGCATCGGACCAGCTGCGATGGGAATACCTAACGTTTGGAGATTAGTTATAAATATACAGCCCGGTTATTATTCTTTTTAGAGTGCGATAAAAATCTGTGCTTAACTAAGATTGCAGTTTCAAGGAATTTGTCTAATAAATGAAAGAACCTAAGTGTAACTGTTTACCCTCTTTTCCGTATTTCAGATTGAAATCTTTACTGGAGCAGTCATGATATCTCAAGCAATTTGATTCGAAAAAATGGGAGATTTGAGACTAGACTTTGTAATAACAGAATGTATGGACGAACCCAAAAAAATGGTATATCTAAAAACATAATGTATAACATTAAAGAAACGTATTTTACAGAAATAAATACCAAAGACCATTACTCTAATCTACTAACACAATCATAAACAAGCATACTCCGAAACCTTTAATTCTCCATACCCATAACTAATAAAATTATAACCAAAATGTTATCTACCATCTCGAACCCACCCCAATAGTAGTAACCCCTAGTAACTATCACGTCATCTGTACAGTAGTGTTGTGCCTCGAGAGCCATTTGTCACTCGATGTCAAAACGAGTGGGCCACGCTTAGATTAAAGAGAAGGGACATGCGCCGGGAATCGATAGTAACATGACAATCACAATCGCTACGCGCTCCACTCGAGTGGATTATTGTTTGTAATCTGTTTAGTTTCCTTGTTAAGTGTTGTTATAATAGTTTATTGGTTTTGATAGATTTCTCAATGGTAATAACTATAACTGTTTTATATTTTACTAAGAACTAGATTTTGGGATCGCAAATGTGCTAGTTGATGTACGCAAAGTAATGGTAAAATTCACTGACGAAGAAGGACAAATAGCAATATTTGGTAGCATAAAAAACAGCAGAATTGAGAATATACAATTTTAAAATCAATTGACAATAAGTCTACCCTCTTGCCAAGTCTTATATTTGATCAAACTGTATTTAACTTCTGTTTAAAATTACATTTTGTAGAATTTAGAAATTAGGAATTAGGTACGCAAGCTTAGTCTGAAAATTAATTAAGTCTCACACACTCGATTCAACTCAATAATGAGTTACGAAACTTATAATTACGTCCCTTGAAATTAATTGAGTTTTGGAGATAATTAAACAGCGTAATAACACACTCAAGTTCATTCAGTAAGGAAGTGCTTGAAAGTTGATTCAAGTATTCATTGATGAATTCTAAGTTCATGAAACATTATCATGACAAGAAATGTTACATTTTAGTAAATATCTGTACTAAAAATATCTACTTTTACTGTTCAATATACGTATAGAAGAGATGTGATTTGAATATCACATAGCCGAAATTTTCTATAACATGCCTAATTTACAGCGCTTTGAAACCACTAAAAGGCTTTTATAATACAGCAAACAAAACAGTATTTTGGTTTTCAAATTAGGTCTCTAGCGTGCCAGAAACAACATTGCCTGTAAGTACACATTTGTGGATCGATATTTTCCATTACAGAATTGCCCTCGGCAAGCACTCCAATTTGAGCAGCATAAATAATAAATAAGCATTTTTGATCCTGAACGGAGCTCGAAGAAAAACAACTCATGTAACGAAACAATTGATTTATATTGCTTACAATCTCTTTGTCAAAATAGGTCTTTTAATATTCAATGAGAGCTTTAATATGAGGAATTGGATTTTGTTGATTTTGTATAATTTATAACGACACTTCCTAAAATACCTATTGATATAGAAATAATATAGACAGAAAACGGGTGCATCGGTGTAAATTTATAACGTTACTCTTTAACGCTTAGACTTCGAACGAAAAAACTACATACGCAGTAACTAGAATATTTTAAAAATATGAGTTACTGCAAAGTTCGAAAAATATTGAAATATTAATTCAAAAAAACCTTAATATTATACTTTCTCTTGTGCCATCATACCAGTACCTAATTCAATAAATCTAAACAAAAATGGCAAATATCACATGACACTAGCACGCTGCCGCCGTCAGGCTGTCAGGCGCCATTTGCATAGAACACAAGTTTCGCCTCGCGCGGCCGGCGGGACATCAAATATTCATAGGTGGGGCCCGACTTACCCCGCGTTCCCTCGGGCACCTGCGAGACGGAGGGTACAGGTCTGTCCAACTTTGTTAGGATTATTTTAGTTTTGTAGACGTATATATTTTATTATTAACGAAGGAAAGAAGCAATAGAGCCATGGAATTTATTTTAGATTTCATATTTTCTTTTTCTTTCTACTATACGTGCTGTAATTTTATGTAACAACTGTTATACAGTTGCTCGCTGCACACTGTTACAGTTACTGTAATTCGTTTTGATTGGCTGTTTATTTATTTTATGTAAATTTGCAAGTCTATATGTCCAAAACCAGTTCTGAAAAATTTGATTTTATTTTGCAATATTATTACTAAATAAATTAACCGAACTGCATAAAAACAAACATTCTCATACAGCATCTCCAATTTTCTGCAAATGAAAGAAAATTTCAACAGCCTCTACTTGTGGAAAAGTAGTCGTTTATCTCTAGAATTCCGTTCCCGACGCTCCGGCCGATCGAGAGCGTCTATTCAATCCTTTCAAACACTTAAAGGGCGGAGAGAATCCAATTTCCTGCTCTACTTACTACTCTACGAACTATTTCCTTCCGAACACTCGTTCACACAACAAATACACCTACACACCTTACACCTACTCAGGTGTAGGCGATAGCACACGTGCCTGGAAGTTTTCCGTTCAGTCGCTGAGCCATATAACGTACTCGTATATCTGGATCAAACATTTTGCAACAGCAAGAGAATTTTTCTGTACATTCTTGTGATCGTATTTCTAATAATCGGCTAAGTACGAGTCGGACTCGCGCACGAAGGGTTCCGTACTGTATGGGACCCTTAAGTATTTATTTTATTTTAATTTGATTATTTATTATTAAATTGCATATACAACTAAATATTCTGTAAAAAGTAACCTGTTACCATTATTAATATAGAGCGAAAAACGGTTAAAAAATCAGGTTTGTTGTATGGGAGCTCCCCTTAATTATTAATTTTATTCTGTTTTTAGTATATACATCATCTGTGAAAAGTTCAGCTTTCTAGCTATAACGGTTTATGAGATACAGCCTGGAGACAGACAGACAGACAGACAGCGGAGTCTTAGTAATAGGGTCCCGTTTTTACCCTTTGGGTACGGAACCCTAAAAAGGTGACTCGAACTGGTCTTCAAGATGTTTAACTAAATATATGGTTTGGTATTCCATGTCCAAACACGGTGTGAACTAACTCTGGCCACATACGAAGACCCCAGCCATAAACGCAGCCGGTGTTCGCGTTTATGAGTGTGTTCTTAATTTGAAAAAAGTTAAAAAAGGCTATAAAAGCTATTGTGCAGTATTAGATTTAGAACAAAACTGACAGTAGTCAGTTTTTTCCGTAGCTACTGCTATGGATTTGTAGCGGGTTGCGCCTACTATATCCTTAGTTTGCTGCTATTCTATTACAGATCAGCTGAAGCCAAATGTAGATAAACGGTGTGCAAGGAAAAACTCGTCACTTTACGTAGGAAGGAACGTGATTCTTCTTTTGTTGGATTTTTTCTTGCTCATCGCATAAATTATCTCATCACTGGTATATGTCAGGTCACCTGCCTAATACGTGATTGCTGGTTACTACAAACTTTTCGGTCATATTTTGTTACCTTTATTTTTTTAAAGCTACATTTGGCCACCAAGTCGCTAGATTGAAAGCGATGTTTTAGGGGGATAGAGTATGTAGAGATTTAGACGATATCTACTTATTTACTGTTGCCTCAAAGATACCCAGATAGTAATTACCAGGAATTACAATGACTGAGGTAGAGCATTCTAGTCCCTGACGGTCTTGAAGACGGAAGCGAATCGCTTAGTATGAACTGGTGGTACGAAAGTATTAGCATGTATCTTATGTGTACACAACAGAAACGTAATGTAATTTTATCATCCTGTGAAAAAGCCCTATTTTATCTCAATTTGTTCATTAACTTGATTTATGGATACATAAAGAGATGAAACGATAAAGTGACTGCTTTGACGTCGAAAGCTTTTACTGAAAATGAGTTGTTAACGAAAACGAGATGATCAAACGCCAATATTCCTGCTTTTTACACTGACATCTGTTTTATTAACGAGGGAAACGCTACAGAAAATAACAGAAACTTCTTTAATTATTTATTTACTGGATTTAATTCATAACGACAGCTTATTTACGCAATAATTTATTTTATATAGGTTTTTCTAAATATGTTAATATTACAACGAAAATTTAAATTTATTCATCATACATTTTTAATTTTTACTTCCAAGAGATGGAATTTTTGATTTGAAGATTAATATTCTAAACTGTTTATAGCTTACATACCTATATAGGTAGCTTACATAAGATGGATCTGATTTTTCCATTCAGGTTGTATATCCCAAAATATATAATTTTCATAAGACTCAATCATAAAAACTTGTAGTTTTTTATTTACACCAGCCTTCGGAAAATCGAAGCAGAGAGAGAGAGACGGCAGAAATAGATTATGGGGCCACAGGTCCTGCTAGCTATCCCTTCTCAAGTTAAAAGTGTCTACTAAGACATTCCGAAAAATATTTAGGCAAAATTATTTGCCACAATTAGCTTCAAATTACGTTAGAACAATTTTCCAATTCAACTCCAGCCTCATTATGGCAGTGTTGCTATCACAAGAACTTGTCTCTTTTGATAGCATGCTCACGACCTAACGAGAGTATAGATTGAATCATACAACTTGGCGGCTATTAGTGTTACAAGCTACGATGGGGATAACACAATCTTCGCGCAGCTTTTTTTACATGGGTTGGGATATCCGCAGCTTGTAGCTAACATCACAGCCGTTAAGTTGTATGATATTCGGCCTATGCTTCGAGAAACCAATAAGTTTGTTCCCTTTTCTGTGGGTAAATCGATGCTCGGAGATGGCAAAAAATTACAACAGGGTCGCAGGCCCAGTTAGCTACACTACTCAAGTTATGGAAAGTTCAACTAAGACATTATAAGTTGTCTGCCTCGGTGGCTCAGTGGTTAGTGACCCTGACCTCTGGGTCAAATAGGCGTGAGTTCGATCCCTACCCAGGGCGAACATTTGTGTGATGAACATAGGTGTTTGCTCTGTGTCTGGGTGTTATTTAGGTACTATCTATATAAGAATGTATTTAAAATATGTATATGTAGTATATCAGTCTGTGGCAGCCATATCACAAGCTATGCTTAGTTTGGTGTCAGAGATCGTGTGTAAGATGTCCTCTAATATTTATTTTATTTATTCCAAAAAGTATTTAGACAAAAGTATTTGCCACAATTTGCTTCAAATTATGTCATAACAATTTCCCAATTTAACCCCAGTCTCATTACGGCAGTGTTGCCACCAAAGGAGGCAAGTACAGGTTCACGACGTAACGAGAGTAACTCGAGTTAGTCGGGATCGAACCCGCGACACCGTAATTGGTGCAATTAGAGGGCGCTGCGGCGGGTGGTTGGAACAGCGACGCTGGGGAGAGACTGTCGACGTTTTAATGTTAGCAGTTATGTTACTACTAGATTTGCCCGCGGTTTCGCCCGCATGATATTCTGAGGCCCTACCTTACCACCCTTAATAAAGGAGGTGTAAAATAAAAAACCAAAAAAAAGCGATTTAACATTTGTTCGATTCGACAGTTCTTTTCTGACATTTCTTGAAGCGCAGGTACTTAGGTACCTAACACTTATTGTAATACTATGAAAAAGTTACGCAATATCGTTATAATTTATAGCCTTTGTGTTATTCTGATATATAAGCTATGTAATTGCAAAGTTTCATCTCAATCCGTTCAGTAATTTTTGCGTGAAAGAGTAACAAACATCCATCCATCCATCCTTCCTTACAAACTTTCACGTATATAATATTAGTAGGAGGATAGTGTGTTTGTAGACTTCGGACACGTCAGTTTACGAGGCTATGCCGCCGAAGACAAAAGACATGACGTAAAATTAATAGATAAGCTCTTAGTAGCTGGTGGTCGCGACCGTCAGACATGAGGGATTCGGCTCGAGGAGGAGGAAGTATTGCCGGATGGCTAGCCCTGATGTCAGAGTTGTTAAGCGACCTGAAGGCTTCACTTACTTATGTCAACTGATGTCTGAATGTAGCGCTCATAGCGTTATTTGACTAGGTGTTTTTCAGCGATCACAAAGTTAAGCAACGTTCGACGCGATCAGTATTTGGATGGCTGAACGCAATCATTTACAAATAAGCGCCGCCGTGGCTCGGAAATGCACGTTAAATTGTTGGTCCTGCCCCCCGACCGCCTAAGCAATAGCAATCGTAATAGCAATCGTTTATGACTTCATTTTAGACATTTGGCACCGCCTATGTGACGTTAGCCATCAATTGCTTTGCGCGGATTGCGAAAGCAATCGTTGAATGAACAATTTTGATGGCTAACGTCACATAGGCGGTGCCAAATGTCTAAAATGAAGTCATAAACGATTGCTATTACGATTGCTATTGCTTAGGCGGTCGGGGGGCAGGTTATGTTAACCATTTAGCCATGTCAAAGAATTTCAGACAAACGATGTTATAACTCAATGATGACCATTGTTTTTTTATTTGTCTTTTTGTCAATAAAAATAAACAATGCGGCTGCTCCTTTATTTGCGGTATGACGTCACTCCCCTGTTGATCCAATGAAGGCATTGTCTCGCAAATATTTGCTCATCGTTAGCTGTACCCTCGCAAACAAGCTTCATTTGCGGCCGGTCTGATCCTTGTTTCCGAGGAGTAGAGTTTAATTTGTTGTGCTACAAGCGCGGAGGACTTGGTAAGTGGGGTTCTGTGTTTGTGGAAGAAAAGCGCCTTTTGGCTGCTCGCGTTCTACACGAGCTTTGTTTTTTGTTGTAATTGGTTTTATTTGCGTTAAAATTGAGACAAATAAATCAACCTATATTTTCTATTTTTTTTTGTTAGAGTCTAAATTACGCAAACTGCTTTAACAACGCTACCGGAGCCAAGGAAATAGTATTGTGCTATGTTGATTCTCATATTCATTGTTATGTAGATCGCTAGAGCCGTTGGAGCAATACGGATCACACTTCAATGAGATAAATATGTTTGCTACTAACTAGTACAGCAATTTTAAACTAAGCCATTGGATCTTGAAAGTCAGGATAAGAGTTTGCGACAGCGCTTTGAAAATCTAACGAAGCCGAGTGACACAATACGTAAAAAAATGTGACACGACGAAAATTTGAGTGAACAATATTTAAAATACAACATTACGAGTATTGCCACACGACTCAGTTTAAAACAACCGATATTTTTTAGTAATTGGTGTGTTTCACTGACCTGAGTCCCTCAGCTGCAAGGAGCCGACCTTGTGCGTGAGGTACCCGCGGATGGAGCTAGCGACCCGCGCGGGCGAGGCGGCGGCGGCGCCCCCGCGCAGCGCGCCCTGCAGCCGCCCCAGCAGCGCGCCCGCCTCCGCCTCCACCGTGCCCGGGGGCTGCCCCCACGACACCTCACACCTGAATACACCCCTGGACTACTACAGCCCGGACCGTGCTCTGGATTCTTTATTCAAATTGACTATTCTTTTCGAGATTTCTTCTTTTAATTTTTACGGCTGGGTTTTTCAGCCAATTATATATTTTTTCTTAAGCTACTCTTTTCAGCCAGTTACTTTTATTCTTACTCTTAATTTTTTTTTTGTTGAATATAATACGAGTTGTGTATATTTAAGAGCTAAGCTTAATCAGTGCATAATTTGATATGTATTTGTTTGAGTGAGGCGTTTGGTGTCAGACCATGGTGCGCCTTCGGTGGATGTCTGTAACAAGGTATACATATTTCAAGATATTTTTCAAGGCCTAAACAAAAATACCTATTGTAAAAAAAGTGACAACTAAGCTGACAAGTCTCCTTATGGTAAGAGTGAATAGTATCCTTGGAAAACTATTTGGTATCCGCTGAAATATAAACTTTTAACTTCGTCGTTGTCGTCGTTTAAGCCATAGAGAATCCACTGCTGCACGTAGGGCTCCCAAACAGATCCCCAATAAAGTTCTCCCTCCAGTTCGTCGTATTTTCATATTTAGGATGTTTACTGCTAGACATAGGCCTCCCCAATAGGTCTTTAATAAGGCCGGTTGGTAGCGGCTTGCATCCAGCGCGATCCTGTGATCTTAATGAGGTTATACGTCCACCTTTTGGGTGGACGTCCTACGCTGCGCTATTTCAACGTAATGCAACATATTTAACAAACACACAAGCAAACTTAGTTCATAACTTACTTTTGTCAATAACCATAGTCTTTATTTATTTAGAAAAAATAAACTAAATTAGAATGTAGCCAAAACCCAACATCTTGTATTATGAGAGTTCGAGCGGAAGTGTGGAACCGGAAGTTGCCACTCTCCCCGCTTCCGGCGGCCATCTTGCGGCCGGAAACACGCGCGGTTTATGACTTCCGCCCTCTCTGGCACGAATGAAACTCGTGAATAAAATTACAGTTGTAAATCTACCTACCAATGTTGATTGTATGAATTCTGAACCTTTGAGCCCGATGAGTTTTGCAAAAGTTGTAATAAGGTTTCTGTTATTTTTTTTTTCATTTCTCTGAATTGGATAAAAATCGTGCGGAGTATTATATACCGGATCTATTTCTAGACAACAGAAATATTCTAGAAAATCTTCGCTCTCATTATAATAATTATGACCAATTCTTACTGTGAAGACCAAGTACCGGCAAGCGCAGCGTAAGACGTCTACCCAAAAGGTGGATGGATAACCTCAATTAGACCGCAGAATCGTGCTGGGTGCAAGCCGCTACCAACCAGCCTTATTGGAGACCTATTGGAGACCTATTGGGGAGGCCTATGTCCAGCTGTAAACATCCTGAGGCTGAAACGACGACGAACTTTTACGTTAAATTATTGGTTTTAATCTACAACTTTTATGACTATTAACACCAATATGATACGATAATGTAAGAAACTATTACCTAAATTTGAAAGTTTTTAACCTGATAAATACTGAACCTTTAATATTGTGGTAAAATCATCACGAAATAATTGCTTATTTTGTATTTAATTATTGGTTAACGAAAGCTACTTATGATAAAATTATATTCCTTAAAGGATTGAATTACATGGAGGATTAAATTTTATAAATGTTTTTCGTATAGGGGGAACAAATAGGGTATCACCTGCTGATACGATGTCATTCAAATTAAATTCAATTCTATCATTCTACATGTAAATGTTTTATTTAAGTTTAAAAGTAAGTGAAGTAAAAATTTAATGCACTCAAATGCCATAGTTCAACATACATAATTATATTATTTTGAAACCAGATAAGCTAAGCAAATTACAATCAGCATACCAAAAAAATATATGAGCTACTTATTAAACCAGCCTGGAAGAAATTTGCTTCCAGCGATAAGGCAATCTATTATTTCACTCGTTTGAAGCACTTTCGTAGAGATTTTCTAGTTTAAAACTGTATGTCCTTCACTAAGTATGATTTCGGAAGTTCGGAGCTTAATTTCGGAATTTATCCTTATCAGTAAAATTATCAATCCGAAAGTGTATTTTTTAAATAGTTAAAGTGTATAATATCAATATCATTCCTTTTACGAGCTAAAGCAGTTTTGGAGTCTGCATGCAGTTTTAGACTGAAAGGTCTCTACAAAGTTATTATTTATAACCTGATATAATCATTAAACTTTTACTAAGCTTTAATTATACTTGCGTCGGAAGGATGATGTTTAGCAGTGGGCTATTTAAGTAGACCGGTACAGTACAGTCTTTTTATTAAAAAAATCATCAAATCAGGTTATAAATCTGTCCTAAATTGTCTATGACAAAGCTACTGTGCCTACGCGCTAACGTGTAGCACTTACGAGTAGCTTGCATTTTCTCGAGTGAACTTCGTAACGAGGCCATCAATTATCGTGTAAGTACATCATTATTATTAAGAAGTTATGAAAACAAATGTAAATATATCGTCTTAAGACAAAGTTTGAATATTAATTTATTTCTTGCTCATTTTTTTCAGTTTCTACAACTCGCTACTGTACGTCTCTCATATGATCAGACGTACTCGCATCTACTATTGAAATAAAGGCGTTTTTTTAACAAACCATGTTTACCCCAAAAATAGAACTAAGATGCAAAATTGGTAACATTGATTGTACTATTTGACTACGACGTAGTATGACGTAGCATAAGCTACGGCGTAGCACCTTCGTAGTTTTCGCGCCCGTCGGAGCGTCAAAAATATAATTATCCTCACTAATGTTATTTTAAATCTGAAAGCGTGTATGTTGGTTTGTTTGTTATTCTTTCTCGAAGCTGATTGACTTGATTTTTTTAGGTCCTTAGGCTAATACTACACAGGCGAAGCTGTGTGTAAAAACTAGTTTTATTCTTTCCTTATTTCAAACCTTGCATTATAAATTTAAAAATATGTAAAAATTTGCTCACTTAGCACTAGTTACATTTTCAACCCTTTAAGGACGTCGCAATTTTAATTATTATACAATCAATGAGTTTTGACTTTATAGAAACTAAATATCATGTTTAATAACCATATTTTTTTATTGTGAAGTGTACGTTTTTAACAACAAAAGCTAATTACAACATAATTGAGTCTTTAAATAAATACTGAAGTATTTAGACATAGGATCTTAGAGTATTATAAATATCTAATCTAGATTGTTTGTAAACTGTTGATTAACTATATAAATAAGTTATAATAAGAAGTAAAGTATTTTGACGACGGTAACCCCTACGTATATTTAAATTTAGTCTTAGTGAAAGTGCTAAAAAAACGGAAACTCCACTTATGCACAAAACACCGATCAAGGCACAAGTCCTACACCCAAAACAGGCTCATTCTCAGCACCCTGCACCACTTACGTAACATTACATAACCCTTTCCACACGATCGAAATATATCGATCGGCCTACCCTCAAAAAACCACACGCAATAAAACTTACGAAAACACATCACTACAAGCACACTTTCAAAATTAGAACTAAAATGGCAGTTATTTTGAAAAATGGAATATTGACCTTAGTTTTTGTATCGGAGTGCTTGGCACACCTGGGACACCTCGCCCAGACTGCCGGGATCGCCAGTCAGCCTGGAAGCCTCCGTTGCCATGCGCAAAAATCTACGCTCCTATTGGCGGAGAGAGCTCTCTGACGTCACGGATCTGTAGCCAATGGTGCCCGCCTGAAAATTTCACGTAGGTATGTGTCGGTCGATGGTGGAAGGTCTAAATATAGACCCTAAGGGCAGAGAAGATGGTCGATAGCGGCGCTGGGAGCCTCTATGGACGACGATTAGCCTTCGGCCTAGGTCGCTTATCGCAAACCTTTATCAAACAAGGAAATAAGTGAGGGTATGTTTTGTTTTACTGATGTATATGATTGTAGTGCGTTATGTTTGTTATCGTGCTCAAAAACTCCAAGGTCATGTCTATGATTATTTAAAAAAAAATACATTTATTAGACGATCACTTAGAAAATGATAATAACATCATTGATGATGATATGATAATAACAATTTTAATTAGCGTATGATTAGTACCTAGGTACTACAAAATACTCGTACGTACAGTAAATGAAATAACCATTTAAAATATTAATGTTTATCCTGTAAATTATATAAAAACTCAAAAAAAAATTGAAAATTATACACAGCCAAGATTTGCTAAAAACCGTATTTTCAAAATTAACAATAAAAATAAATACAATTACTGTTTTATTCCCTAATTTTACGCTTCATGCTTATTGCTAATAGAATCAACTCCAGCATTAAAAGAATAAAAAATAATTTTCCGTCCTAATGCTAAGGCTAATCCACAAATTTTAAAACTAGTACAAACTTTAACTGCATAAGCTATCTGTTAAAGTTGGACATAGTTCTTAAAATTTTCAAGCGCCATGTTTTAGAATTGATAGCTTAAAGCTTCAAGGGATTTGTGGCTTTGAAAGTTTGCCCAGTTTATATAGTGCGAGTTTTAACGATAATTCTTGTTTTTATTCTTCTTTTAGGATAACAGATTTGTTATTTAAATAAAATTGTCTCTTGAGGACGCTTGTTAGGTCATGCCACGGACATTTAGGTACCCTTGAGTTTGACACAAGGCGCGCCTCCCTGGGGCGCTTTCTGCGAGCTATTGTTGAAAAATTTGAATAAAATTTCGAACACATATCAGTGATGCATGTAAATCGTAGTCGTTTCAGTCATAGGACATCTTCTGCTGGACGTAAGTCTCCCCTGTAGATCTCAAATAAGAACGGTTGAAAGCAGCTTGCATCCAGCGCAATCCTGAGGTCTTGATGAGGTCATCCATACACTTTTTGGCTTGACGTCCTCCGCTGTGCTTGCAAATTTAAATTTTATTGGTCATCAGTTCTTCGCGCAGTGTGTTCTGCCCGCTGTCATTTCAACTTTACAAGTCAGAATCACCAGACGGCCGTCTCAAAAATCGCAGAAACTTCGATTGTACCCCTTTCCGATCACCCCTGTGAGACCCGTTACAAACTGTGGCAGGAAGCATCTTCCGCTCCAAAACTTCAGAGTTCATATAACCAGCAGAATAACTCCCCGGGAAACGACCTAGCTTGGCCAACGTGGATATATGAATCGACAACGGGCCCAAGTTGACCGCTGCAGATCTAATACAGCCCGATGGGGTTTCTCTGACTCAGACTCTGTGACGTGTGACTGTGGAGCAGTACTGACAATAGATCACCTGATTCCTTGCCTTGGGTTCTTCTAAATCCTTAGATCTCCTCATTTCTGATTCGATCTTCCAGAGAGACTCAAAGTATAGTATGACAAGCTATGGAGCTCGTTGGGCTACATGGAGCTTACTAATAAGGCCCATAATGAGGGACCACAAGACGAAATTTATCACCTAATTACTATTTCTTACAAACATACACTTCGTAAGGTGGGATAATTCGGGCTTAAATTACCTAAATACTCTAAATGAATATACTTTATGATGAGAATATACTGAATAAACAATTGTAGCTACATTGTATCGCCTCTTGAATAAGCATAAAAGCTGTCTAGATTAATAATAGGTAGGTATTCGGTGTGTACAATACGACTATTTAGTGAAATCATACTAGTACTAATAGAGCATTAATTAATTAAAACCAGCACTTTAATTTATTTTCTCTGGTGAAGTATAATGAAAAGTAATATTTTATCACATTATGTAAAACCGTATTTTCTATCCAACACAGGTAACATGAATATTCCTGCTTTCCTGTTTCCTAAGAGATATAATCTAAAGTTTTTCAAGGTCAGAGTGAATAGGTATCTTCTGGGTCTGCATGCTTCATCTTCGACCACCAAGTCGCTTACCATCAGGCGAGTTGGTGGTCAAGCGTGGACTTATATGCGGTAAAAAAAATATAGCCTTCTAATTAGAGGATCTCACTTATCCTTGTTGTACAAATTTCCGCTCAGTGGTTGAAACACAGAAATAGGCGATGAAATACAGAAAATACGGGCCCGTGGCAGACAGGTCTTAATTCGTTGGCTAGACCATCGAGACAATAAGAGCAAAGGAAAGCTAGGCAAAGCTGTGCTAGCTTAGTATAGCTTATTTTTTATATATGAGAGCTAGGTAGATATAGGATGTTTTAAGATGTTTGTTTTTCTCGGCCGATCCCTTTGGGCGGTTTCCCATCTGCTTTTCCTCTTTTTTGTGCAACGAAAATGAGTTTTACTACCACAGACTACCAAGATACTGTCTACGTATACTACGATATGTGTCGAAGCTGTGTCACGGCACGTCACACACGACGAGATATGACCCTGTTTGTGTGGATTTTTTTGTCGCCGCCTTGTTACTGACGGGACCTTCCCAAATCAGACACATTGCCCTCATCAAATATGCACCAATGGCAAATCGATCTATCTATAGTCGCGAGCCCGAGGTCCCGTCGCCTCTGGCCGCGAACATGCACTATAAATAGGAACAAGAATCGATGGCGGCGCGCATGCGTCGAGCCCTCGGCTGGCTGCACCGCGCTAGATGTCATTCTTCATTACTGAGTGTTAACTCTACCACTTATAGCCCGAGATCCCACCGCAAGAACATCCCGCTCATAGCGTACACGGTTCAAACCATTTTTACGTAATTATTAGAGTTAGAATAGAATCATTCCAATTTTATTTTCAAGGCTAACTTTTTATTAGTTGTATAATTACCAATCACATTTTACTAAATTCTTCAATTAGTTTTTTTTTAAATTTTTTTTTGGGTTCCGTACCAAAGTGAAAAACGGGACCCTATTACTAAGACTTCGATGTCCGTCTGTCTGTCTGTCACCAGGCTGTATTTCATGAACCATGATAGCTAGGCAGCTGAAATTTTCACAGATAATGTATTTCTGTTGCCGCTATAATAACAAATACTAAAAACAAAATAAAATAAATATTTAATTTCCATACAGTACGGAACCCTCCGTGCGCGAGTCCGACTCGTACTTAGTCGATTATTATTTCTTTCCTATTGTTTAGAAGTATGTTTTATCCTTTAGTATTAGTTATGCTTTAAATTAATAAAAAAACAAAAAAATACTAACAGCCACATTTTGCAAGGTAACCCTGTTTAAATAAACAATTATACTTATTTTCCTATTCTTATAATAACGTTAAAATTTGGTTTGACCCGTGTTCGCCATGAGCGGGATGTATGTGCGGTGGTATCTCGGACTATTATTGTACACTGATAGGGAACAAACGCAAACACAACCGCCGACCACAGAAGAAGCAGTCACGTCCACTGTGTACGGGTGCATTCATGAAATGTATGAATAACATCGGTAGTAGCGTTTGTGTCCGTTTGATTACGCTTGTCTACAACAGCATTTAAGTCATAGTAAAAGACATCAATACCATAATTACATATTAAAGGAAAAACAAATAACTTAAGGACACAAATTCATGCCTGAAATAGGTAAAACCTGTGTTTCAGGCTGAAAAAGAGCAAAAAAAGAAAATTAATACATAGGTAAGTACAAATAAAATAACTACCTGCTACTTACACTACGTAAAACGTAGGCCCCGGTTGTTTCAACCGTTTAGCCATGTCAGAGGCCTTCAGGCGGCCTAAAAACTCTGACACCAGGGCTAGCCACCCGGCCTATACGAACTTACTTTTACTAAGTAAAATACTTGTAAAATCGATTTCAGTGTAAAAGTGCGACATACTTAGTAACCTGAACAATATATCTGATAGTACCGAAAAACCTAACATAAATTATATTGCACCTACATAACTAAAAATTGAAGACTTTATAAAATAGCTGTCTACCTAATACTTAAAAAAATGTATGGAGAGGGCTATTTACACTCGTTGTGTCTTTGGGTTCAAGTGACAGTTGATATCCGTCATCCATGCATTAGCCGTAGGACGTCCACTGCTAGACATAGGCCTCCCTTATGGATTTCCAAAAAGACCGGTTAGAAACGGCTTGCATCTAGCTTGTTTCTGTGGTCTAGATTATGTATATCGGCGGTCCACCAAGTATACATTAGACATGCAAAATTCTCAAAAATAACAAAATGAAGGCACCCACCTACGAGGTAGCCATATGATCTGACTAGGAGAGCATGAAACGCCAGATGCAAACCGTTACGAAGATGACTCTTATTCCTAGTAGTAGGTGATACAAGCCGTCTGTTATAATTTATTCGACACTGTGAGCGACCCTCCTACATTACCATATAAATAAATACTAATACCGGCGCTCCCCGGTCCCGTGGGAACCCACAACGTGTGGAGCCCGAGTTCAGGACCCGCGCCGGTGTCGAGCTCGTGCTTTTACTCGTACCTATGTATAACTAGCAAAATGTTTTAGTGAGTTGTAAACTATAATAGTCAGACCTAAAATTGGCTAAAACATTAGAGAGTTTTTTTAACGCGAAAAAATCTGAGCTTCATTTTCAACTCGCTTAATGGTAAGCGACGTTGTAGTCAAAGATGAAGCACACAGACTTATAAATATCATTTATTTATATATTAGGGGACATCTTACACGCGGTCTCTGACCCCAAACTAAGCAAAACTTGTGATATGGCTGCCAGAGACTGATATTACTACATATACATATTTCAAATAAATACTTAAATAGATAGTACCTAAATAACACCCAGACACAGAGCAAACACCTATGATCATCACACAAATGTTTGCCCTGGGTGGGGATCGAACCCACGCCTCGTTGACCCAGAAGTCAGGGTCACTAACCACTGAGCCAGCGAGACTTAGAAGATACGAATAAAGTAAGTAAGTATAAGTTCGTATTATAGGCCGGGTGGCTAGCCCTGGTGTCAGAGTTTTTAGGCCGCCTGAAGGCCTCTGACATGGCTAAACGGTTAAATAACCTGGATCTACAATTTAACGTGTCATCCGAGCCACGGTATCGCTCAGTTGCAAATGCCACCCGCAGTCACCCATCCAAATACTGAACGTGCGGAACGTTGCTTAATTTCTGTGATCGCTGACAAACACCGAGTCAAACTACGCTAAGAGCGCTTCAAGATACGAAAAAGTATGTATCTTGTATGATATATCTAACTCTGTCTTTGAAAAGCCGCCGTCATCTCCAGAAACAAAAAAGCGGGTAGATTGTTCCATTCCCCATATTTATAGTAAAATGTCTTACTTATCGTTGTATGGGGTTTAAAATTACCTACTTTCTCCCGTGTCTGCCCACCTAATTAAGTGGTATCACTTTATGATTTCAGGGTTAGTTAGTAAAAATAATTAAAAATAAAAAAGATGAATCGTGTGACCTCTGTAAATTTTTGCACTTTATGTATATTAACAAAGTTATATATGTGTATATATCCTACTTACCGACTGAATTTATTCAGATCCTGGTCGAATACAACTTCACAAAAATGTTCAACTATATCTACAAACTGAACACTACGAAGATACCTATTTTCATTTATAAAATATTATTACAATGTTACAACGTTGTAAAAACATAAAACTATAACAAGTTCATACAATTCCAAACGACAACTGGATATAATTCGCAAAGAATATAACAAAACCGCTGTTATCACAAATCGATTTTTACGCATGACATTTTAATCATCACATCAGGTTAACCAAGGAGTTAGAGTTCATTTAAAACAATACCATTGTAATATCTCGCAACTGTGACTGTAGTATTTTTACTGGTTATTGTTGAAGAAAACAATGCCTTGATGCCGTAGACTTTTTTATAGCTCAAAAAATATTTTTTAAATAAAAGACATCAAAAATGTTTTAGTTCAGACCACATAATCCATTGTGTTAGTTAAACTCCACTGCAAAAAAATCTTAAGTTTGTATTTTAAATTTAATTTAAAAGACATTGTGTCATTGTCATTCTGACATTGTTTAAAGGTTTAAAGTGTATCTCTCTTTGTCTAAAAGATTGCAATGACAAAGACAGTTATTTATACAGGTACAGTACCGTACCTTTTTATGTGTTTAAATCGGAAATTTAGAATAATGTATTAACTCCATATTTTTGACTTGTAACATTGTTATCAATAAATTGATTATGATTATGGTTATTAGCCTTCGAAATAGAGTTCATTACAACCTGATTATAGATAATAGGCACAATTATGTAGGCGCCATCGTAATTATAATAGCTAATTAGCATATTTCTGTTTCTTTTTCACTGTGTATTTTTCTAGACGACTAACGTACTTTAGAAAATGATTTTACTCATTATCATAATCAGCTTTTACTATGGGACCAACGCTCGTCGAAATTTCTGGAAAAAATTGGTTTCTCCATATATTTTAACGAGTCACTGAACATTTTGGTATGTAAAAGCTGATTATTTTTTAAAGTTTCTGCACTTTGCAAAGCAGCAACCTTCATAATATGATAAGTATGATGACTATTTAAGTTAGGAAAGGAACCTAAAACCTAATTTGGTTTTCGTTTATTTTAATGCTTTATGTAACGGGAAATGACTCGTTCGTTCGTTTCAGCCATAGGACGTCCACTGCTGGACATAGGCCTCCATCTCCAATATGACCGGTTGGTAGCGGCTTGCATCCAGCGCGATCCTGCGGTGTTAACGAGGTCATCTGTCCACCTTGTGGGTGGACGTCCTACGCTGCGCTTGCCGGTACGTGGTCTCCACTCGAGAACTTTTCGACCCCATCGGTAATCAGTCTTCCGCGCTATGTGCCCTGCCCATTGCCACTTCAACCTACCAATACCAATCCGCTGGGCTATGTCGGTAACTTTGGTTCTTCTACGGATCTCCTCATTTCTGATTCGATATCGCAGAGAAACTTCGAGCATAGCCCTCTCCATGACTCGTTGTGCTACTTGGAGCTTAATAATGGAGCCCATGGTGAGAGACCACGTATCTATGCCATAATCATCACTGGCAACACACACTGGTCGTATACTTTCGACTTGAGGCACTGAGTAACAATAACTCGGTATATTGATTTATAGTCGTTAGGTACTGCTCGGACTGAGCACAGCATTGTGATACGGCATCGTGCGCTAACACTCGCTAACTTGAGAAAGACCTGCCCTAATACTCGTAGAGTGCTTTTTATAGCACTTTTATTCATGTAAATACTTTTTCGAAAACCTTATGCTTTTTAGGGTTCCGTACCAAAAGGGTAAAAACGGAACCCTATTACTAAGACTCCGCTGTCCGTATTTCCGTCTATCCGTCTGTCTCCAGGCTGTATCTCATGAACCGCTATAGCTAGAAAACTGAAATTTTCATAGATGATGTATTTCTGTTGCCGCTATAACAACAAATACTAAAAATAGAATAAAATAAATATTTAAGGGAGCCCCTCCCATACAACAAACCTGAATTTTTAGACGTTTTTCGCTCTATATTAATAATGGTACCAGGTAGGTTAGTTATTTTAGTACTGTTTCTAGTACTTTGTTCTTATTCTATGGGCTCTTCTCTTTATGGTTCAATGGAGTGATGATGTCTATGTGTTCTTTTTATTTTTAACTGACTTCCAAAAAGGAGGAGGTTCTATGTTCTTCTGTATGTATTTTTTTTTGTGTATGTTTATCGATAATTTCGCCAATTGTGAACCGAATCGAAAAATTCTTTTTTAGTTCGAAAGGGTATACTCTCGAGAAATGAAACCAACCATTTAAATATTACAGAAATGGCTGAGCCGTTTTTGAAAAATCAACAATAGTGTAAACAATTCAAGCGAAATTTTCGAATTTTGTACACGATGGAAGGTGGTTGTACCATTTTTTTTGCAAAAAATAATTATAATTAATTAGCTTAAGTTATCGTCTTCTTCACGCCGGATGCATTCGAAACTTTACAATGGTCGTTACAACTATTATATTTCGCGAGTCATTTCTCGTTACATAAATTATTAAAAATAACGAAAACCTTGGTTACTCTTGTAAGGCCTAGAACACACGGTGAAACGCAAATTCAACGAAACTGCAATTACTAGTTACTTTTGAGTTGCATTTAAGTTTCTGCCATAGATTCCGATGAGAGACCACACATGACGCGGCCAGTTTGAAACCAGTTTGAAACGCGTTGCAAATCAGTCGCATTGAAACCGGCGTGCAGGAAACTCGCATTGCGTTTCATTCATTTTATGAAGAACTCATTATGCAGACGTCTTTCCTCAAAGAAAACCGAAATGATTGTGGTTGTAGCGTGTGTGGAA
Organism: Hypomecis atomaria; assembly: GCA_964007245.1. Classification (NCBI taxonomy): domain Eukaryota; kingdom Metazoa; phylum Arthropoda; class Insecta; order Lepidoptera; family Geometridae; genus Hypomecis; species Hypomecis atomaria. The sequence continues at coordinate 395,883 of OZ023285.1, read as the reverse complement.
AATTGTTGAAACTGGTTTCAAATTAATAATCTCAAAAGGGTTTCGTTGCAGTTGCGTTTCACCGTGTGTTCGGCCAAAGAATATATAATAATACTACGTTCGGCCTAAGTAACAAGTGAAATTGTATACCTTTCACTAACGCCTCAGAAATAATCATAGCAAGATGACCCGACAAAAACCCCAGTGTCGGAAGGTCGGCTTTTATTTCGCTGTACTCTACTGGTATAACGGGATTACAGCTGCAGTGGATAGAATTTATTATGAGTTTCCAGCAAAGTTTAAATTTTCACTTCAAGTAAAAATTGAATTTGCGTCCTCTGTTGCGAATTGTAGCTCGGTTTGAAATTACTAAGTATTTACTTTCATTCATTTTCTGTTGTTTTGTATTAGAAAAAATATTTTTTCGCAAAAAATGGCACCATCGGCAACCACCGTGTACAGAATTTGAATAGTTTGCACGAATCGATGTGATATCCATGTACATTATTGTTGATCTATCAAAAACAGCTCAGCCGATTTCGATAAAATTAAAATGGAACCTCAAGAATATTCTCTTTCGATTTTTTTTTCTTAAATTGCTTCACAATTAGCTTAAATATCGATGAACATACACAATAAAAAATAAATTTATGCAGACAAACTGCCAACTGCCTCGGTGGCTCAGTGGTTAGTGACACTGACTTCTGGGTCAAAAAGGCGAGGGTTTGATCCCCACCCAGGGCAAACATTTGTGTGATGAACATAGGTGTTTGCTCTGTGCCTGGATGTTATTTAGGTACAATCTATATAGGTACCTATGTATTTAAAATATGTATATGTAGTATATCAGTCTCTGGCAGCCATATCACAAGCTATGCTTAGTTTGGGGTCAGAGACCGTGTGTAAGATGTCCCTTAATATTTATTTATTTAAACATAGGTCCTTTTTTAAAGTCAGCAAAAGAAATATAATTAGTATTGTATTTTTCATGGCACCTTATTTGTAACATGGTCAATATAGGTAGGTACTATTTTGTGTGACTATAAAGTTCTTGCTTACGTATAGGCTGGGTGCATAGCTGTAGTGTAGTGCAAATATAAATGGAGAAGACTTTCGACCTGTCTAATGGGTTGAAATAACTTGCGCCTTTTATTATCGTATCATATTATCCGAGCCATGGTACCTAGTTCAGTTTTAAAATATGACAGACGCAGTCACTCATCCAAAAACTAACCGTACTGACAGTAATTTTAACTAGGTTAAGAGCGCATCAATCACTAATCGGGTAAAAAAGCACAGCCCTACTTTACTCGTAAATTTCTCGATCTACCTATGTTACCCATAAGCTGTAAGATAAGTTAAAAAAATCAAGTGTCACACAATCACCCCTTAACAAATAGGCATGTCAATCCGGCCGCCGAGCTAACGAGGTCGCCCGTCCCGGCCCGGATTACACGGGATTACGGCACGTCCGGGCGACGTCCGTGATTTATACTCGCAGTTAGGGCGCCTTTGCATTGCTGTGTGCCACAACGCCGCCCGAAGAGCCGTGGAGCGATGGAGACGCCGCCGCGACTATAATACAAGTTTTTAGGGTTCCGTACCCATAAGGTAAAAACGGGACCCTATTACTAAGACTTCGATGTCTGATAAAAACAGGATAAAATAAATATTTAAGCGGGCTCCTATAAAACAAACGTTATTTTTAGGAGTTTTTTGCTCGCTATTAATAACGGCAACAGGAATGGGGCTCCCATACGGTACGGAACCCTCCGTGTTCGAGTCCGACTCGCACTTGGCCGATTTTATTTAGTAATATTTTGCAAACTGGTTGAAACAGTCAAATTATAAAGTGATACAATAGAACATGTTAGGCTGGCCAACCTTCTAGGTGTGCAAACACAGCATGCATACAAATGGAGCACTACTTAGAAGTTTGGCAAGTGCGAGTTGGACTTACGTACGAAGGGTTCCGTACCCTATGGGAACCCCCTTAGCCCCATTTCAAGCGTCTACCTGTTGCCGTTATTAATATGGAGCAAAAAACTGCAAAAAAAGTTACGTTTTTTGTATGGGAGCCCCCTTTAAATTTATTTTTATTTATTTTTTAGTAGTTTTTGTTATAGCGGCAACAGAAATACATCATCTGTGTCTAAATTTCAGCTACCTAGCTATCACGGTTCATGAGATACAGCCTGGTGACAGACAGACGGACGGACAGCGAAGTCTTAGTAATAGGGTCCCGTTCCCCATTGGGTACGGAGCCCTAAAAAAGAAACTATTGAAAATAACAAAAAAATAACAACAATAAAGAAACTAAAAATTAACAGTAGGTACGTGTTACTTCTTCTTCTAGTGCCTCTCCATTATTGAAGGTTGGTACTTGGTACTGTTTGCAATTTTCCTTGTCCAGGGCAAGCCTAAACAAGTAAAACAGGACCCTTGTTCGCCGACCCGTTTCCTCTTCCTTACACTCCTGTGTCTAATTTAACTTAGCAACATACAATACAATACACATAATATTATACTAACATGCAAATATGCTAGAAGAACACATAGATCGTAGAACGGATGGCCAAGATGGCCGCAAAGATCTCGTCTAAGATGCTAGAACTCGCGGGATACAAGCCGCTTCCAACTGGTCTTATAGCGAGGATGTCCAATCTCAGCAGCGGACGTTTTACGACACATACCTATGATGAGGGTGTTCAATGTCCATTCTAACTCATTTTTATTTGACGACCTGTGAAGCCTTTTTCGTAGTACCTAATTATGATATTTAAAAAAACAAGTCTCTGTACAACAAAGTCAACAACAATATCTGTAAAACAAGGCAACAAACGTATAAACAACTCGAAACCGTGGATACAAACTTTGAAGGACAACAAGGGAACAACAACCACAAATAGAGCCAATATATTGAATATAGCAACGGGATTCTACAAAGATCTGTACAGTCAACAAAACCAATCACAGAATACAACAGATCTGGCTTCATCTACCATACAAGGAAATGATTATGCCAAAGTACCACCGCTACTGGAAAGTGAAGTTAAACATGCTATACAGAAACTCAAAATGGGAAAGAGCCCAGGAGAAGATCAAATATCAAATGATGTTATAAAAGCAATAATGAACCCATTAACAAAACCTCTGACTGAACTGTTTAACGAAATAATCATACAAGAACAAATACCGAAACAATAGGAATCAGCTGTAATAACTCTGCTATACAAAAAAGGAGATCCACTGGATATTAATAATTATAGACCAATAAGCTTACTACAATCTACCTATAAACTCTTTACCAACATCATTCATAACAGAATAAAGAGTGAGCTTGAGTCGCAACAACCAAGAGAACAAGCCGGGTTTAGAAGTGGATTCTCGACATTAGACCATATATTCACACTCAGGCAAGTTATGGAAAAATATTCAGAGTATAAGAAGACAGTATATATAGCTTATGTAGACTATTCTAAAGCTTTCGACACAATCTCACACAGAAAACTCTGGACAGCCCTAAGAGAACAAGGAGTACAAGGTAAATATGTTAATGTACTGGAAAAAATATACCAAAGAAGTAAGGCTGCGGTTAAACTCGAGAAGAAAGGTACTGAATTTCAGATTAAAACTGGGGTAAGACAAGGCGACCCAATTTCACCGAACTTGTTTACCTCACTCCTAGAATTCATATTCAGAAGGCTGAACTGGTCAAAATTGGGAATAAATATCAACGGTGAAAACTTAAATCATCTCCGCTTCGCTGATGATATTGTCTTACTGTCTGAAAAATATGAAGACTTACAAAGCATGCTTCAATCTCTAGATAGCCAAAGTAGAGAATGTGGATTGGAAATGAACCCTGAAAAAACCTGTCTCATGACAAATGGAACAAAACAAACAATAAATGTCAATAATAAGAAGATAAAATATGTTGATGAGTACATATACTTAGGACAAAGAATTTCATTCCAAAATCACTACATAGACGAGGTAGAAAGAAGAATCAAAAAAGCCTGGAGTGCATACTGGTCAAACAAACATATCTTTAAGTCCCATCTAAGTAACAGTTTGAAGAAAAAAGCAATGGATTCAGTTATAACACCGACCTTGTTGTATGGCTGTCAATCATGGCCCATAACAGCTGAAGTAATAAAGAAAATACAAACATTTCAACGATCAGCAGAAAGAAGTATGCTAGGACTGAAGTTGATTGACAAAGTAAAATGCTCAGATATCCGTAGTAAAACGAAAATTATGGATGCTGCCAAAATGTTGTGCCGTTTGAAGTGGCGTTGGGCGGGCCACACAGCAAGAACGCGCGACAACCGATGGAGCGAGCGGGTGCTCCACTGGTACCCGCGCGACGCGCTCCGCCCGCCAGGGCGCCCGCGCCGCCGCTGGGCGGACGACATCACTGCCGTCGCCGGGGTCACCTGGACGCGCTTGGCTCAAGACAGACACGAGTGGAGCCGGAAGGAGGAGGCCTATGTCCAAAAATGGACAACCCAATCTGGGGACTAAAGGCTAATATAATATAATATAATAATTATAATATTTGACTATAAAGCAGGTATTTTATCAATTTTTTTTCAATCCTATATTACTGAGTAGCTATGAATGTCAAAAAATGCGAAAGTGTGTTTGATGGCTTATTTATCTATGTTTGTTTGCTTCTCTTTCACGTAACAACAAAACATGGCATCGATGTAATTCCTTTAGGATTGAAACTTTAGTAACTATATTTTGAGTACCGAAAAAGCTGGAAAGTATGGTTGGTAACTGAAGGATTTCAACTCATAAGAACCCCGACTCCGGAAAAACAGAAAACGGAGCGCGAAACCGGACAAAATTAGTGTAGACAAGTACCTATGATATTAATATTATAAAAACTCTATATGTTAGCCCGTTTATATAAAAACCTTTTAGTAAAAGTATTTTAATTCCTACCCGTTGCAGTTCCAATTTGAAAACGGTCACGAAATATTTAATATGCCATTCGCCGCTTTATCCAGCCGTTAGCAAAAAATATCCGAGACGTGAGAAAACTGTCACTTAAGGCCCTGAATGTATAAAAACAGGGCCGCATCAACTGTATCGGGGCCCTTAAGTGGTACAGTACCCTTAGTTGGAGTATATTCGTAAACGAAAACTACAATTTTGCTAAATAGAAGTTTCCGTGTGGATCCATAATTTCTTGTAGATCAAAGCACTTGTGGCCGAAAATAGGGACTAACTAACAGAATTTTAAGGAACCACACGTAAACGGTAACAGCTATGTAGGTACTACACAAAAGTACTGCCAACGCAATACGTGCAGTCAACGAGAAGGCAGTAGGTATTATTAACCGACTTCCAAAAGTAGAAGGTACTGTGTTCGTGTGTTCTTCCGAGGTGGTCCCATTTATGTTTTATCGAAATCGGCTGAGACGTTATTGAAAAAATAACCATAATGTACAAATACTACATGGATTCGGGCTAACTACTCGTATTCGTATTATGTACACAGTTGAAGTTGGTTAGTATAATTATGCCATTTTTTGCGAAAAATTATTATTAATTCGTAGTGTTCAGTCAAACAATTACTCCAACTGAGGTTGGTGTAAATATAGACGGAACAACTGTACAACAAATAAAAAAATCTGCCATGTGCGAGTCGGACTCGCGCACAAAGGTTTTCGTACCGTGTTGGAGCCCCCTTAGCCCCATTCCTCTTGCTATTATCTATATTATTATCTTGCTGCTTGCTATAGCGAGAAAAAAAAACTCCCAAAAATCACGTTTGTTCTATGGGAGCTTAAATGTTTATTTTATTCAGTTTTTAATATTTCTTGTTCTAGCGGCAATAGAAATACATCATCTGTGATAATTTTAGCTGTCTAGCTATCACGGTTCATGAGATACAGTCTGGTGACAGACAGACGGACAGAGGGACATCGGAGTCTTTGTAATAAGGTTTTTACCCTTTGGGTACGGAACCCTAAAAACCTGCCTATAGCATAGTCCGGCCCTGCGTAAAAGGGTCGTAAAGGGGTATATTAAGGGTAGCCGGCGGCGCGACTCATTAGCTCGACTTGTCATTGCGGCCACGTACACTATGCTAATGATTCACAACCAGGGAAAGTAGCCTCGGGTGGACCCGTGGTAGACTACTCTAAATAAATCATTATTATTATATACATCAACAAAACTTTTTTGATGTGATACGTGCACGCACGAAAAAACATGTCATTGTCACGTTCCGCCTGAGCTGAGCATGCAAGCGAGAGCGTGGAAAAAGCGATAGAGAGGCACAAGCGGTAGAATAATATTTGTAATATCTAAATACTATTCTAAGTATATTTATTATTTAGTCAAAATAAATAATCAAATTATTTTTCGACAAATTCCTAGTCCTAGATTACTAGGAGAAATTGGACTTACTAGGGTTAGGAATTTTTACTTACTTACTTACTCGGATTAGGATTTTTTTTAAAGTTTTGTACGACGTCACAGGGCTTTAAACTTTGAAATACCAAGCCCTGTGACGTCGTACAAAACTTTTTTGGATTTATAGCGAATTTGTCCCCATTTGATCACACCAATGTCGCTTGAAGATAACCGTCGATTTGGTCGAAGAAAGCAGACTTACCAATTAATTCTAACTAAAATTTCACATTATATCTCTCAGCGCCCCTAGCTTGGCAAAGGGGCAAATTGTCTTTCCACCATTTTTCTCCTTGAATCCTCAATGTCAATTCATGCTGTGTTACCTTTTTTTCTAAGACTAAAAAAAGGCAACACAGCATGAATTGACATTGACAACTGACATTAAAAGTGGATAAAATGGTTTTATCCTCAGAATAAAGAAAAACAGGTTTTATCCCTTTACTATGACAGGAGTGCTGGAAACAAAAAGGCGACAGTCTATTCCATTTCTTGGCCGCACCAATCAGAAATGTGATATCAACCCGCTCTACGTATCGAAGGAAAATCAACAGTGTAGGGTTGGTAGTAAGGCATCTTTCTACTTGACCAGTAGTAAAATAATTACGGTACCTACATCGACTTGGCATATATTGATGTTATTATGGTAAGATTAAAACTAGTAGGTCTGATCGATGGCACATCTTCTGAAATTAATCCTTTACAGAATAAATATATTTGGTTCTTGCTATTTTACTTTTGTAGGCGCTTCAAAAAATGTTCATCATAATTTTTTTGACTAATATTATATGACTTGTGTTTAAATTGGACTTCACCACTTTATTGTATTCTTGAAATGTTTATTTCTGATAGTATATGTATACCCACAACATGTAGGTACCTATACATAACCAATAGATCGCCTATACAGGGTTATTTCTAATCAATTAGCATCCTTTTAGGGGCTTATTCTGCACATCAAAACCAACAACTTTTGTTCTACGACTTTAATTAATTCTCAAAAAAAAAGTTGTAGCTCCATAAAAAAATATCGCTCACCCGCGACAAAATGTATGGAACAGCTGTTTTTTTTTAGTTTTGACAAAAGTCGTAAAACAAAAGTTGTTTTGATGTACAGAATAAGCCCCTAAAAGGATGATAATTGATTAGAAATTACCCTGTATAGTTTGAGGGCCGTTGATATGTCCATCAGTTATTCCACTCCATTGTTTTACTGTTGACTTAACTTTTATAATTTCCGTTGGTTTGTATATATTTGGCATGATGATGATGACAAATGGTGATGAAATAAATAACTTATTCATAACGACACCTACTGATAATTCTAGTTCATGTGTATGAAGGTTTGCAATCGTCCTGATATTTACTAACAGCGTGAAAATTGCTAATTGCTTTACTAAAAATAGCCAAGGTTGTGAGTTATAATTGTCTATCAATAAAACACACTGGTTGAAGTATTTATTTCATAAAAAGAGTTTTTTTATTTCTTGTTGTATTGCCCATGTATAAGACACAGTCACCGGGTAATTTTATAAAACAGGTGAGTTCTCTCAAGGATATATATTATAAATAAACCTAAATTTATATATTTATTTATTTATCGCAAAAAAAAAAAAATAGCATGACCGAGTTCACCCGTGTACAGAATTCGTGAATATTGCGCACGGATCGATGTAGCATTTTTCACATTATTGTTGATTTATCAAAAATGGCTCAGCCGATTTCAATAAATTTTGAATGGGACCGATTTCGAAGTATTTTTCAACTATACTATACCCTACCATAATTGATGATCGGTTAAGTTTAAAAAGAAAATACTAATACTTTGTCTATTTAGAGATTTTATTTCTAAATCGTATCATTTTCATTAAGATTAATGCATTTATTATAAAACATGTAAAAGATGACGAGCAGCGCCCCCTAGAATTAGAACCGTCTATTCATCTCCATTAACGCTTATTACGAGCTTCGCAGGTGAAAATACATTCATTATGAGGTACATTCAAACTCGCAGGACTGAGACTGCGGGGAGAATTTCCTCTGTAATCGGATCACGCAGTGACTCATTTCCGTAAAACTTTTACTTACCCTCTTCTTATATCTGATGTTAAGTCGATGGATTTACTTCATTCCAAAATGTTTTCAGTACAGGTTTTTTTTACACTTGGAGCCTTTATAAACTCGACACTGCAACTCATAACGATAGATACTAGAAAAAGTATCTGAATTTACTAGCAATAGTTAACGTAGGTAAATAATTGACACTAAATAGTTAACGCGAATTGAATTGTGACTAAGCATAAAAAGAACATAAGAAGTTAATTTTGGCTTTTGAGTTTTAAATTCCGAATATCGCTTACCAAAATACTTTTAATTTCTAGATATCGATTTGAGTCTTAAAAACGAATTGTATTAAACAATACTTAGTAAACTTCAAATTAATATAACTTACTGATGTTTAAATGTACATGAAAGCCTCTTCCTAAACTGTCGACAACATTATTTAAAGCGACCTCATTGGCATACTGCCATGTAAGAAAACTGGCGAGCGACTCGACTATCTCTCGGCCTAGTTTTACAGAATTAACCACTCAACTTAGCCTACGCTATAAGGGTTATCATTAAAAAGTAAGTAAGTTCGTATAGGCCGGGTGGCTAGCCCTGGTGTCAGAGTTTTTAGGCCGCCTGAAGGCCTCTGACATGGCTAGGGTTATCATTTCAACCGTGTCACGAAAGTATGAAAAAATTTACTTAATATTTCTGATTCGCATACCGCCAGGGAATCTAACAGTCTGCCAGCTTTCCTTTTTCCTACGAGATATAAGTAAGCTTTTCAAGCTCAGAGTAAATAGGTATCTTCCTAAGTCTGCGTGCTTCATCTTCGACCACAACATCGCTTAACATCAGGCGAGTTGGTGGCCAAGCGCGGATATTTCGCGCTAATAATAGTAGTTTTTTTTTAAGAACTCCCCGACACAAAATACACTCTATGTCCTTTCAATATCATTGAAGTAACACGGTACCAAATTTCGAATCGATAGGACATCATATTATATGGAAGGTAGTCAGATCCCCTCATTAACTAGAAAAGAGCTGATGATCTTCAAACGGCTGAACAGATTTTCATGAAACATGGCTAAGAATACTCGGGATAAAATTTATCTATGACAAAAAAAAACTAAACGAAAATCGGTTCATCCGTTTGGGAGCTACGATACCACAGACAGATACACAGACATGTTAAACTTACAACACCCCTCTCTTTGTCGGGAGTTAAAAAAGACCTGTTTTTTCGATTAGGTATTTCTTTAAGGTACTTAGTAAAATAATAAATGGAAAAATCGGTATTTCTTTAAACATGTCGAAGGGAACGGTCAAAACATACCTTCAAGCGCAGTGTGGGACGTCCAAGATGGTCACAATCGCGCCGGACGCTCGGAACTTACCATCGATCCTATTAGTTTGTAGGGGAGACCTAAATAACTTAGGCGGAAATAACGTAGGAACTTAGTCGATGCCCTACAACTAAAATTATCATTATAACACACAACAGTTACAAACGTTTTGTACTGATTTGACCATAACAAAGAAATCATATTTTATTTAGGTAAACAAAAAATTTGTTGCTCAATACAATAGCAAGCTTTGGTATAAACAATATCATTAGAACATAATCGAGATAGTTATCCATCCATCAGCCAAAAGAAGTCCACTGCTGGACATAGGCCTCCCCTATGGATCTCCAATAAGACCGGTTGGCAGCGGCTTGCATCCAGCGCGATCCTGCGGTCTTAATGAGGTCATCCGTCCATCTTGTAGGTGGACATCCTACGCTGCGCTTGCCGGTACGTGGTCTCCACTCGAGAATTATTCGACCCCACCGGTCATCAGTCCTCTGCGCTATGTGCCCTGTTCATTGCCACTTCAACTTGCCAATCCGTTGGGCTATGTCGGTAACTTTGGTTCTTCTACGGATCTCCTCATTTCTGATTCGATCTCGCAGAGAGACTCCGAGCACAGCCCTCTCCATAGCTCGTTGTGCTACTTGGAGCTTACTAATAAGGCCCATAGTGAGAGACCTCGAGACAGTGTTTGTATCAAATCTAGCTTGCCTTCCGCCTTCCTTGGTTTCGGAAAATTCTAAAAATGCTTTAGCGGTTCAACGCCGCCACATGCCTGTTTAGACAGTTTAGATGCGGCAAGTGGCAGTCTGGTAACCCTAACCAGACCATCTGCCTACATTTTAACTGCTGATCCAACCAAATTTTACTTTGGAACATTTTATGTAATTGTTTAGTTCTGAGCCAGACATAGCCAGAACATCATAGACCAACATTATTTCCATGAGTATTAACCTACGTATTAACTTGAATGAGCTGTAAATAAGTGTATGAAACAAGTCTCTTCAACATATTTCTTCGCGCTACAAGCTAGACTGCACCTCTGCATTGCCCCAGGCAGGACGCCGTCAACGTGAATTAATAGGTTTTTTTTGGATTAAGTATGTAAAAATACAATTCTGGGTAGATTCAGTTTTTAACAGACATCCTCAAAGGACAAGCTACAAGCTAGACTGCGCCTCTGCATAGCCCCAGGCAGGACGCCGTTAACGTGAATTGATAGGTAATTGGATTAAGTATGTAAAAATACAATTCTGGGTAGATTCAGTTTTTAACAGACATCCTCAAAGGACAAGCTACAAGCTAGACTGCGCCTCTGCATAGCCCCAGGCAGGACGCCGTCAACGTGAATTAATAGGTAATTGGATTAAGTATGTAAAAATACAATTCTGGGTAGATTCAGTTTTTAACCGACCTTTTAAGTCCGCCTGTATTTGATTTTTTTTAACGTGAATAGGTCCGCGCTTGACCACCAACTCGCCTAATGGTGAGCGACATTGTGGTCGAAGATGAAGCACAGAGACCTAGAAGATTTATTCTATAAGCAAATAAATATTCACTCTGACCTTGAAAAGCTTTAGATTATAACTTTTTTGTGTATGTTCATCGATATTTTTGCCAAATGGGAACCGAATCAAAAAATTCTTATTTAGTTCGAAAGGGTATACGAGTAGGTAATTCCGATGGACTAGTCCCGTTAAAATTTTATCGATATCAGCTGCGCGGTTTTTGAAAAATCAACAATAATGTAAAAATGGTATACTTACGTCAATTTGAGCGAACTATTCGAATTTTGTACACGATGGATGTTGGCTTTGCTATTTTTTGCGAAAATTAATTACTTATTAGGTATACCTGTTAGGACTAAGACAGTCTTAACTTTTCATAGATAGTTACTGAACTAGGGAGCATAAGTAATAGTAATAGGTACATATGAGATCATTGCACTTTTTTTTGCTTCTACAGGTCTACTAGTGGTGATTAGTAGTCAGCTCAGCACATTAATCATATTATACTTGGCAAGGCAGATCTTATCCTCATCCATTCTTGAATATTCCGCAACCAGGACTTTCTTTTACATCCGTGTTTCTTCTTTCTAACAACGGTTTCCATCATTATTATTCACATGAGCTCGTATAGTCGTATCTGTCATGGCGAACCACATGGCCCAGATATGAGTATACTGAAGTATTCCAATGAAAAATATTTTGTGTAGCTACACTACTTTTGACCTAATACTTAATCAATGAAGATGGTGATAAGTATATCGAAATCGTGAATCATCAACCCATTGGATTGAACCAATCCGAATATTAATCCAATACCAAAACCACCCGAAAACGCGCGAGACATTCGTGCCCGTTCGATTTATCATTAACAAATCTCGCGGGGTAGGGGTGCGAGCGCGCGGGGGGGTCGGCGGTGGGCGGGGGAAGGGGCGTGGCCGGTCGATACTACCCGAGTACAATGAAGCTGAATGCTGAACACGGCGGACGCTGCGACTGTGTGCGTGCCGCTGAAAACATGGATGAAGACCGCATCATCAGGCAGGATAGGATACGGTCAAACGCAAAACTACCTTCTGTATTAAAACTATAGAATATTTGTGCAGTGTCCTCACTCGTCCTTGAAAAATAAGCTACAGAATCAGTATCAGAAATCTTTTATTGCGTACATAGTACAATAATGTAATGTTTTGTTCTTATTGGCCAAGTGCATCTATACCTATATTATTATACTCTTTGGCCACTTGTAGCTGAAGTGAAGAACCCCCGCTGAAGGCCATAGACCTCAATCCTGTCGTACCGTTTGCACCACAATCAGTTAGGTACCAAACACTTTATTGTATAAAATGTGTTTAATTTACGCTGTCGCTCAGAGCGATCTTTGTCAATATAATTATTCAAGTAAATAAAATATTAATAAACCTAAAAAGCTAACGCTACGGCAACTAGAGCCCACAAAAAAAAATATATGTTTGTAAAAAAGATTTTATAAGATTTCATATCTCCCGGGCGCCCAAGATACAGGCTTAGCCTAGTTTGGGGCCCACAGATATTATCTTATTATACTTACCTATCTCATTGTTCTGCATGAAAATATGTATAGACTACCTAATGTTGTAAAAGTCAAATTAATTATGTATTTGTATTTTATGCATACGATTTTAGGATTAGGTAATATAAATGAATTATGTACTTAATTGTTCTTTTGGTAATAAATGATTTTATTATTTTTTTATTATATATATCTTTGTCAATTTCTCCAAACTTAGTTACAATTTTTATCGCGGGCGGAATTTTTTTACTTCTACTTATAAAATGAACTGGGCCGACACCATTTTAAGGTCTTGACTTCCAGACATCCTCTTTTATTCTCACATCCATGGCTAAAACTCGGACTGAAAGGTCTACACGCTGTGTCTGTGTGCGTGTTCCAAAACCCGCTGAAAGATCTACGGTGACCGACAGAATACGGTTCGTTCCCATACTACGCTCCGTGTTCCATTTTTAGGGTTCCGTACCCAAAGGATGAAAACGGGACCCTATTACTAAGAATCCGCTGTCCGTCTGTCCGTTTGTCTGTCTGTCACCAGGCTTTATCTCATTAACCGTTATACCTAGCTAGAAAACTGAAATTTTCACAGATGATGTATTTCTATTGCCGCTATAACAACAAACACAAAAAAACAGAATAAAATGTATTTTTAAGGGGGGCTCCCATACAAAAAACCTGAATTTTTAGCCGTTGTTCGCTCGATATTAATAATGGTAATAGGTAGAAGCTCGAAATTTTAGTTGTATTTTCACTTCAATAGTAAATAATTAAAATAAAATGATTTTTAAGGGGGGCTCCCATACAGTACGGAACCCTTCGTTCGCGAGTTCGACTCGTACTTGGCCGATTATTTTTCAACGTTTAACCCCTGTTCCCCCTCTATGTATGCTCGTGGTATACGAGTATGCCAAGACCCCCATCCTTCTCCTCTCAAGTTTTCACTTATTTTGTTTATGAATTACAAATATTTTGATTTCTTATATTGAAATATTCAGCCTACCCACCTACATCAGCTGACATCGCGCAAAAAAGAGCAGAACACTACGCACCTCGATTTTGTATACAAGCACATAGCTTAATACAACATCTGCGATTCGCACCACGCGCCCACGGTGCGAAAGGCCCAATTCAAAATGAAGACTACGGCGATTCATACCGTGGTGCGAACCGCCCAAAGACTCGAAAAGGCGCAATATTATTCTAAAGGATACTGACTACGTAACAAAGACCTGTCCCATCTCCCTCTATGACCATGCGTGGTATTTTAAAGACTCCACTCTCTTTTTAGTGCCCGTTAACGGGTTACGTATTATGGGAACGCGCCCTCACCCCACACAATTGTTAGCCGTGCCAGAGTGGGTATACGCAGATGACTATCAAGGCCCGCCGATTGAAAGGGGTATTGAAAGTCTAGGCCTTTACCTATAGTGCTTATAGCTATATTCGGATTAATGAAGGCTTCACGTGAGGTTGGGCAGGGTTAGGTTTTGTACGATAAATTGTGCTAGGATATTGTGTATCGTACCATATAAACTTTATATGGTACGATACACGATACGATACCTTAGTAACCTGCCTTAGTAACCTTCCTTTATTTTACAAAGGAAGGCAGGTTACTAAGGTAACGTTCAACTTTTGTTCCGTAGCTGTAAACTTGGTACACATTCTATCCCTTATGGAAGGTAACTGGGTCTTACCGAAGATTTGGTCATGGTCATTGGCTATACAGAGAGGGTGTAAGCTAAGCTGGAAGGGAGTGATTCTGATCATCATTTTAAATAACTTTTACAATGGGACCAAACCGGAATTGGAGAAAAAAACATATTGTCGATTCCGAGTTGTGATATCGTATGATATGATTCATACAATTATAGGCTTAGTATTAGGTACGAATAAAATGACGTTGTAAAGGTCTACACTCGACAAGTACAAGTCGTACAATCGACGGTAATTTTCGTGGTATTTTTTTCTTCTTGCGAACTTGCGTTGTGGGTGTAATATTTGAATAATAAACTCTGAGTTGCGTGTCTTCCATTAATTATAATGTTTGCAAAACGATTAACCTTTTCTGAAACCTGTGTGATGGATTCATTTTCTTAGTGTTTTTGTTTAGTCTTTTTTTAATCTTAGTTTTGTAGCTTTGCAAGATATGTAATCATTGTAATTGTACGTTACAATTGTTAATTTATTTGCATACATGCAACAGATCTATTAACAATTTCTACCAAAAAAGAAACCACAAGATTTGGTGCTTGCTGGCAGCATTTGGGGCACGCTGCCAGCAAGCAGTGGGCCTTAGCATTTATTTTTCGCGAATAAGTTTGCTCTTGACCACCAACTCACCTGATGGTAAGCGACGTTGTGGTCGAAGATGAAGCACGCAGACCTAGAAGATACCAATTCACTCTGACCTTGAAAGCTTTAGAATATAACTCTTAGGAAACAGGGAAGCAGGGAGACTGTTCCATTCCCTGGCGGTACGAATCAGAAATGTTGAGTCAAACCGCTTCGTACGTATCGAAGGAAAATCGACAGTGTAGGGGTGGTAATGTGGCGTCTTCCTACTTGTCCTGTAGTAAAAAGGGTAAGGGTAAGGGTAATTTGGTTTATTACTAGGCTTTCTGTAGACTGTGGATGGCCCAATTGCTTTTTGTGTAGTAAGAACTATGTAAGTAGATGTTTTGTTGTAACAAAATGTAATATTCCATTACCTTAATCAAAATGTATGAAACAGACCTTTACTACAGGTTTTGCATAGTTTACTTAAACTGGCGCGTTTGCGTGTGGCTCCATACATTTCTATTAGTTCTTCCTCGTTCGCGCCAGGAGCGCTGTACAAAAAAAAACAACGTGGAGTCCCTCCGCGCGGAACAAGTGAAACTTCGACGCAACAATGCTTTCATACCCTTACATAGTTTTACTTCAAAATTTATAGGGATACACGGAAACTACCGTAGTTTTAACTAACGTGTAAACCTGTAGGTACAATTAGCGGCACGTAAGTCTAGCGCTGAGGGTACTGTGGAGGGGATGGCTGCGCATGTTGACTCCATACTAAATTCATGCGCAGCCACCCCCTCCACACTTCGCTCAGCGCTAGACTTATATGCCGCGACCTGTACCTACTAACCCCTCAGATATTTTTTCATAACAAGTAAAAGCTGATTATAACGATGAGTCTCTGTAGATCCCTGCACTTTGTAAAGGTACATTATTTTGTTTAAATTCAAATTTAATTAGTTGCTTAATTATGGACCTCTGTACAGCGATCCTAACACCTTAACTCTAGCAAGGTTATTTTAAACATAAATTACTAGTAATGGCTAACATTAACATTATCAATAAAAGCCTAATTATTCAACATGAAAATATAAACATGGCATTACAATATGATTTTTAATTTTATTAGCGTATATGACCAAATAGTCTTTGCGGTGACCTTTATTTGGCATCTTTATGAAACTGTTTAATTTTAATTAATTTTTTGTAAATCTTTTAATGAACTATTAACCTCAATGACAAAACTATCAAAATGGTGCTAAAATAACTTTGAAAGGTCTGTTGTCGAGTAAATTAATTAATATTGAGAAACGTAAAAATATGTCTGCATTTATATTTCCTTAAATATTAATGAACATGAAAGATGTAATATTATGTGTAGAACTGAGAAAGTACAGCATATTTTGAAGATGTTCAAAAGCCTTATTAAAATATATATTTTTTAAATCAAATTCTGAGTTATAAAACACAAGACCTAATACTACTACTTATGGGTCATATGACCCATAAGCAAGACGTTCTCAGGATATCAGTTTCAATATGAGTTAAGCTTTCATAATTATAAAAACAAACGTTAAATAAGCAAATCGACGTTAAGGTAACTCGAACCAGGTAGGCTGTCAATCTCATCGCGATGGGTACAAGACGCTACCACTGGTCTTATCGGAAGCCTAAATTCAGCGGTGGATGTACAGTTCAGCGATTTAGCTGATGAATGATTTGATTGATGATTTATTAAGTAAGCTTGATTTTTCTACGACGTAAACATATTGATATGTTATTTGTAACAAAACTTCAAACAAACTTTCTTTTTTCTACAATTATTGCACTTCAAATATGAAATTTTCCTAAGTCAATAAAGCCCTATTAATCCCTTACCAGAGTCTTATAAGGCAATTATTTGAAGGCTTTCGTAACTTTTGCGTAGGAATTTTAACGACAGTTATTATTGACCAATGTGACTTAGCACGCACTTAGGCTACTCTCACATGAGGCTACTAAAATAAAACCAGTTTCAACGAACAAAAATCGCGTTAGTACATGGGTATGATTTCCTGTCTAAGTACAATTTCTCTGTGTTTTCAAATCTAGAGTAAAAACGAACCATCTAGCTTAAGTAAGCGTGCTATATCCTAGGCCTCATTAGTTAACGTAATTGCATAAGTCACACTTAAGTCATAATCTGCTCAAAATCAGGATATGGCCAAATGCAAACATATGTAATGGAAAAGAGAATCTAAAATTGAAAAACAAATGGTTGTCGTAAAGTCGGTTTACGGGCGATAATTTTACGTGATAACGTCATAAAAAATATTGTTAAATCAACAACTGAAACAAGCCGAACCATTGGCCAATGGTGCCTCTCTAACGCTTTTTCCGCGCTCTCGCTTGCACGCTCAGACGGAACTTGACACATTTTCGTCCGTGCAGCTGGCGCTCATCGATTTATAAGGCGTTATCACGTCAAAAAAATATATTTTTACGAAAATTCTCACAACGCACCCTGTTGAAACCAAGTTTTCACCAGCGACACAACCAGTCATGAGCCACTAGCTGGCAATGTAAGTCGCTCACGCGTCCGATGCTAACCATTTTAAACAGGTTGAGTTGCAATTGCTTGTGTGAGATGGGCCTTATACGTTTTTTCCAAACAAGGCGTTTAGATATTATTATCATGTTTTTGTCAATTCACAATCCGGTTCTTTCTCTTCTAAGGAAAAGGCCATAAAGTTACATAACGGTTGGGCAACAATAAAAACAAGCAAAATACAACCTTTTGACCCCGACCTCTCTTGTTTATGGCTTCGCCGCCAGCGACAATCGCACTAGATACCTAAAGTTATATTTTAGGTACTTATCTAGTTATTTTACTCAAGGGACAGATATTATGAAGTATTTTTTTAAGAAAAGAAATGGGAGGAGAATAAAAATGTAGGACTCTGCCGGGGACTGACTTTCCGGCCAATTGCCGTCTGGGAGTCTTCAAATCGAGAGTAAACAAGTAGGCAGATTAACAATAAATACATTTACATAGGATAGATCAGCATTTTTTGATAACCCGCCTAAAGAGGGATTCAGACGGGTGACAAAAGCAGTACGATGTTTTCCGCGCGGCAAAAATCGACCGTCTAAACGGCAATTCCACACACAATAACATACTATGTGCGGTGTTAGTCACCCGTGTAAATCCTTCATAACGGACTAATTATAATGTTTTCTTTACCCACTCATTATGCCTATTGATAATCTCAAGTATTAAGAGAAGTCATAAGCCTAAGACCAGCAGCAGACGTCCCAATTCTTATAATACAACAACAATCAAATGTAACTAGGTACATAAAAATATTTTAAGCGACAATCTACTTAAATATTTCTTCATTACGACCTTCAACTGTGCCTCAACAATCTCGCGGATTTCAAATACAACATCATAGCAACGTCTGCATTAATTATCCAGCCATTTCTAGACCAAATATATTTTTAATGGATCACAATTCACAATGAAGAAAAGCAGCGTAATGTCAGTCAAGGATGGCATTCGGAACAGACCGACGCGGTAATCTTCATTGTTACCATATCGGACTGGTTTTAAACTGAGGTCAAGGAACACATTAGTGACCTAGACATTGTGGCAACCAGTTTGGTTATAAAAACTCGTGAGATAACAGGATACGGTTGAGGTTTTCTTGTAAGAAATTGCTAGAAACTAGATTTTTATGTGATAAGGTGATGAACCAGCGACGGGTTTTTTGATGGTGAGCGGCTGGGAGGTCAGGAGATCACCTCTGTTTATGGACAAATGATATAATAGATGCAATTGTTTAGATTTCAAACAGTTTTAATTAATACAATGACTATTTAGCTTATAAATATATCATAAGTTATATTTGTCCAAATTAGCTTGATTTGATGATACATTATTTATACGTGTTTTATTTTCATAACCACGTTTGAACCCTTAAACTCAGATCAAATAAAAAATCAAGACAGAAAGTCGTAATCAGACAAGTTAGGCCAGTTTTTTATACATGTGGTGAGTTCGTCGGTGTTGCGCTGCCATAGTTCGATTGTCAAACAAGGCGTAGTTTCGTTGTACGTATATGTATGTGTAATTGAGTCTGTACACGGCGAGGCGTAGTTTTGCCAGCCTCACTTGTTTGTTCACAACATTCTGTCTATATTTTTTTATTTGGTCTGAGCCCTTAAAAGATTTCTTCTAAAAAGGAGCTGTTTCATCAGGCTTTCGGCGTGACCGTGTTTATTTTAGGATTACCGTGTTAATTATAGTATTGGTCGATAATTATACTTAGTTCTCTAAGGATCTCTATTTTCATTTAATCTGCAGAAGAAATAAATTAGCCTTTATCATAATTTCCTTCATAATTGGACATGACACAACCTCCAACATAGAGTCAAGAATACTTCCGAAAAGAAAACGCTGCTTATTAAACCCCTTCACACAAGAAACCTCTTAAACTAATGTATTGGAAAATAATTTTCTAAACGCGTCCTTGCAGGGTCAACTACAATACTTACATAAGTCATAACAGACTCTTAAGACGTCGTAATGAAGACAAATACCTCATTACCCGATTGCATAATGAAACCAATACTCCGCCGCCGACAAAGGTGAAGCTCGGCCTTTGTGCGGCCACAGCTGTTAGACGTCAAAGGCAATGGATAAGATTCACTTTTAAAAGAAAGTGAATATCAGCTGTGGTTTATACAGACTCTTTGGCTAGAATGTTTCATAATGGATGACATGACTTTGTTAATTCTTCTTTGAAAACATTTAATTTTTTTTTGTATTATTGTTGTCATTTAGTGTTTAAATTTTTATTTTTATAATTGAATTCATTGTGCTTTGTAATTTATTATTATTTTAAACTATGTTTGACATTGACGTAATATTTTTTGTGTGTGTGTTGTGTAATTTGTAATTTATTAGGTATTATTATTATTAACTAAATTTGACATTAACGTAGCGTAAGTAAAATTATTTATCATTAGTGTAATTGGTTACTGTTACCGTGCTAATTTGATATAATAAATAATAATAATAATAATTGTCATAAGGACCAGTAAGAAGAAACTTGTTTTAAACCATGTACCTACATATGTAATTTGATAATTAATGTGTGAGTAAATTTGGTACTCATCGGTTTCTATTTCAGTTATTTTACTATAAAACGTTTGAGCTTTTGTAATCTCCTAATGCTTACCAAATGTTACCATTATGAGTTTGTCTGTAACTTTAAGTATGACCTTTTCAGATAACAGCGGGGCAATTCTGTCAACCGATCTCGTTACTAAGGTGACACGCTCTTGAACCTGTCTCGTTTTTCTGACAATTTTGAGCTGTCGGAACTGTCAGAAAAACGAGAGAGCTTCAAGAACGTATCATTTTAGTAAAGAGATCGGCTAACAGAATTGCCCCGCAGCTCTTTCAAACAGTATGAAATACGAGTACGTTTATATGTGACATCATTATTTTTTGCAAAAAATGGCAAAACCGTCTTCCATCGTGTACAAAATTTGAATATTTCACTCGAATTGCTTACATTATTGTTGGGTTTTTCAAAAACGGCTCAGCCGATTTCTGTAAAATTTAAATGGGACCACCTCGGGAGTATACCCTTTCTAACTAAAAAAGAATTTTTCGATTTGCACCAAAGGCGCATTATCGATGAACATACACAAAAAAAATACATACAGACGAACATAGAACCTCCTCCTTTTTGAAAGTCGGTTAAAAGTGATTTTATTTTCACTATAATATCAATTTTAATAATATTCTAGCAGAGACAGCGAGAAAATTGAAATGAAAATTTAAATACTTTTTTATAATCCTACAAGCTTTTGCCCGCGGCTTCACCCGCGTGATATTTTGATATTTGTAGGTAGGTACTATCCCATAGGAATCTTTTATTTTACAAGATAAAAACTAGTCAATTTCACGCTCCCCCTTTTGAACTACCTACATCTATGCCAAAAATTGCTCTGATGCTACGTGAAAGAGTAACAAACAAACAAACACACTTTCGGGTTTATAATATTAGGTCATAATAATTGAATTATTTCCGGTAAAGCTCCGAAAACCACTATCTATTAAAGTTTTTACATTGTTGCAAATTCCTAAATACACAATTGAAGAACCATTCAAAAATACGTATGACATCATGCGACATTCTATCGCTAGAAGTTACTAATTAGCACTTTTTAGGTAACAAAAGTCAACGACTCTTTCACCGACAAAACTTATCGTAAACTTTGAAGTGTAGTCGTCGTTTCAGTCAGGACATTCACTGCTGAACATAGGCCTTTCCTATAGATCTCCGATAGGTCTTAAACGGCTTGCTTCCAGCGCGATCCTGCAGTCTTAATGAGGTTATGATTCCTCCGCTTCAAGGGTTCTGCCAACTGCCATTTCAACTCGCCAATCTGCTGGGCCATGTAAATAAATAAAATAAATATTAGGGGACATCTTACACACGGTCTCTGACCCCAAACTAAGCATAGCTTGTGAAATGGCTGCCAGAGACTGATATACTACATATACATACTTATATAGATAGTACCTAAATTACACCCAGACACAGAGCAAACACATATGTTCATCACACAAATGTTTGCCCTGGGTGGGGATCGAACCCACGCCTCTTTGACCCAGAAGTCAGGGCCTCTAACCACTGAGCCACCGAGGCAGTCAAAATCAACAGTATTTTTCCATAAAACGAAATATTTCCACGGGACCTCCAATTGTACCTCTTCGTACAAAAATACGAGCTGTGTAAAGCAGGTAAGGTCACCAGGTCACCCACTAACTACGCCGCACACTGTGACGTTACATCACAATCACGCGGTACCCGCAAATATGTACAAATGTCAAATCTTTATTGACAGTTATGTTTCCAAATCCGATAGATTAAAAATTGTTTTAGTTTCGAGTTAGAGCTCAGCTCTGCTTAACATAGATACCTCGTTGAGAGATTAGCAGCTTTAGCAAGAGAAATGCGGTTGCAATAATCATTATACCATCTCTTTATGGTCGTATATCGTCAGATTTCTAAAGAATCAGTAGTCACTAAGACATCTTCTTCACATAAAGATAATTAAAATAGTCTACAATAGTCTTTACTTACTTTACTTTATCAGCCTTTTTAATAGTCCACTGCAGGACGTAGGCCTACCCACGAAGGGTGATTGGGCCATATCCACCACGCTGGCCCAGTGCGATTGGGTGGATTCACATACGCCATCTAATTTCTTCTATGGACGTGTATGCAGGTTGCCTCACGATGTTTTCCTTCACCGAAAAGCCAGTGGTGTGAAATTCCGTACATAAATTCCAAAGAACTTATTGGTACGGGACCGGGATTGAACCCACGACCTCACGATTGTAAGGCGGGCGTCACTACCTCTAGACCATTACGGCTTCCAACTACAATAGTCTTCATATTATTAATTACATGGGCTGTATGACGGTGTTCTGACAACTTCCTACATATTCTGTGTTAGTCGTATTATTTGGTTGAATGATGAATTAGCCTACTACACAATTTGTTTCATTTATTATTTGTATTGTATTGACTAGATTATTGCTGCGCTATGACAGCTTGACTAGGTCCTTCACGATCACTGAAGTGAAGCGAAGGTCACCGCGGTCTTCTTCGGATGGGTGACTGCGGGTGGTATTTACAACTGAGCGCTAACTTGGCTCGGACTATGTTATATTGTGGAAGCTGAAACCACCGGGTTTCAGCCGTCATTTCAGAGGCTCTCTACCATTTTGACACCAGAGCTAGCTCTAGTCACACCATCCACTTGCCACCCGGCCATCGGCCTTATCGGCCTACATACCTTTCCTAACTGATATGCATAATAGGTAGGTTTTTTATAGGGTAAATGCACCGGTTGTGGCCATTATCCCGGTTTTGGCTATTTGATGTCAAACATATTGCATAAATAGATTACAAACAGATATAGATAGATATACTCCTTATAGCCATCGGCCTACATAAATTTACCTTTCTTTACTAACTGATTTGCATAATAGGTAGGTATTTCAAAGGGTAAATGCACCGGTTGTGGCCATTATCTCGGTTTAGGCCATTTGATGTCAAACATATTGCATAAATAGATTACAAACAGATATAGATAGAAATACTCTATATTGATTCACATTCACACACACATAAACCAGAAAGATATAGAAATATAGATGCTAAAAATCTGAAGCATCCGGCGGCCTGAAAGTGCTATGTAATACTGTAAATATTGTTGGTGTGAATTTAAAAGTTTTTAAAAATATGATTTTGTCATTAAAATGTTCTACACAACCATTAAAATTCAAAGTAACCAAAATCGACCAATGCATAGCGTTAGAATGCGGAAGTAGTATGACGTGACAAGAAAGGTATGCATGACGTCATCGTCGGTGACAGCGGCCTCCTTCCTCTTCCACCAGCATTGCAGATGGCCGCTGACGCATCTGACGCCACCACCGCTGACCCGCGGCCAAGCATTAGTATCTTTCATCGTAGACAGAAGTAGGGCAATGAGTCAACGATTTTTCGTTTGTAAATTACAACCTCAGGCCTAATTGTCTGTGTTGTAAAACGTTATTGTATGAGTAACGTTTGGCATCATCTGCAACAAGCGTTGAAGAGATAGATGGATATATTCTCCATTGTACACACCAAAATTAAAAAAAAAACTAAGAATACAAATTATAACTTAAGAATATCATTTATATACAATGAAAGAGCAATCAATCTCTTCCAAGCAACCTTTATTCAGATAATATTTTTTCAAGTGTCATCGTAATTAAAAGACGAAACAAAAGGCATAAATTAAAAAATATCATGGCTGGCACATGTGCCATACTCGTGATCGGGTGCTGCTTGCAGGTCGCCGGTCTGCTCGTGGCATTCACGCAATGCACCGACTTGATAACTTAGGCTAATATTTAACTATGTTATAATACTCTTTGTACAGTAAAAAAAAAAATTAAAAAATATCAGAAGCACCTAACGCCCTGACCTACGTTGTGGTCGAAAATTAAGCAAAGCTACTAAAAAGATGCCAAATCACTTTGACCTTGATAAGCTTCATTATATCTCTCAGGGAACAAGAAAGCCGTCAATTTGCTCATTTTTCGTTAAATATCAAATAAGTTCATAATCAATACGTAGAATAGCTAAAAGAAGGAGTGGTATTGTCTAGGGTGCATAAAGTAATCATTGCACCCCAGGCTAGTATTGCGTCGGCCGCCACCCTCGCGGTATGTCATTTCATTATTATTTTGTCACGCAACCATCCTCTCCTACAGTTAGAAGTACGCACTTGACATTGACTTAATATTTACATTTTTTTAACGAGATACTTAGGGCGTACAAGACCTTTTGTTTCCTTTTTGTAGCGTACTTACAACCTAGAACTGATAATTATCTACTTAACATAGGGCAGAGAGTACATATGTAATCTCAAACCTACATTAAATTTTAAAAAAATATAATGTATTTTTACAGCAATAGGGATGTCAATCCCTATTGCTGTAAAAATTAGATTATTAAAAAATATTGGACACGTATTTTTTCTTTTGTCAATCAAACAATTAGTGTAAAAGATAAACCTTGGCAAAGTTTGAGAGTGGGGGCTCGTGACGGCACTAGCCGGTACATTTGACAGCGGTTAGTGACGTCACGCGGAAATTCAAAGGGCTATATCCAAGGAAGTTACATGTAACTTCCTTGGCTATATCTCCATCAATTTTTGTCCAATTGACAAATGAATAAATACGTGTCTAATATAATGTCTATATTTTTTGACTATCTATTTGACGGACTAATTATTTTTTTTTAGTAAACAAGCCTATTTAGATATGTAAGTAGGTGCTAAATGGTGGACGAGCGAATTTGGCGTGGGTAGTTACGACTTACGAGCTTCAAGTAGGGACCTACTTGTCAAGGAAAATAACTTTTTGTCTTCGTATTAGTTATTCCATTGATGAATATCCGCCGACTGCCTACTAAATTTATGAAATGCGTAATTATTGCGTGCCATGAGAGTTTGTCACATAAGTAATAGTTTACGACTTTGCTAGCCATATAATCAATCTAGCATACAATGTGTACAGTATATAATTTGTAAGCATGAATGGTTGCGCATTTCCCGCGCTGAAACACTCGACGCCCAAATCGTTGCACACAAGTCATTTTAAATTTCATTATAATAATAATAAAATTGCTCTTTTACGATGACCGTTACATCTAGGAAATCCTAATGATTGTCGGATTTTATTACGGGTTTAGCAATGTGTGTACAATGGTGGCGTTATGTAACGTCATAGCATAATGCAAACAGCGCTGACTGCTGCGCTGTTTGTTCAGAAGCTGGGCCTTGTTTGCGAGCCATATTAGATGTGCCCAGCCGTGGACACAATCAGGTCGGGGAAAGTGGACTTTGATAAGTGTATGGGTAACAATGGAGACGAACAAGGGTTCTATTTTTGACCGACGAACCAACCGGAGAAGGTACTCAATTCGGTAGTAGTCCGATTCCAATAATTCGTTTTTTATTAGAAAGGATATACTTCGAAATTGGTCCCATTAAAATTTTATTGAAATCGGCTGAGTCATTTTTGATAAATCAACAATAATGTGACAAATGTAACATCGAACCGTGCGAAATATTCGCGAATTCTGCACACGGGTGAAACCGGTCATGCTATTTTTTGCGAAAAATAATTATTGAACCTATACGTTTGCGTATACGTCACGATACCGAGTAAGAGTAGGAGCGAGCATTAAAGAGAGAGAGCATTATCTGTGTCTAGTGTAAATAGGATAACGAAGTAAGTATAACGTATATACGAAGTATTTTCTAGGGTAAGTATGCAATTCGTTTCGCAAAAATTGAGCTCCAGGTTTTTATAAGGATAGTAAGGGACGCTGCTTAATCTATCTTAATGATTTCATTAAGATTTGTGGCAGTGTTGAATGAATTTCAGAGAGGTACAACGCCGCACTGCCATTTTGATTACCTTGACTAGGTGTTCTTATCACTTCTTCCGGAACTCTGTTTACGTAACATACGGCGCCGACGTATTTTTGTCTGGAAAAGATTTGTTAATAACTTAACTTTCTTTACGTCTAATTAAGTAGTAAGTATCGTCAAGTATATTTAAAATGATAGGAAAACGCAGTTTTCCCGAAAAATCATCGCTGTCACAAACATCAGTGTTTATATACCTATTATGATACAATAGCTATTTTGACATGCCAGTAATTCTTGTTAGAGCTCTATTACTGTTTCCCTGCAATTATAGATCATTTGGAGTTACGGTAGCGCGCTGAAAGGTCAGGTTGCATCTGCCGCATTACGGCTAAAGCGTCCATATTACGGCCAAATCTGCAATGTTATGGACGTTGCAGAACTCTGTTACGTCACTCATTGTGCTGACCGACGGACGTAATGCACTCGTTTGTATGTTAATGCTATCACACTTTTATTGTGAGTGCGAAAGTTTGCTTCAAAATTGGTGGTCCAGAGTTCCAGACAGATTCTTGTGAATTGAATCTATGAACAAGGGTTTATGATGCTGGAATTGGTTATTGATATGTACCATGTGTAATTATAACTCAATCATAATATTAAATACATTGGCTTAGCTAGATAGGATAGCTAGGAGCTAGGGGACATTTTATCCAACATGATTTTTTCTTATTAAAGTAAAGTCCTTAAACAAACATGTATTTTTAAAGTAAATAAATAACAGAAAGAAAGCCATACCACAAACACTAAGAAAGCCCTGCTATTTTCCTGTATTTTTTCTTTAGAAAATCTAAAAAATAATTCTAGCATAGTAGACTTAGTCTACTTATACGAGTAATGTAATCGAACAAATACCTAACTTTTCTGCCGAAAATGTTCGAAGAGAGAATGTGAATGGTTGAAACAGCATGTTATAAGTAAGTAAACACAATGCACTATCAGATAAATTTAATAGATTGTGCATGCGTTTAATCATTTAGAACATAGCTTTGAATTAGTAATAATATTATTCGTTATGCGGCTGAATTATATTTTACAAGTAGGTTAACGTGGTATCTGTCTTTGTAATCCTTTCTAGTTGTCTAAACCCAATTAAATCATAATAAATTTAGTTCAGAAAAAATAACATAGATGGCGCCACTAGAAAAAATAGCTCGCGGTAACGTTAAATTCACCCGCCTAGACATACCAATTCAAGTGTTGTAAATAAATTGCTTTTTCTTTCAACGGTAAAGTGTGTGTTATTGTGAACCATCGAGACAAATTGGTGCCGAAAACCCGAGGACTGGATCAAGGACTTAGTGTAATCGTGAGTAAAGTGATAACAGTGCAAAAAATTACAAGTGCTTAAAAATCAGAGACTTAGAAAGTTCCGTGTTCGATTCTTAAAAATATTACAAGTGTTAAAGACTTAGAAAATTTTGAGTAAACTTTTTTGGACTTAGAAAAATTTCGAGTGAATATTTTTGGACTTAGAAAAATTTCGAGGAAATGTTTTGGGACATAGAAAAATTACGAAAAGTTGAAAAAGACTTAGTGCATTTTAGTGAATATTTGAGTTGAGACATAGACTCTGACGCAGTGTCTTGGACTTGTGTTTCTGGAGTTTCCTCGAAACTTCAATTGACTTTGTTTATTAGATGTCATAGTTAAAAATACAAAATAAATAAAGAGAATGGCTGAAATAATTGCAGCACGCATTCGAAGGCAAGAAGAGTTATTTGATCGCGTACGAAAAGCACAAATTAACTATAAAAAGACTTCAAAAGAGAGACTTACTGTAACGTATATTGAGACAAAAACTGAGGCATTAGAGAAGCTGTGGGAGTCATTCTTAAATGGTCATGACGAGATTGCTGCTATTACAGAGAAGGCAGATAAAGTCGAACTTGACTACTTTCTGGAAGATGTGTACACACAATTTGAGGATATTTATGCAGATTATAAGACAAAGCTTAAAGATGACCTTAAAGCACGTAATCCAACTTCATCTTCTGTTGCTTCTGGCATCATGACAGGTTCCTCAGAGACATCCAGCAGTGGAGTGAAACTACCACAAATTCACTTACCTAAATTTTCCAGTGGGTACGAGGAATGGCAAACATTTCATGACATGTTCAATTCTCTGATACATCAGAATACAAACCTGAGCGCCGTTCAAAAGCTACACTACTTGAAGAGCTGCTTGTCTGGAGAGGCTGAAAATCTACTGAAAAACCTATCTACTACAGAGGTGAACTATGCTGAGGCGTGGAGTCAGCTTACTCGTCGATATAACAACAAACGCTTCAACGCCAATGAGATCATGAAACGCTTATTTGCACAAAAGAATATAACGAGTGAGTCGCCCAACGCGATAAAACTACTTCTGGATACGACATCTGCGTGTTTAAAATCTTTAGAAAATATCCACATCAATACGAGTTCATGGGATGCGATAATCAACTACTTGATAGTGTCGAAGCTAGATTCTGAGTCACGAAAGTTATGGGAACTTGAAGTAAGCCGAGTGGACTCTGATAATGATGCAGACAAGTTACCTACCTGGGCGCAACTTAAGAAGTTTCTCGAGATGAGATTTAGAACCCTAGAGATGCTAGAACCATCCCAAGCTTACAACAGCAAATCCACAGCAAAAACATCACAATATAGCAACACTACAAACCAAACTGTAAAACAAAGAACTTATCATTCATCTATGCAAGAGGAGAAAAAGAGTTATATCTGTGTGATGTGTTCAGGACAACATGCACTGTACCAGTGTAAGCAATTTGCAGCACAAACCCCAAACCAGAGATCCGAGTATGTACAATCGAAGGGCTTGTGTTTCAACTGCTTGTCTACTACTCATGCCGTAAAGAATTGCCAAATATCTACCTGTTGCCGTCGGTGTGGCAGGAGACACCATACGCTACTGCATTTTGAGAGAGTTCCTAATCAAGATTCATCTACTGCTGAGTCTTCGATTACTGAGAAAACTTCTACTGAAGTACCACAGTCGAGCAAACAACACGAGACAAAAGTTGTAGCTCACTTTGCAAAAGAGAGTCACCAGAGTAGAGTATTATTAGCTACAGCGATGGTCAAAATAAAATCATCCTGTGGTTATTCACAAATCGTTCGAGCATTGATTGACCAAGGATCCGAAGCTTCATTCATTAGCGAGGCTACTGCACAATCTCTAAGGCTAAAGAGATCTGCTGTGAATGGCGTTGTATCCGGAATCGGTGATGGTCAAACAAGAACCAAGGATATCGTTTCCTTTGAGATAGAGTCACTACATAATCCAAAGTTCTCTGTTCCTGTCGGCGCATTCGTGTTAAAGAAACTTACTTCATTCTTACCGTCCAGAGCCACATCAATTCCTAACTGGGCAGAAATCGGTCACTTACCTTTGGCTGATCCGACGTTCGGGACACCTGGAAAAGTAGATGTTATTCTGGGAGTTGAAGTATACGGCGAAATCCTACTGGAGGGTCTTCTGAAACATCACACGTTGAGTGGACCAGTTGCACAAAACACGCAACTGGGATGGATTCTATCTGGAAAAATCGGAAATGAGTTATCACTAGAAGATCGCAAAATAATCAGCATGCATGTACAAATAAAAGAAGACCTGCTTTTAAAACAATTTTGGGAGATAGAGAGAGAGCCTGATAGTATTGGGAAAAGAATGACAAAGGAAGAGATACGATGCGAAGAAATCTATGAAGAGACAACGCGCAGAGATAGCGATGGTCGTTATATTGTGAGGCTACCTTTCAAGACGGCTAATCCAGAATGTCTTAACGGCCAGTCAAAAGAGATAGCCTTGAGGAGATTCAAATCACTAGAGAAGAGATTACTGGCTAAAGATGCAAAACTTCATGAGGAGTACAAAAACGTGATCGAGGACTATGTACAACAAATTCATAAGAGTCAAATTACAGATGAGCGACAGTTAAACGATCGTCACGTAGTTTATCTGCCACACCACGCAGTGGTTAGAGATGATAAAGAGACCACAAAAGTGAGAGTGGTGTTCGACGCTTCGAGTAAGGGAGTAAATAATATCTCATTGAATGGCAATCTTCTCGTCGGACACAAACTGCAAGATTACTTACGCCACATCCTAATAAGATGGAGACGCCATGGCATTTGTATCGTGGCGGACTTAGTCAAAATGTACCGTCAAGTTGTTGTCGACAATCGAAACACAGATTTTCAGATAATCCTGTGGAGGTCTAATCCACATGAACCAATTCAACATTACAAATTATTAAGACTTACCTTTGGGACATCCTGCGCGCCATACCTGGCCGTGAAATCCCTGCAACAACTGGCAAAAGACGAACAAGTAAAATATCCACTCGCTGCTCAAATCACACTGCAAGATTATGACATGGATGACTTACTTAATGGTTGTGAGACTACTGAGCAAGCTATCGATATATACGAGCAAATGAACAAATTAATGAGAGCAGGTGGCTTCGAGCTTCAAAAATGGTACAGCAACAGTCATGAACCACTCGATCATACGTGTGCGGCGCTACTAGCTACAAAACTGGTTTATGAAGTTTCCCAGATCATAGACATACCTACGAGACACATATACGCATGGTCGGAAAGTACGGTCGTACGGTCGGCATGGATAGCAGAAGAGCCAAGTCGATGGACGACTGTTGTAAGTAAGAGAACATCGGATATACTTACCATGCTAGATCGCGATCAGTGGAGACATGTCAGCACGGGTCAAAAAACAGCTGATTGTGCATCAAGAGGACTGCCAGTTCAAGGGTTAGTAGATCACCAACTGTGGTGGCATGGCCCAAGTTGGCTACAAGGAGATGATCTTCAACAGAGCAGGTGCATTAATTTTGAGACATCGGAAGAAACGAGGACAATTAAAGCTTTAACTTCTACTGTAAACGAAAAGGAAGATTTTATTTGGACGAGATTTTCAAATTTAGCAAAAATGTTAAGAATATTATCCTACTGCAAGAATTTTTTGAATCTAAGGGTACCTAAAGAACAGCGAACAAAATCATTTCAAATTGTGAGTAGAGAAGAAACTGAAGACATGTTACAATTTTGTATAAGAGAGACACAGAGAATGTATTTTAAAGAGGACATCAACCGTTTAAGATCTAATCAGAGTGTTGCGAACAAGAGTCAACTTCGTACTCTTCATCCAGTTCTAGACGAGAACGGACTTATAAGAGTAGGAGGTCGAATACACGAGGCTCAAGTGGAATATAGTAAGCGTCATCCTGTGATGTTACCTAGTGACAGTCATCTCACTAAGTTGATAATTCTGGATGCTCACCTGAAAACACTCCACGGGGGACCACAACTGATGTTAAACTTCTTAAGGTCAAAATATTGGATTATTCGAGCTCGAGAGTTGGCAAAGAAATGCTACAGAACTTGTACTACCTGCGTGAGATATTCGCATCAAAACAGCAATCCATTTATGGGACAGCTTCCAGAGAATAGGTTGAAGCCGATGAGAGCATTTAAAATTTCTGGCGTTGAATTCACTGGTCTCATTAATATCCACTTTTCACCTGGACGAGGAGCAAAATCATACAAGGGATACATCTGTCTTTTTGTATGCCTGATTTCCATGGCTATCCATCTTGAAGCGGTTTCTGATTTGACGTCACCGGACGAGACTTGTAAAGAGTACAACATTTCAAGTATGAGACGGTGGAAGTACTGCCAAAAAATGATGAACGAATTTTGGAGAAAATGGTCCAACGAATATCTGGTAACTTTAAACCAGAGATACAAGTGGACGACTAAAAGAGCCGAACCAGACGTCGATGATATTGTCATCATAAGAGACAAAAATGTGCCCCCAGCCAAATGGTGGTTGGGCAAAATTATTGAAAAGCACAGCGGGAAGGACGGGATAACAAGAGTAGTGTCACTTAAAACCAAGAATGGTATTTGCAAGAGACCGTGCAACCAGCTATGTTTTTTACCAAAAATTGTAGATCAATAATAGTATTAAGATATTCTGTCATGGTGGGCGGCTTTACATTTCAATTTTTATTAGTTTCGAGTCACAACTTGTTTTATATAGAGTTTTTAGAGTTTCTTAAAGGACTACGTCCTTTGGTGGGCGGTATGTCTAAACCCAATTAAATCATAATAAATTTAGTTCAGAAAAAATAACATAGATGGCGCCACTAGAAAAAATAGCTCGCGGTAACGTTAAATTCACCCGCCTAGACATACCAATTCAAGTGTTGTAAATAAATTGCTTTTTCTTTCAACGGTAAAGTGTGTGTTATTGTGAACCATCGAGACACTAGTAAAATAAATCCGAAAGTGAATTTGTTGGTTTTATGGGTTCCGTACCCAAAGGGTAAAAACGGGACCCTATTACTAAGACTCCGCTGTCCGTCTGTCTGTCACCAGGCTGTATCGCATGAACGGTGAAAGCTAGAACGTTAAAATTTGCACAAATGATGTTTTCCTATTGCCGGTATAACAACAAATACTGAAAACAGAAAAAAGTACACATATTTAAAGGGGGCTCCCACACAACAAACCTGAATTTTTAGCCAGTTTTTGCTCGATTTGAATAACGGTGATAGATAGACGCTTGAAATATTTGCAGGATATTTAGTTAGTATCTTATATCTTAGTTAGTTATATTCACTTCAAAAATAATTTATTAAATAATAATAAGATAAATACGGCACCCATATAAGAAACGTGATTAGTTTGCTCGATGTAATAACGGTAAGAGGAAGATGTTCGAAATATTCACAGAATATTAAGTTGTATATTCCCTCTAAAAGAAAATGATTTTATTAAAAATATCAAAGGGGGCTTCCATTTGGCACGGAACCCTTCGTGCGCAAGTCCGACTCGCACTTGGCCGATTTTTTTTTGGCCACTCTTTGACGTAAGGATACTAAAGCAAGAAATTCACTCTATTTTTCCATGGATACTTTAACGATCTGGGAGTGTCATAGCAAAGAATATATAATAATACTACGTATAGAACGGCCACTCGTTACCCCCCACCCGTTTGAGTCTTCCTCACTTCCACCCCGCGTCTACGTACCGCAAAGTGCACTCTGCGCGCGGGCTGCACTGGTCGGTGGATTTTCTAATAAAAACTACCTAGACTGTGACAATAGGGAAGACTTGTACTGTGTATGGTTGAATATCAATGATACGTAACAAAACAAGAAATTTTAATGTTTCCCTAAGGATAAATAATAGGAACTTATTTTACATTATTTGGTAACTTCCTCTTGTTATTATCTTACAAAAGAAGTAGATCGGTTACTTTTTGTTAATATGCTTCCAAATTAAGTAATTGTTATACTATTTTAAGCACTAGATTAATATTCATTTTTGCAAATTATGTACGCAACTGTCTCACTCACGCGGCATTACGTCACGATTTGGTGATCGCTGACAGCCATAGACGTTCCGCACACAAATGCGCGTGTAGCGACCGTGCGTATGTGTGTTGTCTGTGAGTAAGTACTGTGTAGGTGTGCGTAAGACAGCAGATTTTGTATGAAAAATCGCGGAGTGTCCGGGCTGTGGTCATAGTGTGTGTCATTGGGTTACCTTTTTTATCCTGAAAAAATAAATGATGACCTTGGGTTCCGATGGGTTTGCACCGCGGGCAAAAGATATAACTATTACAGGTACTTATTTATTGGACACTCGCAATAAATAAGTTACGCGCAGTTTTTCATGTAGTTTTTTATGCTATGTATAAGTATTTTTCTATATACAAACAACCGTGCGGTACAAGTAGCCAGACCATTACTATAATGATCAATTAAACTATTTCACTGCCCACTTGTGTTGACAGCTGACCTTACACATGAAATATTTCACAAGCGCCACATACTATGGGACCCGAGCACCAAGAACATCGCGTGTGGAGCCGTGACACTCGTCACCGATGAAACTCATATCAAGAGAACAAGAAACATATCGACATATCAATCAACGTTTTACACACTAGCAATAAAACTCGCAGATGTTATTTTGAAGCAAAATAAATTAATGTAGGTATATGAATAAATTCAATGATAGAAATATGAAAGTAGAGAGAGCTTTGTCAAGCAGTAGGATATGTCAGACTAAAAACAAAAATACTGTGGGAAAAAATGTAATTCATAAATAATAAACCCTTAAAGGGGCATGTACCTATATTTGACAATATAGGTACCTATGACTTGTTCTTAAGCAAAAAAACTAGTTTTGCTCACTGAATATTATATATAACATGTTATCTAAGAACCGCATGTGAAAAATGACAAATGTTGCAATAAATAATTGAATTGAAATTAGTTGAAAATGTTTAGATCGAGGATAGAGAAGAACCTACCTATGGCACATTTAAATTTAATTTACACTGATGGATTATGTTGATAGTAAAAAATCTATTTACGTAGAGCTTTTTAGCCGAGGTAAATCTACTTATATCACTTCTAAGCATATCAGTACCTATTTCGACTTTGTGTTGTTATATTTATTACTTGAAATCGTCTATAATACAATTTATCCTTTCAAATAAGGCCAGATTGTTTTAAAAATAAGTGCAGTGATATAAAGCCAAAATCAGAATTTCGTTTAATGCATAAAACATATTACTAAAATCAACGCACTTCTTTTAAGATATTAATTGACTTAGGTAATTGTAGATTTTCAGTTACCAGGGTATGAAAAACAAAACGAATCAGCGAGTTGAATCCGACAATCCTGCAAGTTCTGAGAACTTGAGCTTTTAAGTTTTCATGCAAGTTTGGTACTTCACCTCGAACACGACAAGGCCAAGCTTAAATTAACAAATTATTTCACAAATCTCTAGAATAACTATTAAAGGTCAATTGTAACTTTACACGTACTCTACCATCATGTTGACATAATTCCATGTCACGCAAAACAGAATCTTATCGCTTCGTGTTACGGAAGTTAATTTACGTTTTTGCCAAATATTCGGTAGAGCACCTCACGCAACATCTGAATCATTGAATGGAGAGCACCGACTGAAGGTAGAGCGCTGTATTTTTAACATGGTTCTGTCTTATAACTTTTACGGAGTGAAAGTGCTTTGTTCGGATGATTTTTGTGAGATCAGATTTTATGTAGAGAATAACAATTTTTTTCTTTTGGAGAGATGACTGTTTTAAATTGTTTTATAAGAATAGAAGATAGCATATCTGCTTAACATCAGGCAGTGTGTAGTCAAACGCAAACCTATACGAAATAAATAAAAAGATAGAGAGTATTTTTTCCCGTAAACTAAGATCAAGTATAGAAAATAATTGATCTGCCTTTGCATCATCATCCATATGGCCATTTCAGACACCATCCAAGCCATTGGAGCAGGTGTGCCAGCGGCCCAGAGGTAGGTAATGATTATTTTATATGGAAAAACAACGTTTGGCAGGTCAGCAAGTAATAAAATAAAATACTCTACAAATTAAGTTAGGTAGTAAAGTTTAAGGCTATTTAGTAGGTCGTTATGTTCTCTCATCGAACAGCACCACCTCTAGTACTCTAAGCGATGTAATTCGATGTATGTTCCCACGTAACTTAATACTAGAGATAAGCGGCCGGTTCGCAGAAACAAACCGAGCACTGGTCTTATCAGTAGAGCTGACTATGCGTCTGCGAATAAGACCACCTAGATGCCTAAGTTATCTTGTAAGATGTATCAGTGTATTTTATTCATTAATTATAGTGCCTTCGCATCGGCAACAACTTAGTTTTATTTCTAGTTTTTAAGAAACATTCTCTCGCGCTTCCGAAAGTTAACTGGTTAAATTCGGTAAACTTCCCCCGCGTTGTGCAGTATTAAGTAAACGGTGTTAATACTAAATTCAGTTGTATTCGTTCCGGCTATCCACACGAACCAAACAAATAAGTTATCTACGGGCGCAGAAGATGCAGGTCGGTTGGTGAGTAAGCCTTTTTCGCCTTCCTTAACCTTCCACCCCCATTTTCCTCGAATATTGTAAATTTTGACCTTGGTCATCGGTCAGATTTGCTTGTGTATTATTAGACAATTTGGTCTAAAATCGATTGAATTGTGTTAATTAAGATATATTATTTAAGAATAGTAGTAGTATCGGAAAATTTGGTCTTAAATCGATCGAATTGTGTTAATTAAGGATATTTAGGTAATAATAGTAATAGTATCGGAAAATTTAATCTCAAATCGATTGAATTGTTTTAATTAAGGACATTTAATAAAAGTAAGTAATAGTATCGGAACATTTAATCTCAAATCGATTGAATTGTTTTAATTAAGGACATTTAATAAAAGTGAGTAATAGTATAGGAACATTTAATCTCAAATCGATTGAATTGTTTTAATTAAGGATATTTAACAAAAGTAAGTAATAGTATCGGAACATTTAGTCTCAAATCGATTAAATTGTGTTAGTTAAGGACAGGTGTTTAATAATAGTAATATATCAGATAGTTTTGTCTCAAATCGATAAAATTGTGCTAATTAAGGATAAAATATTTAATATTAAGTAATAGTGTCGGTATAAACTCTACCGAGACTCTAAATTAGGTTTGAATTATTTTATTTTAGTTATAATAAAATTAATTAGAAATGGCGCAAGAACATAGAGCTGCTACTCTTGCACAAACGGGAATCCTAAAAAAGGATGCTCTAAAACTTCTGCTGGAAGAAGTAAACTTCAAGGAACAAGAGACAGGGATGAAGTCAAATTTACTAAGATCTCAGTTTTCAATGCCTACTAGCCAGAATACCATGAGACCCGCGATTCCCGCGCCTCAATTCCAGTTCGGTATACCTGGGAACCAAAATTTAAATAGACCACCGGTTTCAAGGTTTGCACAGCTTCAATTTGACTACCGCCCGCAGCTAGGCTCCGCACCTCAGTTTGGTAAATTAGGCCCACAATCAAGACCGCAGCAAGGGTTCAGACCCCGATTAGGGACGTCCCCTCAGCTAGGTTATAGGCCACCCCAATTTGGGTACAAACCACCCCAATTCGGGTACAAGCCACCCCAATTTGGGTACAAGCCACCCTATGAACAACCTCAACAAGTTAACCCGCCACACTTTCAAACCGGCGACGTATCCTTAAGGACCGCCCGTTCTATTGGATTTAAGCTTAACGAGATAACCGGTGACGACGATGAACAAAATTTTTACCCTGATGATACTTACCCTTACACACACAAAAACGACATGTACGGACTATACAAATATGACCATTCAAACGACTTCGAATACAAGTACCCCACTAAGCATGAATAATAAGCAATAAGTTGTAGTAAGTTTGTATATGGCACATTTGTGAATTTCAAACATCATCTTGCAGGAACATGTCACTTACATAGATCTTATTGTTATGTTGAAACTTTTTAAAAATTAGTTTATTATGTTACTGTTATATTTCGCATGAAAGATTACGTTTTAACTTTGCAGGGATATAGCCTCCCAAACATACCTAAATGTAAGTAATTAACATTGTTGCAAAAATGTGATTGGGACGTTACAAAATGAAACGTTGCTGCAATGTAATTTTACTAAACTCACTGTCTGGCATTGCCTGTTTTTTACAAATGAAAGTTTCTGAAATGTTATACTATAACATTGCGACAATAGGTCTATTGTTATATTTTTTATCAACTTTCCTACAACATTACGAATTGTTCTTTTTATTTACCTAACCTATGTAGGTAAGTAATGTTGCTGGAACTTAATTTTCGAAAGTTATCAAATGTTACTGTAGAGTTTCTTACTTAACATTGAAAAACTAGATGGCGATAGCATCGCACATTGAAATTCTGCATCGCGGTGGCGTTGTGTTTGCAGAAATTGGTATTCCCATTTGTAAATTTGATTATAACATTCCTTACAGCGGAAAGTGGAAAAGTCTCACACACACCTGCCTCTAGGACATGTACTCAAAACTATAATATAGCCTCAACAAAATTTAGAAAAACAAATCATTTTTTTGAAACTGAAAACCTAGAAATGTAACTTTGCGACAACTAAGCAAGTTTCATTTGTAATATTTTGTAACCTTTTATCAAGATAGATGAAACAAGTTACTATTACCTTTCACATTTAAAGTTGTGGAAATGTTAAACGTTATACTTGCAGAAAGTTAACTTTACAACTTTCAGATATATTTCATGTGTAATGTTACTGGAACTTCGCGTTTTAAAGTTTTAAAAAGTTTAGGAGATTAGGCCGTTAGCCGTTAGGGCTTCGTTTCAAGCTCGCTGTAAGTTTGCATGAACGTTGCAACCATATCTTTGTAAGTTACAGGCTCGTTAACGTTACTTTCAGTAATGGGTTTGCAACTTTTGCTTGCTTAACGGAACCCTTAAACAGACTTTAATCCGAGAAAATAATTACAACAATATAGTTTATTCATAAGTAGTTTTAGGACTATATTCGTTAGATTAAGTTAAATCGAAACCGTTCTAGCTCTAAGCAAGAGCTCCATACTACACCAGTCTATAATTAATTCCACCGAACTGCTATACCATTTGAACTTGATAGCAGAATCTAGAAACCTGGTATATGTACCCAATGAATTCAATTTAATTAAGATTGAGGAAACTATTGATGTTAAATCTTTTATCAAAAAGGACCTTTATATTGGAAATCCCTCTGACCGATAATGTTACGTATAACTATTTTAAATTGTACACTTTACCCATCCTCCTCAAACCTGAAAACCTAACCGTTGCCATATTTCCTAAGTACCCATTCCTATTGGCGAAAGGGCTGACGTATCAGCCGATCGCACAGCCGTGCCGCTCACTCGCTGCTGGAGTCGATGACAACCGCGCCTCATACAGCGGGCCCTCCTGCGAGGAAAAACTAATGAGATACGAGGACGTCACTGGCATCTGCAAGCAGCACCCCATTCACTTCGAGGACGTGAAGCTGCAGAAAATAGATAAAAACAACTGGATACTTATTCACTAGATCGGAAACAACCCTCACAGAGACCTGCGGCGAAGAGGCTTCGTAGCAGCAGATATGCGGAACGCACGTCGTGACGCTGAACAGACTCTGAGATGTCACTGTCAACGGGACGACCATCCGGCACCACAGTCTTCACACCGAAGTGGACCTAGGGACCCACTACCCATCATCAACCTTCCGAAATTACGCGCAACCGAGAACCTATCCAGTGCACATGCACTCAACATGCGAGAGATTGCACTGGACGAACTTAAATACATGGCCTTTGCTTTGAAGAACAGTGAAGTTTTCGGTGAAAACAGAGAAAAAGACTCTACAATTAGTCTCATAGCATTAGGATTAGTAGTATTAAGTATAGTTTTGATTATTTTTTATGTTTCGTACACCAAAATTAAACCTTTCATTCAAAATTATCGGAATCCCTCTAAAATCGAGTGCTCCGATAATTTTTCGCTTAGGGAGGGACGTTATGTTCTCTCATCGAACAGCACCACCTCTAGTACTCTAAGCGATGTAATTCGATGTATGTTCCCACGTAACTTAATACTAGAGATAAGCGGCCGGTTCGCAGAAACAAACCGAGCACTGGTCTTATCAGTAGAGCTGACTATGCGTCTGCGAATAAGACCACCTAGATGCCTAAGTTATCTTGTAAGATGTATCAGTGTATTTTATTCATTAATTATAGTGCCTTCGCATCGGCAACAACTTAGTTTTATTTCTAGTTTTTAAGAAACATTCTCTCGCGCTTCCGAAAGTTAACTAGGTATTAAGCTAGTAAGTACTTAACTTACAGTGTGTATGTAGTAAACTAATTTTGATGTCCTACAATATTGCTTTTTAATGAAATAATAATGAGTACCTACTAGTATGTAACGGCGATGTTTCAATGAACCACACGGAGTTCAAAAACACATTACAAAGATCAAACAAAGAAATAAGATTAGAGAGAAATAGGTATTTTACCACAAAAACATGATGTTACACACATCATGCGACCTTAAAAACCGCCAAGTGGCAGATCTATCGTACTGCAATGTAATTGTATAGGGTTTCTTAATTTATTTATATACGTACCTATCATATTCAATATTCAATCGTTTTATTGCACCACAAATACATACATCTCTTAGCCTAATTTATAAACGTATATAACATTTATGTAAACTTAGAGCTATATAATTATGGACCCTGTTTTAGGGTATCGCAATTGACTTAAACACTAAATAAAGTAATAATAGGAGCAGTTAGGTATCGGTAACAGTTAGGATCTTATTTACTTTGTTTGGTTCGCAGTATCGAAACATTTTTCGTCTAGGTAGTCCTGTATTGAGTAGTAGCTTTTGGCTATGAGAATCTCTTTTATTTTTCTTTTAAAAATGTTATCGTTTGTTTCGTTTCTGATGTTATTTGGCAGCTTGTTGAATATTCTGGACCTTTCCTGACTATTTCTAATATATGGCTTATGGTTTCACGGTGGCTATAACATTCTATTCTTTATCGACTTGGAATTAACTTTCTTTCTTACATTCCATATTGTTGCAATACGTTTAAGAAAAATGCTTAGGTGCATTTCCGTATGATTATAAATCAATAATGAAAACTGAAAACGCGTTAAGTACGTGTTACATATTTTCATCATGATAGGTAATTTATTTCGCTAGCTTCAAACATAATCAAAAATAGCGTTCTTAGGAGTTGCTTGACACGCTGTATAGTTGCCCAATTAATACCTCACAATTTAATTACATTAACAAAATATGTATTTATTTAGTAGAATTTAAACATATTTCGCTACAAAGTACAAACCTATGGAGTATATTTTGAAAAATATATTACACTATTGTGGGAATTTCCAAGAAACCAAAACTATAGCCAAGCCTTTGTTTTCTGTCAATTCAATTCAATTTCTGTTAAACTGATAATTTCTATTTTGAACTGACTTCCAAAAAGGAGGAGGATTTATGTTCGTCTGTATATATTTTTTTTGTTTAATCGAAATATTCTTTTTCAGTTTGAAAGGGTATACTCTCGAGAAATGGGACCATCCATTAAAATTTCTCAGAAATCGGATCAGCCATTTTTGAAACATCAACAATAATGTAAACAATTCGAGCGAGATATTGGAATTTTGTTAACGATGGAAGGCGGTTTTGCCATTTTTTGCGAGAAATAATTAGTTTAATTAGCAGGTATCGAATTCCCAGTCAGCATAATACCGATCTAAGTAAATATTTGTTTAGATCGTAGGCGTAGATCTAAATTTGACGCCTCTGAGGTTGCAATACCAGACAAGGTTAAGGCCGAATCGTGGCGAAGTCACACCGCGCGCTTGTCTCACGCATGTTTATGTTTAGCAATGTACAATACCGTACGGTGAATTGCTAAATATAAATACATAGATTGATGTTGATTCATTGATATTGCAGCACTTTTGATTCATGAGAATATAGGTACTCTAAGATAAATAATCGGCCAAGTACGAGTCGGACTCGCGCACGAAGGGTTTCGTACCGTATGGGAGCCCCGTTCCTCTTGCCGTTATTAATAGCGAGCAAAAAACTCCTAAAAATCACGTTTGTTGTATGGGAGCCCCCCTTAAATATTTTTTTTGTTCTGTTTTTAGTATTTGTTGTTATAGCGGCAAAAGAAATACATCATCTGTGAAAATTTCAGCTGCCTAGCTATCATGGTTCATGA
Source organism: Hypomecis atomaria (assembly GCA_964007245.1). NCBI lineage: Eukaryota > Metazoa > Arthropoda > Insecta > Lepidoptera > Geometridae > Hypomecis > Hypomecis atomaria. The sequence goes on along the minus strand of OZ023285.1, from coordinate 354,027 downwards.
GATACAGCCCGGTGACAGACAGACAGACAGACACACAGACGGACAGACGGACATCGAAGTCTTAGTAATAGGGTCCCGTTTTTAACCTTTGGATACGGAACCCTAAAAAGGCCTACTGTAGATATCTCTTTAACAAATGTGCTTGTCGAGCTTCACGACAGCAACATGCCAGATATTCAGGCCACCTCATCGCTGAACGTCCTACGCTGCGCTTGCCGGAACGTGGTCTTCATTTGAGAATTTTACGGCCCCATAGGCCATCCGTTCTACCATAAACAAAGTACTCACTTTGTTTATGGACAACATGGAGTTTATGTTCGGAGTCTCTACGAGATCGAATCAGGAATATAGTCGTAGACGTAGCTATATACTAACCGTGATAGCCCAGCGCCCAGCCCATATTTAGGAAGTTGAAATGCCAGTGATTTAAGCACATAGTAGAACCATAAACAAAGTTAGTTACTTTGGTAGAACGGATGGCCTATGGGGCCGTAAAATTCTCAAATGAAGACCACGTTCCGGCAAGTGCAGTGTAGGACGTTCAGCGATGAGGTGGCCTGAATATCTGGCATGTTGCTGTCGTTAAGCTCGACAAGCACATTTGTTGAAGAGATATCTACAGTAGGCCTTTTTAGGGTTCCGTCTCCAACACACTATCAAATACGACTAAACTCTATCTATAAAAACAAAGTGAGCGCTATTTTACTATGGAAATTTACGTGGTTTTCACACATTTTAAACGATATAAAACGGGACTCACTCACGTGAGTCACGTGAGTGAGTCCCGTTTTATATCGTTTAAAAAGTGAGCGCTCTCCTTTCTAATTAAAAACCCTAAGCTCTTGTTAATACCACTGACCTAATTTTTTACGAACAATTTTGATTAAATCTGTACATTAAAAAGTCCAACATTACAGCTCACAATACCACGAATATTTTTATGCTCATGCTCTCATAAAACTCAATTATAATAAAATTATAAAAGTATTTTGGCAAGAAATGTATGTTATACGTACAGACGTTACGTAATATTAATTAATGTTATAATATCGGTGTAGTTAAAACTTTCATGTGGATTTATCTACTCGGTAAGAGTGTTACTGCTTAACATATTCACATTGAGACTATTATGAGTATGTCTTAATTTAAACAGCAGTCATTGTGGAGCTTGGCGTTTAACAAAATGTAGAGTAATGACTACCACGCAATATGCATAAATATGAATAAACAATACTTACTAGTCTATATGCTGTATGATTAAGTTGAAATAAGTAATGTTTTATTTATACGGTTTTACTATGTAAATTAACGTGGTTTTCACACATTTTAAACGATATAAAACGGGACTCACTCACGTGTACGGATAGTCATAACACGACTATAGTTTCAGTCGCGTTCGGAGACCTTTCTCAAGTCTCAAACTGTTTTATATCGTTTAAAATATTTATACGGTGTTTGAAATGTTGTCTGCCAAAGTTTGTGTTAGTTGAATCGAACTACTTGGCGGTTTTGTTTCATGTTATCTACAAGCTGCGGACAACCGAATCTGGTTTGAAGCTCACTAACTCCTGACTAACGTCACAGCCTCCAAGAAATTATATTCGTCCTATAGATACTAGAGCTTGATTAAGGAAATACATGCACATCTTTTATGGATATTCAGCAGCTAAAAGGATCCTATAAAAATGCGGTTGTGTTCAGGACGAATAATTATTTTTTGCTAAAAATTATAGCATGACCGACTTCACCCGTGTACAGAATTCGCGAATATTTCGCACGGATCGATGTAGCATTTTTCACATTATTGTTGATTTATCAAAAATGGCTCAGCCGATTTCAATAAAATTTTAATGGGACCAATTTAGAAGTATACTTTTTCTAATAAAAAAATATTGAAATCGGACTACTATGAAAAAAGTTATGCGTGGTTATATGCGTGGTATACATAAAAAAAATTATATTCAGTTCGTCGGTCAAAAATGCATATACCTCTAGGAAATAATTTAGCATTGTAAGTAAGTTCGTATAGGCCGGGTGGCTAGCCCTGGTGTCAGAGTTTTTAGGCCGCCTGAAGGCCTTTGACTTGGCTAAACGGTTAAAACAACCGGGACCTACAATTTAACGTGTCATCTGAGCCGTAGCGCTCAGTTGGAAAATGACACCGCGGTCAGGGTCACCCATCCAAATACTGACCGTACGGAACGTTGCTTAATTTAGATGATCTCTGACAAACACATAATCGAACTACGCTACGAGCGCTACTACTACTTAGCATTAACCAGCCTTTTTAATAGTCCACTGCACGACGTAGGCCTACCCACAAAGGGTGATTGGGCCATATCCACCACGCTGGCCCAGTGCGGGTGGATTCACATACGGCATCGAATTTCTTCTACGGACGTATGCAGGTTGCCTCACGATGTTTTCTTTCACCGAAAAGCCAGTGGTGTGAAATTCCGTACATAAATTCCAAAGAACTCATTGGTACGGGACTGGCATTGAACCCACGACCTCACGATTGTAAGGCGGGTGTCACTACCTCTAGACCACCACGGCTTATTAATTAATAATTAGCATTGATGCATAACCAATATTCTAAGCTCGCATAGGAGGAGTAAAACTTAATGACACCAGAGAACACGAGGCGACTCGTTGCGCAGTAGCAGATTCATATGTCAGCAGCGGTAAGTGGGGATTGGCGCAGCTTGCAGCTAACCTCACAGACGCCATCATGTTTGATTCGACATATTTATACCAACTCAACTATTGGATGTTCAGTAGATAATTTCCTTGTGGAAGGATGTTTACTCTAGAAGATACGCTTGCCTACATTACATGCAGAATACAAGAATAATATCCTGAGCCAATAAGTTCTAAATACTTATGTATTTTCATTTTCTTGAGTAAAATAAATTCTATTACCTGCCATCAGTTTCGCTATCTATATAACCTGCCTTCTGCTACTAATATTATTTTTTCTAACCACAAATTCGCATCTACACCAATGGCAACGATCTGTGCTGGCGGAACTGAAGCTGAAAAATATAGGTAAATTACGAAAAAGTATTAGGTACCTACTTAAATCAATTCAAAAACATTTCTTGACATAACAATGTTGCTAAAAAAATCTTACATAGCAGTAGATCTCTTTAACAATGTATGTACTTATAATGGGGAAACTGACAATTTGCAGATAGGTACTTATTGCAAGATTCATGGGCTCGAGAGCCATCTAACATCTCGCAGGGTCAGAGCGGGTTCGTTATGGGTCACGCTCTGATTACAGAACTCGCCTCTTGCAAAACTGCTTCGCAAGCAGCTGAGAGAAACAATCACAATCTTATACAAAGTTCATACAAGAATGTATGAGAAAAAATATTAGAAAATATCTCACATATCTCGTACCAATTATATTATTGGCCGAGCGAAGCATCTATGCTTCAAGAATGGCAAATTTTTTCTTTCATCTGTTCGGATATTTGTTATAATTGATAATTCATTTATTCTGCTAGTTTGGACGTTGGTTGCATTTTTTAGGGAATCTTGACGAAACTTTACAAATTCTATATTTTTGCATTTATTATTGTGTATTTTTGAACACATTACTCTAAAATGTTATCTAAAAAGGTCTAGTAGCGAATAGACAACGTTTGGAGAACTACTAGTTTTTACCGACTTCCAAAAAGCAGAAGGTACTATGTTCGTCTGTGCGTATTTTTTTGTGTGTGTTCATCGATATTTTCGCCAATTATGTACCGATTTCATAATTATTTTTAGTTCAGAAAAGTATACTTCAAAAGTCCCATTTAAGTTTTATCGAAATCGGCAGAGCTGTTTTTAATAAATCAACAAAAATTTACATGGATGTCACATCAGTCACAAAAGTCGGTGTTGCGATTTTTGCGAAAAATAATTATATAATCAGAATACACGGGGTGTTTCTCTAGACGACGGACATGTTTTAGAGCATCACTGTACTCATCATTACGACCAACTACAAGACTGACCCCGAAATCGCGAAAACAATCAGGTGTTTCATTCAAAAAAAATTATGACTAAATGTATAGAATTTATTATTCGCGATTACGAGTCTCATTGTAAAAGTTAGTTACAATGATAAAATTATTAATATTAATTAAAATTAAATACAATGATGTCCTGAAATATATCCCTCGTCCCTAGTTTATGACAAACACGCTAATATCGTATTATGTCTGTGTGTCCACACATTACATACAATCTACTGTATTTGTTTTAGTACTGGACTATTAAAAAGCCCATGCAGTATAAATTGTTAAGTCTGGATTATTGTATCAGTGGTTTAGAAGCCTCAGCAACTTAGTAACTGTGATGTTCTGAGTTGGATACTTTCTGCCACGCTTATGTAAATCACGTCCCAGGTCACAAGTGATGGTGATTATGTTATCAAATTCCTTGCTATTTGATTAATTCTCGCAATATGACATAAAAACATTTATAATGCGTTCAGTGTTAATTAGTTATATACATATATAGTATATAGTATTGTGTAACATTGGGGCATTAGAATTTGAGATTCACTAGAAAAATTAAATCATTTATAATCAGTTACAACCCATGTAGGTACACGGGTCATGCAAAATCCTTAACAAAATGAATGTTTGTTGGTTAATTTGTTTATTATTATTTTTTTTAAAAAACCCAATCTCTTATTGTAGCCTATTAAGTATCTTTTAAATCCTATACAGCTCAAAATAGATGTGTCAGTTTAACCATATCTCACTGTAATAACCAAAAGAACACGCAACAAATTTTTATAAAAAAACAACCAGTTAAAATATAGTTAAGAAAATTGTATACCTTGAAACATCCTTGATACCACTTTAAAGCATTTCCTGTGACGAGGGTACAATACCACAAAAGAAGGCACAAAGACAAGCACAACTTATATCTAGACCCAGGGTAAGCATCACCTATATGCCCGGCCAGGGATCAAAATCAAACCCCCCGCATCTATGCTACTTTCAACTGTTCAACTGTGCCAAGCGGATCGTCAATAGGATAATTATTTTTCGCTTTTAATGGCAAAACCGCCTTCCATCGTCTACAAAATTCGAATATTTGGCTCGAATTGTTTACATTATTGTTGATTTATCAAAAACGGCTCAGCCGATTTCTGTAAAATATAAATGGGACCACCTTGGGAGTATACCTACCCTTTCGAAATAAAAAAGAATTTTTCGATTCGGTTCACAATTGGCGAAATTATCGATGTTCATCGTGTACAAAATTCGGATATTTCGCTGGAATTGCTTCCATTATTGTTGGTTTTTTCAAAAACGGCTCAGCTGATTTCTGTAAAATTTAAATGGGACCACTTCGGGAGTATACCCTTTCGAACTAAAAAAGAATTTTTCGATTCAGTTTATAATTCGCGAAATTATCGATGAACCAAAAAAAAAATACATCCACACAAACATAGAACCTCCTCCTTTTTGGAAGTCGTTTAAAAATAGCACATCACAACTTCCTCCTTTTTAGAGTTCCGTAGTAATTGTAAGTCAAAGTTGATTCTATTACAAGTTTACCGTCTGTATATGCACTCGCCACTCGCCGGCGCCTGCATGAAATCTGAAAGTCGGTTTGCACTCGACCATTAGAAATGAATGGACCGGCGTTAGATAACAGACAGACGAGCACTAGGTATAATTATATTACGAGACATCATAAATGAGTGATTTTTCCTGGTAAATCTAGACGAAGCATTACTATACCTACTGAGTTACTGGTAACTTACTTATAAGAGCTGCTTTAGAGTATCAACTTTCACTATGAGATTCACCATTCTTGATATCACTTAAAAACAGTTTATTTTTCAATCAAAAAGCTCGATGACACTCCATAATCTTTATCTATCTATCTATCAGCCGTAGGACGTCCACTGCTGGACATAGGCCTCCCCCATGGATTTCCAATAAGGCCGGCTGGAAGCGGCCTGCATCCAGCGCGTTCCTGCGATTTTTATTATATCGTCAGTCCACCTAGTCGGTGGACATCCTACGCTGCGCTTGCTGGTCCGTGGTCTCCATTCGAGAACTTTACGGCCCCATCAGCCATCCGTTCTTCGAACTATGTGTCCTACCCATTGCCACTTTAATTTGATAATCAGCTGGGCTATCTAACTCTTTGAGATAAACCTAGTGTGGGATGCACTCTAAAATTAAAATCATTTCATTGATTAGTAGTGCGCCATCTCTCGTCAATACAGAAGTTCTTATAACTTCAATTGAGTGATAACCTGTCTAATACGGGTATCACAGGGGGCGCCGCCAACGCTATAAGTTGGTTAAAATGATAAACACTTCACAAAATTCGTCGCGAGTCAGTATAGCGGGTTAGCTCAGTGGTCCAGAGCGTCGGGCTAGTGATCCGAAGACGCAAGGTTCGAATCCTGCATCCGCGACGAATTTTTGAAATGTTTATCATAAAAAGTAACTCTTTGAGATAAACCTAGTGTGGGATGCACTATAAAATTAATATCATTTCAGCTGGGCTATGTCGGTAGCTTTGGTTCGTCTGCGGATCTCATCATTTCTGATTCGATCCCGCAGAGAAACACCGAGCATAGAATCTGGTCACTTTTAACTTTGAAAAGGGACCAACAATGAAATCGAAAAAAAAACGGCTGTTCCATACGTTTTGTCAAGGGTCAACGAATGTTTTGTAAAGTACAGCTGATTCAAACCTCTGAAAGTAGCTACACTTTGCAAAACTACACCTTGTAAAGTTATAAAGTAGCAAAATACATGAAACAGAATGAACTCATGTTAGGTGTAAAGCACTGCCCACTCGTACGAGCCCGTGCTCCGTACATCCGGTTAAGTAGAACGTTTGTGTTATCCTGCCCTTGTCCGCTAATTAACGCAGCCTTTGAAGCTCCACCGGGGGCGAACGTGTTTGAACAATATTTAGATCTCTCTCACCCACTAGCTAAAGCCCTCAACTTGACTCATGTTAAATAACTGTACCTCCACTTGCCCTTACTTTACCCGTGCAACAACGCAATAATGCAAGAAGCGTTTGTTTTACCTCGTAATTATTTATTAACTTCATTTCAGTTTTTCATTTCTTATCTAACGTACCAAGTTTAGATTTACTTACGCAATGAGGTATACGCGTACATATCGTATGTTGTCCCTATTGATTCATATGATAAATTAAATATTTATTTTATTTTAATTTTATTATTTATTATTAAAGGGAATATAAAACTAAATATTCTGTGAAAATTTCAATGATCTACCTGGTACCATTATTAATATAGAGCGAAAAACGTTTAAAAAATCAGGTTTGTTGTATGGGAGCCCCCCTTAAATATATAATTTATTTTGTTTTTAGTATTTGTTGTTATAGCGGCAACAGAAATACATCATCTGTGAAAATTTCAGCTGCCTAGCTATCATGGTTCATGAGATACAACCCGGTGACAGACAGACAGACAGACAGACAGACAGACGGACAGACGGACATCGAAGTCTTAGCAATAGGGTCCCGTTTTTCCCTTTGGGTACGGAACCCTAAAAATTAGCATGACCCTTAGATTAATGATTGGTCGCTGCGTAGCGCATGCAATCATTAATCTAAGGAATGACCATTCAAACAGTAATTTTTACTCAAAAATATTTTGTCGCACTCAATCCTACATTCAGATTGACACAAGAAGGTATTTACCCAAATATTATACACTAGCAACCCGCCCCGGCTTCGCACAGATGTAAACCTTCCTCTTAAACCACTCCATCTATTAAAAAACCGCATCAAAATCCATTGCGTAGTTTTAAAGAAATAAGCATACACAGGGACAGACAGACAAGGAAGCGACTTTGTTTTATACTATGCAGTGATGTCATACAAACATACTAAGTGTTGTTTTGCAAAGTGTGTTGGTGCAGCCACACTCTCCACGAGGCGACACGAGCACCGCAGCTGTAGCTAACATCACATCGTATACAAGTATACAAGTCGGCGATGTGAAGTTAGCTACAGCTGCGGTGCTCGTGTCGCCTCGTGGAGAGTGAAGCCGCACCATAGGGTTTTTCAGAAGTTTAAATTATCATCATTATAAACAACTTTACTAAGGGACCAGCAGTGAATTCGCAAAAAAATAATCAGCCATGTGCGAGGAGTAAAACTCGCGCACGAAGGGTTCCATACTGTATGTGACTTAAATATTTATTTTATTTGAATTTAAATGTTACTACATTCAATTTATTAATTTGCCCTTTGGGTACGGAATCCCTAAAAACAAACGAACTTTTTGTATGAAAAAGCTCATTGTTTTCGCGATTTCGCGGATGGTCACATATTATACAGGGTTATCTCCTTATCTTATACTAAGCCGAAAAGAGGTGATTCAGACCATCATTATGAACAACTTTTACTATGAGGCCAACCCAAAATTCGAGGAAGAAAAACCGGCTGGTTCATACATTTTGTCAGTGCCGAGTTCCAATTTTGTAAGGAACAGCAGATATTTTTTCGCGCATTTTGGGTTGGCCCCATAATAAAAGTTATTCAAAATGAGAGTCTGAATTCCATTTCGGCTTAATACAGGGTAAGGGGAGATAATTGACTGCCTCGGTGGCTCAGTGATTAATGACCCTGACTACTGGGTCAAAGAGGCGTGGGTTCGATCCCCACCCAGGGCAAACATTTATGTGATGAACTTAGGTGTTTGCTCTGTGTCTGGGTGTTATTTAGGTACTATCTATTTAAGTATGTATTTAAAAATATGTACCTATATGTAGTTTATCAGTCTCTGGCAGCCATATCACAAACTTTGCTTAGTTTGGGGTCAGAGACCGTGTGTAAGATGTTCCCTAATATTTATTTTATTTATTTATAACCCTGTATATGAAAAAATATTATGTACACAAATTATCGACACTGTATGTACACAGTAGTTTGGTTTGTCTCTCCCTCGTCCCTAAGTAATTCGGCGTGGGTAGAATACAAACGACGTGAAAAAACTTAATTCATTTTCGTCTGATTTGTATGAAGGTTTATCTCGGATTTCGGGACACGCCGCGGGACGTCGTCAAATGAACGCTGAAAACAGAACAAATCCATAATAAGTAGGCATTTTAATAATAACGACCTCATTATTTTGTTTTCCATCTTGGAGAGCTCGCTAAAGATCGGATAAGTATTGCTTCATGTAATTTGACTCGGATTTGATATTTTTCATTGAAAATTAATAACTGTACGTAACACAAATTATTCTCTGTAAATTATTTTTCATTTTCGATAAGGCCGCCAGTTAGAAACTTATTAATTGTATTGTTTTGTCCTTGTAATCTGTTTTTATGTACCTAATAAGGTTGTCTAATGAAGTGTTATTGTTTCTGTTTGTTTGTAAATCAAAGACAATTTTAAGTTAATCTCTATCATTTAAGCTATAGGTCCATATTACCATCATAATTATCAAACCGTGGTATAATTCTCAGGGGCAGGATCACGAAATAATTATTTTTCGCCATCCGTAAACTAATAGTAATTTGTTTAATTAATTTAATTTAGTAATGCCAAGGTATTTGAATATATTTTGCACAGTGAGATTTATAGGCAAGTAAAGCAGCAGATAGGGGAAGAGCAGCACGGCTTTAGGCCAGGTCGCTCAGTAAACACTAACTTGCTATGCCTGGTCGACTATATTTCTTGTGCTTTGGACCGTGGATCTCAGGTAGATGTAATTTATTTCGACTTCCAAAAAGCTTTTGATAAAATAGACAACGATATCTTGCTACGTAAGCTATCATGTTCATTTGGTTTCGCTCCCAGTCTCTCTATCTTTATCTCGGACCTCATGCGTGGCTGGTGTCAATATGTGAGGCATGGGACGTATGAGTCGAGTCCTTATCCCACTAGATCTGGAGTAAGCCAGGGTTCTGTGGGTGGTCCGCTCTTCTTCCAGATGATGATCCATGACCTGGCCAAAGTATTGATCACCGCTCAATGTCTCCTGTACGCGGATGATCTCAAACTTTTTCTTGAGATCAAAACACCCGATGACTCATTAAAACTACAGGATGACATCAACCGCGTTTATGAGTGGAGTGTCAAGAACAAAATGCTGTTTAACTTGGGCAAATGCAATGTCATGACCTTCGATCGGAAGAAGAATCCAACTCATTTTGGTTATCGTTTACACGACAAAACTATAAATAGAGTAGGCCATATCAAAGATTTAGGTGTAACTTTTGACCGTGGCCTCACTTTTCACGATCACGTCACTGACCTCGCTAAAGAGGCATTTCGTCGTCTTGGCTTTGTACTACGCAATTCCAAAGATTTTGAAAACCCTCAAGTAGTCAAAACTCTATACAGCTCTCTAGTCAGAAGCAAACTGGAGTCGAGCGCTTGCGTCTGGAACCCGCATCATGTAACTTACGCCCGGATTCTGGAGAAGGTCCAAAAAGCATTCTTAAGATTTTTATATAAGAAACAATATGGTTATTATCCATTCCTATACCCGACAAAATTTTTGCTTGGCCAACTTGGCTACAATTCCTTAGAGGTAAGAAGAATTCTAGATCAGCTCCTTACCTGCTGCAAAGTTCTTCGAGGGTCAATTGATTCGATTGTGTTGCATGATTTGCTGTGCGCCTTATTTGTACCTGACGAGCCTGGTGTACCGACTAACAGACGGGGCCGGCTGCCGAACCTTTTCTACGTAGACCATGGTCGTACTGTCGCACGTTCTATGTCACCTCTGTTGCGCTCTCGCACTCACTTCAATGCACTCTTGTCTGCCAACACTGATTGTGATATCATCTTTGACAAATGGAGATCTATTGTAGCCGTCCTCACGGCATATTGTGAAAATCTCACTGACCAGTGGGATCGATGCAAACGGCCTGACAGTTCGTTTGTAATCGAAGAATTATGAATTTGTGACATTTAATCTAATTTTGACATTATATGTGCTGATTTTTTGTTTGACATTTTATAATTCTATTATTGACACTGTATAATTATAATTGACGCATGCTTTTTCTGTTGTGACATTGAACCTCAGAATAAGGAAAAACAGTAGAAGCGACATAAAGTAAAAAAGTTGTGATGCATGATTCCACAAACATGGCGTCGAAAATCCATAGAAACTGCTATGTAATCTAGACACAAATGACACTAGAACTGCTGATCAAATGTCAAATTTGATTTCACAAAGATGGTGGACAAACTTCAAACGTCTCCTAGGCAGGGCTTTTAATTTGAACTTTATCGGCATAGCAATAATGCCATGTCATTTCAAACACCGCCCCTATGCATTGAACCTAAATTTTGACATTGTATCTAGATTTTTTTTTTTTTTTTTTATTTGACATTTTACTATTGAAATTGCGTGACTCATGTTTGTTCAATTTTTAATATTATTTTTTGATTTTGTATTGTATTTTTTATGCTTTCTTTTTTCCGTTGGTTTTTATTTTACTTTAATATTGTGAGGCAAATGTAATTGATTTAGGTCGTTTTTCCTCAATAAAGAAATTTGAATTTGAATTTGAATAGCAGTTTCCTGAGCACAACCTAAGGCCAAAAACTTAGTCAAACCACTAGAAGATAATTAAGTTGTCAATCTTGGCTGTTGCCCAAATGTAATCACGATCATGTACTAACCGTTGTTTAGGTGGTGAGCACACCGTTGGCTGTAATTAAAATAAGCCCTTATACACGTTCCGAATGAAGTTAATCAAATCGGAGTCAACATCGAAAAATTCTTTTTTAGACGAAAGGACATACTCCCGAGGTGGAATTTTACAGAAATCAGCCGTTTTTGAAAAATTAGCAATAAAATTCGAGCGAAATATTCGAATTTTATACACGATGGAAGGCGGTTTTACCATTTTTAGTTAAGGAACACCTAATCAAACCACACTATGAGCGCTACAGATATTGATACACACGTACCGATTATACGACACACGTCCCGATGTACAGTTGGCTGGTTGGATCCGACCCATAGATATTAATCATAATAATGTTGGACCGACCACGTTACACGCGATGCAATTTGGCGGTTGTTTCTTGCCAAATCGGAACGTGTATGAGGGCTTCACCAGGTGTCATCAAAGTGGCAACGACGTGGTGCAACGGCACCCACGCCGGCGCGGGGATGGGTGGCCGCAATGGCTGCTCTGATGCAATCCTGCTCCTTGATGTCCGATACAGCGCGCTGTTAACGACGTGCGGATCACCGAGACCGTTATTAAGTCGATAATGGCTTCACTATCACTACATAGTATAAAACAAAGTCGCTTCCCGCTGTCTGTCCCCATGTATGCTTATATCTTTAAAACTACACAAAGGATTTTGATGCGGTTTTTGATAGATAGAGTGATTCAAGAGGAAGGTTTAATATGCATAATACATCTGTGCGAAACCGGGGCGGGTCGCTAGTCACTAGTCATTAATTGGGGTTTCAGAAATTAGGGTTAGTTCTTTGTAAATCATATTGTTGTGTTATCTTCTTATTCAACATCAGTAAGTAACCTAACTAAATGACTCCAACAGAATAGCCCCGGCGGTGGGCATCTCTATCAAATACATACATCATCGGCGGCACTAACTGACGGCTCCAACAGTATAGCCATAAAACCAGCAGTGGGTATCTCTCATTGCCCTGCAAATTACTAACTGTAGTCGCAGGGTCGAAGCTGCGGCAAATTATAAATAAATAAATAAAAAGCTTAAAGTTTTGCGTGCATTGTTGTGTAAACTTCTTTTTCAACACCAGTACATCATCGACCAAATGACTCCAACAGAATAGCGCCATGTTGCAGCTGTGGGCGTCTCTCATTACCCCGCTAATTACTTGCTGGTGTCGAAGGCACGGAGCTGCCGCAAATTAGCTTTGTTTTGGAGCTGACCTCCTTCCGCCGTCCTTAGCTCGGGTAATTACTCACTGCAAGTGCTTTGGTTATGTTTTTGGAACTTTGTTGTTATTTGAAAATAAATCAGCTGTTCTTTACAAAAACTTCATCGACTTTCGGCAATAAGTATGGATCAACTGTTTTTTTTTTTCGCGGATTCTGGGATGACCTTATCTTAAAACGTGTTCATAATGTAAGCACTTATACCGGGTGACTGGTAAATAATTAGCATCCTTTTAGGGGCTTATTCTGTACATCAAAACTAACAACTTTTGTTCTACGACTTTTGTCAAACCTCAAAAAAAATTGTTATTGTTCCATAGAAAAATATCGTTCACCCTCGACAAAATGTATGGAACAGCTGATTTTTTTGAGGTCTGACAAAAGTCGCAGAATAAAAGTTAGTTTTGATGTGCAGAATAAGCCCCTAAAAGGATGCTAATTGATTAGAAGTAACCCTGTATACTGGTGACTGCAAATTAATTAGCAATACTCTAGGTTGTACATAGGTGTGCTCGTCATGTGACCACCTATCACTATGGGGCCAAATCTGACATCGCGAAACAAAATCACCTGTTCCATATATTTTGTTGAGGTTCAACGAACTTTTTGAATAAATTAAATAATAGCTGTTTTTTTTTGCTAATTTGGGTTTAGTGTTATGAATGAAAGATGGTCATTATAACACACTACAACACGTACTACACATTATAACGCGCGACTACATTCTAGATCAGTGGCTCCCAAAGTTATCAAGGCTTACAACCCATTTAATACTAGGTTACAAACGGGTCCCCACTTCTAGGAATTTTAACCGTTACCAATAAGACTTTTCAATTATTTTTAATGGGAATTGTATTATTTTTTGTGCCATCTACTTGTTGAAGTTGATGGCAAAACATAGGAAACAATGTCCTTCCCATAAAAATAATTCTTGTAGTTAATTGAAAAGTATTTTTTTGTTATGGGTATTTTGTAGAGTTGTCGAGTAACTTTCAATCGCAGTGAGTTTGATAACTCTAATTAATTTCGGTACTGGCTTTTGCCCGCGACTCCGCCCGTGTATATTTTGATTTTTGTGCTATCCCACGGGAACCAGTTCGAACCGGGATATTATCCCGGATAAAAAGTAGCCCATGTCACTTTTCAGCCTTTGAACTATATCCATGCCAAAAATCAAGTCCATCCGATGCTCTGTTGCTGTGTGAAAGCGTAACAAACAAACTTACTTTCACATTTATAATATTACTAGCGACCCGCCCCGGCTTCGCACAGGTGTACTATACATATATGTAAACCTTCCTCTTGAATCAGCCTATTGAAAAAAAACCGCATCAAAATCCGTTGCGTAGTTTTAAAGATATAAGCATACATGTGGACATGGACGCAGCGGAAGCGACTTTGTTTTATACTATGTAGATAAAATAGGGATTTAGTTTTAATGTTTTCACTCAATATCCGCTCGGCCCACAGTTTGGGAAACCCTGCTCTAGAATATTTATTGCTAATGAAATCGCTGTCACCCCGTACTTCTGAGACACAGTCTTTGACTAGTTCAGAAGCCTATGGATCAAATATGAGGACAAGCGTATGGGCACAAGCAACAGAACTGGAAGAGGTTAAGACTCACTTAAACTCTTTACAAAGAGGCTTCGCCCAAAAAATATGCAAATCATATCGTACTGTTTCCCTCACGTCAGCACTGGCTCTATCTGGTCTACTCCCTTTGGACCTAAGAATACAAGAAGCTGCAAGTCTGTACAAAGCAAAGAAAAATATTTCTGTGGATTATCTCGCACCAGACACGGAGCTTGAACGAAATCTAAACTTTCTGGACCAACCTCATCCGTCCACACAGATATCCTTGGATTTCGACCTCCTAGAAACCATCTCTAGCCCGATAAATGGTCCCCAGATTTATACTGATGGTAGTAAAATAGGGGGCCATGTAGGCGCTGCCTTTACCTGGTGGGAGAATGGCCGAGAAGTCAGATGCGCTACTTTTACGCTGCACTCCGACTGCACAGTTTTCCAATCAGAACTTTATGCACTATACCAAGCAACTCAAGCAGTGATGTCGAGTGGTGACACCATGGTCAGCATTCTGAGTGACTCAAGGTCTTCACTCGAATTATTGCGTAATCCCAAAACGAGTCATCCATTGGTCAAATGTATAAAGGAAAACATTGGAAAGATCAGTGCAGAAGGAAGATCCGTTCGTTTGTTCTGGCTGAAAGCACACGTGGGAACTGCCGGTAATGAAAGAGCCGATGAGCTCGCGAAATCGGCAGCACTCACGGGCACGTCCCGGGATTACGAAGGGATCCCCTTATCCTATGTCAAAAAGAAAATCCGACAAGAGTCAGTCCGGAAGTGGCAGGACCGGTATGAGACTTCCAGCACTGGTAGAGTTACATATAAGTTTCTCCCGGATATCGCCAAAGCATACCGGATGTCACGTACTATAAAACTGACGCCTTTTCAGGTGCAAGCGCTGACAGGGCACGGAGGAATAGCGGAGTATTTGTACAGATTTAAGCTCAAAGAAAGTCCAGGTTGCGAGTGTGACTCGAATATCTCGGAGACGGTATGGCACATCATCACAGATTGCCCACGTTTTATTGCGGCACGAAATGACCTCGAAATATGCATTGATAGAAAGCTCATGGTATCAGATCTCCACAATATTTTAGAAGATCAAGAAAGCAGACCACACTTTCTATCATTTGTTGATAGGTCGTTTCGAATAGCAGCCAAAAGAAACTCTACTCTTCACAGACCCTCCTCTTCTCTCAGCCTGATGGCACCCTCCGCCTCTACTTCGTCTTTACACACAGAGCCCACCTCCCTTTCACACATAACAACACCAGCCACCACCAGTGCGCAGAACTTAAGATGCCCTTCAGAAACCACCATAAAAGACGTAGCAGTAGACTACTTACTCGCTTCTGCAGACAGAGGAAGGTCAGGGGTCTGCATCCGTGGGGTAGCCCTTTTCATGGATAACAATAAAGAGAGGTTTGGAATAAGCTTCTGCCTCACCCGGAACAAAAAACGTGTCCGACTGTCACCTGGACTAGCATGTCTGCTCAATGGCAGCACCTCTAAAACCACCATGAAGCAGAAAACTTACGATGCGATGCCAATACTGGATGTTGCGGGCTGTCGATGTCGACTGGTGCGATCGAAAAATAAAACGATTGCACTGTTTGACTGGACGACCGAGACTCCATTTACACAGGCAGGTTTACTGCTAAAGAAACTAGGTGAAAACGCAGACAGTGTCTCCCGAGTGATAAGCGTCGACGCCATGGTTGTAGCGCACTGGACAGGAGAAGTCGCAGACCGGCTAAGTTGCCTGGAGGCCTCCAAAAATCATGAGGTCATCATATACGAAGACAGGGGAGAAAACTTAAGTTTTCTGAAGTCTTCGTCAGAAAACTCTGCAACCGACAGCTGGGGACACCCTGTTCCATGTTCATCCAATCAAAGCGGTTCTGAAAGGGTACAAGAAAGAATATCGGCAGAAAAGGCCGCGAAACATCATAGTGGCAGTAGCAACGAGAGTAGAGGTCAAGTTTCGGCTTTTCTGACAGCATTCAGCGCCGCAGCACAGAGCTTGTTCCTACAAACACCGAAAATAAAATGGCACAGCACTAAATCAGCCACGAAAACAACACCTCGAACAAGGCAACCGGCTCCAACCAGAGCGGACATGGGACAGGTCACTCCACCCCTCTATATTCCCGCCTCAACAGCAACAGATCACGCCAGAAACGCCTTTATAGAATTCTTAGCTATAACGAGAGCGACTAGAGAAGTCAATCTCAGGAACTGCAAAAACATCATGCAGGCTTTTCGGCTAGGAAATGAGAGTCTATTGATGGCGAGACTGGAAGAAGCAGAAGCAGCCATATACAATAACGACACTTCCCATGTCATCAAGGGAACAATGAGAGGTCAATATATGGCTGCTTATAATGCAATAAAAGGATTCGTGGCCCTAAATGAGGATGAGACGGATCGGACGGGAAAACTGAAGTACGTGACACCACCAGAGGACCCTATTGTGGTTACCGCCAGGTGTACCAAAATAATGCTGGACGACAGGATTGCTGACATGGCAAAAACCATCGAGGGCAGTCCTGGAGTCGAGGTGCGGTGGGACAACTGGACGGTACCCGAGATCCAGTGGGTCAATGGAGTGCCCGGTTGCGGCAAGACAACTTGGGTGGTACGACACTTCGATGTGGATAAGGACGTTATCATCACCACAACAACTGAAGCAGCCAAAGATCTAAGAGAGAAACTGGCGCACCGTATTGGTAACTTAGTAAGAACTAAGGTGCGTACCATGGCCTCCATTCTTGTAAATGGTTTCCGAAGTTTCGAGAGTTGCAACCGTCTAATGGTGGATGAGGCTCTCATGAATCATTTTGGAGCCATAGTGATGGCTTTGAGGCTGTCTGGTGCCAGTGAACTTATCCTCATCGGAGACGTAAATCAGCTACCTTATATCGATAGAGAAAACCTCTTTGAGATGAGGTACCATCGCCCTAACCTGGTCGCAAACATCAGCCAGGAGTTGTTATGTACGCACCGGAACCCCATGGATGTAGCGTATTCACTGAGGGAAATATACACGGGTGTATATTCCTCAGCAATCCAAGTCAGATCTCTAGAGCAGAAAAGATACACGGGTGCGCAAATACCCCACAACCTCCCCAACACCCTCTTTTTGGTTCACACTCAAGAAGAAAAGGAGACCCTTATCAGCCAAGGGTATGGAGAGGGGTCAGGGTCGCGCATCCTTACCATCCACGAAGCTCAAGGTCTGACATACGACTCTGTCATCGCCATTAAAATCAAGGCCAATATGAGGTTGCACGAAAGCGTTTCGCACGCGGTCGTCGCAGTATCACGGCACACCAGGTCCTTCACATACTTCGCCGACAACGAGGAAGACGCCATCAGCCGCTTTGTGCGGCGTGCGACTACTGCGTCACCTAAGGTCATCGTAGACTATAATTTAAAGATGGCCATTAAAGACCGGAACGCGGCGGTGATGGAGGCCCTGAGCAGTATAAGTAGTTATTTGGAAAATAATAAATAATTAATTTAATCGTAGTTTAAAATCGTATTTAAAGAAAATTAGATTTAGATTCATTTTAGTGTCCTCTTGTAAAGCCTTTAGTTATAAGCAATATTGTTCAAATCATTTTAAAAAAATGTTAATCTTAAAAAGCACAGACCCTGGAGTCTGTGGAGTGTAACATTCAAATAAAAAAAAAAAAAAAATAAAAAAAAAAAAATATGAGGATATTACTTACTGTAAAACTTTGATTATGTCAAAATAAATAAAATAATTTGTTATTTTTATTTGTTCTGAAAATCCTTGCACTTTGCAAAGCAACACCTTATATTTGTTCCTCGTCTGAGATTACTTTGTTTGCTTACATTCAATCGGTGATGTTACATTATAGCCGCCGAGCAGCAGTGGGCAAACACTGCGGTGCTTGGGTCAACATATTGATGGCCGACCTTTCCCTGTTGATGTGACGTCCTCATTGCCGAACTATAGAAAGGAAACTAAAACACTTACGTTACTATAATCAATTACTGCACTGTACTGTACCAACCTTTTTTAATAATCCACTGCAGGACCTAGGCCTACCAACGAAGGGTGATTGGGCCATGTACACCACGCTGGCCTAGTGCAGGTTGGTTGATTCACATACGCTATCGAATTTCTTCTGCGGACATATGCAGGTTTAACTTTTTCTAATCATAATATTTACTGCTAGATTTTACTCGTGGTTTCTACCGTGGTTTCTATATTAGAAAATACTATCGTATATCGTAGCGTAGGACTATGAATACTGTGATACTCTTCGACCTTGCTCTGTTGCTGCATAGAAACACACTTTTGAATTTAGTTAGGATTGATAATCAATCAATTAAAATTACTAACAACTTGATCCATACGCTCTCAAACGAATCTATTGACAGACGAAAGATGGAAGTGACATAGGCTACTTTTATCTCGAAAAAATAAAAGGTTCTCAAGGATAGCACAAAAATCTAAATATCACACGGACGAAGCCTCAGGCAAAAGCTAGTATTTACATAAGTTAAAGTTTTTTAGAAAGATAGGACAATAAACTTGGTAGGTACATTGTCCTCACGTTTTGCCCGTATTCTAGGTATAGCCCCATTAAAAAGCGCTAGGTTGCCAAAACGGTGACCTGCCGTGCGCGCGGCCTTTGCCAAGCATCTGATAAGGCATCGCAGAGATAAGGCGCTCGTGATCTCGCGCCGTGCCGCGGCAGGCCTTGGTCCGGGCACGGTAATGATATCTAACAGTATTCCGTCTTCATACAAACGGTCGGAACGCGAATCACCGCGCCTCGGGATTCGGTAAACACCCCTTACATGGTCGCAGGGGCGCGACGCAGTGACGAACAACGTGTGGGTTTGTATCAGTATGCGTCACTCTGATCAATCAAACAATCTGAATGTTATACGCAAAGAATAAGGAGATGACAATACCATACATATGCATCATACATGATGGATCAAACTTGTGCAAAACCCAATTTTCGAGCAACTGTTTGAGCTCCAGTCAGGATTGGGTTTTGCGGAGCTTGTGGCTAACTTCGCAGCCGCCAAGAAGATTGATTCGTTGGATCAATGCCACCAACAAGACTGTAATCAATAGGTATATCGAAAATGAGTCGAAATCTTAGTTCCCACGGGCTCAACGTCTTAACCCCAAAAAACCATGTGTGAGCCACGGCCAAGGTAATTGAAATATTATTACTCTACTACCAGTATGCCACGGTTTTTATACTGGTTTAAGCATTGTAATTATTACTTATCTGAATAAAAGTTTGTGTTGCTTTTGCTCTATTAGGGTTAAGTATAAAAGAGAGTTTACTTAGTTATAAAGTTTTGTTGTTATTTTAGTTTAACTCTCCTTTATATTTCGGTACTCATACTCAAGAAAGATATTTTGTACAGTATTTTATCAAAAAGTATTTTTGATATACATTCTCCATATCATTGTTATAATACGAGCTTTGAATACTGTTTATATTTGAATACGAATGTATTTCAACGTAGACAGAGAAGACAATAGTCTTTGTATTTCAATTCTATGATTTCAATATTTAATGTATTTTCGGACACGATGACACGGTTACGAATTACCTACATATTACATACACAACATAAATGAAAGGAATTTATAAAATAAATATATTGACTTAGTAATATACTAGTAGTTCTCCGAACAGTAGACCTCGCGGCACAACTCTACAACTGAATCTACATAATATATCTCGACTCGCTCTTGACTTTACGTTCATAGTCACAAATCTTGTTAGGATTTAGATATTAAACGACCTTGTCAAATATTATCAAAGTCAAAACTAAGATGCTTCGCTCACTTCGATAGCTCGGTCAGTCATCAAAACACATGTGTGGTGTGAACACACATAGCATATATGGCCATGGCAGCACTTTCCATGTAATTAATCTAATTAGACAAAAAAATATTTCAATTTAATTTTATTATATTTATTCAGAAATCCTTGACTTCTACATTGAACTCCGACACAAAGATTTCGTACCTACCTATAATGATTTTAATGCTTCTTTGTATGACCTAGATATACGAGTATTTAATTATTTTTTAACGCTTTAAAAAGTACTTTTCGTAAGTGACTTGATTCTCTGAACAGAGACGTTTTGCTCGATTCGCAGTAGGTAATATTTTTTTTTCCTAATAAATACAATACTGTAATAATAGTACCTATAATCATAAATTACTAACAACCCCGTTAAGTATAACGAATGTTGTATATACCTATAATAGGTGTTTCAGAACTTTATAAATATATACATACATCTTTATCTATACTAATATAACAAAGAGGTAAAGTTTGTGAGGTTGTAGGGGGTAATCTCTGGATCTACTGAACCGATTTTGAAAATTCAATTACCCATAGAAAGGTACATTATTTGTGAGTGTCATAGGCTATAAAGTAAACGCGGGCGAATCCGCGGCAAAAGCTAGTGAATGTATAAATGTGTTGACGTATCTTAATAAATAAAATAGAACTTACAAAGTAGGTATGAACACTCCATTATTTTAATAGAACTTAAGTATTATACTCCTTACTCGTAAGTAAAATGGCAGTTAAAGCCGAAAACCTAAAACGGCACAAATATGAGTCGTTGGACAGAATATACCATTTTGTGCCGTTTGGGGTTGAAACTTTAGGTCCATGGGGGCCGGACGCTCTTTCTTTGTATAAAGATTTGGCCAGGCGGTTAGTAGAGGTGACGCGTGACCAGAATGCACGAATGCTGGCGTCTACTTTGGTCAAAAGCTCAGCATTGCCAATCAGCGAGGCAATACTGCCAGCATTCTGGCCACGTTTCCTTCTACAAAAGGGCTTTTAGTTTAAATTTTATATGTTTTTAATTTAGTTTTGAATATACAAATATATATTGGATATAGTTAAGGTATTCTGTAAATATTTTAGCATATTTAGAATAAATTATGTTACTTAAGTTTTGTGAATAAAAGTTTCCTATTATGATTAATTTATGTAAGTACTGTAGGGGCAAGTGCGGAACATGTGGACACTTTCCAGAATTTAGAATAAAACATTTTTTTTATATGAATCAGTCAACATATTTTTATTTTAAACATATCACATGTCATAAGGGATAATCAGTCTTTCTTAAACCAAAATTCTAGTTCTAGTAGCACTTTTACTTACAAAAATAATCGTTTTTTTTTTTAAACACCATATTTGTCCACAGGTGTAACAGCAGATTGTACCTATAGACAGTAAAATTGTACCTGAGGACAGTGTTGTACCTAAGGACGGTTTACATTAATTAAAGAATAACAAAAGAAAAACAATCATAAACTTCTAAAATCAATCTTAAAACAACTACTTTACTTAATTGTAAACATTACGACAGTCTTCATACAAGTTTTGAACAAATTCATCACTATCGTCATCATTGTCTAATGTGAAGCATGCCTCGCAGATAAAAACTTCGTCCTCATCATCAGACTCAAAATTTTCCCTGTGTGACTGAGGAACACAACGCATATGATAGCTATGATTGCAATAACTACATTTGAGCATTTGGCTTCTGTCTTTAGAATAAGTTTTACACTTCATACATCTAATAAACGATAACTTCTCTTGTTGAAGTATTTTAATATTTTTTTCGCCTGGTTTCTCAGACTTTTCAATTAAATACGCGTTGGAAGGACCAGGTTCAGATAGATTACTATCCAGCAATGGAATCGTATGACTTTTGGAGTAATTAGCATTAACTTTAGAGGAACCAGATTGTGAAAGACCTTTGGTAGTAGTTTTTTTTTTAGAAGCTTTTGGAATTTTCTTTTTCTCTGTTTTGTAACTTGCCGTCTTCTTTTTTTCAGCTTTTTTCATTGCTTCATTTAAAATTTCATCCTTTTCTGGTGTGTCGATCAAGTGGTTGCAAATGATTCGACGTATGTGGAGGCAAAGTCAATAGGATGATTCCATTCTCTCTAGCTTTGTCAATTATCTCAATGGAGATGTGAGTTTCATGATAATCCATTGTTAGAAGAACTGGATTTTCTCTTGTTGGTTTGGCGAACTCAATAAAATGATCCAAGAACTGTTTAAAAATCGGTTCTGTTGACCACCCTGATTGATTTGCCACACCCAAAGAACCTGGTGGAGCTCCTTTCAACATGTTGTCTTTGTAGAACACCCTGGGGAATATGAAAACAGGAGGCACGGCGTTTCCTGCAGCATTTATGCAGCCTATCATTGTGGTGTTCACTCCTCGTTCCCCTGAAGTCATCTTCCCTAGCTGACGAATCTCTTTGGGAGCCAATACTTTCCCTGGCTTGTGAACAGTGGAGATCCCAGTCTCATCAACATTGTAAATTGATCCTGGTGGGAAGTTAGGGCGTTTCATGACCAACTCCAAATTGTTGTAGAAATTATCTACATTTGTCTTGTTGAAGCTAGTAGCTCTTGCTAAGCTTGTGGCTTCCGGTTTTCGAAGAGATAATTCGGGGAAACGAAGACGGAAATGACGAAGCCAACCGATTCCTGCCATTTTGTGCTTTTGCCAGTTAGGTGGCAAATTTTTTTTTTGTTTAGAGACAGCATATTGGTATGCCAGTTCTCTGCATTGTTTTGTATTTAAGCCCATGTGTAGAAGTGCTGCTTTTTTTAAATATTTGCACAGCAAAATTTCTTCATCCGGGTCAAATACCTTCCTTATATCATTTTTTAATAGCTGAATATTATTTTTCAAATCATTGTCTTCGTGTAATTTCAAGTATTTAAAAATAGTTGACTTGGGTATTTTATACTTTTCAGCTGCTTTTCTTATGGAACTGCCACTTCTCACTTCTTTTACGGCTTCTGTGAGAGTATCTGGGCATATAAAATTTCTTTTTATACCAGTCTTACTGCGAGGCACTGAAAAAAATTAACAAAACATCTAATTACAATTTGTATGAAAATATTATATCACTCTCGTACCTGTGGACAGTCCACAGGTACACTCATATTTTTGTCCACAGGTACAAATTCAAGCATAAAATTGATAAGTGACTCCACTTTATATATAAACAAACTTACAGACAGGGCAATAAGCACGAACTAAGCAATAAACAACATAGATCATATTGCAAGCACAGTCAAACCGATATTATAAGTATTTTCGCAGTAAAACTCATTGAAAATAAGCAGAATTACTTACTTTTTGGTGCAAAAAACTTCCGTTGCCAATCCAACAACAACCACGCAGAAAACAAAGATGGCGTCACGTCAAATCCATCAACCATAGACAAAGCTATACGGGCGCGTTCAAATTAGAATTTTAGAGCTGCCAGATTTGTCGGAAACGATTGTGTCCACAGGTACAAGCGTCCATAGGAACAGCACTTGCCCCTACTTGCCATAAATTAAACAATAAAACTTTTCTTTCATTGTTTTCGTTCCCTAATCCCTAAAATGTGAAAGCTAACATGAGCGAGTAATTAGAATGGATTTTTCGCCAAGGCCGGTTATTCGCGGATAGCGCGGGCCGCACGGAACCTTTCCCTGAATAATTTACGAAGCGGGCCGCGCGGGCCGCTCCACTCACATATCCTCTCAAAATGAAGGTGTACGATTGGACATACTCGTACTCGTCGTCGTTATTTCAGCCATAAGACGTCGACTGCTGGACATAGGCCTTCCCTTTAGATCTCCAATAAGACCGGTTGGAAGCGGCATGCATACAGAGCGATCCTGCGGTCTCAATGAGGTGATCCGACCACCTTTTAGATGGATGTCCTACGCTGCGCTTGCCGGTACGTGGTCTCCACTCGAGAGCTTTTCGAACCTGTCGGTCATCAGTCCGCCGTGCTAAGTGCCCTGCCCACTGTCTAATTGGACATAGTAAAGTAACATTATTTATGATAAAATTGTAATGATGTGGGATAGTTGTTTTATGTCGTCTGCAGTACCTAAAGCTATACTATTCTATATTTTGCGTGCTAATTATCCTGCTCTGAAGCTGTTACATTTGATGTTTTTGATGATTATTTGACCTGTGATTTATAATTGTACTTTAACGTACAAATCACAAGTCATAAAATCATCAAAAATATCATAATTAATCGTTTCAAAATTTTACAAAATTTGCCTAACTGATGATATCTGATTCGACTTCTGTTTTTGTGTTTTCTGTAGAACGTCGAGAGAATTTTCGGTACATTGTTGATAAAATTTACGTTCCGGAAGAAAACTCTTAAATTATAACATAATGTTATGTTTTTGGTGTCAATCCCTTGAGTACGAGTAGATAAGAAATATTTCACGCTTGCACCTCGTACGTCTTATTTTTTCAGAAAAGTATTTGGTCGATGTAAACTTTTCAGCTAAGTTTTTGCGTAAAATTATGACATTGGATATGGATAACATTTACAGGTAGATATACCATTTATAAAAGATGTCGCTTTGCAAAATGCCCTGATCTGCATTCATCATTACAAGCTATTTTTAAGATAGAGCCAACCTCAACATCACGAAAAAAAATCAACTCTGTTCATTTTTAACTGACTTCGGAAAAGGAGGAGGTTCTATGTTCGTCTGCATGTATTTTTTTTTGTATGTTAATCGATAATTTCGCCAATTGTGAACCGAATCGAAAATTTTTTTTATTAGTTCTAAAGGGTATACTCCTGAGGTAGTGCCATTTAAAATTTAAAGAAATCCGCTGAACCGTTTTTGAAAAATCAACAATAATGTAAACAATTCGAGCGTAATATTCGCGTTTGTACACGCAGTTTTACCATTTTTGCGAAAAATAATCAAAGTCAAAGTCAAAAGTATTTATTCGTGGAAATTGTGGTTACAAAGGTCTTATTTTATAAATATACAGTACAACAAAATTAGCCAATGTGGCATACGAAAATAAATATGTTTTTGAAGGTCTGAAAATCTTTGCACATTGCAGAACAACTCAGAGCAGCTATTGCAGAGCTATATCTAACGACTGATCTTTCTGATGATGTTGTTAGTGAATTGTAGAACATATAACATAATTATTTGCATCAAAGAGAATGAGCGGACAATTTGGATGGCAGCAAATGAATGGACACGACCATAGAGAACTCTACAAAAACAACGGCCAGCCTCTTTAGTTAGGTCACAGGTTAAATTACATAATGTATATTAAGGTCAACGCTATCTTTGTAGAAAAATCTATTGAATGTAGGTATCTATTGTAATCTAGATTCATCCAGCTGAGTGAAAAAGAAGCATATATTCTGATTTTATATCAATTAATTAATTGATATTTCAACCATATTAAATATATTGTACAATACATACGTAAAATTATAATAATACAATACATATAACACATGTGAAAAAAAAACAATAAATAAACCGGAAGCAAAACCATAAAAAATCAAAACAAATCTTATTTTTGGGTCTCTAACATATCATAGATTTTATAGAAAGCATAAACAGTAAGTCTTACGTTCTGACTAAAGTATTATTTTTATAGGTACTTTTTAGAGTCGAGTAATTGTTTTTATTTTACATTATAATGTATTACTGCATTTAGTTGGAAATAAAAGTTTTTTTTACTTTTACTTTATTTGTTTTTATTTTAATAGCACTATCAATTTATAAAAATGACAATATTGCTCTACCATGGGATTTAAAAGCTTTAATCATAAACGGCTACAATAATCGCTGATAATCGTGACGCTAAAATGATTTGTATAAATTATTATGACGTTCACCATGTCTACAAGGTGACAACCCAACTAGGTGACAATCTCTATAATCCTGGGTAAGCCGTAGTAGGTATCTACAGCTTCCTTCTCGTAAAAACCCAAAATCCTTTCAAGGGATCCAAGTTCTCAAATTACCACCGAGACAATAGGTCCATTATGGTGCATAATGAGCTATTAATTGGACTAATGGTACATATTCGCGATAACATCTCAATAATAATCGTATCGGCGCGTATCGCACGGAGATGCGGCAAGAGAGAGGGCAAACGTATATAGCGAAGATGCGCCCGCGCCGCCGGCACCAGTGCGCCGACACACGCACGCACACATTTACATAATTTAAAAAAAAGTCCCGTAAAATCGAAACCAGTGACTGTGATACTCGGATTTTATAGTCTCTTGGTGAGTACAGTGATTTTAATTGTGCAAATTGTGCTACGTGAAAAAATATCAGTGATCTCTATAATTTCATTATTAATGAAAATTTTCTATTTAATAATTTGAATTAATTTGATAATAATAGGTACTTAGTTATGGGAATCGTGATGTGGAAATAGCTAACAACTGCAGGTCGTGCAGGTTTTCCTTTAGCGTGTTTTTAACCGGCTTCCAAAAAGGAGAAGGTTCTATGTTCGTGTGTATGTTTTTTTATTTGTGTATGTTCATCGACAATTTCTCCAATTGTGAACTGAATCGGAAAATTCTTTTTTAGTTCGAAAAGTTATACTCCCGTCGTGGTCCCATTTAAATTTTACTGAAATCGACAGAGTCGTTTTTGAAAAACCCAACAATAATGTAAGCAATTCGAGCGTTATATTCGAACTTTGTACACGATGAACATCGATAATTTCGCCAATTGTGAACCGAATCGAAAAATTATTTTTTAGTTCGAAAGGGTATACTCCCGTCGTGGTCCCATTTATATTTTACTGAAATCGACAGAGTCGTTTTTGAAAAACCCAACAATAATGTAAGCAATTCGAGCGTTATATCCGAACTTTGTACACGATGAACATCGATAATTTCGCCAATTGTGAACCGAATCGAAAAATATTTTTTTAGTTCAAAAGGGTATACTCCCGAAATGGTCGCATTTAAATTTTACAGAAATCGGCTGAGCCGTTTTTAATAAATCAAGAATAATGTAAACAATTCGAGCGAAAAATTCGAATTTTGTACACGATGGAAGGCGGTTTTGCCATTTTTTGTGAAAAATAATTATTATAAAGGTAGTGTACTCACGGTAGGAAATGTTTTCAGAAGTAACCTGGAGGAGGGCGCCCAAGATGGTCCACTTGAACAAGCTGGTGAGTACCTAACTGCTAACTTATAAATACTCGTAACATCGTTATTCATCAGAAATAAAATACTCAAATACTTACCTACTATAAATTAAATAATTTGGTAAATTGTCTACTTTAAACTTGAAATAATTTGGTAAATTGTCTACTTTAAACTTGAAATTTTAACAATTTAAAGTAGGTAGGTACAGCTTTATGTAAAATCTAAAACATGAACTTAGGTTCATTATTTTTTAAATATGAATGCAATTTAATATTTACTTTCTGATTCACTGTGTCATAAAAAAAACATACTGTAAACTAGAAATGGACTGAATAAAAGGTTTTTAATTAAAATGTATGATATTAGTGATAGGTATCATAATAAAAAAATATAATTTTTGATGACAAAACCAATTAAAAGTAATTAGAAATAATATGTGTAGGCCTAAGTTAAATTTTCACAAAACTGTCATTCAGCGTAAACTAACCTCTTTATAAATGTACCCATCGTATAAAACACAGTAAACATAAAATACACCAAAACGAAAATTTGTAAATTTTATGGTTTGCTGTAATTTAACAAATTCCAATCTTCAATTTTTTTTTGACCTTTTGGCATCTAAAGTAAATATTCACAATAAATCGCCTCGCAGATGTTTTACGCAAGTAGTTTTATGGCGACCATTAATACATTTCGAAACGTCTAGCTCAATAAACCGATGGTTACAAACTATTAAACTATATTGTCTTAGTTTAAACATCGTAAAACACCTATTTGCATACAAGTTAACCACTATATTTGTTTTTCGGTTAGTAAAATTACAGTGATAAGCATAACTAATTCTTAGCTTCGTTTTGAAATTTTACTAAAATATTATTGAGCGGAAGTAACGCGTATACTTGCCCGTAAATATTGGCTCAAATATTGATGAAAAGTTTATGTCATGTTTTAGACTATTTCAAGATATAACCTAAAGTATTTGAAATTTATATCCCGACTTTTCAAAATTACGATTTAAGGTCGCTAATAAATTGATATCTAATGAAATAAATCCAGTCACTATCACATTACAGCAGCAACAAACAAACAAACTCAATAAAACAGAACCATTCACAGCTCGCACGCTTGGCTTAGCATTAATTATATTACAATTAACAATTTTACGATAATATTAAGTTCAGAATACAAGTAGTACCAATAGAAAATACGTTAACCACTTCAAAGTAACTCTGTGTTAATTGCAACAAAACTTGAATAACATTTCATAAACTAAACCATAGAGGTATATTACATTACTAAACAAAATTTACAAACCTAAACAAATTAATAAGAAAAAAAAAGAATAAAACTATTTAAACTAAAAAAAAATGATGACGATGAAAACCCTAATCTAAAAGCTCACTAGAAAATAAATACAGATTCAGAAAAAAACCAAATGTGATCACTAATTATAAAAAAACTAAGTAATATATACCTCTGTGCTAAAATCACCAACCCAATAAGATGCGGCCTCTTGGCTTTCAGTGCGCGAAGAGTTGAACACCTTTGACTCCAATTGGCAGGCATCAGCACAAAGCCCTACAAAACTGGAAATCTCAAACGGAGGCCTTTCCTCAACAATGGGACAATAATTATAGATTAGACAACTTTTTTCCCATTACGTGCTTATTATTTACGAATATGATTGCTCGAATAAGTAGCCGTGCCTATCGTAATATTTTATTAATTAATCTCAACCGACAGGCGGGGGCTTAACCTGCCATTAAATTATTATTATATTAGGTACTTTACTGCCCGTGCCGTACGTAATTACAGGCAGATTTGTAAAGCTTTTATACTTTACTAGCTGACCCGGTGAACTACATCTCACCATCTGTCAGCTATCAATGACAACTTTTACATGCCGGAACTGTTATAAATTTTCTAAACGTTTAAACCTTCCATTATCTTCCACAAATATTTCAAGATCAAAATTAGTCAAATCGTTTCAGCCGTTCTCGAGTTTTAGCGAGACTAACAACCACGGTTCATTTTTATTTATATATGTAAAATATGTATATGTATTTATATGTCTATATATATAGATAACATTTAAGTCAAACTTTACTTTAGAAAGACTTTCAGATTTTCAAAATGTGAATAATTTGTGTATTATCAAATGAATAACTCCAAAGCTACTTCAAAGAAAATCTGCTTTTATTAATAAGGCCGAAGGACCAAACATATCAGGCGAAAGCAAAATTCTAAGTATTTTTTTCAAATATCGACTTCATCAAATATCCAGAAATTATATTTTTAAAATCAATGTAAATTATACGATTTGCAAAAATTATAATTTACTTAACTTATAGTTGAGGAAAATGATAAATTTTATTACAGAGATGCTGTCACTCGTCTATCTAAATATTCTATTTTACACTATTGCATTTGCACATTAATTACTTAGCGTAAATATTGTTGCAACGTTACGTAATATAATCTAAGCCAATTAATTAGACCACACAATATGTAGATAATCATATGCGGGTTTACAAAACTACAGAAGTATAACGCTTTCACTATTCAGTTGTTCAGCCAGTGCAGCAGGAATTAATGATATAATCTTTTAAACATATCTTAGGTTTAACATCCTAATAAAGACAAAATAACAATATACCTACAGAATTTTTCAGAAATGGCCGCTAGGGAATGTTTCAGACAATCATTATGAACAACATTAACCTGCTATTTCGGCCTATCAATTCGGAATAAAATTCAAGAAAAAAAATAAGCTGTAGATAGGTCTGGTATGGAACCATTTTATCGATGCCAAGTCGCAGTATGTTTTTTTCTTGATTTCCCGATTGGCCCCATGATAAAATTTGTTCATAATGATGATCTAAATCACCCTTTTTGGCTTAGTAGGTAAACCCTTTCTGAATAAATTTACACTTACCTACTTATGAATATATAGAGCAAGAGCCCGTGAACCCCAGACTTTTGTTTTTAAACAATTTTTTCTCGAGCTAGTACGTGCAATATGTCGCATTGAAAGAACTCCAGATTTTTCTTATGAATTTGAGAGTTCTCGACAGCACTCAGATTGTAGAATTGACACTTATAAATATGAAACGTCGTCGGATAAAACCATTATTCTGAGGATAAAACTAGAAACGGTGCTGAAATAGCTAGCAGGTCTGGGGTGGCTAGAATTTCTTGTATGTGACCTCAAAATGCTTCGCGGCGAGTGTATCTGGTATATAGTATAATATCAGAATGGTAAATATTCTGTATTAAAACAAAAATATCATCTATCTTTGTTGACACAGCGAATCAAAAAGTGTCTTGGGCTCAGACTGCGTACAAAACGTACGTTGGTACTCGTATGTGATACAGACAACGCAATGTTTCTGTGAAAAATGAAGTCTAAACTTAAATACACTAAATTGGCAATATTAGCCACATTCATTTGGGTGTCATCCATTTGGCGTGATGATCAGTAGGCCTTATAAAGGCGGTCACCCATGCACAAGTGCAGTATAAATTCATCACCAGTTAAATCTTCGACCGCAAGATTTGTCCAGGGAAGTGGACAGCAAGACAGCACGAAGATAGGTCACTGCTCACGTCGGCTGCCGCTGGCCACTAACCGCTGCCGCTGCTCGTTACTTCTATTTCATATACTTCCGGCAGCGGCAGACGCAGAGGCAGTGATATAAAGAGTGGGTTAGATTCGGTGAAGACGCCCGTGGTGTCACAGTGCACGCAGCGTTGCGTCACCACCATTATCGTCTTCCCGCGACACCGCGGACGTTGCGTCACCAGCCAGGGCTGTCGTCCCATCACTTTCAATACCAATGGAACCTTGCGATGGTGGTACAAAAAAAAGCCAAGAACGGCAAGACTTAGATCCAAACCCAAGCAAGCAACTGAAATTAATCAATCAAAAGGAGAGCCATACTTGGTGATACAAAATTTTCCTCGGATGGAGAAAATTGCTCAAAGAGGCGGACTACAAATAAAATATAACTCAAATTTCTGGTAGTTCTGGTTTTCCGGTTCTGGTTTTTATTACACTTCGTTACTGTATATGTTATGTACTTAGGAGCTAATATCTACAGAGACAAACGCCACATGTCAAATTCCCACAGCAATATTGTTTGAAGTCAGAGCAGTAGTGGCAGCCCTGCAGTAGGTACCCGCGAGCGCGACGACTGCACAATAAGAGCCATCAATCTGGCGCTCTAACGTTAACATTATAGAAATAGTGCAAGCGTTTTACCCAGGAAGTTCCGCCACTTGACGAGAATTGCGACCACTTGGAGAGCTGCCGTAGAGTAGGGCGTCCGCCCACGAGGTGGACAGATGACCTCATCTAGACCGTAGGATACAGCGCAGGATGCAAGCCACTTCCAACCGGTCTCACCGGTCCATAAGGGTGGCCTATGTCCAGTAGTGGAGGTCCTATGGCTGATGGATGGAGAACTACCTGCCATTTGCACAAATAGCCCATTAGAGCGAATCTGCATAAGCAATGCCCTAAATTAAATCCTGATTGCGCATCGTCGATAGGTTTGAATGATCTGATGTTTTAAAACATTGAAATCGTTTTTTTATTGATAATGCAGATAATGTTAGACGTAAAATACCTATGAAATAGTCATAAAATCTTGACTCATATTTATTTATATTTGGGACATTTGGAGTGCTCTAGAGCCATCTCCTTAGGTAGGCAAAATAATTTCCATATTGTTTTGTACCTATGTATTTCCTGTCATAGATATTTATATTTACGAAGTATCTACTTAGAAAATAATTATGCTATGCTATCGAAAATTAGCCGATTTATCTAATTTGATTGAGAGAGAGAATACGATCGCTCGGCCTACATTAAATTAATTGACTACTATATTTACGAGTAGATTAAAAAACGATATTACAACATTGAGGTAAACCGATCAGAAAAATAATATTTTACATAACTGACACTAATTTAAATACCCCACTAATAATTCTTAAAGATTAATAACTCTATAAAATTAACATGTTATATTGACTTCGTAATACCTATGCAGTCTTCGCAATAAGTATGTTTGTTTATGAATTATATCAACTCAACGATTGCAGTTTTTACATCGAGAAAGCATAGGAAGGTCAATGTCAAGCTTCCGCGCCGCAGCTTAGATAACCGGTTACGTCAACGCGTAGAAATCTACGCTCGTATACCAGAACGCCATATTTGCGCCTACTGTTTAATCTACCCTGTGACCCTTTAACCGCGATTTGGCCGTACCATTGTAGTGCCTTTTTACTGCGTCTCGTCAATGCAAACTTTGCGTAACTTAGAAAGAAAGCCTTTAAAGGAAATGTTCGACTACGGAAAAACAAGAAGTATTTACAAATAATTTAACTGGGGGTTAGCATACCTCTCATATATTTAGAAGTAAGAACATTACGAACTCATATGTAAACAAATTATACTCAGATCATCATGACAAATGATGACATAAGAGTGTATGCGTTAGGATTCGAACCTAGAATTTCTTGGATTTGTACGATGTCTCTCGTGCAATATAGAGCCATCACACGTTATAGTCTGGCCGTTTAACTGAGTCCTCGCCTGCGCGGTACAGGGGCGCGGGGGTAGACGATAAAGACGGTAGACGGGGGACTAAGACAGGTGCGGGCGGCAGGAAGTTAAGCGGTCATACTATAGTTATTACACCAGTTAGGTCTTATTTTTATGAAAAGAAATTACTAACTGTGGAATCATTGGAACTGGCTGCAATTAAGTAAATTTAGTTCGTGAAGTAAAAAAAACTTTACTTTTAAACCTACTTGCGCTTTACTAAACGGCAAGAAAATATTTTATGTAGCAGTAAACACGAAGATAGCAAGGAAATATTGTATCATTATAATTGAACTGTTATCTAAACGAGAAAGTGCGCAGACATTCCGACATTATGAAATGGAACAAGATATAAGTAATGGTCGCTTTTTACTGGAGTCATCAGCAAACATCTCCGACTGCACTTTGTTCCGGATGCAACGAGAAACGATATTATCGAACAAGAAAATCAAAGATTAAAAGCTGATTTTATTCATGACTGAGAATATAGTTAAAGAAATGGAAGCAGCATCAGTGGAGACCATGTAAGCGTAGTGTAAGATGTCTAATAGTCTACCAACAAGTTGAACAAACTACGAGTACAAGATCGAGACGGGACGCGCTAGCCGTACTTGGTTGAATACCGCTTGCATTCATCGCGCTTCGTGCACTTGCATTTTTTGAGTCTATTCGTGAGGAAGTTCAACAGTAGACGTTCCACGGATGAACTGCAGATAAAGATGAGAAAAAATGGCGATATGCATCATAAACCCAAAGCACGATACGTTCGGAAGCAAATCCAATCCAATAATTCATTAGATATTGAATAATTCATCGCGCGCCCGCCGCGTGACGCGACTCGTAACTCGGCCGAATTATACCCCGAGATACAAGATATGGACAAATCCGATAACTTCGATGAAATAATGAGGATCCAATGTTTACAATACATAGATTTTTACAAAATATATTAAAAATCTTTAATGATTACAGTAGTAAGACTTAATCAAATTACTGCCGATCTGAATTTTACTCAAGTATCAGTTATAAGAGGGAAGACCACGGAGGGCATTCCAAGATATATTTTAATAGAAGGTAGATATCATGTACTAATACAAGGAGGTGAAAACGACCGCGAGACGTGGAAGTTGCAATTCCTTTTCATTTGCATTTGCACGCAGGTGCAAATCCTGAGGTCACGACAAATTGAACTGTTTATTTCATTTCATTTATTTATTTATCATTAATTACACCTACCATTACAGTCAAAACCTGTAAGTTGGTCCGGGCGCGCGGCACCGCGAACAGCCGCGGCCGGTGGCGGCGCAGTCACAATCACAATATTATCTATTAATTATTATTATTAAAATAAATTAATATTATCACAATAGTAACTCTTTGAGCTGAATCTCCATAATTTTAAGGATAGACCGAAATCAAAATTATCAATCTTCGACATTTCTTCTATCGAATATAACACTAACCCATCTCAAACAATTCTTTTCATCGCACGCTGTGAATCTCCCATGCCTATTGAAAGTTAAGTATGGTCATCACGACTTCAAACCCAGCGTATTCAATAACGCCTGTCCCACTTTCTATTGCATAACAAACAATACATTTTTAATCCATTGACACATTGGTACTAAAAGAATACTTGTAAGTACGTATAAGTTGAAAAAGTCGGTTACAGGTCGCGAGAATAAAACCCTGGGTCAAAGTAAAGTTCACACAGACACAATCGATGATTGGTTACATCACACACAAATGAGTCGAGTGCCACTTTCAAACACTTAGATACATTGTCACTAGAGGAAAATAGAAGAACTTTTGACGGTATGCTCGCAAGACATGACAATTCATTTTTTCTACATTGGATTAATGATTGCTGTACCAATACAACATAATACTATTGCACACTAAAAGCACTGTCTGAAATACAGATAATTAAAAATTAGGTCAAACAACATAAATACACTAATCGTAAAAAATAACGCAAGTAATTTGTGTAAAGAAAAGTTTAAACTGTCTCCATTTAACGACAAGAAAGTGTGACAAAACAAAATTACCCCAAAAATAAGAACTTAGCAAAAATCTGATACTCTTCATTAGTATTTGAGAACAATACCAAATCATCCAAGAAGCGTGCGCGACATCTCAGTCTCCACACATTCATTAAAACCGAACCAGAGTTCAAGGTGGAGTCAAGAACGTAACGTTTGCTAATTATGTAGCATTTTGGGGCATTGTTTCAAGGAACCTACAATGAAACTTGTAGGCACTTACGAGGCCAAGTTGAACTTGAAGATACGCGTTAATTATGTCTACCGTCTTCACATTCTTCATTAAAATTTCGTACTTAACTCCGTACTTCTTTAATTATATTACTTAAGCGACTTAAGATATAGGATTAAGATATGGTGATTATCTACCAGTGTTGATTACTAAGTAGGTTATTTCTTTTGATGTTTCCCGAGGCGCAGTGAGGCAAGTGTGTCAGCGTAGTTAACCCGCAAGAATAGAAACACTTTCGCCTGCGACCACGTGAGTGCTCTGACGTAACGCGTATTTAAATCCGCAACATTATGTTATAGCGCTGTTATAGAGGCAAATCTCAAGCGAGCAATGTTTCCGTGAAAAACAACCACTTTCCTGAATATATGAATATATTCATGAGCACTAGTTAAGACACTAATTTGGGTACTTAGTTATTACTTCAGCTTACCTAATTGAAACTCATGACCTACTTATCTTGGAATAATTTAATGAAATTTCCATAAATTCGAAATAATGTGGTAGTAAATGAGATTGTAGGTACATACGTGTGAACTGGAATGGGTACTCAATGTGGTTTAGAGATGATTCCGGATAAGCTTATAAAGTAGATCATTGTGTATTTCATACGCACAAAGGGAAATGCCTCACGTGCGTTATTTTAGTATTATAAATCTGGGTCAACATATTCCACTCAAGCTCGACATGAATACTTATTAACCTCTTTAGCACTTAATAATGTAACCTCTTTAGAGAAAATTGGCGGGAAAACTTGGCGTCGTTTACATTGGAAAGTGTAATGGCGTGTTGCGTCGCGTCGCGAGTTCCGCACAGCAGTGAGCTTCCTCTCGCTCGAGGTCAGAAAAAGACCTATTAACAATGAACGTGTGTGAATTTGGTTTAAAAAACCATTTAAATTCCCTCTCATCGACTACAGATCAATGCAATGATAGTGTTTTGCTCGACTTTCTTTATGTTCCGCAATTAGTATTCGTTCTGTTTGCCGATTCAACAACAAACAAAACCGTGGCAATAGAGAGATAGGCCGCGGGTGACGTAAGCCTTTTTGTTCGGAAGAATGATTGCAGTTAATTAATAGCGAGTGAAGCAACCGAAGGCGTCAGCGTGTTCCGGAGATAAGTCACTCCGCGGGAAGTGTAATTACGAGTGTGAATTGAAAGAATGCTCGTAAATTTGCATGTGGTTCGGCAACAATGGCGGGTTTCGCAGGCGCGGCGCGCGACTAGGCGCCGGCCGTTCCCAGGCGGCAGTTCCCGTGAGACGCACCGCGAGGATACAGGCTAGATTTATCGCAGCCTTAACGTTGCTACAGTAACGTACGTACAGTATAGTACAGCCGTAAACCACGTATGTACAGTACAGTTGCACATATAATAACATTACTGCGATCATCTCAGCCGTAGGACGTTTTCTGCTAGACATAGATCTCTCTTATCTATCTAAATTAAGGATCAATTATTTTACGTTTGGTTTCTGCAACCTCAGTAGGTTATCTGTCTATCTATATGATCACATGAAAACTTTAACGATCAACCATGCTCTACATTTCAAAATCGATCTCGCTGAAAATATAGGTATACTAATAAGTATAGAACTTTGCTTGTTGTAATATTTTCAAACTTTGAGCTAACAGCTAACTAATGCGAAAATAAATGCCAAAAGAAATGAATAGAATAGAATAGAATAGAATATCATTTATTGTCATAGTATATCATTTATACATTCTTACTTAATAAAATAAAAAATATATATAAATGGTTCTACCATGGACTCGTCATAACAATTACAGTAGGTAGTTTTATTTACTCTTATGTACCCTCACAAAAAGAAAAAAATATAGCTTGGATTACATCAGACAATGACAACAGCAATAAAATATAAATCAAAATATAAGTTTAAACTTCCATAATTGCCTCATTAGACAATAGATTTGATAACAAAATGACTCAGCTGTACAAAGGCATCGTTAAATTATCATCACAATAAATTAATAGTAATCAAATTCAGTCCGTCAAATACGGGTATGCATTAATTATAATTAATTTTAGAAATTTTAATAAATAAAAATAATTAAATTTAAAAAAGTCAGCTGTAAAGGTGCTTCGTCAATCAATAAGTTAATAACAGTAGAATAATCAAATAAATTTAAATCAAATAATATTAAAATTAAATTGGAAAAATTATAAAATAAACAATAGTAATAAAGTACCTGCCTAAGGAGTAATTTAGCTGTAAAGGGGCTACATTCATAATTCTCCCAGTCAAAAAACAAATATTAGTAATATACCTGACGGACAAACAAAAACCATTAATATTAACAGAACTAACATATTTATACTGCCTATATTGAGTCTATTTAAAACAATAAATAATTCAGCTGTAAAGGGGCTATATTCGCAACAGTCGTAGTCAAAAATAAATAAATAACACAATTATACTAACTTAACATACGATGTTAATCCGATTACATTTTAAGTTTTCAATGAATTAATAAGCACAAGTGCATAATGCCTCTTCCTATTTTATGGTTGGTGGTCACTGTAGTCATTATCTAAAAATTCCGATATTTTATAAATTGACTTCGATATAAGCATTTTTTTCACGCTGTTATGGAATTTACCATCTGTTTTTATTTGCTGAATTTTTTCAGGTAGTTTATTGTACAGTTTTTGACCCATTATTTTCGGAAGTTTCCCTGTCACATTAAGTCTATGGGGGATGGGAAGTACTTATGCGGACGGATTATAGCACAAATAGAATAAATGTACCAAAAGCTCGAAAACGGAGCTAACAAAGTAGGGTTTTTTACATCGTATAGAAAAACTGAGTGATCATCGTTCTGATAGAATTCCATGGTCTTTCATAAATTTCAACTTGATTTTAGACCTTCAATGACTCGCTTTGCACGTATTAGATTAGTCGAAACTCAATTATCTTCAGCGGAGACTATAACCTACAAACGTGTGAGTACGATTGCTGTAACATTGATCTGATAATCCATTGAAAAACGGGATTTTCCTAGAGGAGATCTGCATTGCAGCTGCCAACATATCAACGAGATAACCCGAGTTCTTAGGCATTTTCCTATACAATGAGAATCGATAAATAATTTAGTAATTCGGTCGTATATTACGCTATAATTGGATCGATTGAGATGATTTCCGTACTAGTTTATGACACGGAAATAGTGGTTAGAATGGTTTGCTGCAGATTTACGAATGACTATCTTCTTATAGCTCATTCTTTAGATGTTTATCAATCTTAGACAAAAATCAGAAGTTTAGCAGTGGTTACAGAGATATTAGAGAAGGTATAGAAGTGATCTGTTTAATGTTAAGTAGAAACTGTTGATGACCTATCGCATAACAACTGAAGCATGTCTATGCTAGGGTTATAACAATCTTTATTATTGCTACAACAGGTCCATGTGATATTACATTTTCATCATATAATATTTTTATACAATCAGGATCAGCAGACAACAAATGCCATTTTACATACTTTAAGCGGCATTAGTATTGGGTTTATTATAATTTAATATTAGATACATTTTCATCATACAATATTTTTTTAGGTACAATCAGGGTCAACAGCCTACAAATGTCATTATAATATACCCCATTAGGTTTTAGGTTAGTGTTGAATAAAATAGCGTCTGTCGTGTAGAAATCTTAACAAAAGGACTCATTTTGACAACAATCAAAGCGTAAGATCGCATTGGTCACAGTTCGCGGTGCGGGCGCATGTCCGCGCGCGGAGAATGCCGCGCCGAATGCATTCGTCACCGCGCCCGCGCCGCCACGCGACCGGCGCGCGTTTATGTCAACACAATTCATAGGATAAATCAATTGATACTGCTGTTGACTGTTAGGTTAGGTTACATTAATTGATCACATAACCACCCTGCCTCCCCCGGGGTGGGGTGGAAACCATAAAGGATTTTCCCTGGGTAAAAAAAAAGATTAATTAATCACACATCGTCATAATGACGGATATGGCAGATTTCTACAAAGCAGGTGTCCGTATAGAACAAGCGCGGAAGTCGGGGTCGCGGAAGTGTGCGCAAGCATTCCCGCAATAACAACTAAGATTTTTGTGGGTACGCCGCCAGTAGGTGGGATTCCCACATGATATGGTGGTGGATACTACAGTGGTACATATAGGTACGAATCGGTGGTAGATATTCATAAAGGATTTTCCCTAGATAAAAAAAGGTTAATAATATAATAATTGATAAAATCTACTCGCTCACAAGAACTTCTTTAAAGCTGACCAAGTACCTATCCACCTAAATAAATCCAAAGTCATAAAAGATTACGACACTTCTGATATAAAACGTGACGTAGAGCCTAATTTTTCCCACCCAAAAACAAAGATATGACAAAACCTAAATGTAGATTTCGTACGCAAAGGTGCTCTATTATAATAGTTATTTAACACGTAAAGCGCGTTAATCCTGCAATAGAGGCAATTAAATCATTAAACCCACGTGCCGCGCTTTCCCTCCATTGTATAACTTTATTTAATAAACTCATATAAACTGTTTGATAGAGATCTCGGCTGTCAGAGCCTTGTCTAAATGAGTTAAGTGAGCATTAAGATGATTAGGCTTCAATTAGCTGATCAAACTGACAAAGTATTCTGGAACCTTTTGGGTAATTAAGCTGTATTTCTAACAAATCGTAGGAATGTTTGACAGTATTTTTCATAGAATCAACAGTCAAATATTGAAAGATAAATCTTCACGTGAGTAGTTCAATTTGAACTGACTCACGTCGTCGTCCTACAGCCGTAGGACGTCCACTGCTGGATATAGGCCTTCTTTATAGATCTCCAATGAGACTGGTTGAAAGCGGCTTTTATCCAGTACGACAACAATATGGACTACAATGCATATTTTATTTTAGATATTTGGGTATTATTTCCATAATTATATTAACATTAATTATTGTTTATTATTACTTAAAACTCTTTAAAGATACTTAACTTATGGAATATCAGCAGCTTATTTTTAGGGTTCCGTATATCCGATACCTTTTTTACCTTTTTTTTAGGGTTCCGGAATTTAGTGGGGTAGGGGGGTTAGGGTTACATACAAGAAATGTGATTTTTTTGGTCGATATTAATAGCGGCAACAGAAATAACATTTAAATATGCACAAAATATTAAGTTGTATATTTAAAAAAAAGATAAATAAATAAACTAAAATAAAATATGTTAAAGGGGGCTTCTATATGGCACGGAACCCTATGTGCGCGAGTCTGACTCGCACTTGACCGATTATTGGGTTTAAGTTAGCAAAATATGGGAACTTGTTGGTATTAGAAAGCACAGAGCACAGAACACCAATTAGTCCCTATAATGTAGAAGTAAATTCTATGTAAGTTTCCTGCAAGTCCTGGCTAGCTTGCATCGCGTGGTACCACAAATAAATATCTTCGAAGATAACGAGAAGTTTCACCTTGTCGACGATCTTCTGCCCGTGCTTTGCTTATTAATAGCTTTTATCTTCCCAAGTAATGGCTCGGATGTGCCCGCCATACTTAACGACGGTTTGAGTTATTTTTGGACAGCTTAGTGTACTTTACGAGGGAGAAACTTCGGCTTGGCACGATGTTTATGTAAATATATTTCCTGATGATTTCGTTTACGAAGTAGAAAAATATGGCATCCGGGTTGCTGCAGCCTACCATTGATATTGGTGTAGAACATGAACTCGGAATCAACGTATGATGATGAAAAAATGCTGATTAAGGTGGATTCACTAGATCAGCGCGCGAAATTCATTTTTTGAGGATTTTTGGTATTCAAAAACTCATCTAGCGGCCATGAATAGATAGTTTTAACGAGATATACCTACATCTAGAACTAAACCAAATATAAAAAATATAAAAATCTGACTTCCACCGTGTCAGAATTCGAATAATTTGCACGAATCGATGTGACATCTGTACATTTTTGTTGATTTATCAAAAACGGCTGAACCGATTTAGATAAAATTTAAATGGGACTACCTCAGAAGTATACTCTTTCTATAATCGGTTCACAATTTGATTTTAGGTGTATGTAACTCGTAAGAGCTACCTCTTCATGGACGATAAATGGGCTTTTGTTAACTTAAAATGAGTTGTTTATCTGTAAATGGCAAAGTGACTGCCTCGGTGGCTCAGTGGTTAGTGACCCTGACTTCTGTGTCAAAGAGGCGTGGGTTCGATCCCCACCCAGGGCAAACATTTGTGTGATGAACATAGGTGTTTGCTCTGTGTCTGGGTGTTATTTAGGTACTAACTATATAAGTATGTATTTAAAATATGTATATGTAGTATGTCAGTCTCTGGCAGCCATATCACAAGCTATGCTTATAAGCTATAGTTTGGGGTCAGAGACCGTGTGTAAGATGTCCCATAATATTTTCATTTTTTTTATTAAGTTAGATATTGCGCTCTGACCGAGACAATCAGCCTTAAAATAAAATTATTGCCTCAACTAGCATTATTATAATGGACTATACTCGTACTTCTGTCACTGTCCTTTTTATTTCCCAGGTTACTTAGATTTCTATCATACGAGTACCTGTTTCGCTACTAATGTTCATTCATTTTGATTTCTTCATTACTATGAATCGTTCAATACCGTAGTAGGTAATGATTTTCTATGTGATAACCAACATTCTCAAAAACAAATTCGGTTTTGCGAGCCATATCAGAGCTCACAACCGCTAAAATTCTAGCCAGGGATCGCCATTGACGGACACGTCAAGGGGGACGAGACGACACATAACATAATCACGAATAGGTACACGTATCCCTATTCACATGTACATAATTATATTGATACTTATCTCCAACATTCCTAAGTTTAATTGCTAGTAGAAGGTTTGACTAGCTACGGCTACGTGACAAATTAAAGAACATTACCAAAATGGTCCTTGCGCCATCGCCGGCTCACACCGCACGTCTCCTTGGCAGGTGCTGGAAGAATCAACGGTTGCGCAACTGTTGCGCGCGCTCGAGCTGCTGTTAGTTTAATTGTTTCACTGTTCACGTAAATGTCGCGGTGCTTAGAGCACATGGTGCTGTTGCAATGGGAGACTGGTCAATGTCGATACAAACACTTTAGCTACCTTTTTTTTATTATAAAATTACTAACCACAGACTCCAGGGTTCGTGCTCTTTGTCCTACTAATATTATAAACGTGAAAGTTTGTAAGTTTTTACTCTTTCACGCAAAAACTACAGAACGGATTGAGATGAAACTTTGCAATTATATAGCTTATACATCAGAATAACACATAGGCTATAAATTATAATGATATTGCGTAAATTTTCCATATTATAACAATAAATGTTAAGTAAGTAGGAAAAATTCTGCCATCTGCGAGCTATTCTAGCGTGCGCTCCAAGAAATGTCAAAAAAGAACTGTCAAATCAAACAAATGTCAAATCGTTTTTTTTTGTTTTTTTTTCCTCCTCCTTTATTAAGGGTGGTAAGGTAGGGCCTCGAAATATCATGCAAGCGAAGCCGCGGGCAAAATCTAGTTAACTATAATAAATTTACAATTACAAATATACTCGTACTGTACAAAGAGAGTTCGTACTTAAAATTTAATCTTAGCCTAAGTAAGTTAGTAGTTTAGGTACCTTTATTAGTACTTACTATTTGTGCCGATTGATGTCGGTCGATGGTTTCATTAACTTATTGGAAAGCGGGTGTAAGAATGCCGTTGCTTTTATTTAAACTTTTAAAATGTGCAAATATCTTTAATAGTAGTTTTGTTAGGCTTTATTTGAGCTAAGCACATTCCACTGTCATAATCTGTTTATTGGTTTACTCCATCGATAGACGTTAGACACCAATATCGCTTATGTCTGCAAAATAGGTTTGTAACAGGACCAGTCTTATAGGCCGAATCATGTAACTTGGCGGCTGTAATGTTAGCTACCAGCTTCGGATAACTCAATCCTTGTGCAGTTTTAAATGAGCTTCAGTCAGGGTTGGGTTTTCCGCAGTTTAATCCTGAGGATCTATTCGGTCGCATCCATGCAGCGCAAATCTGAAGATCTGACCAGTTCTTATGTCGGCCTTAAGGCTGACAGAGGCAGCGAGCGATTTTTTTTGCACGGGTTTTTTGCCTTATACAGATAAACTACTTAAGTATTTTAAATTTTCCAAAATTCATTTAGCAGCCATGAAAAAGTAGTATTTACGAGTTACATTTACTTGAAAACAAAATTAGTGGTCAGTTTAAACACAAAAGTGCATCAACAGATTTTCACTTTAGTTTTTACTCGTAGTTAGTGGACTGTTGTGCATAAACTGGCCAGTATTTTGATTTCTAGGTGTAAATACCTAGTTTACACTATCTGTTTATGGTCGTTTTTCTTGACTTTAAACGGAGTAGTTTAAATACCAAAAAACCCACAAAAAAAAAGAAT
Organism: Hypomecis atomaria; assembly: GCA_964007245.1. Taxonomy (NCBI): domain Eukaryota; kingdom Metazoa; phylum Arthropoda; class Insecta; order Lepidoptera; family Geometridae; genus Hypomecis; species Hypomecis atomaria. The sequence goes on along the minus strand of OZ023285.1, from coordinate 310,191 downwards.
TTCGCGCGCTGATATAATGAATCCATCTTAAAAATATCCACCCAACGTCCTGCAAAGACGTATCTATATTAATTGTTTAATAAACGTGTACGTTGTGTTGTTGCAGGTGGTGGCCGCAGCGCTGCTGTGCTCGCTCGCCGCAGCCACCCCGCGGAAGACCTACAAACGTGAAGGTACTATATATTACATACTGCTATACATTTTATGTACTGGTTTTGCTTGCTCTCTAAACATAAGGAACCACAAAGGCAATGTCCTTTCGAAGTCGATGTCCTTGCCCTTATCGAATCCACTAAAACTAAATTATAAATCTGATAATGCATGAGACATCAACCATAGATATTTCACGTGGTTTAGGCGAAGCGTTAAGACAAATAAAATGACTTTGACTTTGACAAAATAAAATGACGTGAACATCCACTACGGTACGTGATTTCTCAGCTTGAATAAATACTTATGAAGCCAAATTGTCACAAAAATATTGCCATTTAGCTGTTATATAATAAAGATTAAATATCACAAATACGTGGCTATTTCTCCTCGACTACAATGATCAAATAGTTCGCCTAACGGTAGGCGTGGCACTCACAGTCCAAGGCCACTAAAAATGTATCCTTAATCATAATAATCATAGTCATTTATTTCATAAATACTATTCACACGTCATGTCAGGATAATCAATTAATAATAAGATCAAAATAGTCCAAAATAATAGAAACAATGTCAAATAAAAATAATATTAGATTAGGTTACAAATTAATATGAGTAATAATAAGAATAATTCACAGTTCACAAATAATTAAAAATAGTAATAATAAGCAATTACCTATATCAAATCAATGTCAAGTAATATTTTTATCTTTGCAAACTGTGCATAGCAACAACTACGTGTAAGACATCAATATTTAAAACAGAAAAAATGCCAAGTCAATGGTGTAAGAACTCTTCTCGATGAGTGATAGAAGAAGGTTATATTTTTCATTTTTAAAGTTTGTTCTGTAAAGATTGTCCTGTAAAATGTAGCGATAGTGATGTTTGCTAACATTTCGCACAATGGTGTCACGATGTATGAGTGGATCATCGACATAGAATGCTGATGTTAACGGCCCTACACTGATTAGGTAACACTTGAGAAATTACGAACTTACTTGAGAAATGCCGATGACAACCTCAAATTTCTATTATTTATTACAACACGCAATCCGGCTACTCGTACAATGTTTAACTATTTGTATTTACCTATTTACCTACAGCTTTTTACGACAAGACAGGCGTAGTTACAAGACTGTCAATATTTAATAACGTTTATTGTGTCGCTAGAGAAGTAGGAAAATGTGTCAAGAGTTCCCCGCGGGGATGGCGTCAAAGAGCTGGGGTCCCTTTGAGGAAAGATATGAAAGGTCGAGAAATGGAGCAGGCAGGCTCCGGCTTGTAGTATTTATGAAATCTTTATTGAGGATCCTTTAGACAAGATAGGCATTATTTAGGCGTATAAATGATTCTATTTTAATTTAACTATCTAGAAGAATACATAAATTTTACTATTTTTTAGTTTGATTTTTTGTAATTTGAATTTGAGAAATTAAAACTTTCTCCTCTGTGTTACAGCTCCATTAAGCTCGTCGTACCTTCCGCCTTCAAGCGGTGGCGGTGGTCACGGCCATGGCGGTGGTGGTCACGGTGGTGGTGGTCACGGCGGCGGCCACAGTGGTGGTAACGGAGGTGGTCATGGCGGCGGTCACGGTGGCGGTCACGGCGGCGGTCACGGCGGCGGATCGTCTTCGTACAGCGCACCTCGCCCATCCAGCAGCTACGGCGCGCCAAGACCGTCGAGCAGCTACGGCGCACCGGCCCCTTCGAGCTCTTATGGCGCACCTGCTCCTTCCAGCTCGTACGGCGCCCCGGCACCATCCAGCTCGTACGGCGCTCCGGCTCCCTCAAGTTCGTATGGCGCCCCAGCTCCATCCAGCTCGTACGGTGCCCCAGCTCCTTCAAGTTCGTACGGTGCCCCAGCTCCCTCGTCGAGCTACGGTGCACCCGCCCCGCGCCCTTCCTCCAGCTACGGCGCTCCGGCACCTCGCCCCTCGTCCAGCTATGGAGCACCCAAGCCTTCTAGCAGCTACGGAGCTCCCGCTCCTCGTCCCTCGTCCAGCTACGGAGCACCCAAGCCTTCGAGTAGCTACGGAGCTCCAGCGAGACCCCCAGCGACTAGCTACGGTGTACCGACCGGACCCTCGACAACCTACGGAGCTCCCAAGAAGCCATCGTCGTCCTACGGAGCCCCAGCTCCTTCTAGCTCGTACGGAGCTCCGGCTCCTTCTAGCTCTTACGGTGCTCCTGCATCCGCTCCATCCAGCTCCTATGGCGCTCCCGCCCCCTCGAGCTCGTACGGTGCGCCCGCTCCCGCTCCTTCTAGCTCGTACGGTGCTCCTGCCCCTTCCAGCTCTTACGGCGCTCCAGCTGCTACCCCATCTTCATCATATGGTGCTCCATCATCAGGAGGTCATGGTAACAGCGGTGGTGGTGGATTCAGCAGTGGAGGCTTCAGCAGCAGTAGCAGTTTCAGTAGCAGCGGCAGCTTCGGTGGTAGCAGCGGTTTTGGCGGCAGTAGCGGATTTGGTAGCAGTGCACCATCGAGCTCTTACGGCGCGCCTTCTGCTCCCTCTAGCTCTTACGGTGCACCTTCTCCATCGAGCTCGTACGGCGCCCCCGCCGCCCCGTCTTCCTCTTACGGCGCTCCCGCTGCTCCATCCTCTTCTTATGGCACTCCCGCCGCACCTTCCAGCAGCTACGGAGCGCCGGGCGCTGGTGGCTCTAGTTTCTCGTCCGGTGGAGGATTCTCATCCGGCGGCTTTTCTTCGGGTGGCCATTCGTCGGGAGGTTTCTCTTCCGGCGGACACTCATCAGGAGGGTCCGGAGGTTACTCATCGGGAGGATCCGGAGGTTATTCATCGGGAGGATCCGGAGGTCATTCATCGGGTGGATCGGGAGGTTATTCATCGGGAGGATCCGGAGGTTATTCATCGGGAGGATCCGGAGGTTATTCATCGGGAGGATCCGGAGGTTATTCATCGGGAGGATCTGGAGGTTATTCATCGGGAGGATCTGGAGGTTATTCATCGGGTGGCTCTGGCGGCGGTTTTTCGTCGGGTGGATCCGGTGGTGGTTACTCATCAGGCGGCGGCTATTCATCGGGTGGATCGGGCGGTCACTCCTCGGGTGGCTTCTCTTCCGGCGGGTCTGGAGGTTTCTCTTCTGGCGGGCACTCCTCCGGGTCGGGCGGGCACTCCTCCGGGTCGGGCGGGTACTCGTCCGGCGGCTCCGGCGGTGGCTACCCGGCCAGCGTGCCCGCCACCATCAGCCAGAGCTACGATTCCAACGGCGGCTACACGTACTGATCAGTCGCGCCTCCTGGCTCGCTAGGATACCTACCTTTAGTCAATACTCTACTATCATTATTACGTTCTTATAGAATGTGTATTAACGAAAGTTTGAACAGACTGTGATCGAATTTCATTAAGCGTACTTACGTAATTTCCATTTTTTACCTACACGACTATATTTTTGATAATAAAATGTTGTCCAATTTCACCAATCACATTGGTATGTCAGTAATTACATGAAGTGGTCTCGAAAATGTCATGTTTGAATATGAGATAATTACGTTTGACTCCTTATTCGCCTGTTACCATTAATATAAGTATCGTCAAACGAAAGTATTAATTTTATTTAATGTTATAAACGAATTGTACAAATAATTAGTTTAAGTTAGAAGTACGAATAATATTTTGTATAAATTAAAATCTGTAAATAATTTATGTGCTCTTTTATTTTTTACCAGCGTCCCGCCCCGACTTCGCACAGGTGTATTATATATACATATAAATTTCCTCTTGAAACACTCTATAAAAAAACCGCATTAAAATCCGTTGCGTAGTTTTAAAGATATAAGCATACATCGTGACAGACAGCGGGAATCGACTTTGTTTTATACTATGTAGTAATAGTGATGCAAACATCTGAGACGAGAAAGATAATAAGTATCAGGATGCCTATGTACGTACAGTAGCAGATGCCTTTTACCTGATTTGATCATAATGATTCCGTAACACAGCATAAGTATTTACTGCTAGTTGTCACACTTTTACTCTACTCGTAGCTATTCCAAGCTATAAAGCATGCGACCACGAAAAGCGACAAAAAGAACTCATTTCGACGTGTGAGAAAGTGACAGTTATATACTTTGCCATAACGCTGTCTCGTTCTGACACTACGAAGAACGAAATAATTCGTGGCGCGCATACTAGTCCGGCAGTGCAGCAAGTCAGTATCTATCTAGACAAGATCTGCAGAAATACCGCAGCACTACAGTTGTAGGTGAAGTTATAAAAGAAAGTCGTCAACATGCTATACGTTTTATTACGCCACAGGAGCAGCCGTAGACTTGACAACATTACACAGTATGTTCACGTTTCAAAATATTCAACAAGACTAGGAATAAGTCAATAGGTATATCTACTAGCTAACAGTGAGACGGTCGCTTTCCAATTTCTGTGTAAATATCTAAATACATTTTTAAATAAAATTCTACAAAATTATTTTTTCGTATGATATTTAATAATAGACTTGTTGATAAAGATATTGTAATGAAATAATCATATAACCATGCACTTGAAGCTAAGTAAATTTCATTTTCAGCTTCAGGCGAGATTATTATTATTGTAATTACATATTTCGTGAAAGTAAATACCTAATATAATCAAGATATTTAATAAATTACGTAACTGTAATTAATTAAATATCTTGTATAATAATCTCGTATCTTTATTTTATAGGAATATATACATTAAAAAAAATTGTGGTGGTTCTAAGTACATTTTAGATGCAATTTAATCAATGGTAGGTATTTTTAAGACATAGCTAGGTTATTACGTGGAGTATAAATATTCCTATTTAAAAAATAATTATACATGTAGAAATGTAAATATGAATTAGAAAGCGACGTCGAAGAACAACAACAATACCTATTCCATCTACACTTAAAATTATTGATATGTTTCATTTCACACTAGAACTATAGACTATATTATATGTCACAGAGATATGATATGTATCGAGTTACAGTATTCTTACAGTAGGTTATAAGTAGGCAAGTGACCGGGATCACTCTATAGCAACAAATATACATTTTATATATCGACTCTATGATGCATATAAAATTTATATAAAATAATTTTAAAGCGGAACAGTTGTGTTAAATACTGTGAAAAATCGTATTATCTCAAAAGCTTACAATGAAATGTAAGTACATCTATATATTTAAGAATACATTTATATTATGTTAACATTTATCAAGGATACTCCGAAAAGGGACGAGGGCGGTTCGACATCTATATATTAAGAGTTTATAGTTAAAAGCAACACATTTTCAAAATTTTATCACACGATTCATAAATCGGTGTAGTATATAATAATTATATACCTGATAGTAGTAGTTATAGAAGATATTTTTTCAAAATAGATGGTCCAATTAGGCCTATAAATATTTTACAAGCGGCAATCGTTTACCAGTTAATCAGTAATCACTCTTATTAAACACTGATTATTAGAATGTGTGCATACATCGATCAAACTGTAGTAAGACCCCTGCCACTATCCAAAAGTCCTTCAGAATAAATAGACATAGATAATTCTTTACTAAAACAATTTCCGCCTCTGTCATAAAATATTCTAAAATCTTTTTAAAATATAACAGCCACTAAATTGTACTAACAATTTGTTCTATATTATCTGAAAAGCTCAAATAACAAACAAAGTTTCAGTAAATATTTTGATTCAGATTACATAATTTTCTCTTTTACATGCTTTGCAATGATCAATAAAGTTCATATATAAATCTCCGAAAATCCAACATAATTATAATATTCGTATTTTCTTTGGTCACATGATTTGAGATTATATAATGTGATTATACATTGACTCCTCCACAAACACACATACACATGATAGTCATCCGTGCAACTATGAAGCACTTTTCAAGTCAATATAGTGCACCTCTCTCTACATTAATTGACTTAAATAAGGAATCTTCTAAATATAAACAAATATACTTTATATAACATCACATCTAATTATATTAATTCACAATTTGATATGTATCGTTTCATTAAATTTGCATCTTTCTACAGAATATAATATATTTATGCTTATATTATACACGCGCTATGAACATATACAGCTATTGCTTCAATGCATTACAATTATTCTACAAAATTATATCGATTTGTGCATTTAAACATATGTAAATTTTTGATTATTATTTTATATGGTATACAAAAATAATCGGAAGATGCAATCGTTCAAGAAAAGTATTATATACTTTGAGCATAGCTATTCCATAAAGTTATACAACAAATTATACAATGATGACACTGGATTCCGTTCCATACTTCGTTGTAAGGATCGATCTGTGATTCTGCGTGAACTAAAATAAATTACGTATAGTAAAGTCGTCGTAAAATATGTTCTTCCGCGGCCACCGAACTCCACTTGCGACGCGCCATAACAACATTCTATGATATGAGAACGTTAGCAAACTTCACACGTCATATATTATAGTACTGAAGCGATCCTCTAATGTGGACGAGTCATTCTCTGTCAACTTCGATCTTGGAGCTCCGTTTTTGAAACGTTAGAAAATGACTTTTATATTCTTGTTTCCACTAACATAATTTCCAATGCTCGCTTCTGTTCTTACTCGGTCTCGTGACCGTACATCTTAGCAGGCTATCGGTTCAGAAGTGGATCCCGTGTAGCGTCGTCGATGCGAGTGTATCAGTGGTGGCCGTTTAGGGCTGCGCTCAGAAAGCCGTCTGCTTGCCGAGCGGCTGCAGCGGCGGCGGCGCGCTGCTGGAGCCGAACAGCGGCGTGGGGCCATCATTTGGGTCATCCAGGTCGTCGTCGGGCTCGAGCGCGGGGTTGATGCGGCCGCTCTTCTCGTCGGGCCCGACCAGCGTGGACGCGGCGCCGTACAGCCGGCCCGGCACGCCGCCCAACACCGACATCTGCTCGCCCGCCTCCGACGGCTCGTCCACGCGCCGGATGTCCTCGGGAATGTTCACCACGCAGTTGAAGTAGTCCGACTCCGGGCTCAGGTAGCCGCCGTTGAATAGGAACCTGACAACACATTATTATGAATGTACACAACTGCCTTCAGCCTTTCGACGTGGACTGTTAGACATAGACCTCCTCTATAGACCTACCAGATCAGACCAATAAGATCGATTGAAATACAGCGCGATCCTTGCGATCATTTGTCCACCATATGGGTGGATGTTCTAAGCTGTGCCATATCCTCAATCCCACACCCCCACATCCTCACGGACTCTTTTACTCTCTCTCTCTCTCTCTTAGTACTTCTTGAAGTTTTGTGAGCATGTGGAATTAAGGCTCGTAGAGTTAGAGTGGTTAGAGTTAGAAACTTGAATCGACATGGCTATACGGTCTCGCCTTGACAACATTTTACGCCAAAATATGTTTGTTCGAATTAATTTATTCATGACAGAACTAGAACTATGAGCTACTGTGGAGTAAAATATAAACGCTATAGATTAAATATTCAGATCGTCATTCAACCTAATCATAATCACTCTTTCTACAGAATTTCTTACAAATTCCTCAACGAAAGTCGTTCGTTACGACCTGTATGACCCCTTTTATTTTTTACTGACGTCAAACAACATTACATGTGATTGATGTCCGTTTTGTTTGTGTATTTTACGTTATTTACGTAATATAGTTGAATGTAAGTAACTTTTACTATCAACACTGATTTCAAAAACTTGTAGAGACGGACAAATATTCTAATTGGTAAACTGTTCAAACTAAATGTCATTTGATGGGTCAAATATGTCTCACGCTTTTAGAGATCCGAGACAATCCTGTTTCACTTTCGATTCCTAAACTTTAGCCATCGTTGCAGCGCTCATGGCCATGAGTATGAATAGATGTATGAATAGATGTATTCCTAAGTGATTGCCGATGTCAAGCAATGGTTGGCACGATCAGTCAAATATACCGACTGCCTCGGTGGCTCAGTAGTTAGTGATCCTGACTTCTGGGTCAAAGAGGCGTGGGTTCGATCCCCACCCAGGGCAAACATTTGTGTGTTTGCTCTGTGTCTGGGTGTTATTTAGGTATTATCTATATAAGTATTTATTTAAAATATGCATATGTAGTATATCAGTCTCTGGCAGCCATATCACAAGCTATGCTTAGTTTGGGGTCAGAGACCGTGTGTAAGATGTTCACTAATATTTATTTATTTATTGATAGATGACTAGACCGCGAGTGGCATTTACAACTGAGTGCTACCTCAGCTTGAATATTACATAGTCTGCAAGTAGGATAGATATAATATGTAGATAGTCTAGAGCCTAGCCAAGAGCTCCCGGCGGCTGAAAAATTGACACCAAGGCTAGATCCGACTCATACGAATTTACGAACTTATTTTTTATTCAATTTCTATACCATCATAGACAAAAAGCCGTTTAAAAGACTACTTTGTGAGTGAGTCGTGATTGAGTGTCACTTTCGTACTCATTACGGGCATTGTCCGCGTCCGTCTGTCGCGACACAATGCGCCGATAGCAATCACTGCTATTACGCCAAATAAACGATAACTGCTAAAACGATAAAACTGAACAACTGCTATACGGTTTCCGGAGTCATATCCATTAGTTACGTAATATTACTTCTCGGATAAGTTGGGCACAAGTATTTGACTTACGTTTATTTCGATGGTGGCTTTTAATAAACTGGATTGCTCGATACAAAATGGATGGACGTTGATATGGGATAAAACTGACTGTTGTGATGTCACTGTATCTGTCTGAGTTGTTCTCAATGATTTTATTTTAAATGAGGTTTATGATTATGATATAATTATGATTAATTATATAATATTCTGTATGGTTATAGGTAACACTGAGATAAACTGATAAATAATAATAACCCGCTACGAAATTTTCAAATGGGGCAAAGAACGGACTTGGAATATTGAAATTGGGCTACTGTGTGGCATAGTCACACAGTAGCCCAATTTCAATATTCCAAGTCTTTTATACGCAATACTTTCTCTACAACGCTATCCTTTTTGCAACAAGGTACTACTGTTTTTTATTTTCAAAATTTTAAAATAGGCCTCTCAATGTTGGCTTAAGCTCCATTGATGCCTAATAAAGGACCAGGCCAAGCATGTGAATTCTATTGAACAAAGAGTAATAACTTCATAAAATTCTAAATATAATAAGGTATCTATAGGCAAAAATATGTAACTATGACAGCATCTTTTTAAATGGAAACTTTAACTGAAATTAGCAAATGTACGAGAAAGACATAGAGATCCCAGAGGAATAATGTGCCCGATCAGGATAATCTGAAAAAGATCCATTTGGTTGCTGTTGCCAGATATGTTTTGTTGAGAAATGTCAAATTTCAGTACACGTTTGACAATTTTGACAGCCCTAGGCCAGATATTCCATACATTTTTGTGGAGAGAATTGCCCTGAAGTGGCAACAGCGCTAGAATTCTAGTAGTTTTTATTCTGTGGAGACAGGACACAATACATGAAGTGGCAGCATTGAGTACTCAATATCTTCTCAATATCAACTAACGTAGATATAATGAACGCATCATACGTTCATTCTTAATATTCGGAACTCTACTCGTAAATAATTAATGGCTCAGATTTGCGTAAACTTCCACGCTATTTTAACCAATAACAGACCCGTATTTTTTCCTCATTTCTTGAAAGCCTGAAGGTAAAACCAACAATAAGTACTCGTTTTAATAATCCTGTGTATTGCGTAGAGCTTTTAGGAAAAGGTTGCGAAGAGGTTACACGTGGAGGTTTAATAACAGTCAAATTGTTCTCTTCTCGGAATCATATTACAACTCAGGCTCAAGTCACCTACTTAGAGTAACTACATAAAATAAATACGCAGAAATAAACGACTTCAAATGTCACTTGCCTGAGTTGAAGTTGAACGAACTAATATTTGCTGAAGGTAGGTATTATACTTGTAGCTCAAATTGGAAAGTTATTTCGTTAAATCCCTTTGATCGGTTTGCGTTGAGCTAAGTTTGTAAGTAATTGAATTGAGTTATTGGCCAACTTTAGTTTAATGGAGTCTAAACAATGTTAACGGTAGCTACAGATGTACCTATTTCAGTATACTCGCAAAGTTTCATTTGAAACGCTTTATGTTAGCTAGTAATATTTTGAGTAAATGGAAGGAACGGCATAAGTAGTACCTATACAAAAATATACAAGGCCAATTCATGCTATAGTAAAGTAATGGAGACTATGTACTTAAATTTCTATAGTCTCGAGAAATATAGCATGTTTTTCTACGCTTTTGCCTATAACTGGAAAATGTTTGTCAAACACAATAATAAATATTATAAATATCATTCCAAGAAATAAAACAAATATTGAGTAATTACACTGACAGCCAGGATATGAAGCGGGAATGGGAACTGCTGCACATATTCTCCGCGTCCTACCCGGGGTAGCGAATCAACGGGGGAAGCCCCACCATCTTTTCTCTACCTCTAACATATTGAAACCTTCTAACAAATCAACAAGTATATACTTACACTGAGAGCCAGGATATGAAGGCGAGCGTGAAGAGCGAGAGCGCCATGGCCATAGTCCGGAAGGGGAACAGCTGGACTTCGTTCTCCGCGTCCCACCCCGGGTAGTGAATGAGCGGGGGAAGCCCCAGCATCTTCTCGCCGCCGGTGAGCCGCACCAGCAGCGCCACGATGTAGGCGGCGAGCGAGCCGTACGTGTTGCAGTGGTGCTTGAAGTGCACCACCATCAGCAGCTGCGGGAACAGGATCACGTACACCAGGTCCGAGCACATCGACCTGTCAAGGAAAAAAACAACCTTAAGTGTTAAGAATTGCTGCACTGAAACAATGTAGTGTAGTCTTGTTATCTGCCGTTGACGCGGACGTACCTACGCACAACACTCGCTTTTGGTATTTCACTAAATAATTAGTGCAATTGTAAAGACTTTTCGACAGCTCCAAATATATTTTTAAAGTGTTGCTCTCCTTGTCTAATAGATTGCAATCATAGACACAGCTATATTTCAGTTAGTTTAAATACATATGTCTATTAAGCCTTCCAAATTGAGCACAAAATAATTCTAAAATATGTTTAAGACTGTAGAAGTGATCTAAATAAACTAAATGTTATAGAAATAGGTTTTTTAAACATTTAAGACCTTACATAGGTGTCCATAGGTGTCCACAAGGATCACATCTGGGGCCTTTGCTCTTTCTGATTTTTATTAACGATTTACCTGATGTCATAAAATCTAGAACCAAGCTTTTTGCCGATGACTTGAAAATATACAAGGTAATAAGGAATCGGAAAGATGTGGAGGACCTGCAATCTGACATTGATGGTGTGTCGAACTGGTGTAGTCTCAATAAAATGTCACTGAATACATCAAAATGCTTCTTTATAAACTTTACGCGTAAGCGTAAGATTCACCCAGTGCGATACACTATTGGTGGCGTCTTGCTGAATCAGATTACTTCCATCCGCGACCTTGGGGTGACAGTCGATGCTAAACTCAATTTTAGGGAGCACATCGATCTAATAGTTAAAAAAGCAGTCTAAAAGTTTATTACTAGACAGGCCAAGATCTTCAGAGACAAGGATCTCTCCATAACACTTTTCAATAGCCTGGTTAGAAGTATCCTTGAATACTGCTGTGTTGTATGGAATCCAGGGTATAATGTTCATTCCACAAGGTTAGAGCGTGTACAGCGATGTTTCATGTACCACCTGGCATATATGGAATATAAATGCAAAGTCTTACGTTCTTATGAATCAAGAATTAAATATTATAATGTTATGACTTTACATAAACGACGGGAGATGACTGATATAATTATGCTTTACAAACTAGTAAATGGGTTGGTGGATTGTCCGGACGTCCTTAGTAAGGTTCATTTTAAAGTGCCTAATCTTCCACGCCGGCCTTGTACACAATGGAAGTCTTTCAATATGCCTACTTGCAGAACTGTGATGTTGTCTCATTCTCCAATTGTACGTATGTGTGAGAGTTACGATAAGGAAAGTATCCGCAAAAGTTTCGACATCTTCAGTCTTGGTTCACTTCCCTCGATTATAAACAGGCTAAGAAAAGTATTGTGATTTGAGGGGGAAAAGGGGAAAAAGTTCATTTCTTATTTTTTTTTTTGTTCTAGTTACATTAAATTTAACGTTTATATTTGATTTGTAGTTAGTACTTTAGCTAGCATGGTAATAGTTTATTTAATTTAATTAGTGTATAGTTTTTAGAGGCAGATTTTCGGTAAGACATTGTGTATTTCTTAAAGTATTTTATATTGAGTAAGCTAGGTCTATTCGTTAGACATGTACATATCGTAAGTTTTCTGTAATTATTTTATGTTATAAGATTGGTGTATAATGTTGTTTATAGACTTAATAAAAATTAAAAAATTAAAAAATATACTAAGTATGTACGTAAGTACATACATAAAGTATCTATGAGTTTTTCGGATACATAAAAGCCTCTAACTAGTGTTATTAGAGGGTGTCTATGTCTAGCAGTGGACGTCATGTGGCTGACATGACGCTGATGAAAGCAAAATAAAATACGTAGGTACTTCTTTGAAGAGACTTGTAGTACAATATACAACGGACGGTACGGACAAAGTAAAGGGAGTGCCACTCAAGAAATCACCCAAATCCCATGGCACTATTGGCACACTGTCAGCACTGTCAGGCATTTTACCGTCGTCAGACGCAAATCAATTAGTTTCAGCACCATAAGGTTCCTATAGTAACGAGACGTGTAACTCCTCGACGAAAATGCTACAAAAGACTTGTTTTAGCTTAATGACTTAACTAAATCAATAAGGTACATTAATTAATGAAGATTAGTTATACTAATTGCCCTCCGAAATCAATAAACTCGTGATTTGGTCCGTATAATTACCCCAATACATTACGTCATCAAAACCATTTCTGCGTCTGTGGCCATTAACATCAATCCTACAATTGTATGAAAGGCACTTAATCCTTGAATTGCAAATGAGATCGCATTCTAATGGTTTGTAAGTAACCACGGGTGAGTTCCTCTGAATCCAAAGTACTGTAGGTTGGTATTGCGCCACGTAGACCCATCACCACGATTAGATATGTAAACGATCTGGCATTCCGAGAGTAATTGGAACATCTAGCTGAACCACACGAGATCGCAGGTACACCTCACAAGGCCGCCGGAGCATGCCTGTCGAATGTTGCTCAATGGGCTGGCAGAGATAACTGCATGCTCCAATGATTTATGATTATGATTAAAACCCTTGTTACATTACACGATATACAGGGCCTTGTAGAAAGGGTGTTCGATGTTCATGCTTCTTGTGAATGATTTTATTCGCAAATTTCTTAAAGCAAATATCTATAGAGGCACAATCGTGCAAATAAAATGTCCGAGCCAAAACCCTAACCGAGCTACGTAGTGGGCAGGAAGGCGATTGCAAGCCGACTACAATGCCGCGCGATTCCAAAGTGCTCGCTTACAAGCACGAATTAGGTAACATAACGTCGAGATTCGAGAAAACGAGTCATTATCAATTATTGAATGTAATTATTTAAGTCGTTGTGTATGACGACGCTCGACTACTTTCACTTAGGGACTGTGACTCTGTATGTATTTGCTCGAAAGCAAATTTGTATGACAATATCGTATAACGTTCTCTCTCTCTCTTCGTATCCTTAGTCCCCACGTCGGGGCAGAGGGCTGATACAATGTTACGCCATTCCTCTCTGTCCTGTGCCTTGCGTTTCACTTCGCTCCAAGTCAGTCCGATGCTTTTGGCCTCAGCAGTGATGGAACGCCGCCATGTCTGTTTGGGGCGGCCAGGTTTGCGTCGGCCTTGTGGATTCCAATCCATGGCTTGCCTAGGAATGTGGTCCAGCCCCCTGCGCAAAGTATGGCCAACCCAGTTCCACTTACGGCGCCGTATTTGCAGTTCTATAGGATCTTCATGGCATTCCCTCCAGAGGTCTATATTGGCGATAGTGTCTGGCCAGAAGATCTTTAAGATTTGCCGTAGGCACCGGTTGAGAAAAACTTGTAGCTGTTGTGTTATTGCTTTTGTAACTTTCCAGGTCTCACATCCGTACAGCAGTACGCTTTTTACGTTTGTATTAAATATTCGAAGTTTCACTCTACGGGAGAGGTGTATTGACTGCCATACTGAACGGAGACACGCGAAGGCACCTTGAGCTTTAGCAATCCGGGAAGCTACGTCTAAGTCTGTTCCTCCAGATGTTGACACGACGCTGCCAAGATAGGTGAAGCTCGACACCCTTTCCACTACTTCATCGCCTATTAGTAGTGGACTGTCATCTCGAGCTCCACTCCTCATGTCTTTTGTTTTTCGAACGTTTATTTTAAGGCCGACCATTGCTGCTTCTCTCTGCAGATCGTCCAGTTTAGATTGCATGTCAATGCGGCGGTGGCTGAGTAAACACAAGTCATCGGCGTAGTCCAGGTCTTGCAGATGACTGGTTAAGCCCCATTCAATTCCACGTGGTGGTACGCTGTTGACACGGTTCATGATACCATCCAGAACTATGAGAAACCGCAGCGGTGACAGAAGACAGCCCTGTCGAACGCCGGCGTGTACCGGTATTTTCTCGGAAATTAGCCCATTATGTCGTACTCTGCATGAGTAGTTGTCATAGAAAGACTTTATTAAGTTGATGATCTTTGCAGGTACGCCGATTGATTCCAGTCTTGACCAAATTGCAGACCAACGCAGCGTATCAAAGGCTTTTTCGAAATCAACAAATAGAGAATATATTTCCCTCTGGAATTCTGCACCTTGTTCTAGGATAATACGCAGCGTGTTAATTTGGTCAGTGCAAGACTTTCCGGGGCGGAAACCTGCTTGCTCTTTCCGTAGTAATGGTTCCACTGCTTTTGCGAGCCGATCTAGGAGAATTCTGCAAAGCACTTTAGAGGGCACAGATAATAACGTGATTCCTCTCCAATTACTGCAGTTGCTTAAGTCACCCTTTTTTGGCACAGTCACTAGTAGTCCCGTTTTCCACTCGTCGGGCATAGTTTCTTCTTGCCAAATTTTTTGTATGAGTGGGGTTAAAAGGTTGGTAGCTGTTGGAACATCAACTTTGAGCATCTCAGCAGCTATAAGATCTTCGCCTGGCGCTTTGTTTGCTTTGAGACCAACAATAGCCTCTTGTACCTCGGTATATGTTGGTACATCGGTGTTGATATCCAAAAGTGAGCTGATTAGAGATGAGGTGCCTGTTATATCTTCAGGATTTTCTGCCAAAGAGCCACGAAAAACTTCCTTAAAATGTTCAGCCCAGCGCTGTAATTGGCCCTCTGAAGTTGCAATAAGCTGACCACTGGTATTTCGCAAAGGGCGTTTCTTTGGTCGGCTGTTACCTGACAAGGTCTTGGTTGCCCTGTACAACTCCCTCAAATTTCCCCGTTTAACAGCTGCTTCAGCAGTGTCTGCCAGTATGTGCGCCCAGTTACGCCGGTCTCTTCGTATACTGCGGCAGACTCTTTTCCGCAAAGTGTTGTAGTGAGATCTGAGCATCTCGATGTCTCTGTTGTTAGAGGCTGAGAGGAGTTTGATTTTGGTTTCTCTTCTGTCATTTATCAGGTCCCATGTTCCTTGTGACATCCAATCTTCTCTCGTAGGATGTTTGTACCCAAGAATTTTGGAGCTGGTATCTTTGTAAACCATTTTAATGTTGTTCCACTCCGTATTTATATCACTGTCAGCCATGTCATTCAGGGCGGCAAAGCGATTCCGTAGTTCAGTCTTGAAGCTTTCTGCAATTTGGTCAGCGGCTAGTTTTGCCACATCAAATTTCTTGCCTTGGTTTTCTTGCGTGGAGCGACGTGGAACAGCAACTTTGATTCGTAATTCGGCAATAATAAGTTCATGATCACTGTCTATGTCAGCACCACGCCTGTTACGGACATCCAGTAATGAGCCACGCCATTTGCTTCTAATCGCTATATGATCAATTTGGTTTTGCGTTCTTCTATTCGGCGATGTCCACGTGTACTTGTGGCAGTCTTTATGTGGGAAGAGAGAACCACCGATGACTAGATCGTGGATTTCACAAAATTCTAAGAACATCTGCCCATTTTCATTACGGTCGCCCAGACCATGCTTACCCATGACCTTTTTAAAATCCTTGTTATCTCTACCGATTTTAGCATTCAGATCTCCCATAAGAATGACAATATCTTGCCGCTTAATGTCACTGAAGGTCTTATTTAGTTGACTGTAGAATTCTTCTTTGCGTTGAAAATCTGAAGTGTCGGTCGGAGCATAGCACAAAACTATTGATATTTTCCTAACTCTAGAGTTAAACCGCGCCACTATGATTCGCTCAGACACCGGTTTCCAGTCTATCAAACTCCTTTTTGCTTCCTTTGAGAGAAGAAACCCGACGCCGTATTCACGTACCTCATTTTCATCCTCTTTGCCGGAGTAAAGCAGAGTGGAGCCATGTGGTGCTGACGTCTCACCGAAGCCATTACGTCTAACTTCAGACATCCCGAGTAAGAGCAGTTTGTAGTTGTTTAGTGTATTCTCTGCTTGAGCAAGTTTACAATCGTCACTGAGCGTTCTAACATTCCATATGCCTAATCGTGTCCGTTTTTTCATGCCAAAGGTCGTTTTTGAATCAGTCCGGTTTATCATTGTATCAGTTTCAGGAATCAATTGTGGTTTATTGGGTATGCAGGGGATTAGCCTACAGCACCCTAGCCTGCTGGTGGGGCTGCCACCTCTGAGCTCGCAGACTAGCTCGGTTTTCTGCGGGTATCCTCCCTGGTGATATAGATTCTGTTTTGAGGCGCAGAATACTCGCCTTGCGCCCTGCATCCTTAGCAGCTGCAACGCTTTGTGTGGCGATGGCGCGGCGGCGCGGTTGCAGCAGGTCCCGTTACGTTACACCCCAATAATGTTACACTTGTTAAAAAAGATTTCTGATTTTTAAACAATGTTATAAATATGTACCTGCTTCTTTAATTCATTATTAATTAATGTAACAAACAGAAATTATAACGAATCTATTTTGCAATATACAATATACATATATTGTACGACAAGTGGCGGCAAAGTCCTTAGAACTCTACTTAAATAAGACCTGCACAATGTACATGCTTAGTGGCAAATAAATAAATTACGAATTCAATAGCTGAATGCAAACTATTGAAAACCTTGGGGCGAATGATAGAATATCCTATGAGTTTTTTATTAGAAAGGTTTTCCATTAGTCCCTCGCGCCCGAGAGCTCTCTAACTTTTTGACAAAGCTGTCCTACTCGTTCCATACGCATGTTTGCCCTCGTTTACCCTTATCCGTCCAAATATTAATATTTTATTCGATTAGAAACGCAAACTTTGCTGTTCCGATATATCGAAAGCCTAACCTGGTATCTTGAATTTTAATCGGAGCTTTGGAGCATAAAGCCGATGAGTCTGTAGCTTGATTCTATCGGTTGGACTTCCAAATATTCTTCGATTTACAACACAATTTATCTGATTTATAGAAAACCGAGCCTAAAATCTTTTTAATCGAGTCATGAGAACGTAAAGCCGATGAATAGGTAACTCGATTCCGATTGTCTTGTCGTAATCCGTCACTCAGAGTCCCCGATAGTCAAACACGTTTCCAATCTTCCCTAATACGACTAGGGGGGTTGCCCCCTATCTAGGGTTGGCAACTTCTCCGCTTGTAATACCTATTTTATATTTATTTCAAACTGAAACGTGGTCTATTAATGTGGGCCTTATGAATAAGCTCAAGATAGCCCAACGTGTTATGGAGAGGGCTATGCTCGGTGTCTCTCAGCGAGATCTAATCAGGAGATCCGCAGACGAAACATACGATAAAGCATACGTCAAAAGACTGGTTGTAGGATACCTAATAAGAAACTAGGTAAAAAACAAAAGCCGTCGCCTAGTTTGGCAACATGTACTTAAATTATACATTCATGAGCATTATACCTAATTACATAAAATATACTACATTGCTGCTATAACCTTTGACAAATAAATAACGTACAATATTGTATGGCCCAGTAAACCACCCCACTCTACCTGCCTGCCGCCCTGCGCTGAACGGGGATTCCATTTCGATCACCGTTTCATTTCATCCCACTAAAGTAGTTTACTAAAAATACTTGTGTTTGCATAGGAACAGAAAAGGGTTTTTATTACGTTCAAGGTAGCTTCAGTTTACTAAAATGTGAGGTTCAGTAGCTGAAGTTTTAGTAAACTGAGTAGATTGGTACTAAAAATATCGCAACTTCCCTTAATTCATTCAAAATTAAATTAACGTCAGAATATCACTTTACTAATAAGTAATTATACCTACTCACTCAGTATTTCATTTACAAGTACAGTACTGTTGTACTGTTCCAGCCTTTGTAATAGTCCACTGCAGGACGGTAGGCCTACCCACTAAGACCACGCTGGCCCAGTGCGGTTTGGTGGATTCACCATCGAATTTCTTCTACGGAAATATGCAGGTTTCCTTACGATGTATTCCTTCACCAAAAAGCCTGTGGTGTGAAACTCCGTACATCAATTCCGTACAACTCATTGGTACGGGAACGGAATTTGAACCCACGATTGTAAGGCGAGTGTCCCAACCCCTGGTCCTGGCTTTTCTCGATTTTATAGAACACAACATTACCAAAGGCTTATCAATAATTGTCAGCCGCATGCCAGAAGATCTCTGGGCAAAAATCACCACCAAATAGAGCCACAACTCGGTGCGGCCTCGTGGCAGACCCCTACTAGATGGCGAGTCCAACTGGACACCTTTGATCTAAATTGGCAGGAATCAGCACAAGACCAACAACACTGGAAATCTCGAAAGGAGGCCTTTGCCCAACAATGGGATAATACAGGCTCATAAACAAACAAAACGTTTCCGAGTAGTACATAATAATTATAGTAGAAAAGTCACGTGACTGTGTTCTCTTAGTAACACTGTCTATGTCACGTGACACGCCTAATTTATGTGAAAAATAATAGGTAATATGAAGTCTAACAAGTCTTGTGAAAATTAACCGTTATTTTGCCTCTACTATTGTGAACGTTTCAGCTTGTAAAATATTCTGTCTATTTTTACACAATTGCCCTTTACCTACATAAATAATGTATTTTCTTGTCTTCAGTTAACTTTTTCCACGATAGCGTGTCTCAGTGGAACTTTCGCAAAAGCTTCTACCTATATTATTGATTCCAAGCGCCGATGCTGTAAGTCGACGAATAATTCGATGAATTTACAAATCAATTGACGTAAGAAAAGGGCCAAAGTAAATATGAATCATTTTTACAGAGATTAAGACATTCAGTAGTGAATATATACATATATGTGTATCATTATGAACAACGATTATTATGTAATCAACTGGAAAATCGCGAAATAAAAGGCCTACCTACTCGTAACAAAAAGTTAATGGACTTTTGAGAAGAGTTTTGGACAAGATTAGCACAGGACCGAGACAAATGTCACCGTAAGAGAGAGGCCTATACCTAGCAGTGGGATAGAGAAGGCTGTGGATGATGATGATGATGACGAGGTTTGGAGCAGTTGATATTATTTTCGAAATTTTGCAGTGGATCCTAGAATAAAAGTTGAACTAAAAAAACTGTTTGTGGTTTGTTTCAATAAAATCGATCGAAAATGTTCGTTTACCTGCCTAGCCTAGTTAGTAAGTAGATGAACTTACTACATTATTTAAACAAATATCTAATCTATAAGATACTTTATGGCAATGTGTGAAACCTGCTATAAGTAAAGCCATTTCTCGTCATAGAGCCGCGTATATTTCAATCAAAAATGTCAACAATGTTTTAAAGATTTAAAATAGATTTAACTGTTGGTCAAAGAGAATGTAATTACTTACTACGCTGTTGGTGATAACAAAAGCTTAAAAAAGCAATTAAGCTTATATAAATATTTATAAAAATGCAGATACACAAAACCATAACTTTGATTCAGCTTCTGTGACATGAACATGATATTCTGTGTGATAAATATTAAGGCATTTAAATAATTAAATTGCTCGTAGCTTATAGTATAGCATGATAACAAACCTATCAAGCCGTTCTCTACATTAACTAATCATCCAGTGCACTAAACCGTCTTTACTGCCAATAATGCGTATGTAATTGCTGACCAAAACTTTACCACAGTCTGTTAGGGGTCGTCCATTAATCACGATATGCCTTTTAGCTACTTTTAACCTCTGTCCCCCTGGTAATAATTGGCAAAGTTTTAGACGAGCGAGGAGGACGAGGGAAAGTTTTTTTATAGGGTTCCTCCACAAATCACTTTCACAATATTTCTCAGAAAGCCTAGGAAAATGGTGGAAAAATGAAAATCAATGCTTGGCAACGAGGTCAACAGGCAAGGTGAAAGATAAATGTACGTAATATCTCACCCTTTAATGTTTCGTAATATTTGCCCAGTGCCATCTTTCCCTTTACAACATCGCGTGATTAATGGACGATTCCTCTGTTCGTGCTTGGTATCTCATTATACGAGTGCGTGGTATTGGCGAGCCTTGGCCCATATCTTAGGGACGTCCCATCGACGGATTTCGTAACCCGTCGCCAAACGTGAGGCAGTGCCTTAACCACAACTAAACGATTACTGATAATAGCGTCAATGTAGAACACAAATCAAATCGCTTTCGTCGTATTTTAACCTCAATGCTGTTTATATTGAATGAAAATAATATGAGTGAGATTTTGTTTTTAAAAGTCCTATTAAACAAAGTTTATCCTTACACATGAACCTACCAAATACTCGTAATGTGGCTCGGGTGACACGTTAAATTGTAGGTCTCGGTTGTTTTAACCGTTTTGCCATGTCAAAGGACTTCAGGCGGCCTAAAAACTCTGACACCAGCTAGCCACCCGGCTTATACGAACTTACTTATTTACCTATCAATCTCTGAAAAACAAGCAATTAGTGAATCTGTATTGAAGACACACATCACATCACATAAATCACAAAAAACGAAAACGCGGAAGACCACAGAGAAGGTGGGCGGACAAAATAAAAGCTGAAGCAGGCAGTGAATGGTCCAAAACAGCCAACGACAGAGACACATGGAGACTACTGGAGGAGGCCTTTGCCAAGAAAAGGCAAACAGACATTGGCGCCGACTTATAGATGATTGACAGAAGTAAATTAATTAATAGTGATAATTGAATTAGTTTTGTATGATAATGAATTTTTAATTTTTAATATGTGATGTTTGAGTAAAGGCTTTTTTATTTATTTATTTACTATTGAAGATAACATGGAACACCATGTCAGTCCAAACAGACCGGAAACCTCGGACCTACCCCGACATCTCTAGACTCAATAACACAGCCTATTAACCTAAACATGACATGAAAGAAATAAAAAACTCTTTAAGTAACACACGTCCTTATCTGAAATTAACAATCACATTCTTTACTGAACTATGGATGTATGCGTATAAAAGTAACAAAGGACTCACCAGAGGCCGTAGATAGAGATGATGTTGAGTGCCATGATGTCGGCCAGCACGCCCACGATGAGGATGGAAAGCTAGTACACATGCCAGCAGGACATCTAGCACACGTAACGTGAGACTCACCAGAGGCCGTAGATAGATGGGATGGTAAGCGCCATGACGGTGGCTAGCACGCCCACGATGAGAATGGAAAGCTAGTGCACGTGGCAGCAGTACATCTAGCACACGTAACGTGAGACTCACCAGAGGCCGTAGATAGAGAGGATGTTGAGTGCCATGACGGTGGCTAGCACGCCCACGATGAGGATGGAAAGCTAGTGCACGTGGCAGCAGTACATCTAGCACACGTAACGTGAGACTCACCAGAGGCCGTAGATGGAGGGGATGGTGAGCGCCATGACGGTGGCCAGCACGCCCACGATGAGGATGGACACGCGCATCACCCAGATGATCTCCATCTCCGACGCGCGCTGCCGGAAGATCAGCTTGTACACGTTCCTGTGGAAGAAGAAGCTATTAGTTGGAGAACTAATCAGTACGCCGCTGTCCGTCTAAGCTATAACATTGTGTTACAATTGCTCGTCAAATATTTTACATAAAATGTGGTAAAAAGTTACAGTTCTAAAGTGAAATTAACACCTGTTTAATGTGCATAACACCACGGACCTAGTGATTGTTGTGTGGTTAAAATCCAACCATAAACAGAGGAGATATAGTCATTTTAATTTTAAAATACTTTGGCTAACCGTCAAGTTTCGTACCGATTGCCGCGCATCGCCTCACCGCCAGGCACGATCACCTGTTGCACGTGAGTCATCGCTAACGCAGCTCGCCGCGCCAGCGATCAACCTACACTAGTGCGTTCCACTCGGATCCAGCCGCGCTATCGCATTGCACTACTACTAATAACCAACACTACGAATACTGGCTTCAGCTGAATACATATTTATTTTTTTATTTATTTATAAACGTGATTGCACGTGTCCAATATACAGAATGTCTCAAACGAAAATACAAAATTTGACAGAAGCGAAGAATCATATTCGTGAACTCACATCCGAACTACGGAAAGTACAACAACTTAATATTAAATTAATAAAAGACCACGACGAGTATTCAACTGAATATAAAAACTTATTAAGTAAAAATTCTGATTTGAAAATGCAGATAGCAAAGCAAGAACTACTGATGAATGAGGTAGTTACAGAAAAATCTGAACTGCAAAAGATAATTGATAATAAATTTAGAAATATGGACGAATATGAAGATGCCCTTAACGTCATACGGGTTCACGAAAGAAACGCTGCTATGTTTGAAGAACTGCAAAAAACAAATCAAATTGATAATGAAAAAGAATTTGTACGATTAAGCGAAGAAATTCAGAAATTGAAGAATGAAAACCTAACATTACAGCGTGAAAATCTAAGCTTAAGACTAAATTGCAAAGAACCGGAACTTCGGAGTCCAGAGAAACCGATAGAATTACCTTTAGATGAATACGATCACAATGAAATTATAGATATAAAAGACAGAATTACAGTAAGAGAAAGGAAAATAGTGACATCAAAACAAGAAAACGAGGAAAAAATGAAACCAGAAATGATAAACAAAAAAAAAGAATTAACAGATGAATTAAATGAAAAGTCAAAAATAGCTTTAAACGCGGACAATAATAAAAATGATCAAAGGAATCAAAATATGATTACTAAAAAGAAAATGATTATTCTGTCAGACAACACAGGAAAAGGACTAGCGAATTTCATATCTCATAACGCAACGGAATATAGTTCAGTAATGGCAATATGCAAGCCAGGAGCATCGTTAAAATGCATTACTCAAGATATTGATAAGCATACAAGGGATCTGAAAGAAGGAGATGATGTTATTGTCATTGCATCGGACCTGACTACGTACAACCTGGACTTGATAAGACAAGCAAGATATCTTTGCAATAAGAAGAAATTTAAGTTACAAGTAACTACGGTACCGTATGCTGCTATTCATAATGAAAAACTAAATGACAAAATATATCGCCTGAATAAACAACTATATGATCTGGTATCACGATCGACAGGAGTATCTCTAATTGAAATTAATCATTTTCATAGGAATTTTCTCACTTCTTCGAATAGGCCAACGTATAATTTTATGAACTTTTTGTATAAATCCATTTTGATGAATTCTTTGTATGAATATACCCATACTTATAGAAATTTGATCGATTTAACTGGTAACAATCTGTCCATGGACTCTAATATTGTAAAATATTCTATGACCCAATCAGATACTGACAACAGCGCTTTTTTAGACATACAAGCAACAGCGATGTTAAACTTATAGACTATGACGAGTTTCGACTATTGCATCAAAATTGTAGGAGCATTAAAAGTACAAATAAAAGGATAAAATTACAAGGTGTCGTAGAGACATATAAACCGGATGTTGTAATTTTATCAGAAACGTGGCTGTGTAAAAGTGATGTGGATAATTTTGTAATCCAAGGCTACAAACACGTAAACTTCTTCATCAGGCAAAAACGAATTCATGGTGGTGTGTCTATTTTAGTACAGAATGATTTGATTGTAAAAAAACGTTCGGATGTTGATAACCTATCTGTCGAATACCATTGCGAACTTACAGCTGTCGAAATATTTAATGACAATGGGTCACACAGAGTAATTGTTATAGGACTGTATAGGACAGGTAAGGGTAATTTTTCAATTTTTATTGATACTGTATCTAAACTTTTTGAACTTTTGGGTGATTTGTCAAATATTAATGTAGTCTTAACTGGAGATTGGAACGTTGATTTCCTTACTGATTCCAGCCATAAAAAAGCCTTAATAGATATTATGTTACCGAACAAGCTTAAAAACTTTGTTGAGTTTCCAACACGTATTGATAAGAGCACGGAAACTTCTATCGACTTTGTTGTATCTAATATAGACGAATACCTTATAAAAATTGACCCAATAGCTACTGCAGTTTCGGATCACGATGCCCAATTAATTATAATTAAGTATAAGAAGAAAGTCGAAAATAAAGCTAAGTATACAACTAGTATTAATAGAACATATAGTGCGCAACGAATTACAGATTTCGGTAACGCTCTCCTTGCTTATGACTGGGACAATATATTCAATGACTACGACGATAAAACATTTCATATTTTTATGTCAAAATTTACTCATAATATGGATATCTTTTTCCCAAAAATTGAGACGAAACATAAGAGACGGAAAAGTATTCCATGGATAAGTTCCGAAATTATAAAAATACAACAAGACATTCATGACCTCCACATGCTACAAAGACAGTTCCCTCAATCGATTGATTTCGGAGTAATATCAAATAAACTACTTATTAGAGATGAACTATTAACAAAAAATAAAAAAGAGTATGTGGACAAACGTATACAAAATTCAAAAAATCAAAAGAAAGAGGTATGGAAGGTCATAAAAGAAGATTCTAATAAATGTAAGCAGGAATGGATATGGAATTTAAAAGATTACAAATCGAATAATTAAATAACTAGTCAATGTATACCAGATTACTTAAATAATTATTTTACATCAATAGGTCATGATCTAAAAAGAGACCACCCACCGAATAGAATAAAAGCAATAGAGTTTCTGAAACAATCAGTGACTACACTGCCCGACCTTGAAGTTCCAGAAATATATCCTAACGAATTAGTGAAACTAGCTAAACATAAGATTGACAACTCAAACACAAAAGATATATTTGATATATCTGGTACTCTCTTGTACAATACCTTGCCATTTGTCTGTAGCCATCTAACATATCTTATAAATAATATTTTGAAATCCACGTGTTATCCGGAATCGTTAAAAAAATCTCGCTTAACCCCATTGTACAAGGGGAAAGGTTCTACTGATGACGTACAAAATTATAGACCAATTTCAATTGTACCCACAATATCTAAGTTAATTGAGTCAATACTATCAGATACAATTATGAAGCACCTAAATAAACATTTAGCACTCTCTGACTGTCAATTTGCATATAGACCTGGTAAATCTACAACTTTTGCCACGCTAGCTATTATAGAAAAAGTAACAACTTGTCTTGATAAAAAAGAACGCGTAGCCGCCATTTTATTAGATTTATCAAAGGCTTTTGATTCTGTGGACCATGATTTGCTTACAGAAAAAATAAAAGTCTATGGTGTAAGGGATAATTTTAATAAACTAATAAAATCTTTGTTAACAAATAGGACACAGACTGTAGAAGTGAAAATTGACGGAAAACCCCAAAGATCTGCGCCTCAAAATATTGACATCGGAGTCCCACAAGGGTCTTCATTTGGCAACGTAATGTTTATAATGTTCCTTAATGATATAGCTAACTTAAACATTAAAGGTGATATAATACAGTATGCGGACGACACCACAATTGTGGTGTCTGGCGATACTATGGAAGATCTTCATCAAAACATATTTGAATCACTTGACGTTATAAATGAGTGGTTTGTGATGAATGGTCTTAAATTAAATACCGATAAGACGAAAGTGATTCTATTCAATGCCGTTTCTCCACAACTAAAAAATTTACCTATTCCTACTAATAATGTACATTGTTTGCAAAATGTTAAAACAGCAAAACTGTTAGGTTTTGAGTTAGATGCGGCACTTACATGGAAGGAGCACATAGACATGACATGTAAGAAGATGTCAAAAGGCATATACGCTCTTAAACAACTAAGGCACATAGCATCAGAGCCACAGCTCAAAGAAGTTTACTTTGCATATGTCCATTCCATAATGACCTATGGAATTATTCTATGGGGTTGTTCAACCGATTACGAACGGGTGTTAAAAACACAGAAACGTGCCATTAGAGTATTAACTAAAAGTAAGCCGAGGGAATCGTGCAGGGACCATTTCAGAAATCTAAACATAATGACTTCTGTCTCTGTCTATATTTTTGAAATTTTGAACTATGTGCGTGCAAATCTAAATGAATATGATATTACAAAAACTAAAACGAAGGCCAGAAAGTGTAAAAAAGGAAATAGTTATCTACTTCCCATCCCCCATAGACTTAATGTGACAGGGAAACTTCCGAAAATAATGGGTCAAAAACTGTACAATAAACTACCTGAAAAAATTCAGCAAATAAAAACCGATGGTAAATTCCGTAACAGCGTGAAAAAAAATGCTTATATCGAAGTCAATTTATAAAA
Source organism: Hypomecis atomaria (assembly GCA_964007245.1). NCBI lineage: Eukaryota > Metazoa > Arthropoda > Insecta > Lepidoptera > Geometridae > Hypomecis > Hypomecis atomaria. Next base: position 283,350 of record OZ023285.1, on the reverse strand, counting down.
TATCGGAATTTTTAGATAATGACTACAGTGACCACCAACCATAAAATAGGAAGAGGCATTTTGCACTTGTGCTTATTAATTCATTGAAAACTTAAAATGTAATAGGATTAACATCGTATGTTAAGTTAGTATAATTGTGTTATTTATTTATTTTTGACTACGACTGTTGCGAATATAGCCCCTTTACAGCTGAATTATTTATTGTTTTAAATAGACTCAATATAGGTAGTATAAATATGTTAGTTCTGTTAATATTAATAGTTTTTGTTTGTCCGTCAGGTATATTACTAATATTTGTTTTTTGACTAGGAGAATTATGAATGTAGCCCCTTTACAGCTAAATTACTCCTTAGGCAGGTACTTTATTACTATTGTTTATTTTATAATTTTTCCAATTTAATTTTAATATTATTTGATTTAAATTTATTTGATTATTCTACTGTTATTAACTTATTGATTGACGAAGCACCTTTACAGCTGACTTTTTTAAATTTAATTATTTTTATTTATTAAAATTTCTAAAATTAATTATAATTAATGCATACCCGTATTTGACGGACTGAATTTGATTACTATTAATTTATTGTGATGATAATTTAACGATGCCTTTGTACAGCTGAGTCATTTTGTTATCAAATCTATTGTCTAATGAGGCAATTATGGAAGTTTAAACTTATATTTTGATTTATATTTTATTGCTGTTGTCATTGTCTGATGTAATCCAAGCTATATTTTTTTCTTTTTGTGAGGGTACATAAGAGTAAATAAAACTACCTTCTGTAATTGTTATGACGAGTCCATGGTAGAACCATTTATATATATTTTTTATTTTATTAAGTAAGAATGTATAAATGATATACTATGACAATAAATGATATTCTATTCTATTCTATTCTAGTGTACGCTGAATACGCGTGGATGGTCAGCTCTATATAGCTGCCTCTGACAGAATCTCATTCAATAACCAAAGATTTGCCATAATGCTATATGGACGAACCAATAAGGAAAACAGACTAAAAAGGAACAACGGAATTTGAACGCATACAGAGCTACTTAGCCTATACTAGCTGTAGTAGCTTTATCATTATTATACGAGTATGAACTGTAGGACATGTACTGCTAAACATAGGTTTCGCCTATAAGACCGATTAGACGCTCTTTACATCAGGCTTGTTCCTGCATTCTTGATCAGATCACCTGCCCACCCCGCCTCACATTCGTGGCAGTTACCTGGCGAACATGGAGGAGGCGCTGAGCACGCTCGAGTCGGCGGAAGACATGACAGCGGCGGAAACGGCGCCGAGCCCGAAGAAGGACACGAAGTCGGGCGTCAGGTGCTGCAGCACCAGCGGCAGGATCATGGACGTCTGGTCCGACGTCAACTCGCCGTTGGGGGTCAGGTCGCCTTTGAAGTCCGTCTCGTTCCAGGCTGGACACGTCATTATATTCATCATCATAAAATATTTGAGGCACGCTCAGTATACCTACAACTAAACAGCTTGAGACAAACCCCGGACAAAATAGCGATTGGGATAATTTTCTGCCGTTGTTAAACTGCTTCTTTAGAAAAAACACCAAAATATATTAATTAATCAAAAAAAAATACAGTTCGACTTACCAGTTGCCTTCGCAATGGCTCCGATGAGCACGGGCGGCAGCGCCATGATGATACAGCCGAAGGCAGCCACATACGACAGCAGCTGTGCGCGGCCCGCTGTTTTGCTGCTCAGTACTCGTTGGAAGTACACCTATTTATGATGAATAAATAAATAAACAGTATTTCACCAACACTATTACAATTACAAGGATAATTTCATTTCAAAATCATGTCACTATTCACTTGAATTTAGACGAATTTGTTAGAGGCCTGCATTAGGTATAATATAGAGATCTCACCTGCCATGGAATGCCTCCAAAAATGAGCAGCAGTCCGTAGTCAACGTAGAACCAGTAGTACTCAGGATCCACGTGTCCGATCCAGTCGACATCCATGGAGGAGAGCGGCTTGACGTGCGGGTTGGCCCAGGCGAAGGGGATGCACATCCACAGCCCGATGAAGATGCAGAACAGCTGGATCACGTCGGTGTAGGCCACGGAGTAGAGCCCTCCGAACAGCGTGTAGAACACGGCCACGCAAGCGCTGAAGATCACGGACGTGCTCTGCTCCATGTCGATGATCACGGCCAGGGTGGCACCTGTATGGACACACCAGGGGCATTAGCTACATAGTATAGAGAATTCAGCTTCATTATTAACACTTTTCATCATAAACACGGAGTACTCGTAGTAGATTTATCAGCCGCTATACGTGTCCTACGAAGTGGACAGATGATCTCATCAATCTCATCAATCATCAGGATTACAGTGAGTGTAAGCCGCTTCCAACCGATGTAATTGGAAATCCAGAGGAGAGGTATACGTCCAACAGTAGACGTCATATGGCTGATAGATGGATATATTAATCTGACACGATGAATTGCTTTCTTTGTAAGTATTTATAAAACAGTACCGTCCTGCATCAGCTGTGCTGAATAGCCCACTCAAAGGAAAATTGGCCTACTTACTTATATATTACTTATATTCACCATGTGAACCTAGTTGCAGATTGTTGAATTTACAATTACACATACGCCATCAAACTTCTGACGTACGCAGATTGTCGAACAATATTTTCAGTAATATCTATACAATGTGTGATAATGTTAACCCCACAAAAAAGTTTAACGAAATAAATTCTATAAGAACTTTTTGAGAAGGAGCTGGCATTATCTCCTGCTATAAATAGCCGCGGGTCGGGAGCTGGGACTGGTCGTAAAGCGGCGGTTACCCAAGAACCGCCTGTTTCGGCCTGGAGCTAGGGGCCTTTATCGGCTACGGCAGGTTGGCATTCGCGTCCCGTCCCGTTCACTCGTGCAACATGAGTAATTGGCACGAGCAGGATAAGGGGGCTGAAGTGGTTATGTGATGGCCCTAGTGACCTTTCGCCGCGACCTCTACTGCCTACCCTTTGCTTGTAAGATCTGAAGACGATGGAAAGACGTGGCATTGTAAATCATTATTGATTTGAAAGACCTGACAAAGATAGCGAAGATATTTTGTACATATGCTGAAGATAAAAGTGACTCATAATGTTGTTTTTAAACTTTCGCGATTTGAACACATTAAATTATGTACTGCGAGAATAATCGCGCACTAAAATTACGATATAAATAAAAACCTCATCATCCCGACGTTTCGACCGAGTTGCATCGATCGTGGTCACGGGTAGACTGAAATTTGAAACAGCTGGTACCGCCAATTCAATTTGAACTCGAAAAATTGTCACTACGACAGACAACACTGACGGTTTCTAATAATGACCTACACAACGCGATTTACATTTGTTGATAACACGATTCCACGATTGAAATTTGTTATTTTTTTGATTTCCACCGTTTCACGAACTATTCTTGAAAAATAGTGTCGATCCGTGGAAAAGACTTTTGGGTCGTGGAGCTCGATCCAATGACCAGTACCTCCGTCAAGCAAATGCTCAGCTATAGCAGACTTCTGTATCTGGCAGTTTTTGACTGCCGCGATATGTTCTTTGATCCGTTCAGCAATAGGTATTTATCTCGTAATTTTAGTGCGCGATTAGTCCCGTAGTACATAATAATAAAGTGCCTCATACACATAATCTACATAATATCTATAATCCTACTAATATTATAAACGCGAAAGTTTGTGAGTATGTATGGATGTTTGTTACTCTTTCACGTACAAACGGCTGAACTGACTTGGATGAAATTCGGTATGAAGGTAGCTTAGGCTTTGGATTAACACATAGTCTACTTTTATCTCGGGCTAATGCTGGTAACACCGCAGGGCGCAGCTAGTCTAAAAATATTGATTATTGTGAGCAATAAGTGAACTGCTCTTGAACGTACAACTCCAACGTGTTTATATAACGTCTTATAGGTGAACGTAATGACGTCGTAGTAACGACTCTAGTACAAAATATCGCTTTTGAGAAAACATATCCGACTAAACAGAATATCTATTCTGTAGTACCTCTTGAGTTGGTCAATAAAACAGGCGCAATAGGGCAAACATCTTCAAAATGAAAAGACATTGTTTATATTCGAAACAGTAAAATTCGTCGAACAAAGCATCGGTTTAAAATAACAGAGATAACTGGCAGGGGTGAAAACAATGGTCCACGCAGGGCGGCTCAAGGACCCATTGACCTCCACCCCCTATGCCAGAGGGGAGGGGGATTGACGCGTGTCTCACAACAACCCTTGATTTACTCCGTCTGAACTAAACTCCAAGCGATAAAGTTGTCAGTGTTACACCAGTTACGTGTTGTTTTGTTAGTGTTACACCAGTTACTATTGACAAAAAAATATTAATTTGGATACCTACGTATTATAAAGTCTAAAGAAAAAAAAACAATATGATGTTTTTCTGCTTGAAATCAAAGTCCTTAGTATTTTTATCACAACCATTTCCGTAGACGCATATTGGAGCGGATTTTAGATAAGGGAAAATTTCAGCAGCCTACTGGTGGCAAATACGTACATCTGCCATTTCTAGTGTTAACAATGAAAATTTGCCTCTCTCTAAGTATAGTAAGCAAATATTAATAGAAGTATCACTGAGATTTTCATTTTATAGAATCCAATATAAAAAACTAATAGTTAGTAGGTACTAAAATAACTCTCGTCGATGTTTTCATAGTGGTACGTTGTACTTGGCATTGTGTATAGTCTGGGCCTGACTAACATATTCATTTTGAAGCAATATTATACTGATCATGTTCTAAATTATCGAAAGTATTCTCCGAGATGGGCCAATAGTAACATTGTAAGAAACATAATTATTTACATCTGTCAATTCGCCTAATATTCCTAAATACAGAACAGAAGAACTAAGAACCTATCTATCTCTCTTCTATAGTGAGTAAGATACCTATTGTGTAAAATATTGCACGCCCGAAAAGGGTATTAAGACTGTGATACTTATTTTAAATTTTATTTTTTTAACAACTAATGTACCAGTTTTGTGGCAATAAATGATATTCTGATTCTGACCTACATGATGTTGATTCCATAATATACCTACTCATGTATCTAAAAGGAAAACGATATATAGGATACAGATGATATAGATCAGAAGACATATTAGGTAGACGTTATAGTCAGGGAGGTGGTGTCCAAAAATAGATTCCCCGGTACGATCGGTCTTGTAAAATAAGTGTGGAAAAGCTGTCGCCGACTCGAGATAAATTACCAAGAAAACGGGAGACAGGCTTCAGCAAAGTGACAAATCACATAAACTTAGCTAGGTAATATACAATCACAAAAAAGAAGCTTATTTTAGAAAGATCTTAATATTTTAACACTATGAAAGCTCTCTTTTGTATTACAAATAAAGGGAGCCATTTTATACTTACCACTTTGTCAATTAAACGGAAAAAGGAAGTATTTTACGTATTTCTGTCTGTTGTTCATACTCAAACTCAGTTATTCAAACAAAAAAGCTGGGTACTTTCGATTTTGAAATTCATTAAGAGAAATAATATTGAGTCATCTTTAGGTATAGTCAATATTTCTAACTAATCTATCAGAATATTGTAGTGATATCAATATTTTTTTAAATTTTGTATATCTTCGATAAAAACACTTATTAGCGCCATGGCCAATGAGAGTGCCTTTACAGCCACAAATTACACTGTCAACCATGTTGTACACGGTAGACGCCTGTAGCTTCGTTCAGTCTTTTATGTGAATTGCAGACAGAGTTACTTTGGATTTTGAGTGCTGACACAGTTTTCCATAGATCTGTATTCTGTACTTACATAAAAATATTGCACCTTTCTTCTATCGTACGGCTAGAGAGACGCGACCAAAGCGCCACCCTTTTATGGTGGACATTCCGCGCGTTAGAATTGAACATTGCGGTTAGAACCAAGCGTTTCTCTAATCCTCATTCCTCATACGAACAGCCAGAATGTGGAACGCTTTGCCTGGGTCTGTCTTCCCGCTAAAGTACGACGTGGGCGTCTTCAAATCCCGAGTAAATAGGTATCTTCTAGGTAAGCGTGCTACAACCTAGACCGCTTATCTGCTCAACATCAGGCAGTATGTGAGTTTAAAGTAACTCTGTCTGCAATTCACATAAAAGACTGAACGAAGGTACAGGCGTCTACCGTGTACAACATGGTTGACAGTGTAATTTGTGGCTGTAAAGGCACTCTCATTGGCCATGTCGCTAATAAGTGTTTTTATCGAAGATATACACCATTTTAAAAAAAATTGATATCACTACAATATTCTGATAGATTAGTTAGAAATAAAAATAAATAAATAAATATTGACTATACCTAAAGAAAACTCAATATTATTTTATTCCTACGTACGAAAATTAAAGGTTAGTGGCTAGACAGTCAGCTCGCCCAGACCTAACCTTTGCTTTGAATAATTAAATTCAGCTTAGATCGTTCTAATTTTATAACGTAACATGAAAGGATAGAAAACGTAGCAAACAATATAACCTACTAATTTTTGAGCACAAAGGTGTCGTGATGTTATTCAAATATTTGAATCATCATCATTATTATCAGCCGTAGGACGTCCACTGCTGGACATAAGCTTCCTCTATGGATTTCCAATATGCCCGGTTGGTAGCGGCCTGCATCCAGCGCGTTCCTGCGGTCTTGATAATATCGTCAGTCCGCCTGGTCGGAGGACGCTACGCTGCGTTTGCCGGTGCGTGGTCTCCATTCGAGAACTTTACTGCCCCATCGGCCATCAGTTCTCCGAGCTATGTGTCCTGTCCATTGCCATTTCAACTTATTAATCCATTGGGCTATGTCGGTAACTTTGGTTCGTCTGCGAAACTCCTCATTCCTAATTCGTTCTCGCAGCGAGACTCCGAGCACAGCCCTCTTCATAGCGCGTTGGGCTACCTTGAGCTTATTCATAAGGCCCACAGTAAAAGATCACGTTTCAGTTCCATATGTCATCACTGGCAACACACAACTGTCGAGAAACTCGAGTTGAGACACTGAGGTATGTCGGAGCTTCACTTCAGAGCTTCTGAAAGCGAGTGGAATATTTGAATAAAGTACCATAAATAATTTCAAAATTTATGTGCTCATTCATTCAAAATATTCATAGGCCCTTCACCGACATATTAGCGGTAATTTTCCAGGCCGCTGATTTGAGAATTAGAAAAAAAGCGAACAATGGTCGTAAAAGGTAAATGACGTCGGATGTTCACTTCGTATTCCTCGGAACTGCTGTCTGAATTATTCAAATCGACCTGATTTCCTGCCCAAACGTACCTATTTATATACTCAAGCTACGTTTGTCTGAGAGCGTCTGTAGTATCTAAGCATACACAATGGACCACAGTTTTTTATGCCGCTACGTTTTCCTTAAGTTTGCCGATTAGGATTGATTTAGCTTGGATTTAGCCAATTGAGTAGGTAACCTTTTAGACCCAACTGCATTTCGTCTAGCTGTCAGGTTATTCTTGGGTGGGTGCAAGGTGTTGTAAGGTCTATCGCTGTCATTGTGGTATACTAAGCGCCACACAAGTCGGCGGAAAGTCGGCGTCTTGGCAACAAAATATGTAACGAAACAAAACATTTTGGATAAATATATTTTATGTAACATATTTGAATAAAATGTACGCATTGTGTTATGTTAGGATTATCTATCTATCTGTAATGATATATTACTCTCAGCATCCCGTTTTCACTATCTTTATCTAAGTAACTTATTTAATTTTTTTGGTCTGCCTACACGGACATCAACACATTCACAATAATTATTTTTCGCAAAAATATGGTAAAACCGCCTTCCATCGTGTACAAAATTCGAACAATTCGCTCGAATTGTTTACATTATTGTTGATTTTTCCAAAACGACTCAACCGATTTCTGTAAAATTTAAATGGGACCGCTTCGGGAGTATACCTTTTCGAACTAAAAAAGAATTTTTCGATTCGGTACACAATTGGCGAAATTATCGATGAACATACACAAAAAAATGCACACAGACGAACATAGAACCTATTCCTTTATGGAAGTTGGTTAAAAAAAGCTTGACATAGTGAACAAACAGAGTAAAATGTCACAGTAAATACCTACAAGCAAAGACAACTTGAAAAAATAATTAAATGAAAATCATCAAACTTACATACTCGTAATTACAAATTCGAAATATAAGAATAATACTAAAAGTCATAAGCAAAAAAAAAATGTTTAGATAGTCAAAGACCTTAGAGTAGTTCATACTTCGATCAAGTTCATAGCAAAAATCTGTCTTGATGCATGTCCACATGTCATGTGTGACGCGTGTCTCATAAATAATTTACCTTTCACCTAGGAAGCTCATGAAAGGTAGATTAGGTACCTAGTACCTTTTTTGTACTTGATTCATTAACAGTTTATAGTTTTTGAGATTACGTGATGAATAAGTAATAAAGGATTTATTTAAAGTTATAGACCTATACCGACTCGAACGAATGTCGGGGCGGCCTGGCAGTATTATGAAAAGAAGATTGATAAAATATTCCTAGTATCTCTAAGTAGGTATGTATAATTTTACTAGACCGAGAGCAAAGTCTCAGGAAAGCAGTAACAAATAATTAATGATATTTAGACGGGTCTTTCATCCGCTAAGTAATTGAACATGAATGTGTAAAGAGGCGACTATTCAGTGGCTGCGACTTCAAAGGTCTCTCATATACCTACTCATTACTTACTGATTAGATTATATGCTCGTAAAAGCATAGTATGTTGTTATAGGTAAATATTATGTCTATTAAAAAGGACTACTAACTTACCTTGTAAAGATTACCTAAACATTAATTACATTTAAACTTTCGCGATTTGAGCACATTATTCTTATACTCGGAACTAATTGCGCAATAGACAGTCTGCCCGTGACCACGATTGATGCAACTCGGTCGAAAAGATAATGAGTCGTTTATTTAGTTTTGTCAGTGCACATAATCGAGAATAATAAACATTATTTTATTCTATGTACGCAATTGAAAGTGGCCAGTTAGCCTCCCCGTAGTTCAATAGCTCGACACTATTAGATTTGATGCCGGCCGCCCAAAACACCTCCCCGCAGAACGCGGGGAGTAACAGCAGGCTGCCTGTGCGGCTGCAGGTCCTGCCACGGGCGGTACATGTGTGGGAAGACTCACCCAGAGCTGCGAGGATGCCAGCCGCCCAGAACACCTCCCCGCAGAGCGCGGGCAGGAACAGCAGGTTGCCTGTGCGGCTGCAGGTCCTGCCACGGGCGGTACATGTGTGGGGAGACTCACCCATAGCTGCGAGGATGCCAGCCGCCCAGAACACCTCCCCGCAGAGCGCGGGCAGGAACAGCAGGCTGCCTGTGCGGCTGCAGGTCCTGCCACGGGCGAAACATGTGTGGGGAGACTCACCCAGAGCTGCGAGGATGCCAGCCGCCCAGAACACCTCCCCGCAGAGTGCGGGCAGGAACAGCAGGCCGCCCATGCGACTGCAGGTCCTGCCACGGGCGGAACATGTGCGGGGAGACTCACCCAGAGCTGCTAGGATGCCGGCCGCCCAGAACACCTCCCCGCAGAGTGCGGGCAGGAACAGCAGGCCGCCCATACGACTGCCGAACAGGTCCTGCAGAGGATCCAGCATCGTCACGTAGCCCTGCCGTCGCATCGGGTTCGCGAAGAATATGCCACCTGCCGCAATAACCATTCTTTTAGCACAAGATCCTCGCACCAATCTTTACTTATTAATGACTATAATTCTATACTTTCTATTCATTTTAATTTATTGTTAAAGTTAATGTTAATTTAGTTTATTGAGACTACCGGTTTTCCTGTTTCCTAAAGAGATATATATCATCTAAAGTTTTTCATAGTCACTTAGTCATGCTCTAAAATAAAGTGTATAAAAATCATCTAAGATCCTTATCTTTGTTTTAAATATTATTTGTTTATTTTTTTACACAGGGTGGTAAAAAAAACTAAACAAAGATTAGAAGAACTTCCGAAATGTAACGCCTGATGCAATCAACTGTATTTAAATATCTATTATGCTAAGCTATTAAGCCTTAGAGATGCGGACATACTGACCGAAGACCAGCGAGAGCGCGTAGCCGAAGGGCGCCTGGCACCACACCAGCCCCGACGTGTAGATGGCCTCCGCCGTGCCGTTGATGTAGCCGCCGCCCACCCACGTCGCTGCAACACACACACACACTCAACACACGCTACCTACACTTGGAAACTGACATACGTTGGAGACACCAAAGTTTTTTATTATTTAAAGTCAATACAATATTACAATTGTAGATAAACATATTGTACCAAGAAACCACTATAGGTTTGTTTAGGTACAAGATTCACCTCCGCGCTGATATTACGTAAACACAATAAACATACATAAACGTAGATATGGAAACATTCTAGTACATCATAAACATAATATATCTAATAACATTCATTACTTTAAGTTGGGTTACTGAAGAAAACAAAAATTATACAAATTACCTTCAAACTTAAAAAAAAGTAAGTAAATAAACACACTGGTGACCATCGTCCGACGAGATGATAAGCAAACCAGTTTCAACAAAACGCATAGGTAAATACCTACAGTCCTACACTTAGCTATTATACTTTACACTTTGTACTTTTTAGAAATACATAAGTAAATAATAATATTATGGTTTACTTATTAATCCTAACAAACATTGTTTTTTTTACTATCAATATTTAGTTTTACAAGGCAGTATACGTATCTAATAATAGTAGTTTATGCAACTGTCATATAATGAAGGGTATTAAAACACGAGTGTGAGTTTATGAAACGAGCGCAGCGAGTTTCATAATAGTAACGAGTGTTTTAATACCCGTGTTATATGCAGTTGCATACACTACTTTATCTTCACTAATAAAAATAAAAATAAACATATTGCGAAACATTAAATTCACGCGTACGTGTATTGTCACAGTCATTTGGCATGTACTATTTTTGCACATATACTGCACTCTAGTCCCGGTGATTTTTTCGTCAGTCCTTTGTCACAGTTAGCACACTTCGAAGTTATATTCGGCATTTTAGTTATATTACGTCTATATAATCGCGCGCTCACTTTATGTAAACAAACTCGTCTGTTCAACGCGACAGCGCGGGAGGGAATAATGAATAATAAAAATTAAAAAATGAAGTAATGATACCTAAAGAGCCAGGCTGATGGTACACATTATACTCGTACAGTGTGGAGTGATTATGTTACGTATTCGTGGATGGTAAAACTTTGGCGATACAATACAACATAACTTCATTGCACACCAAAAAACAGTAAGTAAAATACAAAGTATTTACAATTAACTTAAAATTAGGTGGTACAAGTTCGTTCAAGGTAGTATGAGTTCTTTGGAACTTATGTACGGAAGTTTCACACCACTGGCTTTTCGGTGAAGGAAAACATCATGAGTTAGCCTGCGTACGTCCGTAGAAGAATGATGGCGTATGTGAATCAACCAACGCGCACTGGACCAGAGTGGTGGATATGGCCTAATCACCCTAACCATCATGGGTAGACCTACGTCCTGCAGTAGACTATTTAAAGGGCTGGTACAGGTACCGCTGGTACAAGGGCAGCCTTATCGCCTTGACCGATTTAAATGCGAGCGAAAATGAATGGTAAAATAGATTATATTCTCATCATAAAATTACCTAAATTGTGAAATACAATTTTCGTAAGAAATCTAGATAAACCTATATATGTAAACTAGTTAAATCTAAATAAATGAAGAAGTAAATTAACACGTCATTGCGTTTTATTTCATTGCAAAACGCGCTTAATCACATAACAATTTTCTTTTTCTTTTCTCATACAGTTTTATGTTCAAACAAATTAAAAGTATCGTACTGCAGCCGAGTCGGCAATGACGTCATTGTTTCAACCAAGGTTACCTGAATCCTTTTACCGGGTTGGATTGTAAAGTTCACTTATCGCTCTTTTCCATGTTATATTAATCCTTGCACTAATTCGCAACCTTGAATACGTGAACTCTTTTTCTTTACTTTAACCCATGGATCCGTGGAGTTTGTAATATATTTTAATTTATGATTAAATCTCGATATCCACATTAGTTTTTTCTAAACAAATGAGTAAATATTTGTGTTTGAGGCTGCGTAAATTCATTTGGATCAGTAAAAGAAAATAAATTTTAATACGTTAAAATAAGCAATGAAAGTATTATACATTAAGCAATTACAATATTAAGCAATACACATAGGTATACAATTCATAATACATAGAACATTGTGTCACCACGTAGACAGCATAATTAGTGTAGGAGTAATGAATAGCCACCCACCCACGGGGGCGGGAGCGGCGCGCGGCGGCACGCAGGGCGGGCGGTCACACCTCGCTTATACGCGACGACATCAATGAATATAATAGACGTAGTTATAGCTTTACCTGTAATAACTATATAATTATACCTACTACGGCTACGTGCCCGGCATGATGTGAAGTCAATGGAAATGATGGGAACTCGACATTCGTAACAGACATATTATGTCATGGCCATGCATCGATTTTTATCGTGTGTCTGTCCAAGACAGTTTACAAATTAATGATTGTTCTAATGTTAAACATACTCTATAGCTACTTAAAAGCGTTATTATCGAATTACGCTTGCGCTGTTTTAGTGTGAGCCAGGTTTGGTTATGGGCTTCTTACTTATTTGTAGTAACTATTATTTACATCTCGAAGTAGCCTACTCACAAGACAGTTGACGAAATGAAGATTCCAACGAAGATACCGATAGAGCGGCCTGCTAGCATCACCTCCTCTTCCGAGTCATTGCCCCCTGGCTTCTTCCTCGCCGCCCAGATGTGGACCACGGTGACGTCATACCTGTCATGGTGAAGATCCCGACGAAGAGGCCGATGGAGCGGCCTGCCAGCATCACCTCCTCCTCCGAGTCATTGCCCTCTGGCTTCTTCCTCGCCGCCCAGATGCCCACCGCCAGGATCAGCACGTAGAACAGGATGATGGAGATCACGCCCGCGATGTTGATCATCTTGACTGCTGGTGCCTGCACAATTACATAATAATACAATACTTGTATATATTTCCGCCCGTACTAATTCTAATAACAGATTCGGATGGCATTCGGTTCAGATTCGTGCAGAGAGAAACCACTGTCATTGAACGGCAAGTGTAGACAACTAGTCATAACTAAGTATTTAACGATCACTAAAGAAATGCCAACGGTCAATCTTCGGATCTTCGGATTTTTATACTTTTCCGACAGAAATTAAATGTGTGGAGTGGATGAACTGTTCCAAAAAGGATAGCGAAACCAAAGATCTTGATCGAAGCTTTGAAACAGTGTCATGCGAGGTGGGTCTGTTGGTGACTTTCTTCCTCGATCACAGCCCTTCTACAAATCTCATCTCCAGTGGATACACGGCTTGGCCAGTCCTCCTAATAATAGATAAAACGGAAAGATGGTCACTCCGAGGGAGCAGTTTATTTTAATTTAATTTCTTGCACTAGTCAGGGTTTCGAGTTGCTGCTGGAGCGTAACTAATTCTTATTATTGAATAGCTACATAACGCCAGAACCATACCGCCATACTCGTACTTCTGACGTGCGTCATCTAGCTTTTGTAAGTTTATTTGATGATTATAGATATTACCCATGTGATAAGAGCAAATAGATGGAAAAGATTAGATTGACAGGTAAATAGATAAAGTAGGTATTCTTCCAGCCAGCTGCTGTGATTCGTCTATAGTTTCTCAGTGCGAGGGTTCTCTACAATCGATTTGTTCTCAGCGAGCGTGCTCTATCACCGATTGCAACTTCATCGTGAGATGGGATAATTAATGATATTAACTTATAGCAGCTCGTCTGTCGTCGGACTACGAAGGCAATACAAAATTAGAACACGGCTATAAGTTAGCTATAGGATATAAGGGATGAATGAGTAGTGCTTACAATAATATAGCACAATTCGACCTATACATTTTTTTGTATTTAATACAGGACAATTCTTGGCAATAACGCGCGTTTAGCTCGAAAAATATCCGTATTACTACGGTACCGTGAGCTTAGCTACTAAGACTAAGATCGTGGTTATTTACGAGGTGACAGATGACTGGTCAAGAAAAGTCTGTCTGATGAACATACTTATCGTACGTTAGTAATAGTCATTACAACATCAAAGACAAACATGAAGGCAGATTTATTGATCAGCACATTCGAAAAGTCCCCGAATATGACCTGAATAAATCCAACATTCATTTAAATGGCCTTGATAGACTTTTACGGGAGATTCTACAATCTGACTACGTACCTACCTATGCATTTACATTGGTTAGTCTGTAATATAGACTATATTGTACATGGTGTAATCGGAATGAGTTTAAGTAGAGTATGTAACATTTTTGTTTCTGACTCACCTTTCTGCTCAGTCCTCAAAATTCTCCTCCCGGCCGCGAGAGCCTCCACTCCACTCACTAATTTACTTTAGTCCACGTCCATCATTATCATTAATCACCTAAATAAGATCCATCTAAAATATATGTGTATAAATAGAACACTATCGATATGTATGTCACAGTGCAGCGATAACGTGTGGAGGGCGCGAGTCAGGCGCGGCGCAGCTGTCGCCCCATCGGAGGGAGGTCTTCTGCGAAGGGCTGTTCCTGGTCCTAAAGCTTAGCCCGCACATGGGTCCCGCGGCCCGGCGAGGACATGGAGCTGGCGTTACATAACCCGCGGCAGGCTACCTCGGCTCACGTGCTAGTGACGGCGCCGCCGCCGCCGCTGTCGATCGATCCGCTGACGTCACGGGTCGCGCATGCCTGGTGCCCGGCGACACCCGCGCCGCGCGCCCGGCGCCGCTCGCCGCCCACGCGCCGCCCGCCCGCCCCGGCCCACGCACCCCGCAATCTACTCCGCACCACCGTCTCTCTCGAACTCCACGGTCGCCGTTACCTGGCTGCCATGGTACGGGACGCCGACGATGAATTTTCCCATTGACAAATCGATGATAGTAATTATAGTCGGCGGCCCTTTGCTACCTCGTTCGGGGGTAGTTCGACTTCACGCCGTAGGTATTTGATGTAACGATCCAATTACATTATTGACACTTGACTAAAGGAACCCAAATTTTTTTCATGTGCGAAAAAGCTTCGCTCTACAGAACCGTATTGTTATAGCCGTTATAGGTGTAGCGAGGTTAATCGAATCTCCCCCGAGTCCTACGTCATATAGTACCTACCTGCGTCGGTGGAATAGACAAACCAAAACATGGAGTGTTACATACGATTATTTTCCTTTAACTACTTATGTATTATAGTCGTAATTAGCTAGAGTCTTGAAACCTGCCAATTTTCTTAATTATTTTTGTTTCAAATTAACATATCTCAACGGATTGGCAAGTTGAAAAGGCAGTGGTCAGGGCACATAGCACGGAGGACTGATGATCGATGTGGTGTGTGTGGTTCTCAGCTCTCGCATAGCCACGCGCAGCGTAGGACTTCCTCCCACGAGGTGGACAGGCTATACCACCACCATACTGGCCCAGTGCGGGTTAATGGATTCACATACGCCATCAAATTTCTTTTACTGACACATGCAGGTTGCTTCACGATGTTTTCCTTCCCCGAAAAGCCAGTGATGTAAACTACCCGTGCAGACATTCCAATTGGAGATCTATAGGGGAAGTATATGTCCAGCAGTGGAAGTCCTAAGGATAGTCCTAATAGATAGCCTGTAATGCGTAAGTAAATACAGAAGAAAAATGAGAAAACAAAATCACCGACTTTACGACATGCCCGTTACGACACGACACGTTACGGAGACAGCAAACCTTATAAATACATAAATATAATCTACAAGTATCGCGCGTTTAAATGATACGATGCAATATTGGAATTATATTGTCTCTTTGCTAAGAACAACCGATATAGTCAGAGGTGAACTTCTGATCTAGACCATCTTGTTTAAAAAACCTTACCAAATCACACACATAATAAAGCTACTTTGGCAAGTTTAATTAGGCCTACTTCATGGATAATTAAAAAAAAACTTAAGCCGACGCCGACATGACATAAAGTCATTTTTCAATCATTTTTCAAAATCTTTAAATAATTTTAAAATTTTATCATTAGGCGATCAGGTCCATATCCAGTAAATTAATGCGTTAAAGTCGCGTTGAAACAGTTTGTTAGCGTTTTGTACATTCCTCTGAGGTCGTAGCGCCGTAGCAAGCTGCCAATATGCACGACACGGTAAGGCTGGCTTTCAAACATAAACCGCCATACCACAAAAGATTTAAACATGCTTAAAACACTGTTTAACCGTGCTATTTGTACTGTCAAACATTGTCTAAAGCGTGCGTGAAACTTTTGTGGTAAGACGGATAGTTTCTTTTTATTTTTCTTTCTCCTGACTGGGGCCTTAATAAATTGAGAATAGTCTAGCCCTAGACTTAGGCTCTGAACTTCAGGCCAAAATAGTACATAGCCTACTTTTATATTAGTACCTACGACTGTTGCATGGTCAACAAAATGAACAATGTTGATATTAGAATTAGGTTTATATTAGGCAATGGTCACGGTTCCGGTGTTTCGGTTGTCCACAAGCGACGAAGATGGTGACTTTTTACGACCAGGAATCCCGTCGACTTGCTTGCCACTTTGTCGTATTAAAAAAGTATACAATGCGCAGATAATCCGGCTGGCTGACGTATGGAAGACGTGCAACAAGATCCGCGCGGCCGCGTTCCGCGTGGGCCTGAACCTGTGGGACTGGTACCGGCCGCTCGACCCCGAGGGCAACTCGCTCATCTCCGGTACTTCACCTGGCCTCTCACATCTCGAGTAGGACGTCGACTGATGACGAGAGACACGCGGCCACGTCCCGCTACTGGTTCGACTATAGGAGTGTCTCTTTAGTTTGTGGTGTAGGATAACTTATATACAAAGCTTTGTTAGTTATACCAAAACCAAATATTGCGTGTCAATATGGATAAACTGTTGTGTCGTAATAGTGTTGTATATAGTTCAGAACAATAAACGATATTATTGTCTTTATCCCGTATGGGTCTGAGGATAGGTACCGTCCACTCGACCCCGAGGCTGTTCTCTCCACCCACTCTCTGTTCGTAGCTTTTAGCGCGTATTTTTCAATAGAATACCCCGCTGTCATGCCGCGGGCATTTCAGGCCTAGTTCTTTTATATTATGTACAAACAAATCGTTGATTGGAAAAAAAACCTTGCCTAGAAATACTTTTTTTTATACACACTTTGATACATTCAAGTTATTAAAAATTGAATTTATACTTGTATGAGTTATTATCTGGCCATGAAGGAACAGAACTTCCACCGTGAGGACAATATGTTCGATAAATAGTTTCTTGATCTAGTTCATAGTCGGCGGTCGCGTTTCGTTTATAAATGTTTACAACTATCAGCATATTTCATTAGTTCAGTTTTTATCTTTAGTGATTTATAACTCGATAGTTGTTGTTGTTGTCTGCAGAGTCGAAGTTCGTGTCGGTGCTGGCGGGCCCGCTGCGCTCGGTGGTGGGGCTGTCGGACAGCGAGGTGGCGCAGCTAGCGGACTACTTCCGCGCGCAGGACGGCCGCGTGCTCTACCACCAGCTCTGCCAGATCATACACGGGGAAGGTATGCTCCCTCCACCTGCGGGGTGTCAGCACCACCACGCTCGGTGGTGGGGCTGTCGGACAGCGAGGTGGCGCAGCTAGCGGACTACTTCCGCGCGCAGGACGGCCGCGTGCTCTACCACCAGCTCTGCCAGATCATACACGGGGAAGGTATGCTCACTCCACCTGCGGGGTGTCAGCACCACCACGCTCGGTGGTGGGGCTGTCGGACAGCGAGGTGGCGCAGCTAGCGGACTACTTCCGCGCGCAGGACGGCCGCGTGCTCTACCACCAGCTCTGCCAGATCATACACGGGGAAGGTATGCTCACTCCACCTGCGGGGTGTCAG
This sequence comes from Hypomecis atomaria, assembly GCA_964007245.1. Lineage (NCBI taxonomy): Eukaryota > Metazoa > Arthropoda > Insecta > Lepidoptera > Geometridae > Hypomecis > Hypomecis atomaria. The sequence goes on along the minus strand of OZ023285.1, from coordinate 265,323 downwards.
CACCACCACGCTCGGTGGTGGGGCTGTCGGACAGCGAGGTGGCGCAGCTAGCGGACTACTTCCGCGCGCAGGACGGCCGCGTGCTCTACCACCAGCTCTGCCAGATCATACACGGGGAAGGTATGCTCACTCCACCTGCGGGGTGTCAGCACCACCACGCTCGGTGGTGGGGCTGTCGGACAGCGAGGTGGCGCAGCTAGCGGACTACTTCCGCGCGCAGGACGGCCGCGTGCTCTACCACCAGCTCTGCCAGATCATACACGGGGAAGGTATGCTCACTCCACCTGCGGGGTGTCAGCACCACCACGCTCGGTGGTGGGGCTGTCGGACAGCGAGGTGGCGCAGCTAGCGGACTACTTCCGCGCGCAGGACGGCCGCGTGCTCTACCACCAGCTCTGCCAGATCATACACGGGGAAGGTATGCTCACTCCACCTGCGGGGTGTCAGCACCACCACGCTCGGTGGTGGGGCTGTCGGACAGCGAGGTGGCGCAGCTAGCGGACTACTTCCGCGCGCAGGACGGCCGCGTGCTCTACCACCAGCTCTGCCAGTTCATACACGGGGAAGGTATGCTCACTCCACCTGCGGGGTGTCAGCACCACCACGCTCGGTGGTGGGGCTGTCGGACAGCGAGGTGGCGCAGCTAGCGGACTACTTCCGCGCGCAGGACGGCCGCGTGCTCTACCACCAGCTCTGCCAGATCATACACGGGGAAGGTATGCTCACTCCACCTGCGGGGTGTCAGCACCACCACGCTCGGTGGTGGGGCTGTCGGACAGCGAGGTGGCGCAGCTAGCGGACTACTTCCGCGCGCAGGACGGCCGCGTGCTCTACCACCAGCTCTGCCAGATCATACACGGGGAAGGTATGCTCACTCCACCTGCGGGGTGTCAGCACCACCACGCTCGGTGGTGGGGCTGTCGGACAGCGAGGTGGCGCAGCTAGCGGACTACTTCCGCGCGCAGGACGGCCGCGTGCTCTACCACCAGCTCTGCCAGATCATACACGGGGAAGGTATGCTCACTCCACCTGCGGGGTGTCAGCACCACCACGCTCGGTGGTGGGGCTGTCGGACAGCGAGGTGGCGCAGCTAGCGGACTACTTCCGCGCGCAGGACGGCCGCGTGCTCTACCACCAGCTCTGCCAGATCATACACGGGGAAGGTATGCTCACTCCACCTGCGGGGTGTCAGCACCACCACGCTCGGTGGTGGGGCTGTCGGACAGCGAGGTGGCGCAGCTAGCGGACTACTTCCGCGCGCAGGACGGCCGCGTGCTCTACCACCAGCTCTGCCAGATCATACACGGGGAAGGTATGCTCACTCCACCTGCGGGGTGTCAGCACCACCACGCTCGGTGGTGGGGCTGTCGGACAGCGAGGTGGCGCAGCTAGCGGACTACTTCCGCGCGCAGGACGGCCGCGTGCTCTACCACCAGCTCTGCCAGATCATACACGGGGAAGGTATGCTCACTCCACCTGCGGGGTGTCAGCACCACCACGCTCGGTGGTGGGGCTGTCGGACAGCGAGGTGGCGCAGCTAGCGGACTACTTCCGCGCGCAGGACGGCCGCGTGCTCTACCACCAGCTCTGCCAGATCATACACGGGGAAGGTATGCTCTCTCCACCTGCGGGGTGTCAGCACCACCACGCTCGGTGGTGGGGCTGTCGGACAGCGAGGTGGCGCAGCTAGCGGACTACTTCCGCGCGCAGGACGGCCGCGTGCTCTACCACCAGCTCTGCCAGATCATACACGGGGAAGGTATGCTCACTCCACCTGCGGGGTGTCAGCACCACCACGCTCGGTGGTGGGGCTGTCGGACAGCGAGGTGGCGCAGCTAGCTGACTACTTCCGCGCGCAGGACAGCCGCGTGCTCTACCACCAGCTCTGCCAGATCATACACGGGGAAGGTATGCTCACTCCACCTGCGGGGTGTCAGCACCACCACGCTCGGTGGTGGGGCTGTCGGACAGCGAGGTGGCGCAGCTAGCTGACTACTTCCGCGCGCAGGACGGCCGCGTGCTCTACCACCAGCTCTGCCAGATCATACACGGGGAAGGTATGCTCCCTCCACCTGCGGGGTGTCAGCACCACCACGCTCGGTGGTGGGGCTGTCGGACAGCGAGGTGGCGCAGCCAGCTGACTACTTCCGCGCGCAGGACGGCCGCGTGCTCTACCACCAGCTCTGCCAGATCATACACGGGGAAGGTATGCTCCCTCCACCTGCGGGGTGTCAGTACCACCACCGAGCGTGGTGGAGCTGTAGGACCCGATCACGTCTACACGCAGGACGGACCCGTGCTCTACCACCAGCTCTGCCAGATCATACACGGGGAAGGTATGTTCCCTCTCCCTGCGGGGTGTCAGCACCACCACCGAGCATGGTGGAGCTGTAGGACCCGATCACGTCTGCACGCAGGACGGACCCGTGCTCTACCACCAGCTCTGCCAGATCATACACGGGGAAGGTATGTTCCCTCTCCCTGCGGGGTGTCAGCACCACCACCGAGCATGGTGGAGCTGTAGGACCCGATCACGTCTACACGCAGGACGGACCCGTGCTCTACCACCAGCTCTGCCAGATCATACACGGGGAAGGTATGTTCCCTCTCCCTGCGGGGTGTCAGCACCACCACCGAGCGTGGTGGAGCTGTAGGACCCGATCACGTCTGCACGCAGGACGGACCCGTGCTCTACCACCAGCTCTGCCAGATCATACACGGGGAAGGTATGTTCCCTCTCCCTGCGGGGTGTCAGCACCACCACCGAGCGTGGTGGAGCTGTAGGACCCGATCACGTCTGCACGCAGGACGGACCCGTGCTGGTACTATTATGCACAGGGAAGTTGGAAAGCTCCAAATGTCCTGGGCCATCAGGTTTTATCAGGTACCAGATTTACCTTCTATTATATGACGTTTGACATGCCTCTCACAATCTTAATCATAGGTAAACTGTTCATTATTAAATCATAAGTGCTACACAAGCTATTCTGTACATTGGCCAGTGATAATTACAAGCTTTCATGTAATTACGGTGTCAATATTTTAATATGTCAGGCTTTAAGCAGCCTGAAACTCTGATACTAGGTCTTCCCACCCGGCCTATACGAACTTACTTAATGTTTTAACGAGAGCTGCAGCAACAACTAAATCAGAAGTAAGTGGAGACGAAATGGGGTCCATATAAAATTAAGTAGGTAGTCTAGCTCGCTCGATAATAATTCATTGATTTGGTAAATTATACCCGCCGGGATCATTTCTGCTGTTGATTGAAATTGATTTGTTTTCGGTCTGCCGTGTTGAAAATATTAATTTCCTACTTGGCGTAGCACACGCTACGAGAGCTACGAATTTGTTGCGTAGCTAACTCTACGCTACCTGGTATGATCAATAGTAAAATATCTCTTCTATATGTTAGTATTTAATATAGGTAAAAGCAATTTTGGTATATTATATTTCTTTATTTTACACTACTATCGCATCTGAGCCATACCTACAGAGTTATAATACGCTGATTTACACCTTTCATATTACACCTTCAGGAAATTTACGTATAGTGCCTACAGCTCTTTTTTTTTGCGGAACCGTAAGTACCTAGTCAATTATCGAAATCCGCCATCAATCTCTCGAACCTATCGCTTCATACTTTCTCATCTATCAACGTCTGAAACACTCCAGCCTAAGTTCAGCCATCTTTGTGCCACATTTTATGCGAATAAAGATTTCGACTTGACTTTTGTTGAATTTGTAAGGTCTCTCATTTTTTTTGTTTTTTTTTTTAGTGTAAGTTCGTAAACAGCCATAAGAATAACACATTTTTTCCGTAATTACAAACATGACGCCTAAAAAACGAACCTAACTTATACAGAAAATAAATTAAAATAAACCTGTTTCATAAATTTGAAACTTTAAAATCGGCCAAGTACGAGTCGGACTCACGCACGGAGGGTTCCGTACTGTATGGGAGCCCCCCTTAAATATTTATTTTATTTCAATTTTATTGTTTATTATTGAAGTGATATAAAACTAAATATTCTGTGAAAATTTCAAGCATCTACCTGTTACCATTATTAATATAGAACGAAAAACGACTAAAAATTCAGGATTGTTGTATGGGAGCCCGCCTTATTTTTTTTTTTTTTTTTTTTAGTATTTATTGTTATAGCGGCAACAGAATTACATCATCTGTGAAAATTTCAGCTGCCTAGCTATCAGGTTCATGAGATACAGCCCGGTGACAGACAGACAGACAGACGGACATCGAAGTCTTAGTAATAGGGTCCCGTTTTTCCCTTTGGGTACGGAACCCTAAAAAGCTACAATTTTAAAAGAAACAATAAAAAAACCTAATTATGAACTTACTCGAAAAATAAAAATAATCCTTCCTGAAAAATAGGAACAGAATACAAAAAAAAAAATTTAATCAATATCCATCTGTCCCAGTAAACGTTTTAAATTAAATTTGAATGAGGCTAACAAACCTCATTTAAATAGGTCGATATTTTGTGCGTATACAGAATACAGAAATTTTTATTTGCAACAAAAATAAGAGGTACAATACATAAACAACGACAACACAAATTATAAAACACAAAAAAACACATATGGTGTCATTGTCGTAGCAAGAACACAAACGTACTAAGGGAGAATGCAACAATATATTTGTACGACACCTCGGTAATTTGAACGTACTCGTATTTTTCCATGTTCTCATGTTAGCGTATCAGAGATAGCTGGCATGCTTACATAGGGCGAGTGAATTATGTCACAGTTCGTGGTTTGAGCTGGTAACCAGGTCACCCAATCAATAGTCTCCGCCGAGAGCTGGCCTTACATGGGCTACGATTGAAATCAAAATAGATTTCGAGATGACATACTCGTATCAAGGTTAATGATTAAATTAGTAGTAGTAGTAGTAATATCCGGATACTAGGAACCGAGCAAAGCTAGCAGTCAATTTCTGTATCAATAACTATAAATTTAAAATTTAAAAAACCCCCGACACATTGACAACCATTTTGGGCACATTTGTAGAATTTTGGTTATTCCATCCCCACTTTAACCCACCATAACTCTTAAGCGGCTCAATCGATTTTTATAAAACATAGCTAAGAACACTCTCGATTAAGTCTCCTTTCATCCAAAAAAACTAAACTGAAATCGGTTCAGTGGTTCGGGCGCTATGATGCCACAGACAGACAGACAGACAGACAGACAGACAAACAGACACGTCAAACTTGTAACACCCCTCTTTTGCGTCGGGGATTAAAAATTGGGCTCAATAGCCGAGTTCATTTGCGTGGTAGACTACCGCCAGATATTTTTGATACAGAAATTGACTGTAAGACTGTGACAGTGAGGTAAGTAAGTAGGTAGTAAAATAAAATTCGATAATACAACACAAACTGTAGAGAGGTGCGCTACTGGGCCATGAATTTTATTTTATGTACGGATCTGCCTCGGTGACCCTGACTTCTGGGTCAAAGAGGCGTGGGTTCGATCCCCACCCAGGGCAAACATTTGTGTGATGAACATAGGTGTTTGCTCTGTGTCTGGGTGTTATTTAGGTACTATCTATATAAGTATGTATTTAAAATATGCATATGTAGTCAGTGTATATCAGTCTCTGGCAGCCATATCACAAGCTATGCTTAGTTTGGGGTCAGAGACCGTGTGTAAGATGTCCCCTAATATTTATTATTATTATCTACTCCGCTGTTGTCTTAGGACATTTTCGAAATATGTTTGAGTATCACAACTATTATAAATGTAATTATAATTTCGACACACAACTAGTACAATACTAGATATAATTTTGACAAATATAGGTACGTCCGTATCTATCTATCCGAAGACTAAAATAAGTCAAAGAATTCTTCAATTTTAGGACTATCACTTGTACGAATTACAATATTATGTTATTTTGGGTATGCTGACAAAACAAGTAAAAGATGAATGTATAATACCTCACTATTCCGACGTTCCGACCGAGTTGCATCGATCGTGGTCACGTGTAGACTCAGATCGGCCCATTACGAGTTGGACTCGCGCTTGAAGGGTTCCGTACCGTATGGGAGCCCCTTGGCACAAAAATCACGTCTGTTGTATGGAAGCCACCCTTGAATATTTTATTGTCCTGATTTTTAGGTTATAGCGGCAATCGAAAAATAACATCTGTGAAAATTTTAACTCTCTAGCTATTACGGTTCATGAGATACAGCCCGGTGGCAGACAGACGGACAGAGAGACAGACAGACTGACAGCGGAGTCTTAGTAATAGGGTCTCGTTTTTACCCTTTGGGTACGGAACCCTAATAATGAAAGTATAGGCCGAATCATACAAGTTGGCTCATGTGAAGTTAGCTACAAGCTGCGCAATATCCTATCAATGTATGCTTTATGTGAGCTTGAGTCTGGATTGGATATTGCGCAGCTTCTAGGTATAGCTAACTTGACATCCGCCGACTTGTATGATTCTGCTTATAATTGATAATGGCTTGTGGTGTCGGCAGACGCGGGCGGGCGCGACAAGACGTCGGCGGACTGCCTGCTCGAGGAGTGCCCGCCGCCGCCCGAGCCGGCGTGCCACAGCCTGGACCAGTGGCAGCTGCGGCGCCTGTGCTGCCTGCTCGCCACCATCGCCGCGCGCGAGCTGCCGCTCAAGCCCTACTTCCAGGATTACGAGCTGGTACACCTCCTGGGGCTCAATAAATAGGCTAGATGACTAAAAAAATTTTTCGAAAAGGGCTCAGGCGATTTCTTTGAATTTTAAATGGGTCCACCTTGGGAGTATAGACGTTCAAACTAAAAAAAAATTGGATTTGGTTCACGGTTGGCTAATCATCGATGAATATACACAAAAAATGCATACAGAAAAATTATTTTTTACTTTAAAAGGGTATACTCCCGAGGTGGACCCATTTAAATTTTACAGACATCGACTGAACCGTTTTTTAAAAAAATCGGCTTAGTGCGAATCGGACTCGCGCACAAAGGGTTCCGTACCGTGTTGGAACCATTAGGCCCATTGCTCTTGCCATTATTAATAAGGAGCAAAATATCTCCCAAAAATCACGTTTGTCGTATGGAAGCCCCCCTTAAATATTTACTTTAAACTGTTTTTAGTATTTGTTGTTATAGCGGCAACAGAAACACATCATCTTAGTAATAGGGTCCCGTTTTTATTTTGGGTACGGAACCCTAAAAATCAACAAAAATGTAAACAATTCGAGCGAAATATTCGTATTTTGTACACGATGGAAGGCGGTTTGGCCATTTTTTTTCGAAAAATAATTATCTCACGATTCTGTCCTGAACCGTTAAACAAGAACGAAATTATTTAAAAAATAATCGGCCAAGTACGAGTCGGACTCGCGCACGGAGGGTTCCGTACTGTATGGGAGCCCCCCCTTAAATATTTATATTATTTTAATTTTATTATTTATTATTGAAGGGAATATAAAACTAAATATTCTGTGAAATTTTCAAGCATCTACCTGTTACCATCTATTATATAAAAGGCTTCGCTGAGTGACTGACTGACAGACAGCCTACAGCCCAAACCGCTAAAGATACGAACATGAAATTTGGAACAAAGATACATTGGACCACGTAATGGAGCACTAAGAACGGAATTTTGAAAAATCGACCTCTAAAGGGGTAAAACGGGCCCTTTTCGTTTGTATGTAACTTTTTATTCCCTTTACCGATTGACTTGAAACTTTGTATACATGCTACTCAAACAAAATAAAAGTTACGTTTGTTCCTGTTTTTCCGAATATTCCTTATCTAAGGGGTCAAATTGGGTCCCAAAGTTGGTGAAAAAAGCGTCTATTACATCCAACGAGCTGAACGGTTATGGATGAAATCTGGTATAGAGGAAGCACACAACATGTTTCAACACATGAACTATTATTATCCCGGAAATTCTATGGGGATCCTTAGGGATAGCCAAAATTAATCAGTTTCGGCTGCCGCCCAAACCGCTAAAGATATAAACTTGAAATATGGAATATAGGTACATTGTATGACGTAATGGAGCACTAAAGACGAAAACTTTGAACTTTTGACCTTTGACGGGGTAAAACGGGCTCTTTTCGTTTGTAAGTATATTTTGTATTCCTGTACCGATTGACTTAAAACTTTGTTAACATGCTACTCAGACAAAATAAAAGTTACGTTTGTTCCTGTTTTTCTGAATTTTCTTTATCTAAGAGGTCAAATAGGGTCCCAAAGTTGGTGAAAAAAACATAAATTACATCCAACGAGCGGAACGGTTATGAATGAAATCTGGTATGTAGGAAGCACATAACATGTTTCAATACAGTAACTATTTTTTTCCGGAAAATCTATAGGGTCTCTTAGGGATAGCCAAAATTATCAGATAAAGCTAAGATAAAACGGGTAAATGAATTCTAACAAAATTTGGTACGATGCTAGACAATAACACAAATTACCACTTGGGGTACCTACTGCTATCCAGGAAAATTTCAGTGGGTCACGATAACAATTTCTTAAAAAAATGCTAAAAATCTATTCGTAAATCGATGCAATGTTGTTTAAAAATAGCCCTTTTAACTAATAGATGACTATATTGACGTTTTTGGGAAAAGTCCCGGATTCCTTGTCGAAATCTAGACCAAACGTCCTATAAAAGCATGAAAAATAACTTGAACGCACTTTTTTAGTAATATAGTGAAGTATCTTGAATAAAATTTAGATAATGACTCATTCGTCAATGGGGCAAAATGGGCCCCTAATAGTTTACGAAAGATTTTATTTTGTGAGCCAATAGATTTGAACTTAGGGTACATACGGATAAATAAACTTACTTTACTATGGGTTCTACCTGAAAAAGCGAAAATTACCTATTCTTTACATTTTGCCGCGGGTCAATGAACTTTTTATGTTGAACAGCAGATTTTATTTACGTGATTTCGGGGTTGGTACCATAGTAAAAGTAAGTCAAATGATGAGTATAATAGAATCCTAGAACATGCCTGTCGTCTAGATATAGGTACAATATGTATTTCTCAAATAAAATATACCTACTTGTGTGCTACTTTTTCATCTGTACAGGGTCAGAGAATGCCTGAAAGTCCTACAAGTGTCTCGGCCACTTTTGACTGGGTAAACGGTTTTGGGCAAGATTGTCATTGAGTTCAGGATAATCAAAATTAAATTTCTAATAATTTAATGAAACATGTTGAATACCTGTACTGAGCTTTTTTAATAGTCCACTACTGAACGTAGGCCTACCCACGAAGGGTGATTGAGCCATATCCATCACGCTGGCCGAGCGCGGGTTGCTGAATTCATATACATCGATTTTTCTCTATGGACGTGCCTTTGCAGGTTGCTTCAATGTTTTCCATCAATAAAAAGCCATTAGAGTAAATTTCGTACATAAGTTTCAAAGCTCAGTGGTCAGACCAGGATTAGGACCTTACGATTGTGATGTGGACCATGACATGCGAATGGAGTTGGATATAATTTGGTATGCGAGTGGGAAACTACATGGTTCATGAGTGAGCAATGTACCGAAAAATATTCTTTTTACCACATAAAGAATGAGTAGGTATTTTAACATATAACTTTATTAAGTATTTATCTTTTGACAAGTTATAAGGCAACGCGGGCCAAACCGTAGGCTATTAAAGTCAAAGAACATATTTACTGTTGAACTGTGTTACATTGAGATCTTAATACTAAGAACAAAAATATTGAATTAACCGTTAAATCCAATGCGGCCATAAAATAATTATTTGAACATGAATAAATCATACAATTATTATTTAATTAATTTCAAATATTTTGCAAATCAATTTCATCTAAAAATTGTCGTAGGTACTCCGTAATAAGCTTTAGACACGAGCGAATTTAAGCAAATACTGAGACAAAGCAGGCTAATCTTATCTTTGCAAGTAATACGAAAACCCGAGCTAAACCATGAGCTATTATTTTAAGCAAGAAAGTACTAAAACAACGCGGGTCAAACTGTGGGGAAATACCATTTAAAGTAAGTACTCATTATCATTTTGAGAAAATACTAAAACAACGCGGGCCAGACTATTATCATGGGCTATTATCATTGCAAGTAATACGACAACGCAAGCCAAACGGCAGGCTATTATAATTTGGGATAATATAAATTGCATATCAAATAAATAATCGCCTATCAATACATACTCATCATTTATATTCTTTTTTACATCAAATAACTTACTTCACTACAAATAAACTAAATGTTTAACAAAACTCAAACTACAGATAATTCGAAATTTTACATCAATATGACATTACTTTTTTCCTCATAATGTAATACAGTTAAATTTATTTTTGTACAAAAATACTACATACATAGCATAAATACTGACTGCACAGCAAATTTTTCATATTTCATAGCAAAATAACCATCCCAGTCGCATAATCCCTAAGTTGACACTCGCTTTCTAGGGAATGCTCTGTTATCAGGGGTCTAGATCAATGGATGGTTTCTTTAGGGTAAATTAGTGAAGAAATTAGATTAGGTGTGATACAAAAAATAGGTTAGGTTATGTTAGAACATGACAAAACAACGCACGAGCCGAGCGAGCGAAGCGAGCGTGCCGCGGCAGCGGCCGGCGAAGTGCCAGAAGCGAATCGCCTTTATAGATTAGGCTATATTTAAAAGAAAAAGAGTTAACAGGTATAATGTGCATTAAGATTATTAGCTGTGCATTGATGAAAAGCTTTTGCTTTAGGAAAAAATCGCTGTACGCTGCGAAAATAAATTGTAGTGTGTTTAGTGATATTTTGAGTTGAATATTATGCTGTGCAATCAGTAATTTTGATGGGAATTTGGAATCTTATTGCATAGAATAAGGATATTTTTTGATTTGCGTTTAAATACTACCCTTATAATTTTAAGCAAGTACTACGACAACGCGGGCCAAGCTACGTGCTATAAATTACCATCTTAAGCAAGTACTGAGAATGTGCAGGCCAAACCACGATCTGTTATTATTCTAGCCAAATACTGGGATAATTTAGGCCAAGCCGTAGACATTATCCCTTCAAGTAATACGTTATACGATAATGCGGACGAAACCACAAACTATTATTATTTTAAGCAAGTGCCAAGACGACGTGGGCCAAACTGTGGTTTATTATCATTTTAAGCAATTACTAAAACAACGCGGGCCAGCCCGTGGGCTATTATCATTACAAAAAATACGACAACACAGGCCAAACGGTAAGCTATTATAATTTTAAGCAAGTATTAAGACAACGCGGGCTAAGCTGCGTAATTTATATACCATCTTAAGCAAGTAAGAATACGCAGGCCAAACCGCGACCTATTATCATCATCATCCTGCCCTTAGATTTACTTGATGACAATAAATATTATTATCTTATCCCACTAGGTGGGGTCGGCACAGCACGTTTCTTTTCGCCACTTCACTCTATCATACGCCATCTCATCATCAACTCATTTCTCTCGCATATTATCTTGCACACAATTCATCCACACTTTTTTTGGTCGTCACCTCCTATTTCTGCCGCTTACCATCATATTTAGGGTTCTTTTCGTGACATTACTCTCTTCCCGTCTCATGCCCTTACCAAGATAGCCTGCCACTCTTTAATTTCTCAGTCACTGGCGCTACTTTCTGACTTCTTCTAACATACTCATTTTTAATCTTATCCATTCTTGTCTCTCCGCACATCCATCTCAGCATTCGTATCTCCGCCGCATGCAATTTCCTTTCATTCTCCCTATGGTGGCCGAACACTCTGACCCATACAATACGTTTTTTATCCAGCCAAATACTAAGACGATTCAGGCCAAACCGTAGGCATTATCCTTGCAAGTAATACGTTATACGGCAATGCTGGGCTACACAAGCTATTATTATTTTAAGCAAGTGCCAAGACAACGCGGGCCAAACTGTGGGTTTTTATTATTTTGAGCAATTACTAAAACAACGCGAGCCAGACCGTGGGCCATTATCATTGCAAGTAATATGACAACGCAGGCCATCAGACAGCCTTTTTTAATTTTAAGCAAGTACCAATACAACGCGGGTCTAACCGCGGGCTATTTTCATTTTAAGCAAGTACCTATGTACTAAGACCACGCGGGCGAAGCCGCGGGTTTTAAGCTAGTTATTAATATACAGCTAAAAACGTCTAAAAATTCAGGTTTGTTGTATGGGAGCCCCCCTTAAATATTTACTTTAATCTGTTTTTAGTATTTGTTGTTATAGCGGCAACAGAAATACATCATCTGTGAAAATTTCAGCTCTCTAGCTATCGCGGTTCATGTAATACAGCCTGGTGACAGACAGACAGACGGACTGACGGACAGACGGGCATCGGAGTCTTAGTAATAGGGTCCCGTTTTTACTTTGGGTACGGAACCCTAAAAATCAACAAAAATGTAAACGATTCGAGCGAAATATTCGTATTTTGTACACAATGGAAGGCGGTTTTGCCATTTTTTTGCGAAAAATAATTATCTCACTCACGATGCTGTCCTGAACCGTTGAACAAGAACGAAATTATTTTTAAAAAAATACTGGCGTGTCTTAGTACGCTATGACGTGTGGCCGGGTGGCTGGTGTCAGAGTGTTTAAGCCGCCAGCACGGGAAGCATGCCAAAGGGACTAATAGTCTTTCCTCCATTATATCCCTTCGAAGAGGAAATAAAGTATGGATTGACAATGACATCTGACACTAAGAGTGGATAAAATGGTTTTCTCCCCTTGCCGTGCTACCCGGGCTGAAGACCTCTGATATGGGTAAACGGTTAAAACAACCGGGGTTTAACGAGTCATCCGAGACACGGTAGCGCTCAATTGTAAATGCCACCAGCGGTCACCCATCCTGAGACTGACCGTGCCGAACGTTGCCTAATTTTAATGATCGCTGACAAACACTTAGTCAAACTACGTTATAACCGCTACTACAATCATTGATACACAGAACAGAGGGTATCAAGAGTTCCCTTGTCGTCGTTAGGTAGCGAAGAACGACGGACGCATCACGTTCGCGCACTTCGCCCGCATCCTCAACTACGTGGGCATCCTGGTGTCGGCCGAGGACTTCAACCTGCTGGTGCGCCGCTTCATCAAGGACTCCTACACCATCGACTACGTCGACTTCCTCAAGGCCGTCGAGGCCGTCAAGAAGGAGGGCATCCAGGGCTTGGGTCCGGTGAGCGAGCCACTTTCACTTGGCATTTGATATAAATTATGTTTGTTTCCCGTATCAGGTTTTTATTGTTCATCGATAACATATGCCTGCTCTAGAAAAGCAATTGGAGTCATATCTACCACGCTTACAAACTCACAGACGCTGTCAAGTTTTGTATCTGGATGTACCCAATCAGGTATTTTCACGATGTTTACCTTCGCGAAAAAGTGGAGTGAAAACAAGCAGTGATACTTAACCATTTACCTACTTAAGTAAACTAAGAACATACTTAGTATGGTATGGGACCAAGATTTCAAACAACTATTCTACGGCTAGTGCTCTTCCACTACACTACCTAAACGACAATTATTGTTGTATCAGGCTGTCCACTGTTGAAAGAATGCCTATATACCTCGAAGGGGAGGGCTATATCCACCACGCTGGTGCAAACTCATTCAGCTTAGAGGAGTAGAGTCGCTGAATGGTATATGTCCGTTTGCAGGAGTACCGTAACCCGAAGGCGGTGATCGACACGCAGCTGCCGAAGCTGTCGCGGCCCGAGGTGGCGGCGGGGCGCTCGCCGGCGGCGCTGGCGGCGGCCGACGTGTTCCACCCGGCGCTGCGCCCGCCGCGGCCCGCACGCCGCCTGCTCGACCTCATGCTGCGCGTGCAGGAGTTCGTGCTCAAGAACCGCGTGCGCGTCTCCGAGTTCTTCCGGGTGACTGTCTTCTCTATTTCACTCGGATAACGCGCTATTATAAAACCTTCCAGTTCGTCGGTTAAGGTAACCGATGACTCGGAATGAAATCAGAATCTTCTTCAAAAATTCATCTTTATTTTATTATTTCTTCTTCTTGTACATTCGAATGATAAGATAAAAAAAAGATGCAAAAAACGAACACCCAACATTCGTTCATCCTGACAAAGTGTATGCCCTCCCTCACCTCACACACGACTCGGCAACCAATCAGACGGGAACAACAAACCAACAATGAATGATTTATGTGTATGATCTTGCAAACAAATAAATATCTAAATGAGAACTTTGAAATGAAAGAAAAAATGCTCAGGTTAAAGAGTAGGTAACTGATTACTGTATTGGTTATAAAAGTTTAGCATAAATATAAAGGTATCGGCTGAATCAAATAACTTGGCCGCTGTGATGTTTGCTACGAGGTGCGGATAGTCAGGTTTGGGCTATCCGTAGCGTGTAGTTAACAACACAACCGCCAAGTTGTATGATTAGGGCTTTAACACGTTGAGTTGTTTCAGGACTACGACACGCTGAACAGCGGGCGCATCGCGCCGCAGCAGTTCCGTCGCGCGCTGGACGCGGCCGGGCTCGGCGCCGTGCTGGCCCCGGACGAGGCGCTGTGCGTGCTGCGGCACTACCTCGACCCCAACGACCCCGAGCGCGTCTGCTGGCGCACCTTCGAGGACGATTGTGACCAGGGTCAGCTCCATGGAACTCCTAGTTGTGTTGTACAGGACTACGACACGCTGAACAGCAGTCGCACCCTGTCGCAGCAGTGCCATCGCATCCTGCGCGACGCTGAACGTAGCCGGAACGGAGTCAGCTCCTTGCAACCGCCTCAATGTCACACGCTATATCTTACTATTATATACAGTACCTACACTATGGAGTTGGAATATGGACCTATGCTAAATTTATCTCCCTTTGCGATATAACAAAATATCTAATGTACAGTAAATATACCTAGATACAAAATTCTATTTTACTAGTTACGTCCTGGCGCACTCCTAAGGACGTCCACCGACAAACTGGTCACGATCTCATTATGACTACAAGACCTCGCTGGATACGAGCCGCTTTCAACGAGTCTTATTCGAAATCTATAGGGAAGAATATTCAGAAGTGAACGTCGTACCTACAGCTGTGATGATCATCCTGTTGGAGAACCAGTGAAACAGTAGGGGGTTGTGTCACGCAGTGTTCACGCTGAAGGAGCTGGAGAAGCACCCGGACGCGGCGGCGGGCGCGGCGGCGGCGGCCGTGCGCGCGCTGCCGGCCTCCGGCGCGCGCGTGGTGCCGCCCGCCGAGCTCGACCTGGCGCAGGACGCGCTGCTGCGCGTGCGCGGCGCCGTGCGCGAGCGCCAGCTCGACCTGCGCCCCGCCTTCAACGACCATGACGAGTCAGTATCCACTATCCACCACGAGCCATCGCACTCGCACACTACCGCCCGCCGAACTCTTTGGAACTTGCTCTACCTCTCACTAAGTATTCGATTCTGTATCAATTTTTTGATTCAGTTTCTATTTCTACTTTCAAGAACAAGGGCGTTATACATATAGCGTGTACGAGTATGTGCAGTATTTGTTAGTAGAGAATAGAGCAGAAGTAATATGTATTATTATGTATGTGTATTGTTTGGGCAGGCACAACAGCGGGCACGTGCCGCGGTCGGCGGTGCGGCGCGCGCTGGCGCGGGCGGGCGTGCTGCCGGCGCGCGACCAGCTGCGCGCGCTCGAGGCGCGCTACGCGGACGACTGCGGCTTCAACTACGTGCGCCTGCTCGACGAGGTGCCGAACGCGACCACATCTCACACAAACACAAAACGCCAACTAAGTACCTTACCTAGTCAAACTGCATATAAACCACACTCCAGCAACTTACGATAGACATAGAAGGTACTCGTACCCGCGCGACCTCGTAACCGACATGAAATCTCACGATCAAACTGTTATGTGTACATATTGACTTCTGCTCACTCAATGTCTTGTGACTCAGTGTAATACAACAAATGTAATGTCGTCAGCTGGACGAGCGTCCGGTGGAGAGCGCGCGCATCACGGCGGCGGCGCCGACGCAGCGCAAGTCTGCGGCCGCGGCCGCCGCCGACCCCGCCCACACCGACATCGTGCAGATCCTCGCCAAGATCAAGGGCCAGGTGCGACCCGCAGCTCGCCCTCACTCTCACCTTCAATATAGCCACCCTCACTTTACCATCTTTCATTACAAAATACAAGCAAGTCATCTGTCAGCCAGTCAGCTATACAGTTATCATGTAAGTACCTAATGTTCTCGTTACCTATACTGCATAATGATTACTTGGGCAGTGCTAGCTATAAATACTCATTTATAGTCTGACCGTTTAACTGAGTCCTCGCCTGCGCGTGAGGTGCGAGCGGCGGGGACCCGCCGCTCGCACCTGTCTCAGTCCCCTTTGTCGTCTACCCTCGCGCCTCTGTACCGCGCAGGCGAGGACTCAGTTAAACGGTCAGACTATAGATCTTTGTCATGAGTCACGAATCAAAAATATAAATTATCAAATAAACCACGTCACACTCAACGTCGAATATGAGATAGGTAATTGGTGTCTTTTTCCTCCTTGTAGGCTGCTCATCCACAGATCTTATTATTTTTCGCGGATATGCAGCCTCATGTGCTCGCTGCACAGACGTAGGAAAATGAAATGTAGATACCTACCTAATAACATTAATTTGGTGTGGTGTTTGCAGGTGGTGCGTGGCGGCGTATCGCCGCGCGACTTCCTGCAGCAGTTCGACAGGAACCGCGAGCTGGTGATCCCGCGCGCAGACTTCTACCGCGGGCTGGCGAGCGCGGGCGTGGCGCTGGCGCCGCTCGAGATGGACACGCTCATGGAGGTGTTCGCCGCGCCCGCGCGCCGCCGCCTCGTCGAGTACGACCGGTGCGTACACTCACCATTTATATACATTCTACCGCAGACCTAGAGATACATGCAAGGTGGAGCTTGTGTTTATAGTTATAGGTACCTATAGGTGGGAGGACGCATGGACACGGCCGTTGCCGTTGCTTTGCAATTCTTCTCGATCACGCGAATCTCTTGCCTTTGCCTGTTGTCTTCGGTTACACGAGCCATTTTTAGACCATTAACCATGTTTTTGTCATACTATCGGTCCTCCTTTAATGCAGGAATCTGAGTAGGCTAGTGAATGGAAGGGAGTTGATAGCGGAGTAAGGCGTGTCCAGGTTCTGCGGCGTGGTGGGCGAGGCCGTGGTGCAGGCGGGGCTGGAGCGCGCGCCGCTACTGCAGCCGGTGCCGCACGTGCCGACGCGGGACTCGCCGCTCAACTTCCTCGGGTTCGAGGAGCGCAGCCTCGTGGCCGGCGCGCTCGCCAAGCTGGCCAAGCACCCCGACCACATCTCCAACATACTCGAGGTCTTCAAGGTGAGCCTGCCTCCACCGACACCACCGCGCGAGGGTTGCTCTAGCTTAAAACCTTAAAGTATTTTGCTTGCTGTTTCTTTTGTTATATGAGCTGATAATCGTGATCTGAACGGCATCGTTAACATGCAGGTGTTTGATGAGCATTTGTTATGTGCCTCGCACGCCATGTTGGTATAGGTATCTACCTACGCTAATATAGGTACCTAACCAAAACCGGATTCCTGCTTGTTCCGTTTTGAAAACCTACAATACGCCCTGGCCTACTGTCTCTTCAATTTAGTATAGGTATTCATCATCAGCCATCAGTGACTGTCAGTAGGTAGTAAGAGCGAGTGCGGTGTGCAGGACATGGACCCGTGCCGGTGCGGCTCGGTGCCGCCGGTGTCGTGCTCGCGCGCGCTGGCGCAGCGCGGCCTGCTCGAGCTGCTCTCCACGCGCGAGCGCGACCTGCTCTACAAGTGCTTCGCCTACCGCCGCGGCTGCGGGGACGAGGTACCTACATCCACATACTTCATACTTACATTATTTTTTAAGTAGCCAACCGACCACACTTATAAAAAACTTAAATTTAAAATTTAAATAACCTACGAACAACATTTTTTCTAGTGTGCAATTTGTTAAATAATTAAAGTTTAAAAACCTACCTAAAAAAAGTACGAAATTTCCATTTTGTGCACATTTGTAGAATTTTGGTTCTTCCATCCCCACTTTAACCCACCATAACTCTTAAACGGCTCAATCGATTTTTATAAAACATAGCTAAGAACACTCTCGATTTAAGTCTCCTTTCATCCAAAAAAAACTAAACTGAAATCGGTTCAGTGGTTCGGGCGCTATGATGCCACAGACAGACAAACAGACACGTCAAACTTATAACACCCCTCTTTTGCGTCGAGGGTTAATTAAAACGAAAGTAACGACCACAAACCGAAAACAGCAAGCGAAAGTTGCCATTTTGCTATTCGATTTCTATAGACTACAGTACAGAATCGATAAAAATCCATCAAGTGTATAGTCAAGTGACGATGATTTTCAATTTTCTTGAATTGCTTCAAAGTACATACTACTAGTTAATACTAAAGTCAATTGATAAAATTCAGGTTTTTTATCAGCCTTCTAACTATTCCATTGTCCACTTTTAAATTTAGTAAGAGTTGCAAGTACTATGTTGTAGCGCCTGACAATTCCATAACGCCCATTACCATTTGAAATGACTAGGCGCTAGAATATGTAAATGTACAAGTCCCTAACCATGGACGCTGTGCATGGGCGTAATTATAGATCCCGATGCCTCAGGCACGGTAGTTAGAAATCATTACCGCGCCTCAGGCTCCTAAGTTGAGTACCTACTCGTTCAAAACGGGCGTTGAGCGTGAACGTATAGCTAATAATAATTTTTATTGCGTCCTGATGGTTAAATTAGAGACCTGCCTGCACGTTATCAACTAGCAATCCTTAATATTCCCAGGTGAACTACCGCGGGCTGTGCAATGCCCTGGACGTGCTGTACGCCACCTCCAGCGCGTCGCCGTGTTGACGACGCCAGTCTTCCTGCAGCGCCGGCGGATACACGTTCCATAATGTTAAATCAGTACACGTCACGTCCTGTATTAAAATTTGACGACTTTCATTTTCCCTAACATAAATTGAGTTCCTATTGTAAGAAATTACTCCCTAAATTCCTGTCGTTCTATAAATATACTTACTAATTGAAAACCACTTTTTTGGTTCTTTTGAACCAGCTGATGCTTTGAAAATTGCTTCAGGCTTCAGACGACTTTCAGATGTGTCTATCTACTCACACGTCCGAGGTACAATTTTGTCCCAAAAAAAAGACGGCTATGAACGTCCGAGGACCAATTTTGTACCATTTTTTCTTCATACAATTACATACCTTACCATGATTGAAATAGAACGTCTTTCCGCCTGATATGAATTCTAGAGTTGTGACGTAAACCATAGAGAAGGAAGGGACATAGCCACAGTTTAAATGTTCCAATTGGAATTTTCTATGGCAGTTCGAAATCACGTACCGACTCGCTTGAGTGTTTTCGTCGCACGGGATCGTTAAAAGTGTTATTATGCAGTAAGTTTTTGTTAAATCAGTATAGTATGTGTTATCCATAGATTCTTCGAGATAGTATCTATCCAGTAATGTATATTTAGTGTAGTTTTATTCGTATTTCTTTAACAAAAGTTCGATCTAAAGTTGGAAGCGATCCGTTGAGTGAAGCGTCGTTTCGTCGTTTCATCTCGTTGAGTGATGAAACCTCGGGGAACACGTATTTTGGGATGTAAATTACATTATTTGTTTATTTATTCTATGTAGAATAGATTTCCTGTATATTGTTTTAATATTGATGCAGTGATTCTAAGGATAAAAATACGTATGCATAGTGTTGCCTACTGCGTCGACTCGCGCCCGCATACGATTTACGACCGTCGGATGACGTCGAGAGCTTTTTTGTTTCGTTTAGTAGATACAGTCGGCCAAGGCCAAGCACAAATATTTTGGTCTTGTTTTAATGACCATAAAGTCTAGTTTCTTTTGCTATCGATAAAATTATTGCAGATAGCTTTGTAATTTTGCAAATGAATAATAATATCGACATTCACGGGAAAAATAGGTGCCGATTCATGTTCTCGATTTTTTTTAAGTATTGAGATCTAAACTTGTAGCCTAGACTTTTAGAAAATCATTTTGTTTATACATTAGGCTACGCTACGGTATTTTTTCTAGTAACATAGCTTGTGTATTTATCGCTTGACAAACGTTTATAAATTGCGCGGTGGAATCGTGAATTTTTGCGCGAGCGCTCGGACGTTCAAGGCATTTTGGCACAGATGGCGCGGACGTGTGAGTGGCTATGCTAATCATTACGAACTACTTTTATTAAGGGACCAACTGCGAAACCGCGAAATAATCTGCTGTCATTTACGAAAAGTCCTGACAAAAAGTGGAGCATGACTTTTTCTCGCGATTTCGCTGTTAAATTTCTCTACCAGCAGCTCTAACACAGCAAAAAACCAGCAATCTCTTTATACATTTGCAAGTTACAATCTTAAAAGAGGATGCGCAGGCAGTTAGACTATCAATCTGACTAGTGGGAAACACCCGTGTTGAATATCTATAGAGAATAATCGACCAAGTAGGTACGAATCGGACTCGCGCACGGAGGGTTTCGTACTGTATGGAAGCCCCCCTTAAACATTTATTTTGTTTTTAGTAATTTGTTGTTATAGCGGCAACATAAATACATCATCTGTGAAAATTTCAGATGCCTAGCTATCATGGTTCATGAGATACAGCCCTGTGACAGACAGACGGACATCGAAGTCTTAGTAATAGGATCCCGTTTTTCCCTTTGGGTACGGAACCCTAAAAATGGTTAGTCCCCCGTGGCTCTTCTGCTTGGCACTACACCTAGTGCTAAAGGAAATTTCTCTCACGTGGCACGCCCAATTAGCGACTATGACTTCCGACGCGGGCCTAGGATCCGCGGCGCGGCGAGCACTCGACACGGCATCTAGTGGTGCTAGAACAATTTACACCCGCCGCATGCGCCCGCGCCGCGCACCCGTCGCGTCCGCGCCAGTGAGCGCTGCTCCAACTTACCTTTCAGTACATACACGCGAGGCCGGTACCCGCCGCGTACGCACGCTAAACGTAGCTAAGGCCCAGTTACAAGTAGGTAGCTCGGAAGAACAAGCGGTGCACGGGTAGCATGGCAAAGGGGCAATTTATCTTTCCACCATTATATCCTATTGACGAGGAAATAAAGTACAAGTGGATAAAATGGTTTCATCACTGTGCCATGCTTCCCGTGATGACCTATAAATTAGCTTATGTGCAACGAGTCGCCTCCTGGCCGCCAACGGCTGGCAAATAGCCAATAGAAGATTTTCAAAACATTGTAGGTTGAAGTTATCGATGAATATGAAATCGTAACTCTTTGAATCACTTTATTATATTAATTTGTACGGTTCCCTGGAATGGATAGCCTGTATCCAATAAATTCAAAAGGTGGTCCATAAGGTTAAATCTTATTACACTACTCTAGAAGTACTGGTTCATAAAAATCACTATGAAGCGTTTACAAGTGTAATATGTATACACAAGATATTGTCCTGTCTGTGGCTCATGGAGATGGTAGACTTATCTAGTTATGATTTACTACGGGCCATCCGACTTTCTTTTTTTTTCAAACTAACTTCGTAAGAAAGCGACAATAAACTCACAGTAACACACACAGACAAAAAGTCAATATTTTATTTACAATTGGTTTATTGCGACATACACAATTTGTATATCTGGAAGTTTGTTCATGTCCAAATACGTACTTATTGCTAAATTCATCCCTACTCGATGGAAGAAACATCTAGTTTGTAAAAAATACATGATTTGATTATCTTTACCAAATTAAAATACAAAACTACAACATTTGCATTGAGATCCAGAACCATCTAGTGCGGGCGCCGCGCGCGTCCACACGCGCGGCACGCACACACGCAAGCACGCACACTCACACACTTCATTTAGACCGGCTCCCCGGGAGGCGAGGACACTGTATTATGTATAAGCTCTGTTATAATTAATCATTAATTCCTATGTTTCAGTTCCAAAGGTAAAGATCTCTATATGAATCATGTCAAAATTGAATCTATTCAATCGGCAATAATACTCAAGTGAATCTATAATCCATACTATATTATAATAATTTTAGACGAGGGCACCGGGAGGCGCCCTAGCCGCTTAGACAGTACTTTTATCCTTAAAAAATTCTTAAGAGATTAGTAGTATCTTAAATTAACGTGGAATGGAACGACACGCCCTCGGCGCGGCGGGGCGGGGCGGCGCGGCCGCGGCGCGGGGGGCGCGGCCCCGGGACTTAACCTGCAACAAGCGCACTACGTCACACACCAGACAACACACTGCTCCAACAATCGATTAACCCGGGCTAACGCCGGCAAGACAAATTCCTCGACGATTAATAACACTTTTAGTAGACTAGTAAAATTCATTAACTGCCATCGTTATATGGGGGCTTTGTAAGACCGAGACCAAGACTAGATAAGGCCTTCAAAAAGGCCGTGGCTCGGACTGACGCCGCTAGAATCAGTCACCAATGGTGAGAGTATAAGATAGTAGGCAGGGTGCTCACCTCACTATTGGACTGAGATGACTATCGGCAGGTACTGGAGAGGCGGCTAGTAGGGCTGGTGCCTCTGGTTGGCGCGGCCGCCGCCGCCGCCGCGCTGCGTCTTGCCGCCCTGGTAGCCCGCTGCAACACACCACACCTCAGCACGCGCTCTACTCATCGTACTCACACATGATAAGACTGTGCTATTTTACACAAGCCCGAACTATGGTAAATATCCGCCAATCCGTGCGTCAACTCTAGTAAGCCATCATATTCAAAATAATGTGGAGCAAGTCCATGCTCCATTTTTAAACATAAAATATAGTACAATGTAACTCCAACAATACCCTTCTTTGGCAGTAGGGTAAAAAGGCCAAAAAAAAAAAAAAAACTTTCTCAAGTTACTTAATCAAGTGGTTTTGGTTCCAAGTATTTTCCAAAACAACATTTATCTCTATCTCTGTCAATCAAGACATTTTCTTCATAGTCACAGAAAAAAATGATCACATTACAACTGCAACATGAACTAAAGTTGACTTTCTTTTAATTTTTATTATGTATTATTCATATTAATTGAATCCTAATCATTTTTTGGAAAAAAAAAAGCTGCTCAAAAACTATTTGCATGACATATTTACCAGCATTCAGGGTTCACTATACAACAGACTATCAACAAGTATTAGATAAGATTACGTCTAATAGTGGGCTACAATCAAACAAGGTGATCACTACATCATGCCCAGATAAATAATAATGTAAGTGAAAAATATCTATTGTTGCCACTATAAAAGCCTCGATGGTAAACCTATTCCTTCTAAATTCGAGTGTTGATTTTTGGCTAACTACCTACAAGGCTTTTACGTGGACAAGTTGGTTACATACAGAGTAGAAGAATGTAATGGTGTTAGTAACCGAGCAGCATATGCATTCACAACAAGCGACTCGGCATGCCAGCGTGAGACGGCGCGTCACGACACCGGTGCTCGGCACACGTCGCCACGTGCCACGCAAGCGGAACAAACACGATCGATCCACAACTAACGATCTATCTACTCTCCTCACAGACGTGTTCCGGCCGCGGCGGCGAGCATGAGCGGAACACGTCCGCCGGAGGTCCCGTACGAGATCGAGAATAGAGTACTTAGTATGTGTGAGGCAGTACCTTTCCCGCGGGGAGCTGCGCGTGCGCCGTACCCGCCCTCGTAACCCCCGTACCCGCCGTAGTCTGCCCGCAGAACAACACGTTAGTACCGCGCTCTACGCGCCCCGCGAGGAATATCACCACTCGCGCCGCGTTGCTGTTGCCGACCTACACTATCCATACTAGTCTACGACGCCCCTCGTTTTATTACCCGTCGGTTTTTTATCCCCACCTTTTTAACTCGAGAAAAGCCTTGACCTTCCCTGTGCCATAGAGCGACTTATGACTGTATCGATGCTCAGCTTATGTAGAACATGCATCGTGTCTCGAGTAGTTCTAACATTAATAAATCCATCTAGAAATACTATCGAATGTTCGGCAATACTTTTAATATGACGACAGATCGTGCATCTATTTGGCATTTCGAGTTCAAGTATCATCGCCTCAAGTGGCATCTGCATTTCGGCCTGCATTTGTGATATTCCACGCAGAGGGCTGCAGCTCTCCCTACACAGACAGCATGTGTAACCTACTGTGTCAGTATTTGACTGTCTGATAGACACCTCATATCGATTTTATATATTATGAAGTTGCTAACGGCATCCTTGTATGCCCAATATTTCCCTAAAACTAAATAACAATCTAAGTTATTTCTACTGAATCCGATAAGCACCAAGCTGTGTGCATTATGTCGGCGCGACACTCGCAGACCCTCCTCGACTTGATCATTAATGAAGTTAAATGCAAGGTTGTGCGTTGCGAGCTATCTTCCAAATATATATATCATTAGTTGAAACTAGTTTCAAGAATTCTATATTTAGACTATGTTGGTAAATAAAATTGTTTTTCTGTACAAAGAATTTAAATGTAATTACTACTAATGACTGCATATTTATTTAGCTATTAGATAGCTACTGGTGCAGGGCGTCACATGATAGTGCGGTGCAGATACCTACGGGTGTGAGAAGCTGGTAGGGGGGAGGAGTGGGGGTGATATGGAAACACATTGAGAATTTTTGTAACAGTGCTTTATTCAAAGCTTCATCATATCTTTATCACTTTCACAATGTCTCTCCATATTTACCCCATTTCCCATATGTAGCATGTGGCATCATGAGTCGATAAGTATAAATAATAATACGAAAAATAAAAACTCGAGCGACATTGCTACATGTGTCAAAAGTGGTATTACAAATAAACGCTTATAAACATAAGACAGGTAACATAATGTACAGAATATACTAGTACCCGGTGATACGATGACAAAGGGCGCCGGCGCCGCCGCGGCGGCGCGGCGATATATTATTATACGCAACTAATACGAACAGGACCTAATCATACGCGGGTCGGAACGACCCTCACTCCGGTCATACACCGACGCCTCGACAACATTCACTACACGATATCTCGATAGGAATATTAAATATATAGAAAAATAAATATTTTCTACACACTAAGTTAAATACCTAAGCTTCGCGTGATGTCGATCTCTTCGAATAATGTAAAACAATATAAGTAGTCGAGTACTATACGTGTAAATAGGCATCTCGAGGACGGAGAGCGCCTCGCTCGCAACGCTAACCTAGCTTACTCTAGTTCACATTACACCTAGGGATCAGGTAACATCAGTCGAGGTAACGGTCGGCGAGCGGCCGCGCCCGGCGCGCCCACTACAACTGCTTGCCGCGTTTACCGTAATTGGGGTATCCGGAGTAATCGTATCCGCCGTAGCCCCCGTAGCCGTCGTAGCCATAGCCCCCGTATCCGTAGCCGTCGTAGCCACCGCCGTAGCCTCCCTGGCCGTAGCCGTAGCCGCCGTAGCCCTGCGAGCCCCAGGCTCCTTGGCCGCCGTAGCCGCCGCGGCCGCCGCGGCCCCCGCGCGAGCCCCGCCCGCCACGCGCGCCGCGCCCGCCCATGCCGCCCACGCCATCAGGTTTCGGCGTCGCTCGTTTCACGTCCACCTGCGCCACAACACTTTACTTGAACACTATTCAAACAGCTTGCATCACAACCAACACACAGTACGGTACTGAACAGTAATTTCTCAGAAATGTGGGTAAGAACTTCTTCAAAGGCTTCAGAAGCAGAACTGAATTGAGTCATCATTAAAATGGAAGGAAAACAAGCAAGTTTACAAATTATCTTCTTTACCAAACAGAAGGTAAAATAAATTGAAATGCCCGAATCGTGCCTACCTCCTTTCCGGCGATGGTCTGTTTGGGTGTCTTGAGTAGCTCATTGACAACTTGCTCAGACTCAAAAGTGATGAAGCAGAATCCTTTCCTTTGATTCTTTGTTTTGTCGAATGGCATTTCGACTTCGATGATCTGAAATAAGAAAAAAGTACATACTATTATTACTGCTCACTCATAGTTAATATCTCGCGTAATAGAAAGTAAAATCAGTGGCCCGGATTCCTCCTCAGCAAATAGTCGAAGAGTTGTTATCTCACCAAAACCGGATTTGTCATCATTATAAGTGAGTCATATAAATACTTGTACATATTGATAATATTAATAATTACCTTGCCAAAGTTTTCAAAGAAATTTCTGATTTCATCATCTGAGATTTCACTGCTGAGGCCTCCGACGAAGATCTTGCCGTGGCGCGCCTTGGCCTTCTTGGGGTCCACCTTCTTGTTGTTGATGGTGTGCTCACCGGCCGCCATCACCTTGTCGATGGAGTCGGGTGCCTTAAACACGATGAAGGCGAAGCCCCGCGACCGCCCCGTGTTGGGGTCTGTCTTCACATTGATACTTTCGATTTCTCCATATGCACCAAAATGGTCTCGCAATTCCTCTGAAAAACAAAAATAGCTACATCAGTAAATGTCACAACAATATGTATTTAAGAATTAATAAAGCACATTTTCTCAGATATGTGGGTAAAAACTTCTTCAAAGGTCATTCAGAAGCAGAACTGAATTAGGTCATCATAACAAAAGTGGGTCTTGCATAAAATATCCAGTAGGTATATACATAGGTAGTATAGTAGGTAGGCAGTGAAATAACATTTGATGTTGAAAATTTACCACATGGTCTGAATTATAGTTGTAATAATATGATCTATGATACTTACTGTCTGTGGTTTCCCAGCTCAGGCCACCCACAAAAAGTTTTCTGTGAACATGACAGCAAGATTAAGTATGGATGGAAAAAAGAATATTTAGTGTACTTTGTGTCTTTATCATGAAACTGACTTAAACATTAGAAATTGACATTAAAACTATGCAGTACTTGTTTACAGTACTTTACAGCTACATTTTTGTTCAAAAACAAACTCCAAGCACTGCAGCAAAACAAATTGACAACCTGTAAGTTACAAAAGTAAATTGGAAATTTACATTATCAATTGCACAACGAAAAGATGAAAAACAACGTTATTGTGATATCGCAAGATTTAAAATAGGCAAATGTGAACGAGGCCCAAAATTAAGTGGCCAAGACTTCTGTCAGTTTGGTCGTTTACTTTAGTGTGAGCCCAGATATATACCATCGGCGTCCAGGAGCAGCTGCGGCGGCGGCGGCGCAGGCTCACACCTGCAGAGAGACACAGCGTTAGTCGCGCCCAAACTGACCACCGGGGGCGTCGACCCCCGAGCGCTCACCGCGCCACCGACCGATTTGAAATCTTGCAAATACGCACTAGCGCTTTATCCTCACAATACTCAACTGAGCAGTTACTGCTTGACCAAACGAAACGACTGACGACAAAAATCGATACCGGGTCCAAGCCGGTGCCGGGTGCAACCGACGCGCAAAAGGGACGCCATTTTACTTCATGCGGCTCGCGTAATCTACGCTAACGAAAGGTTAAATCTCGATACCTACAACTCTGAAATGAAAACTAAGACATCTAATAATAATTTAGAGCCGCAAAAATCACGCTGTAAATATCAAAATATTAAATTTAGAAAAGATTCCGAGGATATGGACAGATTTACCGAAGCCGATAATGAATGCCAAAACCGACGCCATTGCGGCGAGCAAAAATTATCTCAAAAGTACGCACTTTAATAAGCTAGTACTGCATTACTTACATGTAAATTGTATCATTGTAAGTTACGAGCATGAAATCATTTACATATAATGTACAAATCAAGCGAAAATAAGATGTTTTACCTGTCGTCATCGCGTCCCGGGGCTTCAGCACTATTGTGTTCTTGGCCATCACCACCTCCATTTTCGCCGTTTCCATTTAGTTGATTGTCGGTAACATCTTGCGCGAAATTATCGTTATTTGCCATGGTTCTTAAAGTAGATACAGCCTAAAATTAACAATAAACTAATTACTAAGGTCTACACACGACCTTCAACAACGAATGCCAAATGCAGAAGAATGATGGGAGGAAGGAAATTACACGATGAGTCGGCGCGAAATGGTTTGTAATGTTGGCTAAACGTAGAGAGACGCGCTTTTTTTTCCAATTAATCAACTCAGTAGCCAATCAGAGCACAGTAGTACGAAAGAGGTCAATAGCATTGCCTGAAGAGAATGAGATAGAAATAACGGCGTCTACAAGACAAAAAGAGACAACAAATTAAACAATGAAATCAATAATCATTCAACATTGAACAAAGACAAACTATTCTCTATGGACATTTGACTTGAAGCACAGATGTTTTTTTGCTTTCCTGTTGACAAAATGGAAAAATTAAGAAAATTCATGAAATCATTGAATAATATAATCAAGTGGAGAAATTGTTTATTATACTTTCCAATTTTACTTCTACGTTGTAATTCTTCAAGCGTCAAAGTAGAAAATAAAAATAATAATAACCCCTTAGGAAAAATACAATGTACCGTAAAGGGTCCCCCAGAGTCCCAGACAGCTACGAGGACGGCGCGTACCTGCGATCCTTCGATCATTCCTGATCGAAGCTGCGATCTAACCATCTAACGATCACAAACATTTATTTACAAAACATAAACATAATCATACAAGTCGTCGGATGTGAAGTTAGCTACAAGCTGCGTAAATTGCGTAATATCCAATCCTGACTAAAGCTCACATAAAGCTGCACATTGATTGGATATTGCCACAGCTTTAAATTACTTCTTATCTCGACTTCTATGATTCGGGCTATACCGATTAAGTAGTTAACCAAAGGGAGTCGACATTGCATTATAGAAGATAAAATAATACTACGACTGCATAGCGTACATATTTTTTGCGGTGCTACCAGTTTTTCACTACAAGTACAAGTCTTGTAGCTTTATAAAATAGGGACATGCTCGACTTGTATTATTCGGGCTATTCACAAAGCCCGTGAGTGGTGCATGACTAGATCGCAGCAACCCCTGATCGACATGCAAAAGACTTCGACGGTATAGAGGTCTTCACGTTTTATTTGACGCTTTTCTCTTTTGCAGTTTACCGTTTCTTTTAAAATAGTCGTGTTAAGTACTAAACTTTGCGTGAAAAAAAAAACATCATTCTTTGTTTAATTAAAATTATCAATTTTACGCAACGCTCTAATACTGGACACGGCTATTTTAACCAAGAGAATATAACCACTACATTTTAAAAGAAACGGCAAACTGCAAAAGAAGTAAGCGTCAAATGAAACGCTACCGAAGACCTAGCTCGCGGCCTGTCAAAAAAGTTGAAGTTTTATTGCAAATAGGATACCTACGTAGTATTTAAAGTAGTCTGTGCAAATAGGCAACACTGCGACTGTTCATGTGTTCCACTCTGTTTTTCCTTATTCTGCCTCGTATTTAAAATGGGACAAAGTGATGTATATCTCTATTGCTTGTATTTGTATTGATCTATATGCTACTTTAGGACGGTTTCTATTACTTTAGTCCAGATTCTGAGAGGTAAGTATACTTCCGAGGCATTCGAACTTCAAATAATCGGCCAAGTGCGAACCGAACTCGGTCACGAAGGATTCCGTACCCAATGGAATTTATTAATTATTTTATTAAAACTTAATTATTTATTTTTGAAGGGAATATACAACTTGACATTCTGGGAATATTTCAAGCATCATCCTGTCGCCATTATTATTACCGAGCAAAAAAAATCACAAATCAAATTACGTTTTTGTATGGGAGCCCACCCCCTATTAAATGTTTATTTTATTTTAATTTAATTATTTATTTTTGAAGTGAATATTTCGTTAAATATTCACTATACTGTGAAAATTTCAAGCATATACAACTACCGTTATTAATATCGAGCAAAAAACGGCCTAAAATTCAGGTTTCTTGTATGGGAGCCCCCTAAAATATTTTTTTTCTGATTTTATTATTTGTTGTCATAGCGGCAACAGAAATATGTCATATGTAAAAATTTCAACGTTCTAGCAATCACGGGTTATGACAATCAGCCTGGTGATAGACAGACAGACAGTTAGATGGACAGCGGAGTCTTTTTAACTAAATTTCATTTATTGAGCTTATAACACGGAAAAACCAATTACATTATAACTCACTTAATATCTAATTATAAAACAAATGTCAGGAAGTAATAAATGATAATAAAAATAGAACAGAAAATGTCAATTCAAAAAGTCAAGAAATCAAGCTACTGTCCGCATCCGTCACTTTGCGTCCAGACCACTGATCCACTATGGATTCGCAGTATACCAGAAGCGATGCAACAACATGCTTCCAGTCGTCAACTAGTTCGGCCGTTAAGTTTTTTTGCCCTTAAGTACATAGTTTCCGAGATATCGGCCAAAAACATTTTTTCAAGATGACGTGTCAGGAATGCATTCTCTGAACGGCCGAACTATAATATATTTATTTAAATTTAAATTAAAAATTATTTAAAAATAAAATAAAAATATCTATTTCGGTGTTGGCAGCACGGAGTGCGTTTAGGTGACGACGAGAGCGCAGTAGAGGCAACATAGCGCGCCACCGTGCGGCTGCTATTGACATAAAAAAGGTCGTTCAGCCGGCCGCGCCTATTCTTCGACACCCCGGGCTTATCTGGCACAAACAATGAGCATAAGATGTTATGTAGATCCGTTGAGTCGATCATCCCCCTGAGTATTTTACAGCACATAGTGAGCTGAACGACGGTGCGCCTCACCTCCAGCGAGTTGTAACCCAGCTGGCCGAGCAGAAATTTGGTTGGATACATGTACGGATAGTATCCGTATACCTTCTTGTAGAGTGATGTCAAGAAGGCTTTTTGTACCTTCTCGACCATACTCGTATACGAGTATGTTACGTGATGCGGATTCCACACACATGCAGCCGACTCGAGTTTGCTTCTTACCAGTGAGTTGTACAACGTTATAACAACTTGCGGGTTTTGGAAGTTTCGAGCATTACGAAGGACAAAGCCCAAACGACGAAAGCCTTCTTTCGCGAGATCAGTAATGTGGTCGTGGAAAGTTAATTCCCGGTCGAACTTAACCCCCAAATCTTTAACGGCACACACTCTAATAATAGGAAGATTGTCCAGTCTATAGTCAAAATGAATAGGTTTTTTTTAAGGTCAAAAGTCATTGTATTGCATTTACAATTTTTTTTTTTTATCCTATACCCACCTATCCCACTCCTGGGCAAAGGTCTCCCCCATTTCTTTCCAGGACTCGCGATCCATCGCAACTTCCTGCCAACCCCTCTCGAATGAGTCAAGATCGTCACGCCAGCGCTTCTTGGGCCTTCCCTGGCTGCTTCCTTCCGTTACTAATATTAAAAGTCATTTTATTTGTCACACTCTACCGAAATATATTATTAATGTCATTTATTTGAAGGGAATTTATCTCCTAACAGAGTTTGATATTGACAGCATACAATAAACATGAGGCATTAGATAAAGCTCTCGTTATTTTATAAATCATGATTTGAAAAAGCAGAGGACCGGAAACGGAACCCTGAATTACACCGGATTTAGTAGGATACGAATTGGACTCATGTGTGCCATGCTTGACGTACTGACTTCGATCCTTCATAAGGTCAGCAAAAAAGCGGAGCAAACCCGGTCTAAAACCTATGTCACAGAGCTCGCGGAGCAATATGTCGTTATCTATTTTGTCAAAGGCTTTCTGATTGTCAAAATAGATGACATCAACCTGAGAACCCCTATCCATGGCACTAGAGATATAATCAACAAGACACAGAAGGTTTGGATTAACAGAGCGGCCTGGCCTGAAACCGTGCTGCTCTTCACCTATCTGATGTCTTACCTGTCTATATATTTCTTTATGCAGAATATACTCCAATATTTTGGCAGGAGCGCAGAGAATTGCCATTGGTCTGTATTCCTCTGGATAACTTCCACTGTTTAGGGTACTTTCCATGTTTAAGCGAGAGATTTAAAATATGACACAGAGGATATGACAAATAATTTTTACCTTCCTTTAAAACAAAGCTTGGCACACAATCGGGACCAGGTGAGCTACTTACTTTTAATTTATTAAAACCGCGCTCTACATCCGCTTGAGATACCGCAGGTACACTAACATTACCACCAAGATATCCATGTTCAGGACACGCATCGACGTTTAACTCAGGCGTGTCATCTAAAAAGACGCTGGAGAACTAGCTTGCAAACGCTTCCGCGGCTTCCACTCCACTATGCATTTTCCCGTTATACGACACACAAGGCTCAAATCCACCCCTGGACCTAAGATTATGCACGTGGTCGCGCTACATTTTGAATTGAGCCACACTCTATGCAACATAGCTTTGCGCCGAATATCCTTTATGATACTTGCGTCATACTCATACCACACGGGGTACCTACTAAGCGATATTAGCGAGCCGCCTATTCTTTTTAGGTACCGATAAATCGAATAAATTGTAAATGATTTCGTAAAAGGCATCGGTAGCAGCACGTTCACGTCAAAGTAATAGGGTCCCGTTTTCACCCTTTGGGTACGGAACCCTAAAAACGATCCCCAGGCTCTGTCTACTGTCTAGTGAACGCAATACGCAAAAAAGCTCGCCGCACCGTTGTGGCCCGACCCGTCTCAAATAGACGCTTAATAATAAAATGCATAAAATTAATCATCGATCGAAGTATCTAGATTAGAGCAATATCCAAGGTTATTTTTCTAAGATCCAAGGTAAATTGTACTTGCCGCCATGTGTGTGACTATGATGGCGATGTTTTAATGTATTTTCTTGTGGTAACATTGAAACAAAAATAAATTTGACACCCGAGCGGTGAGGTAGGCTCTTTTTCTGTTTTCAGTCATATTTATTGCAAAAATTAAGCGATTTTCTTCGTAAATAGTCTGTGATTACAACATTTTAATGCATTAATTGTATTGAGGTAAGTTGTTCATGTTCCAAAATTCAATACACCTAAATCTGTCTCAATATTTTCATTGTCGGCAGTGGTTCTACTCCATGAAGGTTAAACTCCTCAGTATTTTCATGTTTTAAGTAACTTTAAACAGAATATTGAGACTAATCTAATGGCGAAATACTCCCTTTTAGGTCCATTAGATAAACGTTTAGTTTATAGTGGTTGAAAAGTTATGAAGAAAGTCTAGTTTCGTCCTGTATTCGCCATGCGTGCTTTGTCAATTTCAGCTAATTGTATTGCGGTTACAGTGTGCTGTGAAACAAGCAAAGTGCAAGTATTACTTAGTTTGTGAAGTGTGGTGATTAGTGAACAAAAGCAAACCAAGCTACAATAGTGCTCCGCGAGAGTTTCGTGATAACTGCCGATCCTAATCAGATAGGTATAAAGTAGAAACATTACGAGATTTCTACTGTTATTCTTCGATTTCATATTTCTATTTATTTCATAGATTGTTACTGGAACAAAAACTATATGATTTACCCTGTAACTTTTTAACTGTACTGATGGTTCTCAGCTGATGCTTACACTCAGTATTAGTATAAAATGTTACAAACAATAGCTTTATACATGTTATTGTGCCAATATAGGCTGTGATGGCATGGTATTTTCAAAACATTAGTTTGATAAGTATATTTTCAATGTTAACATACTCAGTTTCTGACATAGACATAATTATAATGATCTAGGTATAAATTATAATACAAAGCCAATAAACTGCCATTGAACAACTACTTTTGAAAACATGAACTTTGTTAATATTTGAAAAAGGGCGAGAGCAGTAGTCAACACTTCACCTGACAGGCTTTATAAAGACTAAGCAGCTGCTCAGGGGTGAAATACCACCTCACATTAGAGAGAATACTAAATTTTAGCGTATAAAATAAATTTGATAGTGTACAAAATAAGCTTTTCATGTTCAAAATGCCTGCTAATACAAAAATGTAGTAGGTCTTTGCCATCTAGATAATTATCAGGAAAACAAGTTTGGCATGCTATTGACATAATAACTATTGTTTTTGGTGAAGAATGAGTCATGGTACAGGATTGAAGATAAGATTTCTTGCTAATCATATAATTGAAAATGTTTTTTGGAAAATTGTATCCATACTCTTACTTTGTATAGCTGAATCATACAACTTGGAGGCTGTGATGTTTGCTACAAGCTGCAGATAACCCAATCCTCATGCAGATATTAAGTGATCTTCAGTCAGGATTAGGCTATCCGCATCTTGTATAGGCTGTATCATACCAGTTGACGGATGTGAAGCTAGCTACAAGCTGTGCAATATCCAATCCTGACTGAAGCTCACATAAAGCTGCACATTGTTTGGTTTTCTATCAGTTTGTTGCTAACGTCACATCTGTTGACTTGATGTTCGGCCTTTAGCTAACATCACCACCACCAAGTTGTATGTTTCAATCTACACATATTGTTTGCATTTGGATGACCTTTATGTTTGGTATTTAGGATTGACTCGGGTTTTACCCTGGAGAAGTATGGTGTCTGAACAATAGGAGATAAAAAGGCATGTAATGATAAAATAATGAATCACTTGTATGATAACAACAAAACAAGCTAAATCTATCAAAAGTAGTTCAGTGTTTTGGACAAATGGCTCAAACTTAATTTTTTATTAAACCATAATATGGCTTAGAGAGAAAATAGTAATTCTTTCTGACTGCCTCGATGGCTCAGTGGTTAGTGACCCTAACTTCTGGGTCAAAGAGGTGTGGCTTCGATCCCCACCCAGGGCAAGTATTTATGTGATGAACATAGGTGCTGTCTCTGTGGGTGTTATTTAGTTACTATTTATATATGTTTGTATTTAATAATATGTATATGTAGTATATCAGTCTCTGGCAGCCATATCACAAGCTTTGCTTAGTTTGGGGTTAGAGACAGTGTGTAAGATGTCTCCAAATATTTATTTATTTCTTTGTTTTCGAGTCAGCAACTCGATCGTAAAATTTCTATTTAGTTAGATGTTGTTTGACCAGTAGGAGGCCATGGGCATGGATATTGTAAGATGTAATAGAATAGGCTCAATTTTAGAGGCTCCATCGTAATTATATTAGCAATTCAGAGTAGCCCTGTTTCTTATTCACTGTATGCATTTGATAGAGACAACACTATTTTATATTGCTACTAAATTTACAATAGCACCTTTAAAATTAGGCCTAATCCTACTAATATTATAAACACGAAAGTTTGTATGTATAGATGTTTGTTCCTCTCTTTCACAAAAACTACTGATTAATTCCTGTTTGGATTATTGCTTGGATTATTATAATAATTATCCTGATGAAATAATTCCTATAATGATTATTATAATAACAGTATAATAATTATTATACAAGCAATTTAGGAATTATCTTATCAGGCCTCATCATCATCTGCAGCCTTCTCTATTCTACTGCCGGTTTGAGCCTTCTCTTGTAGTACCGCCTGCCTCTGTTGTTTGCCAATCGTGTCCAGATTCCACTCGGGATTCACCTGGGCCTAGTAATTATTTTTCGCAAAAAATGGCTAAACTGACTTCCACGATGTACAAAATTCATATAGATTGTTCAATTGAAAATACACAAAAAAAATACATACAGACAAACATAGAACCTTCTCCTTTTTGGAATTTTGTTAAAAAGTGGGACAAGGCTTACACCCTCCAGTGGGCCGAATAAATATGTCAATGTTGTTGAGACTGATGAGAGAATGTTGCTGATTAATCATTTTTTTACAATTGACAATAATTTATTGACGAAATCAAAACACAGGAAATACAGCAACAAAGATTGGAACTACACTAAAAACTAGACTATGTAGTGTGTTATTTTCGTCACCAGCCAGTCTCATCTCAGCATGGCGCCGGTTATATACAAGCGGCGCTGATCTTCCGTCGAGACCGGCATTCAGTAGCT
Source organism: Hypomecis atomaria (assembly GCA_964007245.1). Classification (NCBI taxonomy): domain Eukaryota; kingdom Metazoa; phylum Arthropoda; class Insecta; order Lepidoptera; family Geometridae; genus Hypomecis; species Hypomecis atomaria. The sequence continues at coordinate 229,501 of OZ023285.1, read as the reverse complement.
GTCAAATATAAATGATGTCATTCTTACTTTATTATTATAACATTATAAATATGAAAGTGTATTTGTTCCTCTTTCACACAGCAATGGAGCAATGGATTGACTTGATTTTTGGGATTAGCTTGAAAGACAGAAAGTGACATAAGCTACTTTTTATCCTTTTCTACTTAAATGTACAGATAAAAAAGTGAATCGCGGGGCGAATCGCCCATAACTCTTTTTGAAGTTCCCCATTCGCCCCGCATTGTTTGGAGCGGGGCGAAAAGGGGCCCCGCGGTTCGAACCGCTTGTGGGGCGAAACGCCGCAATACCCCAAAAACTAGCCCAGTCATCAGCATAACTGCTCTAGTGCTCCCTTGGACTTCTTTATAGAGTTTTTCACTGTGTTTATGCAGTGGTACAGTTGAGTAAACGTGTGTTGGTGGTGTGGTGTTGCAGCGGACGCGTATAGCTATCGGGCTGTATCGGGCCAGGAGAGATCAGCAATGGTAATGGAGGCGTCCCCGTCCCCGCAGAGCGTCGGCCGCGAGTTCGTCCGCCAGTACTACACGCTGCTCAACAAGGCGCCGGCGCACCTGCACAGGTATACACACATTTCACTGCCTCCATGGCCCTGTATACACACAAATCACACACATTTCACTGCCTCGATGGCCCTGTATACACACAAATCACACACATTTCACTGTTTTGTGAATATCATAGGTGTTTGCTCTGTGTCTGGATGTTATTATCTGTTTAAGTATGTATTTAAAAATATGTATAGGTAGTGTATTACATCTTGGTAGAACCAACCCTAGAGAGATATACACACTTGATGGAGTTGCCTTAGCATCTGTTGGAGAACTACAGAAGTCCTTTCAGACAGTAACATTGTTACTGTCTGAACTGACTTCCTTGTGTCCTTCATGTTTTTATAAAGATTTACAAAACCTATATAAGGCCTCTGCTAAAGTATGGGTTCCAGGTGTGGAGTCCTTACTTTAAGGAAGAAATTGATTGACTTAAAAGTGCACAAAGAAAAGCCACCAGGATTCCATATGCTCTGCGCCGCAAAACCTATGAAGATAGGTAGAGCTTTTAACCACGACATGTACACCTTGAAGGAAAATATGCGCGATAGCAGGCGCCATAAATTTCTCTTATAGCCTACACCATCACAAACCAACACTGCACACCACATGCTATGCAATAGCCTACAATTGGAATAGGTTGCCTGAGGATGTAATCTTAGCAAGAACTGTAAACACATTTAAGAATAGACTGGACCTTTGGATAAAGAAGGAAAAAGATTCTTAGACAGATAAATACTAATTTTATTCGACTCTGCTTGATATGAGTATACACTGCTTGCCTATAAACAAATAAATAAATCAAACATATACAATTACCATACAACTGCCAGAGAGATATAGGCTGCCAGACTGATATACTACATCTAAAGGTACATTTGGTTGTGTTTAACTTTAAAATTCAGTCTAGATCTTTTTGAAGTTCTCCAGACTTTATCCATGCATTAGCAAAAATCTTCCCATCATCTACGAAAAAAGCTGACTGACTTTCTATGAACTCTATTATAATTATTTTTCGCAAATATAGCATGACCGAGTTCACCCGTGTACAGAATTCGCGAATATTTCGAACGGATCGTTGTAGCATTTTTCATATTATTGTTGATTTATCAAAAATGGCACAGCCGATTTCAATAATTAAATGGGACCAATTTCGGATTATACTCATTCCAATTAAAAAAGAATTATTCAAATCGGACTACTATGAAAAAAGTTATGCGTGGTTATACATAAAAAAAAGAAAAAATAAATACGCGTCGAATTGAGTACCTCCTCCGGTTCGTCGGTCAATGAAGATTCCAAACAGCTGAGAAGCGGACACAGAACCCTGGAGAACACCACTGGAAACCATTTTCCGTTCTCATAGTGAGTTCCCCGCTCAAACCTGAAATGTTGTACTCGATAAGAAGCTCTGGTACCACCGAAGCAACTTACCACGCAATCCATGATGTTCAAGCTTAAACAACAAGCGCTGGTGAAGTACTTTGTAAATGCATGTTCAAAATCGAGGTATACTAAATCAAACAGGTTCTTTTTTGTCAAAGTCATCTCAAACAAAACAAGGACCTCTTTTCTTAGCCGTTATCTTCATTGCAGAAGGTCGTATCTAGTCTGAAATGTTGGCCACTTTCATGTGGTTCTGTCTTTGGTGGTCATCAGTGACTTAAACTAGGAAACACTTATTTTCAACAATTTTTTTTTAAATAGTGACAAAATATATGTTGTTGTCAGGTTCTACAACAACTACTCGTCGTTCGTGCACGGCGGGCTCGACGCGCCCAACCGCGAGACGCTGCCCGTGGTCGGCCAGAAACAGATACACAACCGCATCCAGCAGCTCAACTTCCGCGACTGCCATGCCAAGATCAGCCAGGTGCGTACTGTTATACTTATATTCCTAGACAATTTAATACTTTTAATTTGTTTGGTGTAAGCTAAATGTTACATGCAAATCCTTACTACAGCTCTCATATTTGGCTATTTACTTGGTCGCTAGAGCATAAAAAATATGGCAGTTCTGCCGACTCACTGTAAGAATTCGGCTGGACCGCCTTAAACAATATACATTTTAGTGGCAAGCGATTATGTCGTTACAATCGCAGTGCTTCTGTTTCACTGCCTGTGTCGCTAGATGCTTATTAATGAACCTTGAAGAGGGAGATTGTATGATGTCGGTCGGTCCCGAACACGGCCCGCGGCCGTATGGTATACGCGTTCTGACATTTGGTTTCGCTTTGTATCCTGCTCGCGACAGTTACTCGCGCCACGAGAGCAAGCGGGAAGGAAACCGAAGCCGAACACCAGAACGCATAGAGGGCATAGACAATACGGGGGCAGTTACTGACGTGTGTGGCTGAATGTTTATTTCATTGAGATGTGTGTTGCGTGTTGCAGGTGGACGCGCAGGCGACGCTGGGCAACGGCGTGGTGGTGCAGGTGACGGGCGAGCTCTCCAACGGCGGCGCGCCCATGCGACGCTTCACGCAGACCTTCGTGCTCGCCGCGCAGTCGCCCAAGAAATACTACGTGCACAACGACATCTTCCGCTACCAGGTACTGCCGCGCCCATGCGACGCTTCACGCAGACCTTCGTGCTCGCCGCGCACGAGCCCAAGAAATACTACGTGCACAACGACATCTTCCGCTACCAGGTACTGCCGCGCCCATGCGACGCTTCACGCAGACCTTCGTGCTCGCCGCGCACGAGCCCAAGAAATACTACGTGCACAACGACATCTTCCGCTACCAGGTACTGCCGCGCCCATGCGACGCTTCACGCAGACCTTCGTGCTCGCCGCGCAGTCGCCCAAGAAATACTACGTGCACAACGACATCTTCCGCTACCAGGTACTGCCGCGCCCATGCGACGCTTCACGCAGACCTTCGTGCTCGCCGCGCACGAGCCCAAGAAATACTACGTGCACAACGACATCTTCCGCTACCAGGTACTGCGTGCATCTGTTGACATATTCTTGCTGGGTACTGGTCGTAATTGATGCGCCTGTCTCGGGTACTGGTCGTAATTGATGCGCCTGTCTCCGGTACTGGTCGTAATTGATGCTACTGTCTCGGGTACTGGTCGTAATTGATGCGCCTGTCTCGGGTACTGGTCGTAATTGATTCGCCTGTCTCGGGTACTGGCAGATACTGTCGCGCTCTTCCTTGACGTTGGCACGCCTCTGCTGAGTACTAACGTGCTCTTATTGGCCGGCACACGCGTCACACTCGTGGTCGGGTGCTGCATGAGGGTCGCCGGTCTGCTCGCGGCTTTACCATACCCAAGAGATCTTGGATATCTAAGAGAAGCGTCTGTCTAGAGCAGCGATAGCGGGAAAAAGATGGTTGATTGTTGGTGTGTGTTGCAGGACATCGTGTTCTCGGACGAGGAGGGCTCAGGGTCGGGGCGGTCGGAGGGCGAGGAGGAGGAGGGCGCGGCGGGGTACTTCCCCGCGCCCTTCCCCGCGCTCTCGCCGCACGCCGCGCCGCCCGCGCCCGCGCCCGCCCCCGCGCCCGCGCCGCCCGCCGCGCCCGCGCCCCCGCCCGCGCTCAACGGACATCCGCCTGACGAGCGGCACCTGATGCACCACCACCACCCGCCGCCGCACGGTATGTACTCTGTCTTCAACATATAAAGGAGGAGGAGAGTAAGTGGAAGCAAATAAGGCTAAACTCACGAAATAACTAATTTCGGTCGAGCTGGAAATCCGACGAAGTCTTCAGTACTCCACCCTCAGGGAATACGCGCCCCCGTCGACTGGCGCACGCATACTGAAGTCCGCGCGCTTTATTGCTGGTCCCAGGGGCAACAGGTCCTCCACTGACGTCCCGCGTGGGGTATTTTGTGTATTGCCCCTTCATACCGTACCCGACCCAGCCCAGCTCTCGGGGTCGCTGGTGACAAAACTGCTTTAGTGGCTTGGATGTCACAAATTATCTTAGAGTATACATAACTAAAGTATAGAGCGCTAGTATTGCAGTAGACGCTCAGTGCGCGGCGTAGGCAGATGAGATACCTCATCAGCTACTTATATAGATAAATTGGCGATTACTAGGGATGGGCACGTGAGCACCGCAAACTCATTCAGTTGTCGATAGTTGCAGGTTAAGCGCGGTACAACTGTACAAGCTAAGTACAAATATATTTCGTGCGAACAACTTGAAATATACTACCTAGATATTTGTTTTATAACCTGGCCTGTGCAGGTTTAAGTTTTTTTCTAATGTGATTTACGAGATTTATAAAGAGAAATGTTATATGTATAGTCACTCTTTCGACAATCTTTACATAATATTATGTTTGGATATATATGTATGTCAATAAAATTGCTGATACTTTTCAAAATCTTTTATTTTTTAGTTAAAATGTAAGAAGCTTAGGATGGAAACTGACCAGGGTTAATTGATTAAAATGATATTGAAGTAAATCATCAAATGATTTTTTGATTAAAATCAGTGATGTAAACCAAACTTCATTTTGTTCATAAAACTTCGTTAATTCATTTAAATCATAATGTTATAGGACTCGAAATTAAGAATACTAATTAAAATATGTAAGTCTGTATTACATTGTTTAACAAAATATCGCCTCAAATGTCGACGCGTCCTATCACTAGCTACTGATGCGGAACGCGGGGCAGTGCGGGGAGTACAAGCGTCCTCGCCTCCCGCGAACCCGCCATGCCCCGACGCGTCATTTCAATTTTATCAAAACAACAATAAAATAATGCTTGCTTGTGATATTAGATTTCTGTTTAGTGTGTTTCCGGGTGTTGTTTTTGCAAGATTGCACTGCACATTTCACCATCTTATGCTGATGACTTGAAGATTTACAGGACAATTAGGAATCGAAAGGATGTGGAGAACCTGCAAGCCGACATAGATAGTGTCTGGCGCTGGTGTGCCCTAAACGAAATGACTCTAAATGCATCGAAGTGTTTTTTCATAAATTTCACACGTAAACGTAATCCTCACCCGGTGAGTTATAACATAAATGGTGTCTCTCTGGAGCGGGTTACTTCAATTCGTGATCTTGGTGTGATAATAGATTCTAAACTTAATTTCAGAGAGCACATCGATCAGATTGTTAAAAAAGCTGGCAGGATGTGTGGGTTTGTTGCGAGGCAGGCTAGAGTTTTTAGGAATAAAGATCTTTCTATTATGCTCTTCAATACGCTTGTTAGAAGTATTCTAGAATACTGTGCGGTGGTGTGGAATCCAGGCTACAAGATCCATTCTAAAAGGATTGAACGCGTGCAGAGATGCTTTTTGTATCATCTTGCGTTTATGGAAAATAAATGTAAGACATTACGTTCCTATGAATCTAGGCTTGAGCACTATGGTATTATGTCGTTGCATAAACGTCGTGAGATGGCTGACATCATAATGCTTTTTAAATTGGTTAATGGCTTAGTTGACTGTCCTGATTTTTTTTTTTTTTTTTTTATGAGACCAGAAAACAGTATAAATGTGTCAATTACAAAACAAACATTCTTAAGATTACTTACGAGTACATCTACACTTCACGATGTAGTCCTAACATGCAAATAATACACGCTACATCTTAACATTAACAAATTGAAAATAAATAGAAACAACATCTAGAACGCAACTTACAAAAATAAAGTATTAGAACACAACTTTACAGAAATTAAATTATGTTTAAAACGTGTCTGCATAGTACACAACAAAAAGAAAACCAAAGACTTATTACAAAAACAGCAATCAAATAACATGAGTCAGAGCTTTACATAGTTTAAACTTAAGTGAGGTCAACGAACAGGACGAAAATATATCAATACTATCTCTAATCATTTCATATGCTTACACATGCGATAGATCGGAGAATGCATCAACATGTTGGTTCTGCACGGCGGATATGCAAAAGTACCTCTGCTTAACGACACATGCGAGCCAGGACGCGGCACCCTCAGTGTGACCTGTTCCAGCAACTCCGGACAATCAATGAAGCCATGCAATATTTTGTACAACATAACAATGTCTGCTGTAGTTCGACGATTTGAAAGAGACAATATTTTATAGTGTTGTAAACGAGAAGAATAAGATCGAAGAGATTTACATAAACAGTCCATGTATGTAATGTGATATAGAAATCTAGATTGTACACGTTCCAATCGATTGGCATGCACCTGATATACTGGATTCCAGACAACACAACAATATTCCAAGACGCTGCGTACTAAACTATAGAAGAGTTTTATAGAGAGGTTAGAATCCTGGAATACTTTGGACTGCCTAACAACGAAACCACCAATTTTCATAGCGTTTTTGATAACATGGTCATAGTGGTCATGGAAAGAGAGCTTATTGTCTAGAATAACCCCCAAATCTCGAATCTTTGTAACTTCTGAGAGAGGCTCGTCGTTTATCTTATAAGATGCAGGAAAAAGCGCTCGCTTCCGTGAAAACCTGATGAAACAACATTTAGAGACATTGAGTAACATATTATTATGGGTACACCAATTACTAATCGCATCTATATCGGTCTGTAGATCCATAACATCTCTGTCATTTTTAATTATTCTATAAATTTTTAAATCATCAGCGAACATTTTAACCTTGGATGTTAATAAGCTAGGCAGATCATTGATAAAGTCAGCGAACAGGATTGGACCGAAATGTGACCCTTGAGGGACTCCCGAAGGCACTCGGGACTCCGAGGATTTAAATCCCTTTACTACTACCAACTGTGACCGGTTGTTCATATAATAACTGGTCCACCGTAGCAGGGATCCATGTAGGCCTGATTTTTGCAATTTTTTCAGCAACAGGACATGATCCACCAAGTCAAAAGCTTTGCTAAAATCAGTATAGATAGCATGTACCTCCTCTCCACCATCCAGACTTGTAAGAATGTCATTGACATAGCTAATCAGATTAGACGCGGTAGATCTACGAGGTAAGAAACCATGTTGATTGTCATTCATCAAATGAGACATATGCCAATAAATTTTTTTTTGTATAAAGTCACTCTTAGAGTCCCTGAATAAAGTCAAGTAAAGATTTCCTGAATAAAGTCACTCTTAGAGTCCCAAATCATCCTTGTAGGTCTTGCAATCAGTGGAAAACTTTTAAATTGCCTCCTTGCAGAACCAATATGATGTCTCATTCCCCATTGGTGCGTATGTGTGATAGCTACGACAAGGATGCTATTCGTCATAGTGTTGACATCTTCAATATTGGTTCGCTTCTCTCAGTTAAGAGAGAATTGAAATATTACTTACTATAAAATAGTATTGTTTTGGTCTTTTTCATGAATTATTGTGTAAATAGTCATAATTATCTCTAATCTCTCTCTTTTTATAGCTTATTTATGTTATGTGTTATTTAAATTTCAAAAAATATTTCGAAACTAATTAAGTATTTAAGTACTGTTTCGGTTTATGCAGTTTTTAATTTTAAGTTTTTTCAAATATTAACAGTGTTATAATGTTTATTTTTGTATAAGTTTTGTTTAGTTAGTAGTTTGTAGTAAATTGTAATTGTGTAAGTTAGGTTCACTGTTAAGGTTTTTATGTTTGAAAATGTTTTTTGTGTAGTTAAGTTTAGATGTAAGTTGTACATAAAAACTGTTTGTGAACTTATAAAAAAAAAAAAAATCTTTTTCGCCGTTTTGAATTAAGAAAGTGAGTATCACAATCAAAAAAAAAAAAAATCGCGTGCGTTCACACTGTTTTCAGTGTAGTGAATGGCGGCGCTAGCGGTCGGCGCGGATGATGGTCTCACCCGTGCCTACTGCTACTGGTCACACTTGCATACTAGCGCTCTATACTTTAGTTATGTATACTCTAAGCAAATAATACTTTTTGTCTATAAAAAGGCCGTTACAAATGACAAATGTTTATTGTGTGTAGCGGTGGCGAGCGTGGTCAGCGAGCCCGAGCCGAGCCCGCGCGCCGCGACCCCGCCCCCCGCGGCCCCCGCGCCCGCCGCGCCCTCCCCGCCGCCCGCGCCGCCCGCCGACCCCGCGCCTCTACAACCAGGTACGTCACTGCGCCGCCGCCCGACTCACCCACCCACTACACTACCTTAGTATTTATTGCCTTTCCGTACCTATGTGTTAACCTACCGTATATAACGCCGTCTCGCACCATCACCGTAATTCAACGTAGTACTACCGCTCGGCACGCGTATTTAATGCGGCCCAGTGCTGCCCATCATCGGTATTGCTTTAGGCGAAACGAACACTACAATGGATAAGTAATAGTTAAAGGTGTAATTGACCGAGCGAACAAAGCTTCTACGCTTCATTTTCATCTGTCCGTCTATTTATATGTTGCTTCTCTACTAATAATGGTTGTGGTATGTGTAGCAGCGGCGGCGCTGCCCCCGGAACCGAAGACGTACGCCAACCTGCTGAAGTCGGGGTCGGGCGGCGCGCGCGGCTCGCCCCCCGCCGCGGCCGCGCCCCCCGTCGCGCCCGCGCCTGCCCCCGCGCCCGCGCCCGCCCCGGCCGAGCCGCGCGCGCGCCCCGCCCGCGCACCCCCCGCGCACCCCGAGCCGCGGGAGCCGCGCGAGCCGCGGGAGCCGCGTGAGCCGCGCGAGCCCCGTGAGCCGCGCGAGTCGCGACCTCCGCCCGCACCCGGATCACGGTACAGGTACGTATATCGCAGGTTCTGCGCCGCGGCGTGCCGATGCGCAATGCTACACACCAGACTCTATGATTGGTCGTTCGAGTCGGATGCTTCATTACCGAAGCTACATAATGTTGTGTGTATTGTGTGCAGCGACGCGCAGCAGCTGTTCCTGGGCAACCTGCCGCACTCGGCGACCGAGGAGGAGCTGCGGGCGCTGTTCGCGCGCTTCGGGCCCGTCGCCGAGCTCCGCGTGCACAGCAAGCCCGCCGCCCCCGGAGCACCCCGCCACCCCAACTACGGCTTCATCACGTACGAGAGCGCGCAGGCCGCGCACGAGTGCCTCGCCGCCGCGGTCAGTACACGTGACGTCACACACACGTGACGTCACAGCAAGCGCGAGCCTGTCGCCGCACTCGGTACACTTCATCTAGCTCCCGTCCCGAGCGATGGTCGCGCGAACAGCGCTACTGTGAGTACAGAGCACGCGAGTGTCGCCGCACTCGGTACACTTCATCTAGCTCCCGTCCCGAGCGATGGTCGCGCGAACAGCGCTACTGTGAGTACAGAGCACGCGAGTGTCGCCGCACTCGGTACACTTCATCTAGCTCCCGTCCCGAGCGATGGTCGCGCGAACAGCGCTACTGTGAGTACAGAGCACGCGAGTGTCGCCGCACTCGGTACACTTCATCTAGCTCCCGTCCCGAGCGATGGTCGCGCGAACAGCGCTACTGTGAGTACAGAGCACGCGAGTGTCGCCGCACTCGGTACACTTCATCTAGCTCCCGTCCCGAGCGATGGTCGCGCGAACAGCGCTACTGTGAGTACAGAGCACGCGAGTGTCGCCGCACTCGGTACACTTCATCTAGCTCCCGTCCCGAGCGATGGTCGCGCGAACAGCGCTACTGTGAGTACAGAGCACGCGAGTGTCGCCGCACTCGGTACACTTCATCTAGCTCCCGTCCCGAGCGATGGTCGCGCGAACAGCGCTACTGTGAGTACAGAGCACGCGAGTGTCGCCGCACTCGGTACACTTCATCTAGCTCCCGTCCCGAGCGATGGTCGCGCGAACAGCGCTACTGTGAGTACAGAGCACGCGAGTGTCGCCGCACTCGGTACACTTCATCTAGCTCCCGTCCCGAGCGATGGTCGCGCGAACAGCGCTACTGTGAGTACAGAGCACGCGAGTGTCGCCGCACTCGGTACACTTCATCTAGCTCCCGTCCCGAGCGATGGTCGCGCGAACAGCGCTACTGTGAGTACAGAGCACGCGAGTGTCGCCGCACTCGGTACACTTCATCTAGCTCCCGTCCCGAGCGATGGTCGCGCGAACAGCGCTACTGTGAGTACAGAGCACGCGAGTGTCGCCGCACTCGGTACACTTCATCTAGCTCCCGTCCCGAGCGATGGTCGCGCGAACAGCGCTACTGTGAGTACAGAGCACGCGAGTGTCGCCGCACTCGGTACACTTCATCTAGCTCCCGTCCCGAGCGATGGTCGCGCGAACAGCGCTACTGTGAGTACAGAGCACGCGAGTGTCGCCGCACTCGGTACACTTCATCTAGCTCCCGTCCCGAGCGATGGTCGCGCGAACAGCGCTACTGTGAGTACAGAGCACGCGAGTGTCGCCGCACTCGGTACACTTCATCTAGCTCCCGTCCCGAGCGATGGTCGCGCGAACAGCGCTACTGTGAGTACAGAGCACGCGAGTGTCGCCGCACTCGGTACACTTCATCTAGCTCCCGTCCCGAGCGATGGTCGCGCGAACAGCGCTACTGTGAGTACAGAGCACGCGAGTGTCGCCGCACTCGGTACACTTCATCTAGCTCCCGTCCCGAGCGATGGTCGCGCGAACAGCGCTACTGTGAGTACAGAGCACGCGAGTGTCGCCGCACTCGGTACACTTCATCTAGCTCCCGTCCCGAGCGATGGTCGCGCGAACAGCGCTACTGTGAGTACAGAGCACGCGAGTGTCGCCGCACTCGGTACACTTCATCTAGCTCCCGTCCCGAGCGATGGTCGCGCGAACAGCGCTACTGTGAGTACAGAGCACGCGAGTGTCGCCGCACTCGGTACACTTCATCTAGCTCCCGTCCCGAGCGATGGTCGCGCGAACAGCGCTACTGTGAGTACAGAGCACGCGAGTGTCGCCGCACTCGGTACACTTCATCTAGCTCCCGTCCCGAGCGATGGTCGCGCGAACAGCGCTACTGTGAGTACAGAGCACGCGAGTGTCGCCGCACTCGGTACACTTCATCTAGCTCCCGTCCCGAGCGATGGTCGCGCGAACAGCGCTACTGTGAGTACAGAGCACGCGAGTGTCGCCGCACTCGGTACACTTCATCTAGCTCCCGTCCCGAGCGATGGTCGCGCGAACAGCGCTACTGTGAGTACAGAGCACGCGAGTGTCGCCGCACTCGGTACACTTCATCTAGCTCCCGTCCCGAGCGATGGTCGCGCGAACAGCGCTACTGTGAGTACAGAGCACGCGAGTGTCGCCGCACTCGGTACACTTCATCTAGCTCCCGTCCCGAGCGATGGTCGCGCGAACAGCGCTACTGTGAGTACAGAGCACGCGAGTGTCGCCGCACTCGGTACACTTCATCTAGCTCCCGTCCCGAGCGATGGTCGCGCGAACAGCGCTACTGTGAGTACAGAGCACGCGAGTGTCGCCGCACTCGGTACACTTCATCTAGCTCCCGTCCCGAGCGATGGTCGCGCGAACAGCGCTACTGTGAGTACAGAGCACGCGAGTGTCGCCGCACTCGGTACACTTCATCTAGCTCCCGTCCCGAGCGATGGTCGCGCGAACAGCGCTACTGTGAGTACAGAGCACGCGAGTGTCGCCGCACTCGGTACACTTCATCTAGCTCCCGTCCCGAGCGATGGTCGCGCGAACAGCGCTACTGTGAGTACAGAGCACGCGAGTGTCGCCGCACTCGGTACACTTCATCTAGCTCCCGTCCCGAGCGATGGTCGCGCGAACAGCGCTACTGTGAGTACAGAGCACGCGAGTGTCGCCGCACTCGGTACACTTCATCTAGCTCCCGTCCCGAGCGATGGTCGCGCGAACAGCGCTACTGTGAGTACAGAGCACGCGAGTGTCGCCGCACTCGGTACACTTCATCTAGCTCCCGTCCCGAGCGATGGTCGCGCGAACAGCGCTACTGTGAGTACAGAGCACGCGAGTGTCGCCGCACTCGGTACACTTCATCTAGCTCCCGTCCCGAGCGATGGTCGCGCGAACAGCGCTACTGTGAGTACAGAGCACGCGAGTGTCGCCGCACTCGGTACACTTCATCTAGCTCCCGTCCCGAGCGATGGTCGCGCGAACAGCGCTACTGTGAGTACAGAGCACGCGAGTGTCGCCGCACTCGGTACACTTCATCTAGCTCCCGTCCCGAGCGATGGTCGCGCGAACAGCGCTACTGTGAGTACAGAGCACGCGAGTGTCGCCGCACTCGGTACACTTCATCTAGCTCCCGTCCCGAGCGATGGTCGCGCGAACAGCGCTACTGTGAGTACAGAGCACGCGAGTGTCGCCGCACTCGGTACACTTCATCTAGCTCCCGTCCCGAGCGATGGTCGCGCGAACAGCGCTACTGTGAGTACAGAGCACGCGAGTGTCGCCGCACTCGGTACACTTCATCTAGCTCCCGTCCCGAGCGATGGTCGCGCGAACAGCGCTACTGTGAGTACAGAGCACGCGAGTGTCGCCGCACTCGGTACACTTCATCTAGCTCCCGTCCCGAGCGATGGTCGCGCGAACAGCGCTACTGTGAGTACAGAGCACGCGAGTGTCGCCGCACTCGGTACACTTCATCTAGCTCCCGTCCCGAGCGATGGTCGCGCGAACAGCGCTACTGTGAGTACAGAGCACGCGAGTGTCGCCGCACTCGGTACACTTCATCTAGCTCCCGTCCCGAGCGATGGTCGCGCGAACAGCGCTACTGTGAGTACAGAGCACGCGAGTGTCGCCGCACTCGGTACACTTCATCTAGCTCCCGTCCCGAGCGATGGTCGCGCGAACAGCGCTACTGTGAGTACAGAGCACGCGAGTGTCGCCGCACTCGGTACACTTCATCTAGCTCCCGTCCCGAGCGATGGTCGCGCGAACAGCGCTACTGTGAGTACAGAGCACGCGAGTGTCGCCGCACTCGGTACACTTCATCTAGCTCCCGTCCCGAGCGATGGTCGCGCGAACAGCGCTACTGTGAGTACAGAGCACGCGAGTGTCGCCGCACTCGGTACACTTCATCTAGCTCCCGTCCCGAGCGATGGTCGCGCGAACAGCGCTACTGTGAGTACAGAGCACGCGAGTGTCGCCGCACTCGGTACACTTCATCTAGCTCCCGTCCCGAGCGATGGTCGCGCGAACAGCGCTACTGTGAGTACAGAGCACGCGAGTGTCGCCGCACTCGGTACACTTCATCTAGCTCCCGTCCCGAGCGATGGTCGCGCGAACAGCGCTACTGTGAGTACAGAGCACGCGAGTGTCGCCGCACTCGGTACACTTCATCTAGCTCCCGTCCCGAGCGATGGTCGCGCGAACAGCGCTACTGTGAGTACAGAGCACGCGAGTGTCGCCGCACTCGGTACACTTCATCTAGCTCCCGTCCCGAGCGATGGTCGCGCGAACAGCGCTACTGTGAGTACAGAGCACGCGAGTGTCGCCGCACTCGGTACACTTCATCTAGCTCCCGTCCCGAGCGATGGTCGCGCGAACAGCGCTACTGTGAGTACAGAGCACGCGAGTGTCGCCGCACTCGGTACACTTCATCTAGCTCCCGTCCCGAGCGATGGTCGCGCGAACAGCGCTACTGTGAGTACAGAGCACGCGAGTGTCGCCGCACTCGGTACACTTCATCTAGCTCCCGTCCCGAGCGATGGTCGCGCGAACAGCGCTACTGTGAGTACAGAGCACGCGAGTGTCGCCGCACTCGGTACACTTCATCTAGCTCCCGTCCCGAGCGATGGTCGCGCGAACAGCGCTACTGTGAGTACAGAGCACGCGAGTGTCGCCGCACTCGGTACACTTCATCTAGCTCCCGTCCCGAGCGATGGTCGCGCGAACAGCGCTACTGTGAGTACAGAGCACGCGAGTGTCGCCGCACTCGGTACACTTCATCTAGCTCCCGTCCCGAGCGATGGTCGCGCGAACAGCGCTACTGTGAGTACAGAGCACGCGAGTGTCGCCGCACTCGGTACACTTCATCTAGCTCCCGTCCCGAGCGATGGTCGCGCGAACAGCGCTACTGTGAGTACAGAGCACGCGAGTGTCGCCGCACTCGGTACACTTCATCTAGCTCCCGTCCCGAGCGATGGTCGCGCGAACAGCGCTACTGTGAGTACAGAGCACGCGAGTGTCGCCGCACTCGGTACACTTCATCTAGCTCCCGTCCCGAGCGATGGTCGCGCGAACAGCGCTACTGTGAGTACAGAGCACGAGAGTGTCGCCGCACTCGGTACACTTCATCTAGCTCCCGTCCCGAGCGATGGTCGCGCGAACAGCGCTTCTGTGAGTACAGAGCACGCGAGTGTCGCCGCACTCGGTACACTTCATCTAGCTCCCGTCCCGAGCGATGGTCGCGCGAACAGCGCTACTGTGAGTACAGAGCACGCGAGTGTCGCCGCACTCGGTACACTTCATCTAGCTCCCGTCCCGAGCGATGGTCGCGCGAACAGCGCTTCTGTGAGTACAGAGCACGCGAGTGTCGCCGCGACCGACACGGCTCGCGAGCCTGTCGCTGCGGTCAGTACATGTCACCTCACACCAAGTCGCCGTCGGTACACTTGACGTAGTTCCCGTCACGATCAATATACTACCTACACTACTGTGGCTACCGTCACAGTACAGATCACGCGAGTCTTATCGCAGTCTGTCAGTGCGGTCAGTACGCGCCTTTGGCACGAACTACGCGCCGCGGTCAGTATACGTCACGTGATTCTTCCACCGCAGAAGTTACACATTCGTTATAGTCGCGCGACTTGCAACTATGGCTTTATCAGCTACGGAACCACGTAAGTATCCTTCATACAAACAGTCTACAACTTAACATGAGTTATCCGTCGCGGTTAGTATTTAACTCGACTCTGTCAAATATTACAGGCGTTTGGCTTTTCCGGTCTCATTCGCCTGTTTGGCGCATTCAGCATTGATTTCGTGTTTCTTGGTCTGTTCACAAGGAAAAAAATGTAGTTAAGTGCTGTGTTAATTTGTTTTAATATTAAGAGTCCTCGTCCACAGCGGCTTTTTGTAGCGCGTCTGACACGTGATTCGTAATCGCGCGATTGCATCGCTGTTAATGTGCACTAGGTATATTTGCATCGCGCGATAGACGCGATGCAAACGCGCTACAGCATCGCGACTGCATCACAGGCATTTTTGTGCTGTTACTACGAGTACATCGCGACACACGCGCGACGGAAGCGCGACTGTATCGAGGTTATAGTTCGCGTTACACAAGTTGGCGGAAATGAAATTAACCACAAGCTGCGCAATATCCAATCAACGCGCGGCTTTGTGTGAGCTTCAGTCAGGATTGGATAGTGCGCAGCTTGTAGCTAACTTCATGTCCGCCAACTTGTGTGGCGCGGCCTATACGTGGGCGAGGGCACACTGCTAGCGACCGCATCGCGACTGTAGCGTTGCAAACACGCGACAGCATCGCTACTAAAAATCGTCGTGGGCGAGGTCTCTAAGGTGTCTGTCAGCACCGGTAGCACGGCAAAGGGGGAAAACCATTTTTATACTACACCTGCTCGGATAGTACCTTGATACTTTATCAAATTTACGGTAGAAAGTACGTCATTGCATATCGAACAAATATGCGGGGAGAAAACGCATCTGAGCGGGAGAGAAAAGTGTATGAAAATCCATTTCTTACGTGGTTTATCTTTTTTAATTGGGTAAGACTATGCGCTGGTAACCTAAATATCAAAAGCCAAAAAGTTTTTACAGTGAGTTTTTGTCTCCAAGTTCGCAAAATGACACTGGCCACTAGCTGTGTGTTGGATGGTGTCAAACAATTTGAAAAAAGAACATGTGAAAATTGCAGACGCCATTGGCGCCATTTTCAAGTGTTACATTAAGCTTCACTAACTGCAACAATTTCAATATAAATTTCAATTAGTAAAGATTTAGTTTTTTATTTTCCTCGTAGGTGTAGTATAAAGCACTATGTATCACTCGAGAGTAAGTGCGATTCCCGATCTCGGGTGTTTTAAACGACACCCTCGACGGTAATCGGTCACTTTCTCCTCTCGGTGAACAATGTACTATATCCACTTTCAATGTCAGTTGTCATTGTCAATCCATACTTTATTTCCTCTTCGAGGGGATATAATGGTGGAAAGACAATTTGTCCCTTTGCCGTGCTTCCCGTGCTGACGTATATACAAATGACGTTAACCCTAATATACATACATCATACCCCCGCAGGCAAAATTCGCCGGCTGTGAAATCAATATAGTGTATAGAAGAGTTGTTTGTAATAGTGTTGATGTTGTCGTAACGAAGGTGCGTGTTGTTTACAGCCGCTGTACTTCGGCGGGTCGGGCGCGGAGGGCGCGGGCGGCGTCAAGCTGAACGTGGAGGAGAAGAAGGCGCGCGCGCGCGAGCCGCCGCGCCGCCGCCCCGCCTCCGGCTCGCGCGCCGCCTTCCCGCGCGCGCCCTACCGCCGCTAGCCGCCAGCGGACACACCCGCCCCCGCCCCACGCCCCACGCCTCACCCCTCTCATCAACTATACAAGCCTGCTCAATTACGGCCGTGCTAATTGACGACACGGCTCATACGCGTATCACTTGTAAAACGGCTGCACCCTAATGAAGAATGAACTTCGGCTTTTGCAAAGAGATATTCGGCACACAAATCGGCGGATGGGAAGTTATGCACAGAACGCTGCGCAAAAGCCGAAATATAGGTATGCGCGGGTGCCAGAGAGACTCGCGCCGGGGCACACCCCCCGCCAACCTCACGCCTCCCGCGCGCTCCCTACGCCCGAGCTCACTACTTCGCCATTTGTATAGGCATTGTGCACACATTTTTTTTATTAAGTCCATGAACAACATTATACACCAATCTTATAAGATAAAATAATTACAGAAAACTTATGTATTAACATGTCTAACGCATAGACCTAGCTTACTTAATATAAAATAATTTAAGAAATACATACTTCATGTATTTCCGAAAATCTACCTCTAAAAAACACATGCGCAATAATTAGCGAATCACGGCGAAGGGTGTAACTTCTCACCCGTCGATTTGTGTGGCGCTTAGTATACGGTTTCGTAGACCGATTTCTCTTTTTACAAATCACCATTAGACAAACCGGAGACAAACGTCACAAGTGATAAAAGTTACGTGACATTTTTCGCTTCGTGGTTCGTGAAAAATCACACGTGTAACTTTTGTCGTTTTGTACTTGGTTCGTAAAACAAGTTAACGCTCTATTTTGTCTTTGCAAAGATTGATGTATCTTAATTGACTGCGCGTATTGTTTATATTAATGTATCATGAACTTACTTTCACGTGTGTTATATTATGTATGTCTCGCGTTACATAAAGTTATACAATTTGCGCAAAACTATTTTTAAAACCTCTTGAGAAGTCAGATACGATTGTTTTTCCCTGCATTTGTTGGTTGTATTTCGCATCGCCTACAGATGGCAGAGCGCGCCATATTGGTTTTAGTTATTAGACGCAAGTCGTACTTAATGCTGACCCGTGATTTGTCAGACTTAATAGCAGTCCACTGTTGAACATAGGTTTTCGATGGTTACAAAGGTAACTTTTTTAAATTTCGTATAGGTTTGCGTTTGACTACATACTAGCTGATGTTAAGCAGATATGCGGTCTAGGATGTAGCAAAGATATCTATTCACTCGGGATTTGAAGACACCCACGTTGTACCTGCACTTGCGTTGTGTTGTACTATAAAGCACTGCTTGCTATTAAATTGCAGTATACTTGAAATGTTAAATAGTTGTATAAAATGCTAAATGAAATTATAATGTCTAGATGCTGCTAATGATATAAACTAGCTTCTAAACACTCGTATGAGACGAGACCATCGTGGAGAAGCGTGGAACTTAGTGCCTACCATTTATAAGCAGACAGAAAAAGCTACTTTTAGCATGCTATGTGGCAATGTACTAGTTTGTTCGGCAAATAAGGCATCGCATTATATTTGTAAAGCCTTGAGAAGTGCATACAGCATACACCTTTACTCATACTCTTAATTTGTGATATTTTTTTACTCTCACTTTTTTATTTATAACCCGGTCAGAATATCTGTGCACCTCGCTGGAATGCGTCGCCTCTCCCGCTTCCCCTGTCACCTCTCCGCGCACTCCCCGGTGCGACAGTACGGTTAGCATCTTCGTTGCCGATACACGTCCCGATAATAATTTACGTCCGGTAATGTATATACGTCCCGATAATTCGATATGACGTCACGAAGTCAGGTGCACAGATATTGTGACCGGGTTGTAGCTCTGTGGTGTGTATTCGCCTCTTAAAAAACCTGGTATTGAGTGTCGGACTGCAGTCGCCGGCGACAGCGGTCTTGATACTTAAACCTTTATTTTAACACACCAAATGCGTATTTTTTGATACTTGAAATACATTGTCATATATTCCTGAACTTTTGACGTCGTCTCTTTCAGTGCTTCTATGTCAAAAGAGTGGCAAATAGATAGTCTCGAGTGTTAGCGATACCTTTCCTGCTAGCTTAGCATACAAGACCACGACAAGAGTTTATCAACGTGTGCAAAGGTGACAGATATATGCTTCATCGTAACTCTGTCACGTTCTGACAAGTCAATAGAGTTACTTTATGGTCCGTATGCTAAGCCCTCTGGAACCTTATGTTCGAGATTTTACAATGAGAACTGAAGAAGATAATTTCAGACGCTCAGGATCACGAACCTTAGTAATATGATATGAATGTGGCTATGGCTGTATTTTTTGCGTAGAAGGGTGAAGTGCGGGCGGCTCGGGGCCCGCAGTGCGTATTCCTGCGATAACCTCACTTACCCGTGTCTAATGAGAGCGCAATAAAATCTCTCGCAAGACATTTTTTTTTTAAATTAAACTGATTTTTGTACAGAGCATTTTCATTTGTTTTTTCTCCATGCGACCCTCTGCGATTCGGTTTCGTTTGCGGCCACTGCGCTGTGCGCAATCTTCCTGCTTTTTTCTTTACACCGTGGGGGATTTGGTACAGTAGCGTTTAGTACGCCACTGTCCCAAATCCCTCAAACGTTGAAATTTCGATCAAATCGATTAGGGGGTAGTTTTCGTACTGGTCAAAGTTGTCAATACACCTCAAAATAACCTCAGATGATATCGATGTAGCCATCGTTCACTGCCGCGGCTCCACACCGGGCCACCGCAGAAAGAACTCTATTCCAAGTGCAGTAAAAGTCAGTATCAATCTGATAATTAATTACACGCAATAATTAAAGCACCGCATAGTTCGCTAGCTCATCTCACTAGATAAAGACTTTTGACTTTGGAATTCATCGTTTTGTTTAAGTCCAGCTGTGGAGTATCGATGACGACGCGACGGTGAACGATCGCTTTTACTATTTTATTGCGCTCCCGCGACTTCCGGGTCCGTTGGCTTGAACACACGTGTAGGTACTTACCATACATAAGCGATTACAGCCGTCGACGCTCACCGACTTGTACTATCATGAATTGTACTTATAGTTCTACTTTAAAATAACTTTTCTATGTATTCAAATTGAAAGACTTTAAATTGATAGTTATGCCGTTACGGTACCTGTATATAGCGGTCGGCGACGCTGAAGCCAAGCATTGGAATGTCAACGTTGTGTCCTAAAGAGCATAATTTTAATTTACTCAAAATGTTTTTCATAGTGCTTCTTCACACTAAATTTATATCAAAGAGTTATTAATGTGATAAACATTTCAAAAACTTATCGCGATCGCAGGACTTGAACCTGCCCCTTCGGATCACTAGCTCGACGCTCTCCCAACTGAGCTTAGTTTTCTTGCTTGTTTCTCACCGCGCGTGGTTTTTTGTCGTTAGAAATCGTGCTGTATAAGTGATGAAGTAAAGTTCACAATCCAATGCTTGCTGAGGCGAGTGGAGGTGGTCGCTGCGGCTGCGTGTTTCGTCCTCCATATTATATTAGTTAGCAGCCAGTGGGGAGCAGCCGGTCGAAGCGAATCTTGCTGTCAGATGCTGTGCATCTGAGTTATACTTTTGCGTGGAAGAAGTTATTGCGTGAAATAATATTGGCTGTGGTTGGTACACGACATTACTCATTTCTATATAGATTTCCAAATATTAAACATGTTCTAGGTACTTTTATTAGTCGGAATGTGGCTCACTGTTCCGTCTGTATTTGCCTAACTTTTATCGTTAAATGAATTATTCAAATCTTTATCAGAACGGACAGAAAATCTTGTATTTGTATAGTTCTCTCAATGTTGTTAATTTGGAGTGGCGTCGCGGATTAGTTCCGAAAGGCGGCGTGGAGAGAGCGGCACGACGCCACCATCGCAATACTTTATTATTTTATTGTGACTTGTGTATTATATTCGGGAGAAGACGAACCATGTGCTGATCTTATTAGAATTACTTTTTGTAACACGTTCGAGTTTGATTTCATCCATGACGCCAATAGGCCCAATTATGAAGACGCCATCGTAAATTTAATAGCAACATAAAAAGATTTCTCTCTATCAAATGCCTAAAGGAAAAAAGAAACAGAAATAGTCTAATGAGCTATTATAATTACGATGGTGCCTTCATAATTGGGCCTAATGTCTATAATTAATATAATAAGTCCCTTCTAGCGACTCAAATTTCTATGCCGGTTTCACGACATGTTTCAAAGAGCTTATGAAAGAAAGAAAGAAAATCATTCATTGACATAATGTTACATTTACACATTCTCATATGAGGAAAAGGAGTATAAATGGTTCTATTACGGACTCGTCATTACTTACAGCAGTTCTATTGATTTTCCAGTCCACCTACATTACAAAAAAATAAATATGTAAATAAAACATTGTTTACTTATCATAGAAATGTTAAATGTCGGCTGTTGCCAAACATTCGCAACATGCTATACCTACGTACATAAATCCTATAAATTTAAACGAGTCCGCTGTAAATGTATGAAGAGAAGCCGTCGCATACTAGGGGCTCATTTTATTATAACTAACATAAGAAACGGTTCATATTAATCTGGAGCATTTATTCAGTGGTAAGTGTCAACAACGTTTAAACCTTTATCGTATTTAGGAGTAAAGAACCCAAATACAGTACGCTTATATTGTTACAGTGACCTAGGAAATTGGGTCTGAAAGGAGAAGCCGGCGGCGCAGGCGCATCCGCGAGGGAGGAGGCTCGGAGGGCTGCGACTTGCGAGGCGCTCAGTCGGCCGCGCGCGCTCGACGGAGGTGCACGCTCGCTGATACTACTCCTCTCGGTGTAATCGGTAACGTACATTTTTTTTTTACATACATAGTGGATATGAAACTGAACTTGCATGATTATTTTTAAATGTTCTCATCAATCTTAAAAAATCTAAATGCATGTTTGATGGGATTTTGTTATTCTTTCGCGCTGCAACGAAGCAACTTTATTTTTTTCATGGAAATAGCTTAAAGATTGGAGAGTCAATTATGCTACTTTTTAATCCGGAAAATTAAAGGATTCCTCAGGAACATATTTTTTAAACCTTAATAGTTGTGTGTAACCGTTTTTACTATATTTTTATTTGCTAAAATAAACGTTCGATATGTAAAGCGCGATTAATCTGTAACTGTATAGAAATCCGTCAAGTTATAAAATTAGGAGTTCGTTGTGTGTAGATTTTGAAGAAACTGGTTCCAGAAGGTTGGCCGGTACCCGTGCCCGTGTTTTCTTTCTTTTATTTCTTACATAGTTGCGTCCCGCGATTCGTTCTGCCATGCGATTCTGTAATTTAACTCGCTTGGGTGACCGTCGAAGTGAGCGCCAGTCTAGCGGTGAGGTGTCAAATTCGTATTCCACAAACTCACCTAGCGCTACAAGCGCCCCCCGCGTGAGTACGAAGTGATATGAACTAATCTTGGGTGATCAATGTCGGCGTTCTCTATGAAATTCGTATTCTACAAGCACAAACTCACCTCACCTAGTTATCACGTCGCCTAAGAATCTCGATTTCTAATGTCAAATGAAAAGTTACTATTTTCTGCGTGAGATATGCGGGAGCTTGTGATTACATCGAAATTTTTTTCGAAAATACAAGTTTTATGAATGAATAATGGTTATAAAACAATGAAATTGAATAAAATGAAGTTTAGTTACCTTCTGTGACAATATACTTAATAGTAGTTCTTGGGTATACTTAATAGTAGTTCTGCGAACAGTAGACCTCGCGGCGCATCTCTTCGACTGTCTCTTTATAAGTCTATATCTTAACTCGTTCTTGACCGATTTGGTTTTATACTTGTAAATCTTGTTAGGATTGAGATACCAAACGATCTTGCCAAATATTTTATCGCAATCGGTTGATAAATAGCACGACAGCAAATTTTCCCCCTTTTTAAAGGAAATGCCTCCCTCCACAATAAAAAATATTGAATATTATTACTTTTACTAATTAATACGAGTATATAGATAAAAAATAAAACCTACAGAGGGCATACGAAAGCAAAATTGTCGAATTAAAACGGAGACCACTCTCACTTCGTTATCTCGGTCAATGATAAATAAACAAATACCCCAAACTAAGCAAAGCTTCTCATTTGGCTGCCAGAGACTGATATTATACATATTTTTAAAAATACTAGCGACCCGCCCCGGCTTCGCACAGGGTGGCACAGGTGTACTATACATATAAACCTTCCTCTTGAATAACTCCACCAATTAAAAAAACCACATCAAAATCCGTTGTGTAGTTATAAAGATATTTGATCCAGTAGTCAGGGTCACTAACCACTAAAGCAGTCAATAATACCTATATAGGTACAGACTTACTTTGCAAAATGTTAGGATTTGCAGAGGCATAAAAGCTCATATTTATAGAGGTTTTACTGTGGGACCAAGCTAGTAAACACGATATTTATAACAAAAAGGCGATTTATTAATACTCTCGCTCGACATGCACCCATGCAATTTGCTTTTTATAATAAGACGTATTTTTTACGAAGAGACCAACCACAAAATCACTTTTGAGGTTGGTCCCTTCGTAAAAGTGAACCATGATGAATATACAGGGTTTTATCTTCTCACCCAGTACTAAGCCACAATGGGGTGATTAAGATCATTACCTATGAACAACATCTACCATAGGGCCAACTCAACATTTGAGAAAAAAATCTGTTGTTCCATTCAAAACTGCAACCCCGAATCAACAAAACGTATGAAACCGCTGATTTTATTTTCTCGAATTCCGGGTTGGCTCCATAGTAACATTTGTTCATTATGATGGACTGAATCACCTTCTTTCCGCATATTACATCAGTTCAGAATAATTCTTTATAACTCTGTAAGTGCATTTTGTAAAACGGAACTTAGTAGGTAAGTATAAAGAATTTTTAAAAAAAAATAGGTAAACAATATATATTTTTGGTTATTAAATTAGGAAATAAAACAAAATTCATTAATTTCAGGCTACAGGAGATATATTATCATGACACATATGCCCGATACATACAAAACATACAAAGTTAATACCAGTTTTTTTTTTGTCAGATCAAATTGTAATAAGAATACAAATACTAAATTATCATTATTTATTGCGAGTAATAAATAAAAACGTTTTCATTTAAATCTTCTTATTCATATTGTTTATAAGAAGACGTGCATTCTTTTTGTACAATAATTTTCATTAAAATTATTAAATACATAGAGTTTTACTGATAACATTATTCAAATCAATTTTATACCACGCAGCACAATATTAAAATAATAGCTCTATATCTGGCATGTTTTTCAATTAATACTTTATTCTAGACTTTCTTTTAGTCAACTATGGCTATTTGACATTAGACATAACAATATTATGACTTAAAAGTGGTAACTGTAAGCAAGGTACCTACTGTGTAATGTAAACTTTACCATAAGACATTGGTTGGCCGTTGAAACTGAAAATTGATTAGGAAACATTCTCAAAACATGCACTCCGTACTAACCTTAACTAAGCAATTTCTGTCTGTAAAATATAATGAATCAGTACTATGCATTTACCAATTCCATTACAAATATTTAAATAATTTTAGTAGGTAACTACAAAACTTTTTTAACTTCACAATGGGGTGATTAGGATCATTATGAACAACTTCTACCATGAAGCCAACTTAAAATTTGAGAATAAAATCTGTTGTTCCATACAAAACTGCAACTCCAAATCGAGTAAAAGTATGAAACAGCTGATTTTATTTCCTCCAATCCGGGTTGGCTCCATGGTATAATTAGTTCATTACAATAGTCTGAATTACCATTAATTAATTAATTAACCATTAATTAATCTGCATATTACTTCAGTTCAGAATAATTCTTTACACCTCTGTAAGTGCATTTTGTAAAACAGCACTTAGTATAAAGAATTACTTAAAAAAAATGGTAAACAAATATATTTTTGCTTAGCAAAAGAAACAAAATTAAATTCATTTATTTCAGGCTACAGGAGATATATTGTGATGCCACAGACACATATGCCCGATACATACAAAACATACAAAGTTATTTTATCAGTTTTTTTTGTGAGATCAAATTGTACTGAGCATACATAGGTATACTAAATTATCATATTTATTAAGGATAATAAATAAAAACATCTCCGTTTAAATCTTCTATTTCATATTGTTTATAAGAAGATATGCATTCTTTTTTGTACAATAATTTTTTATACTAATTAGTACATAAAATATTACTGATAGCATTATTCAAATCAATTTTATACTACGCAGCACAAAATTACAATAACAGTTCTATAACTGACTTGTTTTTCAAATAATACTTTATTATAGGCTTTCTAATGATCAACTATGGCTATTTGACATTAGATATAAGTAATATTATGACCCAAAAGTGGTCACTGTCAGTGAGGTACAGTATAATGAATATTCTAATGATACATAATGCTTGGCCGTTGAAACCAGATTTAAAAATTGATTAGGAAACATTCTCACAACTTCTTCATGCACTCTGTACCTACGTTAACCAAGCCAATTTAGCTCTATAAAATGTTATGAATACTATGCATTTACCAATTCCATTACAAATACTCAAATAATTTTAGTAGGTATGTAACTGCAATACTTTTTTAAACTTATTTTAGGAAAATTTTACATTAATTTAATTTTAATTATTTTTTCACAATAAAAATATGCAGTATGCATCATTACGGGTGAGTAATTTGTACAAATATATTATAATTTATTTGTGATAAGCTGCAAATTGTTTCCACTATTCTTAATAGGTACATACCTGCTATAGTTAATAATACCAGCATCTCATTCCGCTTGGACGCTGGACTACTGTATAAATTCCATATATATTACACAATACAATAGATCAGATACAATAGATCAATACATTTTGTTCAGATTGTAACCAAGCAAGCATGCCTTCTTCTTCTTGTTGCATTTAATTTACTGTATCCATGAGACTTGACATTCATCACAATGATCTTATGAAACTGCACTTTTAATGTTTGTGTGGAAAACATTGGCCAAGTGCATTAATATTAATGTTGTTTCATTGATGCTTCCTTGTAAACGATTCTTCCCAATCCTTCTTGAACAACAGCTGAAACATATATCATAGGATAAATAGGTTATCGAAAATTATGTTTGTTACCTATGTAGAATAATGTTTATTTCAAAGATTAGAGAAACAGTGGAAGATGTTACCTTTACTTCTTCAAGTTGTATCATTTGTATTTCAAGCTTCGTTAAAGCTTATTACGTAAAACTGGCTAGACAGCATCCAGTACAAAACCATAGTTTTCAACAAGGGCACTTTTATGTAGGTATGAAGAATGGTATGAAGTCAATGTTTTTGGTAGATGGCTCTATCGCTTTACTTTATAAAATATTCACTACAGCAACTTTCTTCAGGTATAAAAGTGCAATAATACGTGGTTTATTTAATTCACAATGAACTAAATTCTCACAAAAACAAAGCGAAGTTAATGTAAACAAACAACTCAAGATATTTTTTGTACATGGTTTGGCACCGGCGTTTTGGTTATTTGCCAATATTACAAAATTTATTAATTTAGCTTTTTGAGCCATTTAATGTTAGTAATTAATTGCTTTATAACAAGTAAAGGATTATTTAACTGTATTTTCAGTTATATATCCATCCAAAACTTCATAATTTCGATAATATAATAAACCGGTAAAACCGATTCGGACCAGAGTCGCGTGTGGCATACCTTTAAAAACTCATCGGCCAATCTTGGTCACTTCGACCTCGCCTCACTTCACTTAAAGGTCACTTATTACCGGAATCGCTATTTAGGTGTTCGCTTAGGCGAGCGTGAGGCGAGAGGGAAGTGAGGTGACCTCACTTCACCCAAAGAAGCGTAATTCGAGAATCGCACGGCTGGTTTCGAGTGTGCTGAATATGCTGGCGCGTCGTTATTTGAAACTTCTGCGGTCGATATGCAATTTGAAATTTGAGTATCGTTTTTTTGTTTGCAAATATGGATAGATTTTTAAACTAAACAAATCAAACACTGTATAAAATTGTTTGAATTATAAATGAAATACTTAGACGAAAGCTTATACAAGGTTATTCGTTATTCCTAATCAATTACCATCGTTTTAGGGGCTTATTCTGTACATGAAAACTAATTGTTTCATACATTTTGTTGAGGGTGAAAGATATTTTTCTATGGAACAACAATTTTTTTTTGAGGTTTGACAATAATCTCAGAACCAAAATTGTTAGTTTTGATGTACAGAATAAGCCCCTAAAAGGGTGCTAATTGATTAGGAATAACCCTGTATAGTTGGTGTCTGCCGAAATACAGGTGCAAACTTAGTTCGGCAGCAGACGCTCATATTTAATGTTATTGCCGTCTCTTATAATCGTTATAACGATACGACTTTTTTTATATTACCTAGTCGGTATATTATAATATTTTTAATAATAGACTTGATAACTTACGATGACCTGTGTTGTATAACGCCGAGTCTTCCATGCGTTGATAAGGTACCTACTGCGGCCAGTACTTGCTAGATTCCATGAATTGGGGGGATTGAAAGCACTGTTGCGTCGAAGTTTCACTTCTACCGCGCGGAGGGACTCCACTTGCATTTTTTTGATTGATTGAAGCTCCCTGTCCCAATTCATTATTTATTCCACAAAATTGTATCACATGACGTTATTTTCTAGTTTTCCTGCATTCATAGAATGTAAAAATATCCCTTTGTTCGCCCTCATGATGCCACTGTCTGACATTATCGTGATTTTTACTTCTATTGTAAAAATATTACCTATCTCCGTATGTGCATAATATACCTACTAAAATTAGTTAGTAACTTAGTTCAGGACTTCTAATGAGAACTAAACGATAGTGAAAACCGCATTCGAATCTGTTGTGTCCATCCATCCACCCATCAGCCGTAGGACGTCAACTGCTGGACGTAGGCCTCCCCATGGATTTCCAATAAGGCCGGTTGGAAGCGGCCTGCATCCAGCGCGTTCCTGCGATCATTATCAATTATTCGCGTGTGTAAGATGTCCCCTAATATTTGTTATTTATTTATTGTATCGTCAGTTCACCTAGTCGGTGGACGTCCTACGCTGCGCGCTGGTCCGTGGTCTCCATTCGAGAACTTTGTGGCTCCATCGGCCATCCCTTCTGCAAACTATGTACCTAAATTAAATAGGTAAAAATAAAACCTTCGCAAATGAGCAGTAAAACTTTTTACAAAGATTATGCAAATGCATCAGAATCGCAACGCGCGTTCGTAAATTCTTCTGCGTCTTACAGCCGAGTCATCAATCAATTAACTCGTGAGACGCAAGACCATCAAATCCGACACCAGTAAATTGGTACATATATGTCATCTACCAACAGAGCTATAAAGGGTTATTTCAATTAGCATCTTTTTAGGGGCTTATACTGTACATCAAAACTAACAACTTTTGTTCTGCGATATTTGTCAAAACTCGAAAAGAAAACTTGTTGTTCCATAGAAAAATATCGTTCACCCACGACAAAATGTATGGAAAAGCTGATTTTTTTTGAGAATTGAAACAATTTGAACAAAAGTTGTTAATTTTGATGTACAGAATAAGCCCCTAAAAGGATGCTAATTGATTAGAAATAACCCTTAATACAGTAACTCTAATACAGGGTTATTCCGAAAAGGTGTACTAAGCCGAAAGGAGGTGATATAAACCATCATTGTGAATAACTTTTACTATGGGGCCAACCCGGAATTCGAAAAAAAATCTGCTGTTCCATACAAAATTGTCGGATCCGAGGTGTGATAGTATGGCGCATTTTTTTTCTCGAATTCCGACTTGGCCCCAAAATAAAAGTTGCCCATCATGGTGGTCTGAATAACCTTGTATGAATGAATTCACACGTTTATCTCCTCGCACAGAATAATTATGATCTATTTAAATTCGCGGTCCTTATCAGCGAATTCGGCGAATACATACTCAATAACATACGAAATACATTGTTATTGCGTTTAACATAGAGCTTCATCAACTTGGGAGTACGTAACGTTGTTTTTATAGAGTTATCTGCGGGTCGCGGTATCGCCGGACGATAGCTTCCGTCGAAGGATAACAGCTCCCGTTTCGAGCACAAATCGCCCGACCCAGATTGTTAACTAATACAAAACATTGCCGATTTTTTAATTTTATTTTAGGAAACATCTTACACATGGTCTGTGAACACGGTGCCAAACTAAGTAAAGCTTGTGATATGGCTGCCAGAGGCTGATATAGTACATATACACATTATTCAATTTATAGTTATACTAGCAGACCCGTTGAACTTTATCTCACCATCTGTCCATTGGTAAATTAAATTCATGTTATTATTATTTTCTCGCAACTGTTTATGTATAAAATAAATTTTCTCACCGTTTAACCCTTCCCTTAACATCCACAGATATTTCAAGATCCGATTTTTAGCGAGACTAACAAAGACGGAGAGTGACATAGGCTACTTTTTATCCCGGAAAAAGGTTCCTATAGGCAAGTACTAAAACAAAATATCACGCGGGCGAAGCCGCGAGCAATTCATATGTCAGGGGCGCAAGTAGTGGGGATTTACGCAACTTGTTCATAACTCTATAGACGTCATTAAGTTCGATCCTGCCTATACCGTCTCTTGGCTACAAAATATTCTGGTCCATTCTAGAGTAAACGTGCTTACAATCTCTGACGATATCGGCACAGGGTCCTATCGACATAGTGACACGTATCGCGCGTATTTTTACCGACTTCCAAAAAGGAGGAGGTACTATGTTCGTCTGTATTTTTTGTGTGTGTTCATCGATATTTTCGCCAGTTGAGAAACGAGATTTAAGAAAAATCTAGTTCTTAAGATTATACTTCCGAGGTGGTCCCATTTAAATTTTATCGAAATCGGCTAAGCCATTTTTGATAAATTAACAAAAAAGTACATGGATGTCACAATGATTCGTGCAAATTATTCGAATTCTGTACACGGTCGAAGTTCGGTCGGTGTTGCGATTTTTTGCGAAAAATTGCGAGTCTGACTCGCGCACGAAGGGTTCCGTACCGTATTGGAGCCCCGTTAGCCCAATTCCTCTTGCCATTATTAATAGCAAGCAAAGAAACTCCTAAAAATCACGTTTGTTGTATGGGAGCTCCCCTCAAATATTTATTTTATTCAGTTTCTAATATTTGTTGGTATAGCGGCAACAGAAATATATCGTCTGTGAAAATTTCAGCTTTCTAGCTATAGCATCATGAGTACAGCCTGGAGACAAGACAGACAGACGTACAGCGGAGTCTTAGTAATAGGGTCCCGCTTTTACCCTTTGGGTACGGAACCCTAAAAAGTACGAATCTGTGCAATATCTGTGTATGATGATTCAATATTATCTCAAACAATAATTTTACTCTCATTATAAAGAACGCCATAAATATCTTTCCTGCATTCTGTGTCCAAGCAGATGTTATCACAATAATAATTCTATAACAAAATGTTTGTAAACATAGGATCATTTGCTTCCTAAAACCAACGCAAATGTGTGCATTGTTCTTTATCAAAATATGATAAACTTACTAGATAGAGGTAATCGGCCAAGTGCGAGCCGGACTCGCGCACGAAGGGTTCCGTACAATATGGAAGCCGCCCTTAAAATGTTTCATTTTAATTTAATTATTTATTTTCGTAAGGAACATACAACTTAATATTATGCTGTGCATATTTCAACCATCTTCCTGTTGTCGTTACAAAAAAATAACGTTTCTTGTATGGGAGCCCTTAAATATTTATTTCATTTTAATTTAACTATTTATTTTTGAAGTGAATATTTAACTAAATATTCTGTGAATATTTCAAGCATCTACCTGTCACCGTTAATAATATCGATCGAAAAACGGCTAAAAATTCAGGTTTGTTGTATGGGAGCCCCCCTTAATTTTTTTTTTTCTGTTTTTAGTATTTGTTGTTATAGCGGCAACAGAAATACATCATCTGTGAAATTTTCAACGTTCTAGCTATCACCGTTCATGAGATACCGCCTGGAGACAGACAGACGGACAGCGGAGTCTTAGTAATAGAGTACCGTTTTACCCTTTGGGTACGGAACCCTAAAAACAGTTCATACAAGCCGGTGGCTGGTGTTAGTATTCTTAAGCCGCCTGCAGGCCTCAGGTATGCTAAACGGTTCAAACAACCAGCACCCATAATTTATCGTGTCATCCGTGCCAAGGCAGCGCTCAGTTCTAAATGCCACCCACGGTCACTTATCCGAAGACTGACCGTGCCGAAAGTTGCTCAGTCCCGAGTTCACCAACGATTGTTTAAGTTAAACGTGTGATTACTGTATTTAACCAACGGTTTTTGCTTGCTGAACAGCAAAATTTCGTTTAAAAGCTGTTGAAGATTTAACTAACGGTTGATAAATTAACATCTGTTAGTGAATTAGGGTCTAAAACCCGAGTTAAATCGTTGTTTAAATACAGTTATCGTACGTTTAACTGAATCAAGCGTTGGTGAACTTGGGTCTAGTCAAATTACGCTATGAGAAACTAGTAAACCGTGTCGCATACAAGCATTGCACATTAAATCATTGAACGTTCCCGAAATACATGTTTAGTTGGTGGAGAAACAAAATGGCGCATTATTCTCCGCCGTAAACCGTCGCCGTCGACACAGTTCTCTCGTCGCGTCGGGGTTATCGCCCATAGATACTGGGTTCAAAAATACTGATGACACCGACGTTTTTATATACTTTAACTAAAATATTAATCTGTCAAAACGGTCACGTTGCCATGAGCTTGCTGGCTTATCAGACCTCACTACTGGATAACTGGGTCAATCTGAAGCTTTTTTAAATGTAAATCTTTAATTGGCGTCTCCTTTTAACCGACGGAAAGATAATGTTTTTCATACTCCATACTTCAACCAGCCATATGCCGTCCACTGCTGGACATAGGCCTCCTCTATGGACCTCCAATAAAACCGGTTGGAAGCAACTTGCATACAGTGTGATCCTGCGGTCTTATTGATCCGATCATCTTGTGGGTGTACGTCCTACGCTGCGCTTGCCGGTACGTGGCCTCTACTCGATAACTTTTCGACTCAATCGGTCATCAGTCCTCCGCGCTATGTGTACTTCCTGCCCACTGCCATTTCAACTTGCTAATCCGTTGGGCTATGTCGACAACTTTGGTTCTTCTACGGATCTCCTCGTTTCTGATTCGATCTTGCAGAGAGACTCCGAGCATAGCCCTCTCCATAGCTCGTTGGGCTACTTGGAGCTTACTAATAAGGCACATAGTGAGAAACCATGTTCCTGTGCCATAAGTCATCATTCGTACCTACTCCAGAAACTGGAAAGTAGTTCAAAAATTGGTTGCCGTCATGTGACCTATGATTTGGGACTACGAGTTATTGTAACAGACTATACAGGGTTATTCCTAATCAATTAGTATTCTTTTAGGGGCTTATTATGTACATCAAAAACTAACAATATTTCTGCTACTTTTATCACAACTCACAAAAATAATCAGCTGTTCCATATATTTTGTCGAGGGTGAACGATATTTTTCTATGGAACAGCAACTTTTTTTGAGATTTGATAAAACTCGTCGAACATAAGTTGTTAGTTTTGATGTACAGAATAAGCCCCTAAAAGGATGCTAATTGATTAGGTATACCTAATAATACCCTGTATACTAGCTTATATTCCTCAATGGCGGTCACGCACCGGTCACACATTATTTATCGCGGTATCTTGGCATTTACTTTGTTTTTCCTGCATCATTTTGATTATTTCAAGTCAAGTAGTATCTTTCGAAAGATATTTATTTTTTTATCTTCTGTCTCAGGCTCCGAAAGAGTAACAGACATCAAAAACATATTTTTGTGGGCGACTGAAAACTTTCTACTTTATTAGGAGTTGGTTGACATTCATTTTCCTGTCTTTATGCAAATGAAACAAAGAGGTGATAAACAGTGAGGGAATACGCCGGATACCGACGCGTGACCCCTGAATAGACCACACGGATGGACGAATAATTACATACTGGGTGACGCTACCTTGTGAGCTTTTATGTGCTTTTGATTGGCTGCTCGCAGATGGGCTTGTCACATACTTGACTCTTCAAAAGTACTATTAGGTCCAAGCATCTCGTATTTTTAACCGACTTCCAAAAAGAAGGAGGTTCTATGTTCGTGTGCATGTATATTTTTTTTGTGTATGTTCATCGATAATTTCGCCAATTATGAACCGAATCGAAAAATTCTTTTTCAGTTTGAAAGGGTATACTCCCGAGGTGGTCCCATTTAAATTTTACAGAAATCGGCTGAGCCGTTTTTGAAAAAAAAAACAACAATAATGTAAACATTAATTGGAGCGAAATTTCCGAATTTTGTACACGATGAACATCGATAATTTCGCCAATTGTGAACCGAAGCGAAAAATTCTTTTTTAGTTTGAAAGGGTATACTCCCGAGGTGGTCCCATTTAAATTTTACAGAAATCGGCTGATTTTGATAAATCAACAATAATGTAAACAATTCGAGCGAATAAATATTCGAATTTTGTACACGATGGAAGGCGGTTTTGCATTTTTTTGCGAAAAATAATTATTCTTATCAAATCGTACGTGGCGTAAGGTTAAATCAAATTAGAGATGTGATATGTTATTATGATAACGGCTAGAATTCTTAGAGATCGATGCAATGCAACAAGAGTGAAGACCTTTCCTTGAATTGTTATCCCGGTTGCAAGGGGATGGTATCATGTTTCTGGAACAGTTGAGGGCTAATGTCGGCGCGCGGAGGCGTGTCCGAAATTGGGTCAATAGAAACAAATAGACGCTGCGGTCGGCTCGTTGATACCAATTCTATTGTAATTGCCTACCTCCAGCTGCATTCAATCAGCGCATCTGATTCATATCGACGGGTTAGCAATATACTGTTCCCTTTTTAATACAGGACAAGTAGAAAGACTCGTCCCTACCACCCCTACGCTGTCGATTTTCCTTTGATACGTATGAAGCGGAATCAACATTTCTGATTCTATTTCTTTCTTTCCGTCTTTCCTGTTTTCTGTGTGATATAATCTAAAGCTTTTCCAAGTCGTAATGAACAGCTATCTTATAAGTCTGCGTGCTTCATCTTCGACCACAGCTTCGCTTACCATCAGACGGATTTTTTTTTGATTGATTGTATAGGTATAGTTCCAGCCCGCAGTTCACTTACACGGTCATCCTTCCGTCTGTCTATCAGCCATAGAACGTCCCACAGCTGGACATAGGCCTTCCCTATGTATCCTTCCTTACATAGTATAAAATAAAGTCGCTATTTTTGTTTGTTTGTTTGTCTGTATGCTTAAATCTTTAAAACTACGTAACGGATTTTGATGCGGTTTTTTTTAATGGATAGAGTGATTCAAGAGGAAGGTTTATATGTAAAATACACCTGTGCGAAGCCGGGGCGGGTCGTCTAGTTTCTAATAAAACCGTTAACCGTATCATACCTTATTTGACTAAATAGTCGGTCCACCTATTCTGTTTTAAGATTTATTGTGCGTGTCGGTCAATTACTAAACTATTCTAAATAATAATAACTTTACGTTATAACTCATTATTTAAATATATAATTTACTAAAGTTTGCTACATTTTCGTAGATGAATATAAATATGTATGACGTAAACGATGGCAGTTTGCTTGTGTATTGTTGATTGTGATGACAGTCGCGGACTCGCTGAATTGAAAGAATTATGTACTCCGCGATACTTTGGTCCGAATGAGTGAGAACAACTTTTGTGGCTCGAATGCATGCAGTATTTATCTATTTTTTTTTTTTGACCGACGAACAGGAGGAGGAGGTACTCAATTCGACACGTATATTTTTTTTTATGTATAACCACGCATAACTTTTTTCATAGTAGTCCGATTTCAATAATTCTTTTTTTATTTGAAAGAATATACTTCGAAATTGAATGGACCATTTAAATTTTACGGAAATCGGCTGATCCATTTTTGTTAAATCAACAATAATGTGAAAAATCCTACATCGATCCGTGCGTAATATTCGCGAATTCTGTACACGGGTGAAGTCGGTCATGCTATTTTTTGCAAAAAATAATTATATAGACTGAATGTGTAGTAAAGCTTTCGATGAACTTGTACTAGAGATATTAGTCATTCTGATTTTAATTAGGTAAGTAAATCTCAGAAATCACAGTCCCATAATGTTAGTGGCTTTGTTAGAGAGAGGTAGCTTGGCACAAAATCCGAAATCAACGAGAGAATTCCCTATTTATTGACTTGTTGTGAGATTTCTTCATAATTAGAACGAGGCTCAACACGACCCATGCTTATGACCAACGAAACGGAGGAGGTACTCAATTTGACGCGTATCTTTGTTTTTTTTTTAATGTACTACTACGTATAACTTTTTACATAGTAGTCCGATTTTGATAATGATTTTTTTATTGGAAATAGTATTCGAAGTTGGTTTTAATTTTATCGAAATCGGCTCAGCCATTTTTGATAAATCAACAATAATATGAATAATGGTACATCGATCCGTGCGAAATATTCGCGAATTCTGTTCACGGTTGAAGTCGGTTATGCTATTTTTTGCGAAAAATAATTATTTGATTCAGACTTAACTTTTCTAGGAGTTAATATAATCTGCATTTATTTTATCCTCTCTCATCTCCACCCCATCCTCTGTCATCGCGACAAAGCTACGATGTTACTGCCTCGGTGGCTCAGTGGTTAGTGACCCTAACTTCTGGGTCAAAGGGGCGTGGGTTCGATCCCCACCCAGGGCAAGTATTTATGTGATGAACATAGGTGTTTGCTCTGTGTCTGGGTGTTATTTAGTTACTATCTATATAAGGATGTATTTAAAAATATGTATATGTAGTATATCAGTCTCTGGCAGCCATATCACAAGCTTTGCTTAGTTTGGGGTCAGAGGCCGTGTGTAAGATGTTCCCAAATATTTATTTTATTTATTTATGTGAATAATAAAATATGTTAAACTCATTCTCGCGGGATATAGGAAGGGATAAAAAGTTATCGCGACTCCCGTACAAAGGGATTTAATTTATTAAATTCTGAATATAGTGCAATGTTATGTAGATAACAGCAACATCCTCACTGATGCTATAAATCCGAACGTGTGTTTGCTGGATACTCTATTACGACGAATCAACTTGTTTTTAGATGCATTTATAATTTAACTAGCGACCCGCCCCGGCTTTGCACAGGTTTATTATACATATAAACCTATCTTTTGAATCACTATCTATTTAAAAAAACCGCATCAAAATCCGTTGTGTAGTTACAAAGATATAAGGCATAAATGAGGACAGACAGCGGGAAGCGACTTTGTTTTATACTATGTAGTGAAGATCGGAGAATTTCATAAGCTAATGTTACGCGGGCAAGTCACTGACAAAGTACCTACTAAAATAAAAATTACGAGCGCGTTTGATTACAATTTTTCATGAAGACTGATAGGTATAACAGAATTGGCTAGCTTGTTTAATTTAAATGGAGCTACGGTGACTGCATCGGTAGGTATGTGTCGTAGATCGCTAACTGGGATATGGTAAAGTAATTTCTGCGAACTGGCGCGGATCGTAAACTGCTGAGCGGCGCACCAGATGTGCCGGTGACCTCATACTGACTCGCGGTTTCGGGTTACGGGCCACCTTGCTCATATCGCATCGGCTACTGCATCAAATAGATTGCCTACTAATTCAAGCATCTTTGGTGAGACAGAAAACATGTAGGGTGACAATCTAATTTACAAATGTACAGGTGTTATACTAAGCGCCACACAAATCGGCAGATGAGAAGTTAGCCGCAGAGGACACTTCGCCGTGATTCGCTAATTATTGCGCATGTGTGCACAATGCCGACGCGTGGCGTAGTGTTGAGCACGGGCGTAGGGAGCGCGCATGAGTTTGGCGGGCGGGTGTGCCCCGACGTTTTGTCTCTCTGGCTCCAGCGCATACCTATATTTCAGCTTTTGCGCAGTGTTCTGCGCGTAAATTCTCATCCGTTGATTTGTGTGGCGCGTAGTATACTCACGTAAACATAGCACTGAGTGCTACGCGATACGAGCCCGGTCTAAACGTTAACGTAACGCGTTAGTACTAAACTTATTGAAAAAGATCGCCAAATTTGGTCGAAACTCGCGTAGTTATTAGTTATTACTCAAGTAAACGTAAGTGACACCTGTAAATATTTAAATTATTAGAATGTGTGAAAACCCCGTTGGTTTCCATAATCAAAAAAATGTAGGATGACTTTGAGCAAATAGGAAGTATAATTATTTTTCGCCAAAAATGGCGTGTCCGACTTCATTGGTGTACAATTACATACAACTCGTTTAGCATTTTCTATATTAGTGTTGATCCTCTGAAGTATGATCTATTAAGCAAAAATAATAATCATTTTAAAGTAGGTTACCTAGATAGAGTTGGCAGTCACTAAAGTGTAAGAACAGGATATAAATGTCTGGTTAGTTTGGTGTTTGCAGCTCCTGTTGAATGTTTGCCGTTCGCGCGGAGTATTCAACGGATGTGTACCGATTGTCGCTTCTGTCTGAACCAATTTTTTAAACCGCTTTATTGCTCATTTTATGTTGTTCAGTGTTTGTACTTGCTCTGAGACACGCTGATTTGACTGGTGTCGTAAAAATTTACTAAAATTTGGGTCAAAGTTGTAGTCAAAATAATACGAGATGTTGTTTTGCAAAGTGTAGGGCATTTTAAGCTACTCTTGTTACCGTGAAAACCGCAAAAAAAAAACATCCGTTCCATAGCAGAAGTTCACCGACTCTCGACAAAATGTATGGAACAGCCGATTTTTAGGGTTCCGTACCCAAAGGGTAAAAACGGGACCCTATTACTAAGACTTCGATGTCCGTCAGTCCGTCTGTCACCGAGCTGTATTTCATGAACCGTGATAACTAGGCAGCTGAAATTTTCACAGATTATGTATTTCTGTTGCCGCTATAACAACAAATACTAATAATCGGTCAAGTACGAGTCAGACTTGCGCACGTAGGGTTCCGTACTGTATGGGAGCCCTCTTTAAATATTTATTTTATTTTATTATTTATTATTAAAGTGAATAATATAGAGCGAAAAACGGCTAATCAGGTTTGTTGTATGGGAGCCCCCCTTAATTATTAATTTTATTCTGTTGTCCCATACAACAAACGTGATGCTTTTGAAGTTTTTGCTCGTTAATAATAACGGCAAGAGGAATGGGGCTCCCTACGGTACGGAACCCTTAGTGCGCGAGTCCGACTCGCACTTGGCCGATTGTTTTTTAATTCGAGTTTTGGTCGCATAGTGGCAGTTGTTCTTAATATTGGTCTAAATCACTCCTTTTCGGCTTAACATGGGCCGAATCAGATTTCTTGGGATCTGTAAAGTTAGCTACTAGCTGCGTATAACCCAATCTTCACGCAGCTGTCAAGTTAGCTTCAGTCAGGGTTGGGGTATCCGCAGCTTGTAGCTAACATCACAGCCGTCAAGAGGTTTGATTTGATCATCTTTCTGAATAACTCTGTATAAGAAAATAGGTTAATTTATAGAGAAGGCGCTCGAGGTCGTGTCGTACTAATATGATGTTTGGTTTGTTGCAGAGGATCAAGATGAAGGGTCGCGTGCTCTTGCTGGCCCTGCTGGTGGCAGCCATCGCCACCGTCGACGCTCAGGTACCTATAACCCTTCTCGCCTCGGTATCGCCTCGTGTATGTTTTATTTGACAAAATGACGAAGTATTGTTTTATGAAGCTGCATATAATTATGTGTAGCAAGCCTAATGTGGTATGACTTTGTGTGTAGCGTCAACGGCGGCGGCACAAGCGGCTGCGGACGACGACGGTGGCGCCCGCGGCGGCGCGTGAAGACGCCGAGGCCGAGCGCATCGAGCTGGCCATGGCCGAGCGACTCGACGAGGCTCGCTTCCAGGTACCCTCTACACAACTACCCTCTCTTCACGGCAACACGAGCGGCGGCGCGCGAGGACGCCGAGGCCGAGCGCATCGAGCTGGCCATGGCCGAGCGACTCGACGAGGCTCGCTTCCAGGTACCCTCTACACAACTACCCTCTCTTCACGGCAACACGAGCGGCGGCGCGCGAGGACGCCGAGGCCGAGCGCATCGAGCTGGCCATGGCCGAGCGACTCGACGAGGCTCGCTTCCAGGTACCCTCTACACAACTACCCTCTCTTCACGGCAACACGAGCGGCGGCGCGCGAGGACGCCGAGGCCGAGCGCATCGAGCTGGCCATGGCCGAGCGACTCGACGAGGCTCGCTTCCAGGTACCCTCTACACAACTACCCTCTCTTCACGGCAACACGAGTGGCGGCGCGCGAGGACGCCGAGGCCGAGCGCATCGAGCTGGCCATGGCCGAGCGACTCGACGAGGCTCGCTTCCAGGTA
Source organism: Hypomecis atomaria (assembly GCA_964007245.1). Lineage (NCBI taxonomy): Eukaryota > Metazoa > Arthropoda > Insecta > Lepidoptera > Geometridae > Hypomecis > Hypomecis atomaria. The sequence goes on along the minus strand of OZ023285.1, from coordinate 190,205 downwards.
CCCTCTACACAACTACCCTCTCTTCACGGCAACACGAGCGGCGGCGCGCGAGGACGCCGAGGCCGAGCGCATCGAGCTGGCCATGGCCGAGCGACTCGACGAGGCTCGCTTCCAGGTACCCTCTACACAACTACCCTCTCTTCACGGCAACACGAGCGGCGGCGCGCGAGGACGCCGAGGCCGAGCGCATCGAGCTGGCCATGGCTAAGCACATCGAGCTGGCCATGGCCGAGCACATCGAGCTGGCCATGGCCGAGCACATTGAGCTGGCCATGGCCTAGCACATCGCCGACATGGCTGAGCGGGTCGACGAGTCTACTAAGCAGCGATGGCGGAAACGGCCAGCGGCCATCCCGCTGGATATCGACGTCTAAAATGATGTTTATCCATATGGCGTCTACTGCTAGTGCTTTTTCGACTTACAAGGGCGTAACGTGGTTTCATCTAAACGTGTGTAACGTCTTATTTAACTTTTTTTTTTTCATAAAATAATAAGTTGGTAGGTGACGCTTATAACTTGACCCTCAAGAGGATCTCCATGGAGCAAAGCTCCTTCAAGCGTGAGTTGCGTCATTGCTATCATGTGTAGGATAGATCTATGAAAATAAATACGCTTGACAAGCAGGTGCTGATTTCCCTTTTCATTGATAAAATATTATGTAAGACCAGTCGTTGAAGTAAGGATGTGGTATCGTTGCAGGAGAGCGAACGCGCGCGCGCCAACGACGCGCTCGGACAGCCCGGGAACAATGATGTCTTCCTAGAAGGTACGTCTCTATATGCGATATTTGTGTTTTGCGGCTCTTATATGATTTGAGAGTAGTACTGTACAGTGCTAATTTATAAACGCGACTCCTAATAGAACGTTAATTATTCTAAACCCCAACAATATATTTTTCCTATCTTAGAGAGTAATCGAATGTATTTTTTTAACCGACGAAACGGAGGAGAGTTAAAAGGCAACGCGTATATATTTTTTATGTTTAACCACGCATATTTTTTTAAAGAGTGGTCTGATTTTGATGATTCTGTTTTTGTTTGGTAGATTATTCTTGAAAACCCACTTAAATTTTATTAATAACGGCTGAGCCATTTTTGATAAATCAACAATAATGTGAAAATTACTACATCGATCCGTGCGAATATTTGAATTCTGTACACGGTTGAAGTCGGTTATGCCATTTTTTGGGAAAAATAATTATCAATAAAATTATAGATGGACTGAACAAAATCATTTGTTCAATAAAACAGAGACACGATACGAGTAACAGGAGCATATTGTAACGGCATGTGTATGTGTTGCGCAGACCCGTGCGCGGCGGTGCACTGCAGCGCCGGGCGCATCTGCGAGATCGACGAGCACGGCGAGGCCGCGTGCAACTGCATCAAGGAGTGCCCCGACGAGGTGGAGGCGCGCCGCAAGGTGTGCACCAACCACAACGAGACCTGGCCCTCGGACTGCGAGGTGTACCGCGCGCGCTGCCTCTGCCTGGACGGGTCGCCCGCCTGCCGCGGCGAGCGCTACCACCACGTGCAGATCGAGTACTACGGCGCCTGCCGCGAGATGCCCGCGTGCGGCGCGCACGAGATGGCCGACTTCCCGCGCCGCATGCGCGACTGGCTCTTCAACGTGATGCGCGACATGGCCGAGCGGCGCGAGCTCACGCCGCACTACCTCAAGATGGAGCGCGAGGCCGAGTCCAACCTCACGCGCCGCTGGACCAACGCCGCCGTCTGGAAGTGGTGCGACCTGGACGCGCACGACAACGACCGGTGAGTGTGGCGTGTGCCGCGCGCCCTCGCTCTAATGTACTGTAGTAACACGTGTCGTGTGTGCGCAGGTTCGTGTCGCGACACGAGCTGTTCCCGATCCGCGCGCCGCTCATGTCGCTGGAGCACTGCATCGCGCCCTTCCTGGACGCCTGCGACGAGGACGACGACCACCGCATCACGCTGGCCGAGTGGGGCAAGTGTCTGCAGCTCGACGAGGTAACACTCTCACCGCGCCCTACGACCACGTAGTCCCGCCCTACACTCAACTCACGACCTCGTAGCCCCGCCCGACACTTGACTCAAGACCACGTAGCCTCGCCCTACACCCAACTCACGACCACGTAGCCCCGCCCGACACTTGACTCAAGACCACGTAGCCTCGCCCTACACCCAACTCACGACCACGTAGCCCCGCCCGACACTTGACTCAAGACCACGTAGCCCCGCCCGACACTTGACTCACCACCACGTAGCCCCGCCCTACACTTGACTCACAACCACGTAGCCACATCCTACACATGACACAACAACCTCGACCAAGCAACCATACTTGTACACGTCACTACATGGAGATCTAAATATTTCAATTCATTATCTAATTATTATATCATCCATAAATACAATATTACTGTGGAACAGTACTCAGAAGGAACATGATACGCTGCGCCAATGTATTTATCTTTGGTGCCTAATCATATATTATATTATATTATCATCAATAGCATTTTCGGAATTATCAAAAGTGCCCCCTAGCTGCTCATTTTTAAAGACACGTATTAAGTATACGGATTTTAATAAACATCTTAACTCGAAAATTATGAATAAACTGTATCGTATAATTCTACTGATCTTCGTGGTTCATTTCAAACAGTGAAGTCGAATACCACCAGATAAAATTATCTGAAAACATTTTACACCATTCACATTTGTATATTTATTTCTCACAGTACGAGCTAGAAGACCGCTGCGACGAGTTCACGGACGCGGCGGCGGGCCCCGACGAGGTCGCGTAAAGGCCCCGCCCCGCTGGCCCCCGCGACGGCGAGTGGCCCCGCCGTGCAGTGGCCGCGCCGAGTCCGCCCTGCACCAGCTAGCCTAGCTATAAGCCATACTCATACTCCTGTTACATTTGTATAGAATATAGTAATGAACTGCGGCAAATGTTCTCTAATCATACTCTGTGAGTGTAAATAACGACACCTGTGATGATGCTGCCAAATCTCAACTACGATTAAAACTGAGCTTTAATTATAAGCACGTTGTTTTATTTTAAATTGAAAACGTCATATACGAGTAACTGTTTTAACGAGAAATTTAAAATGTTGTCTGTAGTATTTTTTCGAAACAGCTATATGATGTAGCCACATATACATGGTTATTTCTAATCAATTAGCATCCTTTTAGGGGCTTATTCTGTACATCAAAACTAACAATTTTAGTTCTGCTACTTTTGTCAAAACTCAAAAAAAACAGTATCATTATGCAAAAAAATTATGGAAAATATGCTAACAAAGCGATAGTGGCGACCTCATTTATTTTCAAGTCTTATGTCGCACTGTACAGTACTGTAAAACGATGCTAATTGTTAGAAATAACCCTGTATTGTAGAAAAAGCCTTGCCTACCCTGCACACGGACTGCAATGAGAGAGCTGTCCTGACAGTGACTATTTTAGTGAAATTGTACATAGCTTCTACCAAAGTACTTTACTGTAAAGCTTGCTACGCACATACGGGATTATTTGCTTGCGCTGTACTAAGTCGAAAGGAGACGATTCAGTAAGACCATCATTATGCGCAACTTTTACTATCGGGTCCACCCAGAAGTCGCGAATATAACATCAGTTGTTCCTTATAAAATTGCAAGTCTAAATCGACAAAAAGTATAAAGCATCTGTATTTTTTTTTTTCAAATTCTGGCTTAACCTTGACCACTAAGTAAAAGTTGTTCATAATGATGGTCTTACTGAATCACCTCCTTTCGGCTTAATACACCAGTTCTGGGTAACCCTGTATTTGGGTCGGCATACACGATGCGATGATTTGATCTTCGCTTCATTCCAACTGGGAGCTCATTCAATTAATTCAAAGGTAGCACTTCAACTTTTCGAAGGATCGATATTTTTTGAATTAGATAGTTGTAACATTTAGTTTCCCCAATAACTACTAACCGGCTATAGTTAACTATATTTGGCCTCCACTGGACTGATCTGATGAACTGATGCGATCATCGCGTTCTGTGAGCCCAGTATCAGGTAGTAGTACAAATCGTGAACTGCCAATTCCTACCTCTGAATTAATTGAATGAGCTCCCAGTTGGAATGAAGCTAATCAAATATCATCGCATCGTGTATGCCCACCTTTAGTCGTCGCCGCCGCGGGACAGGGGCGCGGAGAGCGCGCGGGAGTCATGAGGTTGGCGGGCGGGTGTGCCCCGGCGCGAGTCTCTCTGGCGCATACCTATATTTTACCTTTTGCGCAGCGTTCTGTGCCTAACTTCCCACTTAAGATCATAAAAAAAAAATTAAAAAAAATCTTATACAGATCTCATTTCTGATTCGACTTCGAAGAGAGACTCCGAGCATAACCCTCTCCATCCGGGCTAGTATGCGCGCCACGAATTATTTCGTTCGTAGTGTCAGAACGAGACAGCGTTATGGCAAAGTATATAACGGTCACTTTTTCACACGTCGAAATGAGTTCTTTTCGTCGCTTTTCGTGGTCGCATGCTTTATAGCCATAGCTCGTTGGGTTATGCTTGGAGCTTAGTAATGAGGTTCATAGTGAGTGACCAAGGCCCTTCTCCCATTACGATACTTGTAGGGTACGATACTCTAGTACAATACTAGTTGGATACAAGTTCGCTACCCGACGCTCGCATATTATGCTACTGAAAAATTACTAAATTCATCATTTGTGCAAACTCGTTTTTTGTAGACGGACGTTATGTTGAGCGACTCCAGTGACGAAGAAGCTCTTGCAGTTTTTCTGTTTTATAGAAATAGAAGACGTCAACGCAAGAGTAGAAACTACTGGATACCATAATATATTGAAAGAAACATAAATTGTAGAGTTTTTGTAGCCGCACAAGAACTACAACATGATGATAATAAATTCTTATCTTTCTACCGAATGTCTAAAGAGACCTACTTGCATCTTGTTACATCGAAACGTGCGAGACGCGACGCACAAGCGACCAACACGGCGGGTATCGCGAGACTAGTCGCGAACGCGTAGAATACCAGTATCGTAGTGTGAGAGTCTCCATATAAATGTATGTAAAAAATTAAATAAAAAAAGGCACCATTCTTACTACTGGCTATTAGGCCTCTCTCGCGATCTGCCTTGATCTTTTGCCAATCGTATCTAGGTTTTGCAATGATTTTAATGATTTATCGTTGACACAGTCATCTTCAGAAACTACTATAAGGTACTACGTAGGTGTGTCATCATGCTGCCCAACAGCCGGACGCCTCACAAGCTACGCGCTCCGCTTCCCAGCCGGGGCGACCGATTGCGACCGATACGTAGTATCTCCTTAGTTTGTAGGTGACCGGCCTCATAGTCTCATAGCGAAGTCAAGTGAATCAGTCTCGAAGTGAATCAATCTCTTTGGAAGTGACGACTCTTTGACATGCATGGTTATTACGATTATTATCTATCTGCGTAAAGTGAAGCGTTAGCGTAAGCTGTCAAATTACTGTCAAGAAAGATCTATACAATTTTAGTTCATTAAAATACCGCCATTTGGCTTGGCAGCACTAATCGCTAGGCCCGCCAATTTACTCAACAATGATTGGTTCAATTCAAACGTGTCATTGTGCTTGTGCTGCGTCACTTCCGTTTATGTGTTGTGTGGTTGGCCACCCTTATAAAATGCCAAGCTGCCATCTTTGTTTCGGACGGAATTCACTTGGCGCCTTCCTGTATTGGTTGTACTCTGTAGTGGTGATAGTGTGTTACACGTTTCAAAATGGTGAGTTTTGCAAGATTTCGTGAAATCAAACCAGTGTTGTGAAGTTTTTATTGTGTTATTCGGTGGATTGTGTTATGTTGTACCTACTGGCGAAATTTCAGCCTCGTACGAGCAAAATTAACCGGATTTTTCATCAATTTTAGGCTGGTGGTAAAGCAGGCAAAGATTCAGGCAAAGCCAAGGCGAAAGCTGTGTCCAGGTCAGCGAGGGCCGGGCTCCAGGTATAGTCAAACATTTTTTAAATTTATATAACGATTTTTAATGCTGTTTTGTATCTAAAATTCTCTCATTAGTAGCATTTTAAATTATTGAATATGTAATATGAATGACCTCCACAATGGCGGCCAGCTTTTAGAATCGATAACGTTAAGCATTTTTCATTAATTTTTCAGTTCCCCGTTGGAAGAATCCACAGGCACCTCAAAAATAGAACAACAAGCCATGGGCGCGTCGGTGCCACTGCGGCCGTTTATTCTGCAGCTATTTTGGAATACCTTACGGCCGAGGTTAGTATAGACGCCCGCCAAAATGGCGGCAATCTCTTAATAATTATTTACCTACTTGTTTGCTAGCGTTTTAATAGTACTGTGTCAATTATTTACTAAATATTGAATTACTCGTTTGTACTTTATGTTTTGGGGTTTGCTCCAATTACCCTCATTGAGTTCTACGACTTTCTAAAATTTGGCGGGAAAACGATAAAAGTAAATAAAGGTGGTATTTCTGCGTATTCAAAATAATTAGCTTTTATCCTGTTTTGTTGCATTATGTCTGATTTGTAGCCTAGCCAGGGACCCTCAATCATCGCTTAATGTTTTATATCAGAATATCAACTAATTGTTTTTTATTGTTTACTTCCCTTATGTCGGGTAGGTGTTGGAGTTGGCGGGGAACGCGTCCAAGGATCTGAAGGTGAAGCGCATCACGCCGCGGCACTTGCAGCTCGCCATCCGAGGAGACGAGGAGCTGGACAGCCTTATCAAGGCCACCATCGCCGGAGGTGGTGTCATCCCACACATACACAAGTCCCTCATCGGCAAGAAAGGCGGGCCAGGAGCACCCGTTTAGGACTAGGTGATTCATTTTAACTACTTTCTAATAATTAACATACTTAGTTAATCAGCTTAATAGTAATCAGCATAAAATTAATCAATTGACATTATATTAATGGATTGTTTGTGACTGAGTCATCAGTGGAATGGTTATTGTTTATTTCTATCATACCAGTCATCTTGCCCCGCTTTTGTACAGCGAGTATTTATGTCCTTGTAGGTTTCCAATAGGACTGGTTCAAAGTAGCATAATGGAGGCCAACCCTTATTTTACTAGCCTGAGGTGTCCATAATAAAACATTGTAGGTATTTGTTGATATACCTAGACCATCAATGAACATGATACCTATATTTGTTTGAAAATAAAATTGAATTTTATTATTTTTATTTCAGATAATGTTCAAGACTTCAATCCTGCATTTGATTCCGGCCGAGCCTTCAAGATACAAAATTCATCACCAGTAAATAAACATGGTTTTCTTATAAAGTTAGTGATGTTGACAGTGGAGTGACTCTTGGGAACTTTGGTCCGGACATAACCTTTAGCTTGTAAGTGTTAGTAGTATGTATAGTGTTAAGGAGATTTAAATAATAATATGACTGTAGATTTTAAGTTTAACTTTCCGTTTATGTGGGACATTGAATTTTCCATAATTTGTAAATGGTGATGAATATAATGCTAAAATTATTTTGTGCTCCGCCTCGAGCCCATCGACGCGCGCCGCGACCCGACGCTACCTTTGAGGCTGGTTCAAAATAATTTTCAGGTGCGACTGCACCATACATATTTTTTGAGCTGTAAGCTGTTGTAATTTTTTGCAGCATTTTTCTAATTTTTTAAGTGACATTGTATTAGCAATAGTGAAAATTGTTCTAAATTGTAATTGGTATGATTGAGCTGTTAAGAGTTGTAAGAAATGTACCTATTTTGATCTTGAAATATATTGAGGAAGCACGATCTAGTTGTATTACTTTAAGTACATACCAATTTAAAAATATCCCTTATTTTAAGTATTATTTGGTTTAAAGCTAGTTATTTCCAGATGATGTCGTCTAACTTGTCGGGAAACAATGGATGAGGCTAGCACAGGACCAGAAAGAGAGGAGGCCTATACTCGGCAGTGGGTGGAACAGGCTGAATAGACTATAGCTGTTTCCACATAATTTTCTATGCATGTCCATAGCTTATATGTAACTGTTGGATATTGGCCTCTATTAATTACCATCTGCCTCGGTCCTTTGCCATAAACATAGTAAGACTGAGGATAGGTAGTAGATTAGGTTTCAATTTTCAGTGGGATTATGTACATCTGATAAGCTAACTTTGAATAGCTATATATGGATATAAAGGAGGTTTCACATTCCTCCTCAAGTTATTCAGAATAATGGTCTGTATCACCCTCTATTGCCTTGGTTCACCTGTAGCACTGCCAGTCCCAGATGTTTATACTACTAGTAAAAATACCACGGGGAGATTTCATCCCGTAGTAATACCTACTAAAAAGCTTGGTAGGACTACAGGAAGAAATGTTTTGTCCATGGTACTACTACATTATAATGTAGTAAGATATTTTCAGGGCTTTTAACCCCATTAGCCAAAAAAATCAACCAATATTAAAATTAATTTTGGTAGTTACGATAGGATATACCTATCCTATCGTAACTACCAAAATTTTTTCAACTGATATGATAATCGCGTATCCTGATAGACTGACGATCTTACTGTGCTGTACAAATGTTTCAGATGAAATAAAATATGTTTCAGGATAAGGAGAAAAAATACGATGGCTTAAATAGTTCAAATATTTAAGAATAAAGTGAAAACAAAACTAACATCTAAACAAACACATCCCTAATATACTTATAGAAATGTTCCGTCATTTTCGAAAATCAAATAATTATTTACTAAACTGTTTTTTTTTTTTCAGTATACATATGTTTTTTTTTTAAAGTATTTATCCATTTTAGTTATTTACTTACTCTTGTATTAAAATCTATCAAATTATTTATGTTGTATAAGATAGTTCTACTGATTCTAAGAATGTTGTAAACACCCATTAGGGGTATATATATCAGAACTGTAAACTAAATTATGAAACTGTTTTTTGCTATGTAATATGTAATATGTATATATATTGTTGGTGTTTCTTGTTTAAATAAATAAATAAATATGCGTTTAAAAAGAACTAGCATTTCTTATAATTGCATTTTGTTCTAAAGGTAACATTGAATTAACATTCAAAAAAATTTTTGAATTTAGAAGAGCTGAGCATGGAAAGAAAGCCCTTTTTTAGGCAGTCGGGTAAAGTGTAGAGACCGCGCCATCACTGAAGTCAGTGGGTCGTCAAAGAGTACTGTATATACGGTGGGTCGTGTCCTTCACATGTGCGCGCATGTTAAAAACTCGCATAGCTTTTAATAGCGTAAATAAAAGAGTTTTACTCTATGGTCATCGATTTTTTTCTACTGGCTAGTCAGGCAAATTAACGTCAAATTCGGTCAAATCGGCGTAATGTCACTTCGTGGTCAAAATTATTTTTTAGAATTACCTATTAATTTCTCAAGTTTTCAGGAGATAATTATTCGCAGTGACTGTGCTACATACTGATCAAAATTAATAAAATTCAACTATTGTCAGTCGTGCGTAGTTAATAAACATTGCAAAGGGAGTGAATAGCCCTATAGGTAAATGCTCCTGCCCTATATTCTACAGAAGCGTGTTATTTAAACTTCAAGAAGCAGAGAAAGAAAACTAGCAAATGAGTTCAAGACATCGGGATCGAACCCGGTCCCGGTCGCGGGACCGCGAGCGCCACAAGGAGCGCGAGCGCGACCGCGATAAACCGCGGGATAGAGACCGGGACAAGGATAGGGAGCGCGACCGGGACCGGGACAGGGACCGTGATCGCGACCGCGATCGACATCGCTCCAAAAGGTACGTATTGAAATAACAAGCGACAGTCAGACGCGCCCTATGATGATGCGATGGAGGCATGATGAGCGCGAGTTTTTTGTTACAGAGATAAGGAGCGCGACCGCGACCGCAGCCGCAGCCGGGACCGCCACAAAGAGAAGCGCCGCAGTCGCTCGCGCTCTAGAAGCCGTAGTCGAGGTCGCAAGTCCAAAGACAGGTTTATAGCATCACTTATTTTTATGTGGTTTCTAAATGTAGTGTAGCATAGTGCTATCGAATACATCTATAATGATGATATGCTTGAGAAAGGATTTGATGATAACATGACTATGATAAAGTAGCGTAAGGAAACATGCTGGAGATACATATGGACAAGAAGATGATGATTTAGAATAGGTACATCACTACTCAATTTACACCACCTAATGGCTAACTCAACTATATGTAGACCAAATCAAACTTCTTGGGGACTGTGATGATCACTACGAGCCGTGCAGAACCCAATCCTGAGTGAAGCTCACTTAACAGCTGTATAAGGCCCATACCATACTTAATATATTGTTTCATCTCATGACATTTTATCCACAATTCCAAGTGAAGTAAAGTCTATAAATGTGTTTTCTTATTCGCTGTGGGGGCCTAATAAGTCCTGCACTGACGTCCCACATGGGGTGTTTTGTGTATTTTCCCCTGCAACATCAACCAAAGCCAGCCCAGCTCCTTAAAATAATTTAGTTGGTTTGGGGCCACTGGCAGAACTGCAATAAATATTTAAATAACTAGCTTTTGCCCGCGGCAATTTAAATAGATACACTAACAGTGAACATATTGAATAGAGTCTTAAACTATTACATTGGTAGGTATACAAAGATCTGATATGATCACCTTTAATAGGTGTTGGTGATTTATAATATTAATAAGGATTATTGGTGTAATGTTTTGTTCAGGGATGGGACCATAGCTCTGCTGGACCAGATGGTGGGCACGACGACGAAGGCCACGGCGCGGCAGGTGACCAACAACGGCGTGAACCCCGCCACGCAGGCCGCCATCCTCGCCGCCGCCGCCGTCGCACAGGTGCCTCACTCTTCCATCTATTCATTGTACCGTTGCTCCACATTACTCCGTCCCAACTTAACCTGTTTTTAGCAGTAGCGATTCTGTTTGAAAACATGCACGTAATATGCTCTAATGTACTCTTGTTTTTATTATTATTTATTTGTTTATAGGCGAGCAGTGTATACTGATGTGCCTATATCAAGCAGAGTCGAATAAAATTAGTATTTATCTGTCAAAGAAATTTTTTCCTTCTTTATCCAAAGGTCCAGTCTATTCTTAAATGTGTTTATAGTTCTTGCTGAGATTACATCCTCAGGCAACCTTTTTTTCAGGTAAAAGGAACCTGTACTGACCTCTTAATATTCCACTATTGAATATAGGCCTACTGACGAAGGGCAAATGGGCCATATCCTCTATGCTGAAGATGAACCTTGTCTTGATAATAATACATTTTGTATGTTGCTTGATGTAGACACATCAGTATTTGCTGCTTGTCTATAAACAAATGAATAAATATATTCCTAAGTTAATACACTGTCTCCCAAAGGTGTCTCAAGCTGTCTCTAGTGGATTGTGAAGCTGCAGTGTATGAAGTCTTGTCTATTTGTTCCAGAAAAAGTTCTCTCAGGCTTTCACTGATTGAGTTTACAGTTGTTATCTCAGAGTAAGGATAGATACCATACTAAAATAGCAAGAAATATACATCACTTTGTCCCATTTTAAATATGAAAAGGTGTTGGAAAAAGATGCCCATACACCTGAACTTACTTAATTTCGAAGGGTTAGTCATAAACTAGCATTGAGCTATCTCGGCTGTCCAAATTCAAAAAGGTAGGAAATAGAAAGCTAATATGAGCAGAGATTTGAACCTTCTGATATAATTAGAGGGTTCAAATTTCCGAACATATTGCAAAAGACAAAGTACACCAAATTTCAACCATTGTGACATTCCACCTTGTGACTTTGACGTTTGACGACAGACAATACGTTTTTTTTTATGTGTAGTGTCTGAGTAAGTACTGCATAGTGTGCGTAAGACAGCAGATTTAGTATGAATAATCGCGGATTGTGAACCTGGGCTGTGTCAGAGTAGTGCGTGGAGTAGAGTAAGTGGTACATGTTGCGGGTGTCGGCGCAGACGTTCGTGGCGTCGCGGCGCATGGCGGCGCCCGTGCAGCCCGCGGCGGCGGCGGCGGCCGCGCTGTCGGCGGCCACGGCCATCCCGCCGCCCACCTCGGTGCAGCAGAAGCTGGAGCAGATGCAGGCGCGCTCCGAGGGCCGCTACCGCCAGGACAAGCACCACGACTACCACCCCGACGACGACCACGACGACGGACAGGGTACGACTAACACTCTTTCATTACTGGGGAAATCCTTTATGGGTACCACCGGCCAGGGGACACCGGCTTCATACAAACTGTTGGAACGCGAATCACACCTACGCGCCTCGGAGTTCGATATACACTCCTCCTCAGCGGTCAGAGGGGCGCGTCGCGGTGACGAACGAACGTGTGGGATGGCCAGCCCCACGGCTGTTGTTTTTATACTTTCGCGATTTGATCACATTATTACTGTACATAAATATACTACGAGACTAATCGCGCACTAAAATCACGAGATAAATAAATATCAATATAGGTCACACCTTCCGTCTACCCGTGACCACGATCGATGCAACTCGGGCGAAACGTCGGGATGATGAAGTATCTATTTGTTTATCTCGTGATTTTAGTGCGCGATTACTCCTGTAAAAGTGCAAGCGGAGTCCCTCCGCGCAAAAGAAGTGAAACTTCGCCGCAACTGTGCTTTCATACCCTCTTCATGGTAGCGTTAAACGTTTTTTCGCAACCTTGTTGGAAGTCGCATTACAAGTTTCACTTCAATAATAATAAGTCCCATGGGTGTTACGTACTGCGTGGCCACGTGGGGCTGTACATTTTTATTTTAAGGACAAGGCCTAGTCGCAATACTGTGAGATACCATTACCATGCCGGCGTTAATGTGAGAGTCCTCGCCGACCCTAGTCGGTGGTATACCCCCTAAAAACCTGGGGTGCTTTCATATTCCCTCCTTGCTAGCGTTAAACGTTTAACGCAACCTTGTTGGAAGTCGCATTACAAGTTTCACTTCAATTAACAAATCAATTGAACTTCTAAGTTTTTACCACTTAATGCATAATGAATATCAACGCTTGAAAGGCAATAACTACCGAGCGACATTTATTTTAATCAGGAAAAAAAATCAGATTTCAACGAAATTCAATATCGGCCAAAATGTCGCTTAGTAATTATTGTCTCTCTTGACATTTGGGGCCCTCGGCCACGGCGACTTCTTGTAGCGATGTTGTCGCGCGTAACAACGTAGTTAACGTAGTTATGTCCACATTACTACGATTCAGTCGCGATGCCAACGCGATATTGTCGCGCGTCTGTCTAACGGCACAAGCTGAACTCCGGTGAGGCAACAGTAGTAACGTTGTCTTTGGTGCTGCTTTTCAGGCAATTTTTCTAGATAGTGATTATGTAAATCTATCGTATTGACATACTTTAAATGAAATATTTTATGATTAAATTGAATATGAATAAGTAAACCGCCAGCGCCACGCTGCAGCAGCGCCAATATTGGATGTACCCACTTATAATGAGAGAAGGTCGCGCGTTTGCTTCGATTTAGTGTATACTAGCGACCCGCCCCGGCTTCGCACAGTGAGGTGTATTATACATATAAACCTTCCTCTTGAATCACTCTATCCATTAAAAAAAACGCATCAAAATCCATTGCGTAGTTTTAAAGATTTAAGCATACAGACAAACAAACAGACAAAAATAGCGACTTTATTTTATACTATGTAAGGAAGGATGCTGTAGCGCGTTGGCATCACGTCTGTAGCGCGTTGCAAATGCGACTAGCGCGCGTTAGTAGCGATGGTGTCGTGCGAGTCGTAATCGTCAAACAAGAAGTCCCCGTATGGCCGGGCCCGGGTCCCGCCCCCCCGTGTGGCCGGGCCGGGGTCCCGCCCGGGGCGGCAGGGACAGGGCAGTACAGTCGGTCCGTGCGGTAGACGTAGAGTATGGCGCAGGTCCGCCGGGCGAGACGCGCGAGGAGCGGCGCGCGCGGCGCCGGCGCACGCGCTGGATGGGCTCGGAGCACGACAAGACCTTCATCCCCGGCCTGCCCACCGTGCTGCCCTCCACGCTCACGCGCGACCAGGAGGAGCAGTACCTGCGTGAGTACACTACGCTGCCCTTCACTCCACCACCCCTCTCACACACACACACACACTGTACCTACATGCCGCGCGCCCGACCGATGTTGCCCTGTTTGGTTGACGTGAAATGTCTTTAAAATCACACAGTATGAGTATGGGGTCAAAAAAACCAACCGTAACGAAAAGATTTGTGTCATCTTATCTTTATAATTACAAAAGTATTAATCTTTGAAATGATCAAGTGTCATATATTTAGCTCCCTATTTTGACCTTGAGTTTGTGCGGAGGCCGGGGGAAATGCGAGCGGACGACAGCGAAACCAACTTGCCCGATGGAAAGCTCTGATGTAGCCGAAGATGGATGTAGACCTGTATAAACATATTTATTTCTATTCACTGTTACCTTAAATATATCCAGATTATAATAGCCAGGAAATCATGACGGAGGAAGGCTACGCAGTCCCTGGCGGCTGGCTTACGACACGTAGTTGAACCTCGATTTGTTCTCTTCATCCCTGCCCTTCTGTAAAATCATAAAATGTATCCTTCCTAAAATATACTTCACTTTACTTTGAAAGTACTCTGGCTGACATTTTTCCTGAATCCTTAGTATTGCCATTTTTTTTAAATCATTAATTATTATTTATTTGTTTATACGAGTAGGCGAGCAGTGTATACTGATGTGCCTGTATTAGGCAGAGTCGAATAAAATTAGTATTTATCTGTCAAAGATTTTTTTTCCTTCTTTATCCAAAGGTCCAGTCTATTCTTAAATGTGTTTATAGTTCTTGCTGAGATTACATCCTCAGGCAACCTATAAGGTTAGGAATAGGCGCCATTTTGTGACTATTTCTAATTAAGTGCCATTTATTCATTTTTTACATCACAGGCTAGGCCCGGGCTTTTGAAGGGCATCAATGGAGCCATGGCCAACATTGAAAGGCCCTTTTACAGAGAAAATATTATAAAAACACTGTTTTTGGGGGTAGGAAGAGAAAGACGGGACATTTGTACAGTTCTAGGCTAATGGAATGAAATAAGTATTACGTGATAATGAACTGGTCTATGTTAATTACCATAATTATTGTAGCGTTCTTTAAATCTAGACACGCGGTAGCGTGTCCAGCCAAAGTGTTCTACAGAAAACTGGCGACGCAGCGGCCGTGTGTAATATTACACGAACCATTTGGAGCTACTTTTGACCCCCTCACAACTCAAAAACTATTTAGACTACTCGTACATATGTACATGAAAGGCACATTTACTAAAGTCAAATCACGAGCTTGAATTACATAAGTAAATCCCTTTAGAATGTTGTAGGTATGATCTTGTAGCTTAAACTTTAGGATTTTCTACAGAACACTTGGCCCCCGTGTTAGATCTCAATTCTTTTGGTGGCGACACTTTGGCTCCCATTTCACATTTATATTTTTGATGAGATTTTAGTTACAGCATACCTATTGAAATCTCTCATATTTTCTTCAAAATTTATCATAGGACCTTATCCCGCATCTATAAAACGAAAATAAATATAGTGAACATAGGACACCTTTTAGGCAACTCAGTACTCTTCTCTAAAACTTGTCGTATTGTTGACATTTGTGAAAGGAATCATTTTATTTAAACTGTAGTACAAAGCGTAGAAGTACCAGTATCTCGTCGTGGGACAGGTTTGTTTCTACAACTCGGTCGATGATGCTCGGTATACACTTGACATTTTAATTACACCTCTGAATTATTGGATTTAAGCTCTCATTTGTGCCTTTCCACGTGTATAAAGTATGCATAAATTAATAAAGAAAGAATAATAATATATAATTATTTTCCGCTATTTTCCGTGATGTTGAGTTTACTAATAATAATGTTTTAAAGAGGGAGACCAATCGCCAAAGTTAGTCCTATATTGCTGTACTCGAATCGTTCTAATTTTGTTACAGAATACTATAATAATATAATTTAAATGACTTTAAAACTCTAGGACACTGGCTTCATAGGGCTTCCTCTTTCATTTTGTTTTTATATCATTCTGAATAATTACAATGAACTTAAATGGAATGTGATTTATCGATACGACGCGGCGACGATCAAAATATGTCGCGTGGATGGCGCACATGTAAAGACGCGCGTGTCAGCAGTCCAGATACGTCACGTTCTCCCGTGCTTTAACGTGTGATAAACGAACCTTCCGTTACAGGATTAATAATTTGTTTTTTATTATTTATGTGATTATCCTTTAGCATACGTTAAGGGATCGTGTATTGTAAATGTGTATACCGTGTGGGACCCGCGCGGGCGCCGCCGCGAGCCGGCGCGGGCTCCGTGGCACGCGAGGGTCCCGGCGCCGGTTCTAATGCGCGCCGCCGCGCGTGGCTAACCCGCTCCCTTGCAGTGCAGCTGCAGATCGAGGAGGTGTCCCGCAAGCTGCGCTCCGGCGACCTCGGCATCCCGGCTAACGTCGAGGAGAGGTACTGACCGCCCCCGCCACCGCCACCGCCACCGCGGCCGCGCCCGCAGCCGCCGGCCGCCACGCCCTCAACGTCGAGGTTTTGTAATCTAAGCGAGCGCACCGCACGACCCACCGACGGACTGACGATCCAATCCGCGCGCCCGCTTCCTTTACCGATTGTCCAAACACCGGGTTGCATATACTTATACTAGCTGACCCGCCAAACGTTGTTTTGGCATAAGTGTATTAAAATTTTACCAATAACAAAAAATGGCGACTATAAATTGAATAAACTATCCAATCTTTCAAGTTGGATCAAACTGCACATAGTGTACAAATTTTGATTAAAATCGGTTCAGCAGTTGAGGAGTTTATCGCGGACAAAAAACGTGACACGAAATTTTTAATATATCACGTTCGATTTTGCACAACTTAAAAACTGCTTCACAGTACCTATAAGTCAGCCAAAAGCCACAAATCACATCTGCCACGGCACAGTCCCATTACTTTGATACATTGACTCTGCATTGCCGAAACACAGTCATGCCAGAGTAGAAATTATCTACGTTCTTCTGATATTAATTCCGCGCTAAATATTACATTATTACTGGTCTGTTGACCGATTGTACAAACCGACATTAAATCCCATTTTAAAAAATATTTAAATAAATCGTAACTTGTATTTCTCTATCGATGTACAGTTACGTTTTTACATTGAATCCGCGACACGCGAGCGAATTTACCCGAATGCACCCTATGATGTGCCATCTGTAGGTACTGTTCAATGCATCTGTTGAAGAAATGATCACTCGTGTGATAGTAAGCGCTAAATGTGAAGCAAGCTGCGGCGGGTATCGGTAAGTGGTATTTTATTGTATGGGTAGTTATCTCGCGGTGAGACGCGGTCGAACGCCCAGTTGGACTCTGCCCAAAGAGTGTTTCCTTAACTTGGCAACCATAGACTTAACCTTTAAAATACTTTAAGAAATAGTCGAAATCGAAAAGTAAATTTAGGAGCACCTATTTTATTCCTGATGGGTATCTGACTGAGGAAATTGCCTGTCGCGTTATAGCGTGGCGTTACTTGTTCTAATTTGCATTTAATTATAGGGTGAATGAGACCAAAATAATACGAACGCTTCGATTTGATTAGCTGAGCAAAATCTGACTTAGAATTTATTAATCTCAATTTGTACCTTTCTGGAAACAATTCTGATCTACGAAATCGGTAAACTAAGTTTGCCACGTACCTACGTAGATGCAAAATAAAATTATCACCGTACCTCAGTTAAATATTGAATCTTTTTCGCGGGAATTCAATTGATATAAAAGAAAAAAACATTTCTAAAAAAGGAATGTAACACAATGGTAAATAAACTGAAAGTGTGTATTGAGAGTATATTTTTAAAACACTAAAAATGACCTAAATTAGAAGATTTATTATATTTTCCCTTCTATTACCAATACCATCATGCGATGACTGTGAGTAGCATGATGATAATGAAACTGCGAGTCAGTACTGCAGGTTCAAATCCTGCGGCTACCGTACATATTTGATATAACACAGAAATACCTTTCTAAGTATATCATAGTTAACCATAATAATTGTTGTAATGGAATGGCTCGAGGCTGAGGCAGAAGGGTCGCGAGTGGCGCGCGCTCGCGTCGACCAACTAATGCGCATCGGTTTCGTGTTGCAGGTGGAAAACCGCTCGCTAATCGATTCTAATCAAATTAATCGACTCTTTTACAGCGTCGCCGATATGTAACCAAGTTATTTTCAGCGCTAAACATGACTAACGATTCAATATTTCAGGTTCAATTAATGCAAACATTTGTTCTCAGGGCGTTAGGTTCGGTCGCTCCAAATTGAACGCGGACGCAATCATTAAAAGTCATACATCGGTCGGTCCTCCCAATCATAGGCGCGTATTAATTCCTATTCTAAATCGATCTTGAAAAAATTCAAAATAAACTTCGATTTTAATGTCTCTGATTTCTCGTGCATTTTTTTTCAATTTTCCCGATTCAAATGGCATAAAAGTTTTCCAAATTAATTGAGAATTGTTTTGGTTTTGATGAGTGCATCCACGTTCGATCCGGGCAGGCCGTTAGGCTAGAGTTTAGAGAGTAGGAGTGCGGTCGGGCGCCGGCCCTCCGTGCGCCCGCTGACTGCCGTGTGTCTGGCAGGTCGCCGTCGCCCGAGCCCATCTACTCGACGGACGGCAAGCGGCTGAACACGCGCGAGTACCGCACGCGCCGCAAGCTGGAGGAGCAGCGCCACTCGCTCGTGCAGCGCATGCATCAGATCAACCCCGACTTCAAGCCGCCGCCCGACTACAAGTCAGTACACTCCACTAGACTCACCACGGCGACTAGCCAGCCGGCAGAGCGCGTGCAAGTGTCACACGCGCCGCGCTGTACACCTGTTTGTGGGTAACACTTAGCTGAGATAGCCTCAGAACTGAAACATTGCCTAAAGAGTTGGAGGCTCTATAGTGGGTGGAGTAAAGCTGGCAATGTCGATAATTTACTAGTTATTTATTTATTCGAAGGTTCCAGAATTATAATCTATCTGTCCTGTTGTAATATTACATTACTGCAGCGGCCAGCAACAGAGGCATTCATGGACTTGCGTGAGTCCATCAATGTTGTGGTCGAGGCTTGTACAGTACTTATATAATAATGCGAGGAAATTAACTTCATTGAGGAAACTCGGGACCTATCGATAAGAACATAGCTTACACTATTATCTTATCTTATTGAAAAGGTAGGTAAGCTCTGTTTTGTTCTGGGCGCCTGGTACTTTTGTCATGTATTTTTTTTTTAAACATAAGCCTATTTTGAATATGTTGTCATTTTTAACTTTTTTGTTTGGTTGGTCTTCTTCAAATGTAAAGTACTTCAAAGATGGTCCCATTTAAATTTCATCGAAATCAGCTGAGCCGTTTTTGACAAATCAACAGTAATCCAAAATTGTATGTACCAATTGCAGTGAACTAGTATTCGAGTTCAGTACGCGATTGAAGTCAGTTGTCGTTGGACTAATTTCCAAGCATGTTTGAGAAAAAATAATTTGAATCAAAAATATTAAAACTTTACATTTTACTCAGTGATTCGAACGAGTGTTTAATTTGAGCATCAGTCCATTCTCTATGTTGAAATATAGCGTTTAGTAGTTTGATGAGGTATGATGTTCCCCAGGCCGCCCGTGGTGCGCGTGCACGACAAGGTGATGATCCCGCAGGAGGAGCACCCCGACATCAACTTCGTGGGGCTGCTCATCGGCCCGCGCGGGAACACGCTCAAAGGTACGTACCCTCTCGCTGACTGCGTATCTAATGTACCGTCGTGGTCGCAACGTTAAGCAATATTTGTATTTGTGTTGTTGTGTCGCAGCGATGGAGAAGGAGACGGGCGCGAAGATAATAATCCGCGGCAAGGGGTCGGTGAAGGAGGGCAAGGTGGGGCGCAAGGACGGGCAGCCGCTGCCGGGCGAGGACGAGCCGCTGCACGCGTACATCACGGCCACCTCGGCCGACG
This sequence comes from Hypomecis atomaria, assembly GCA_964007245.1. Lineage (NCBI taxonomy): Eukaryota > Metazoa > Arthropoda > Insecta > Lepidoptera > Geometridae > Hypomecis > Hypomecis atomaria. The sequence goes on along the minus strand of OZ023285.1, from coordinate 170,237 downwards.
CCGTGCGCAAGGCCGTCGACAAGATCAAGGAGGTGATCCGCCAGGGCGTGGAGGTGCCCGAGGGACAGAACGACCTGCGCCGCATGCAGCTGCGCGAGCTGGCGCAGCTCAACGGCACGCTGCGCGAGAACGAGGCGCAGCGCTGCGCCAACTGCGCCGCCACCGACCACCGCACCTGGCTCTGCCCCGACCGGCCCAACGTCACCTCGGCCGTGGTGTGCTCCTCGTGCGGCGGCGCCGGCCACATCGCCCGCGACTGCCGCGCGCGCCGCCCCGGGCACCACCCCCAACACGCGCCCGACAAGGTACGCACCCTCCGTATGCCATGAACAAAGTATTCAGTAAACCCTCAACAAAGTTTCTCATACCCTGTATGCTGAGTGTGAGTATTGTCGTAAACATGACGCGCTCTGCGGCGAGCGCGTAAGCATGTAATTTGTATGAAGACAGTTCAAAAACGCGCCGCTAGTGGCGCTGTACATCTCTTCATACAAATTACATGGTTACGCGCTCGCCGTAGAGCGCGTCATGTTTACGACTAAACTCACACTCAGCATACTGTTCGGATTCAGTCGCTTGAGCTACGCGGAGCTCCCACCGACGCGGACGGCGCGCCCCGCGCTAGTACGCTTCATTGGTTTGGGTGTGTTTTTTTTTTTTTTTTTTTTTAATATTTTTTTTTTTTTTTTTATTATTGACATGATACAATAATTTTGTTCAAAAACACATCAAACCAGAATCATCGTCGTATGTATTCTTATATAGTACGAGTAATTAACAAAGACGTAATTTTTGCAGTTTTTAAGAAACTGTTTTTAATTCCAGTTCTGTGTTGGCCGTTTGTTTTGACATTTTGAAAACGAGTAGTATTCGTGTGTGTTGTTTGTGCGCAGGCTAAGATCGACGAGGAGTACATGTCGCTGATGGCGGAGCTGGGCGAGGCAGGTCCGGGCGCGGGCGGAGGGTCCGGGGGCGGGGGCCCCGCGCGCCGCTTCGCCCCCGCGCCGCTGTTCGCGCCGCAGCAGGCCGCGCGCGCGCTCATGCCGCCGCCGGGTGAGTGGGGGTTCCTTCCGTCTCGCTCGCTCTTGTAGCGAGACCTGGATAGAATACGAACACCGACGTCTCAACAGTTAAAGGCCTTCTACACGATCGGGATCAATCGCCACCCGACGAGTCAACGGTTGGGTTCATGTAAAAATGGACAGTGTAGCAGTCGGTCGACCCGACCGATCATCATGTTTCATTCATTTTCCTTTTTCTTTGTTTTTCTTCTTAATTCAAGCATATAAAAGTTATTGCTAAACCGATCTTCTGTTGCTTTGCAAGGCAAGGTGTCATCGCTTTGAATACCGGAAAAGAATTGACGAGTTAAGCACCGACCGTGTAGAACGAATACAATAAATGTTTGAGCTGACCGTTGAGTGGACGGTCGGCGGTAGATCCCGACCGTGTAGAAGGCGCGCGGCTCCTGCCGTATGTGTCGGTATGCTGACGGTAATGAGAGCGTGTTGTGTCAGGGTCACAGCCCGGACACTCCGCGACTTTTCATACAAAATCTGCTGTCTTACGCACACTACACAGTACTTACTCACAGACAACACACATACGCACGCTCGCTACACCCGCATTTGTGTGCGGAACGTCTATGGCTATCAGCGATCACTACAGCGTGACGAGATGCCGCGTGAGCGAGACAGTTGCGTACTCAATTTGCAAAAATGAATATAAATCTAGTGCCTAAAAAAGTATAACAATTACTTAATTTGGAAGCATTTTAACGAAAAGTAACCGATCTACTTTATTTGAAAGAAAATATCAAAAGGAAGTTACCAAATAATGTAAAATAAGTTCCTATATTTATTCTTAGGGAAACATTAACATTTCTTGTTATGTTACGTATCATTGACATCCAACCATAAACAGTACATGTTTTCTCTATTGTCACAGTCTAGGTAACTAGTTATTATTAGAAAATCTACCGGCCTGTGCAGCCCGCGCGTTGTTTACAATAGCTGTCTGTGGGCGCGGGGTGGAAGTGAGGAAGACCCAAACGGGTGGGGGGTAACGAGTGGCCGTTCTATACGTAGTATTATTATATATTCTTTGTCAGGGTTGCCGCCGTCGCTGCCGCCGCCGCCGGGCGCCTTCCCCCCGCCGCCGCCGCCGCCCGCCGCGCCCTGGCTCGGTAGGTACCACGTTACCACTACTACTTGCACACTCCTATCTATTCACACACATTTATTTATAACAATAACTTACATTTCAAACAAACACTAATATATTCATTGTAAAACATAATAACTAATCATTGATTTAATGAAATAATTTAAACAATGAAAAAACTATTTCATTTCATTTATTTCTCAACATAGATACAATGATGTATATTTGTGAATGTCAAAAAAAAACATACAATACAATAAGGTTACATATGTGATAGGTTAGGTATGTGAAATAAAAATATAAAATAAGTATATGTCAAATTACAAAATAAATTTCAAATTACAAAAATATATGTATAATTTAAATGATAATGTGTCATGTCAGAAATAAAACAAATACTAAAAATTTAATTAATTTCGAATATTTACAATTACAAACACATAAATCAAGTCACTCTACCTTTGGTAGAAAGTCTTGTCTATGACTACGACCCATGACTGATTCGTTGGCCCAGTGGTTACCCCCCTAACTACTGCCCCCAAGGAGGCGTGGGTTCGATTCCCAACCAGGGCAAGCATTTTTGTGATGAACTCTGTGTCTAGATGTTACTATGTATATAAGTATGTTTTTATAAATATGTAAAATATGTAGTATATCAGTCTCTGGCAGCCATATCACAAGCGTCGCTTAGTTTGGAGTAGAGATTGCAACTCGGTATGTTTCTCAACCCGGCCGGGCCCGGTCGCGTCATCGCCAAACCCGGCCCGGCAGACCCGGCCGGGTTGTGTGTTAGCGATGAAACCTTTAAAGTATTTTAGGATATTTTTATACATGAATGAAAGAAGACAATGATTCAAGGTTAATATTTGTTTCAAACTGACTTATGAATAATTATCACAACGTTCAGTCCCAACTCTCACTCAAGTCTCAAAATCACACTGAATACAGAATTGATTACTTTTACTTATGGACGGAAAAGTAACATTAGTATTAGTAATTATTATTTTTTATAAGTTTAAACAAGCACGTCTTTTTCTTTACTCCTTTTGGAGTCTATTTGAAAAAATTGTATTAAAATTAGAAACTGATAACGCAGCTTAAAGTACTAAACTTGTCATAACAACTTAGGTTCGGTGGGTACCTAAAAGGGCACCGAGCGGGTCCGGTCTGGCCGGGCCCGGATTGCTATCTTTAGTTTGGAGTCAGAGACCGTGTGTAAGATGATGAAGTTAAATCATTTGAAACTCACGTTAGAATGTGTACAGAAAAATATAGATTAGAAATCAAAATCGGTTCCGGCATTGTAAGCATAGAGCGAAGACTGGTTGTGTGTGTTTTTTTTTTTGCATCTTTAATTCTATTGGACATTTTTAATTTTCTTTGACATTCATAATTTTGTATTTTGACATTGGTAACTTAATTTTCTTATTGTATTTGTAAATTTTATTTTTATTGGGCATTTTTTGGAAAAGTTTCGGTCATTACTCGTAGCTATTATTTATTTCACTCATTACTTTTTATATTTGTTCGCCACACTTGGCAAGGACATGAGCAACATTATGTAAGAACTCCAACTTGTATGCTATTTTGTATGAAGTGTACTTACCATGTTCTGACAAATGAAGTATCTGAATCTGTGTTGCAGGCTCGCAGCCGCCGCCGCCGGGCGCCGCGCCGCCGCCGCCGCCGCGCCCGCAGGTGTGTTACAGCACGACACTTATATCTCTTACTCCTATATTTTACAAACTGAGTTCATATTTTATTATTTTTACCAAGGAGGTCTCGAGCAAAAAAAAACAACGTAGGTTCGAAATGAACAAAAGCATAATTGTCGTTTTTCAATTGTGATTAAAATTGTTTGATTATGACCCTTGCGGGGTTGGACGCTAAAACAGCGGTACACATAAAGGGGTCGTGTATTCAAAAATATTGAAAAACATTACCATAGTAGTGTTATGATCTCTATACCCATGACGTGGCACGATGTCGGCCGCAGTCAGGCTGCTCGGCGCGGTCCATTGCTCCACTGCCATGGCAAACTTCACTGCCTGCTACGAATAAACCTAAAATATGCCGCTCCAATCTATACAAATGCTATTCATAATTATTTCAGACTTTGATTCTGCTGTTTTTTTTCTGTAGATCTTAAGAATAATATTTAAATGTATAATTTCATTATTTATTTTTGACAATGATACAATAAACTTGAAATTTGCCCCAAAAATCTGCCGCTCTAGGCTCTAGCCTACTTAGCCTTACTTACTTTACTGGTGAATCCGCCACTGCCGTTGACCTTATTAAGAGGATTGCTACATGCACGTATCCGTACAAAAGACCAATTCTGTTTTTTTTTTCCTTTTTAACAAATGAATGATGTGATCAAGATTAAATTTTGTTGTTGTTCGTGTTTCAGAACGACAAGATGGCGGGCCCGCCGCCGCACATGCCGCCGCCGCCCGGTCAGTACCCGGATACGTCGCGCCACCTAATAATAACGCAGAGTGTCGAGCTGCCTTCAAGGAAATTTCACTCCTATTGCACACGTCATAAGAATTAAATCTCCTTGCTGCAGTTAAAGTTGCTTACTAAGTGATTTGAGTACTATTAACTGTTCAATAAGAGTTAAATTTCCTTGTGCACAGATTGAAGCTCCTGCGTTCTTCTTACATAACGCGACCTGTATCACACATACTACACGCATCTACATTCATTCACATCCGTCCACCCATTATCCATAGGACGTCCACTGTTGAACAAAGGCCTCCCCTATGAATCTCCAACAAGACCGGTTGGAAGCGGCTTGCATCCAGCGGTCTTGTCTTGATGAGATCATCTGCGCTACGTGGTCTCCACTCGAGAACTTTTCGACCCCATCGGTAATCAGTCCTCCGAGCTATATGCCTTGCCCACTGCCATTTCAACTTGCCAACCCGCTGGGCTATGTCGTCGGTAACTTTGATTCTTCTACGGATCTCCTCATTTCTAATTTGATCTCGCAGAGAAATTCCGAGCATAGCTCTCTCCATAGCCCGTTGTGCTACTTGGAGCTTATTAATAAGGCTCATAGTTAGAAACCACGTTTCAGTGCTGTAAGTCATCACTGGCAACACACACTGGTCGAAAACTTTCGACTTGAGGCACTGAGGTATGTCGGACGAGAAGACGTCACGCAATGTCACTAACATCAGTCTACCAATAATAATAGTGTGACCGTAGTTTGTGTTGGTGTTGCAGGCATGGTGGGGGCGTGGCGCGGGTTCAACCCTCCGCCGTGGGGCGCCCCGCCCTTCCTGCCGCCGCCGCCGCCCCCGCCGCACCACCCCCGCCCCGCGGACTAACCAACAAACACGCACAACACGTGTACTCTATATTTACATTACGTTACATTACTGTATCCCCGCACCGAGACACGGTGATGGTATCTAACAGAATTAAGACTGAAGAATTCACGCGCTAGGGCTCCCCGCCTGCTCGATAAACCGTACGCTCGCCGATACAAGCGCACACGTTCGTTCGTCGCTGCGGCGCGCCCCTGCGACCGTCGTATAAGACGTTCATTCTATTCTTTATTTCCTTAATGAATAACATTACGGTTTCCACCAATACATTACTTATTTTACTCTTTATACTTACAAAGAAATTAGGTGTACAAAAAATGTGACATTGCTAAATTTACCCACTTAAATAAATAACTAATACACAAGTTGGTATAACACATTTTAAATCTAATTAAATACATAGCAAACTGAATGATGTATGATAATACCAATGGAAACTATTCTAAAATGGAGTGCTTTTCACTGTACAGTAAAGAGCCGTTAACAAATATGGAGCATTTGTCGGTGAATACATCAACCTGTGGCTGTGTGCAGGGTTGCCAGATTTTTTTGGCAAGTCGCGGGACTTTGACCGTTTTAAAGTGAAAAAAGTGGGATTATTTCGTCGAAAGCGGGACATGTTAAAAAATATGAATATGTAAACGTTTTTTTACTAAGTCCCGCTTTCGACGACAGAATCCCGCTTTTTAGGATTCCGTACCCAAAGGGTAAAAACGGGACCCTATTACTAAGATTCCGCTGTCCGTTTGTCTGTCTGTCACCAGGCTGTCTCTCATGAACAGGGATAGCTAGAACTTTGAAATTTTCACAGATGACGTATTTCTGTTGCCACTATAACAACAAATAAAAATAGAAAAAAAAAATAAAGGAGGCTCCCATACAACAAACCTGAATTTTGTACCATATTTAGCTCGATATTAATAACGGCAACAGGAAGATGCTTGAAATATTCACAGAATGTTTAGTTAATTATTCACTTCAAAAATAAATAATCGAAATAAAATATATTAAGGGGGGCTTCCATACGGTACGGAACCCTTCGTGCGCGAGTCCGGCTCACATGGCTTATCATTGTATCTGAAGTTTTTAAATATTTATCTTTGTAAGTATTTGTTGAGAAAAAAATAAATAAATATTTGAGTTTTAAATTACTTACGTTTACATGATATTAAAAATAATATTTTAAATCAGATTTACCCTATCAATCGAGTTATCCCCGAAAAGCGCGGGACATCCCGCTCCACACGTAAAAATCGGGACGTCTGGCAACACTGCTGTGTGGACACGGCGCACCGGCTGTCGGCGCGGACTCCGAGCCGCGCAGGTATGATTCGCGTTCCCACCGTTCGTTTGTATGTACACGGAATACTGTTAGATACCATTACCGTTTGCTACATCTCCCGTACGAGTACGAGTACGCCGAGATAATGTTCACTAATTCATTACATAATTATGTATAAGAACTTGGCTCGAAATAGTTTCGAGTGGTTGACGATTGATTCGCGACTTTTGACTATAGCAATATTTTAACTGAACCTTAGACGTCCAAATACAATGAATTCGATATGCGATCTTATATTTTACACTTACATGTATTACCTTAGTTGTAATTAAGAGTAATTAATCGTCTAAGACCCGACTACAAAAAAGATTAAATGGAATTTCAACCTTATTGCTTTGTTTTTGTTATGTTCCATTTATCATAATCATACTTTTTTGTTGACAATTAGTTACAGTTTATATAAATATTACAATATTTCACTTTTTCAGTGTAGCAACCATCACTAGGTTTTCTGATGAGCAATTACCCTTTCTAACGGAATGTTACCTGCTGGACTGAATTTAAACGTGGTCGCTTTTATCCTCCACTAGCTTATACCCGCGGCTGGCATTTTATTATTGTGCTATTCTATGAAAAAAAAATAGTTTTTCTGGGATAAAAAGTAGCCTGTCTTTGTCTTTCAAACATGCCAAGTCAATCCGTTGCTGCGTGAAAGAGAAACAAACCAATTTACACACTTTCGTATTTATAATGTTAGTAAGGATTTCCAAAGCCAGTCTAATCTGGTTGAAACTCTTTTGAACATTTGAAACACCATACTAAGTAAGGACCATCTCGAATGTAATCGACCTCGATGTCATCGTTATGAGTTACAGCGTAAGACGTCCACTGCTGGACATAGGCCCCCCCCTTATGGATTTCCAATCAGCCCGGTTAGAAGCGGCTTGCATACAGCGCGTCCATGCGATCTCTAACCAGTCGGTGGACGACCGGGGCTATGTGGTCTCATCCGAGAATGTTACGGCCCCAACCCGTCCGTCAGAGCTACGTGCCCTATTCACTTCCATTTCAACTAATCTGCTAGACTTAGAGTGCTTGTTCACAGCAATTTGTTTGAACGGATAACGGACCGTTTCGCGGCGGTGTATGGCTTATAATGAACGTGTGTTGACGCACCTGAAGACGGACGACCGGACAAAAATGTAGCGTTTGTTTACTGACGGTCAGAGCCCTTAGTCCAGGTTTTGCGTAGTTTACTTAAACTTTCGCGTTCGCGTGTGGCTCCATACATTTTGGTTAGTTCTTCCTCGTTTCCGCCAGGGGCGCTGTACAGAAATGTATGGAGCCATACGGAAACATCTGTAGTTTCAATTTACGTGTAAACCTGGACTAATCCCTCTGTTGTCCGGTGAAAAAAAAGGCCGTAAACAAGCGCTCTAAGGTACTGTCGACTACATCATCAGCTTTCAAAGCCTCAAGATCAGTGGATTCGTCGGGGAGTACAACGGAGCTGGCGTCACCTGCAGTCGCCGCGCTGTTGTCGCCCGCCATATTGAAACTCGAGAAACAACGAAGGGGAATGTTATTGAAACCATGCATGTATAGATATAAATACACAGCTCGTTGAACTTACAACGCCTCTCTTTTTCGTAGGAAGTTAAATAAATGTGCTTGTTATATAATTGCAAATTAAGCCCGATTACAGAGGCGCCAGCGTAATTTAATAGCAACGTAAAAAGCGTTCTCTCTATCGAATACCTAAAGTGAAAAAGAAACAGAACTATACAATTTAGCTAATATAATTACGATGGCGCCTCTGTAATCGGGCTTATTGAATAATAATGTACCATCAATGTTCGATTCTTATCGACATTTGATCATGGTATCGGTGTGTTTGGTGTCTTGGTTGTTGGGACAGTGAAAAATAGACTTGTTTTACACAATACATTCTTTATGAGACATCATTAGCTAAATTAACTTTAACAAAAAAATCACGTCAGTCGCAGTTATATCGAAATCTCGATACAATACGAAAATCATTAAATGCACAAAATATCTACATTTCCTTAGTTAAAACTAAACTTATAAAGAGATTATTGCATTAATGAGTAAATGAAAATACAATAATTATTTAATACACTTTCCATCATACAAAAGATCATTAATTGTAAATAAATAAATATCTAAACTGTCCCCGCGCGCCTCGCCGGCCCTCGACCCTCGAGCGCTCGCACGCTGTCGGTACAATATAGGTATAATAAGCGCCACACAAATCGGCGGATGAGAAGTGATGCGCAGAACGCTGCGCAAAAGCCGAAATATAGGTATGCGCGGGAGCCAGAGAGACTCGCGCCGGAGCACACCCGCCCGCCAACCTCCCGCGAGCTTCCTGCGCCCGTGCTGACCACTACGCCACTTGCGTCGGCGGAATTGTGCACACATGCTCAATAATTAGCGAATCACGGCGAAGTGTCATCTGCGGCTAACTTCTCATCTGCCGACTTGTGTGGCGCGTAGTATACAGGGTGTAATGCGTCCTCGCCATATTGGCAGAGGTAATAAATTTCTATACTCATCGTTAAAAAACAATTTTTACTCTGAGATTACTATAGTATCTAAAAAAAACAGCCTTCAAAACTTTTTGTATGGCTTGTGATTGTCGACGATTGCACGGTTGGTTGGTTGGCAAGTTATTGATAACTACGATTTAGTGTATTTCTGCGGCTGTAAGTACGACAAGGAATAGTTTGTATCACCCACCAGAGGCAGATGCAGAATCCTGGTTGGAAGGGTTAGTGCTGCTCTGGCCAGTTCTAGTCTAATTAACTATATTTAAGAGCTGGTGCACCTTGTATCACCATTTTTCACTAATTAATGGGGTTTTAAGAAGATATTATTCACAGAGCGGGCGCTCACTAAGCGACTTCGTAAGATCCGGCTCGGGCGCGCGTTAGGCCCGAGTCTAGGCGATACGTCAAGTACCTTAAATAAATCACTATCGGTAAAAATATAAATTAACTTTTGTTACCACGGCGGGTACTAGTCTATAATTCCGTCAGTATATCGTTTTACTTCTGTATCAAATCTAAACAATTTCGCATTCTTATCTTAACGCGTAGGAAGGCATCTCTTCTGTGAGGGAGCGGCGGCGGCGTGACGTCACCACTCCGCGGAACGCTACGCTCGCTCATAACCCGCTGCCCGCGTTTTGTCCGAGGGACGAAGTTTCAAGTATGTACATGTGATATCTATCGATGTGACAAAACAACCGGTGTTACATCGGGAAGCGACGTCGAGATCGTGTTCGCAACCTCACCAGACCGGGTTTATCTGCAGCGATCTAGTGAAGTGCTGTACACAGCACGAAGCGTAGGGATGACGTGACGCCGGAGTTCGCGGCCCGCCGGCGGTGGAGGCTCCCGGCGGCGGTGGAGGCTCCCGGCGGCGGTGGAGGCTCCCGGCGGCGGTGGAGGCTCCCGGCGGTGGAGGCGCGCGCGGCGTCTCATCGGCCCTCCTTGGCCGTGAGCTTCTCGATGAGCTCCTGCAGCGGCGCCAGCTCGCGCCGCTCGATCAGGTTGAACTCCTGCAACACGCCGCGTGCCCTCACTACCCGAGGTATCGGTTCACACGAACAGATCTGATGCGGATGGACGCGATGGAACAAGGAAGAACCATCATTTGAGAACGGAACGGCAGGGATGACTTATGGCACTGAACGTGGTCTCTTACTATGGGCCTTAATAACGAGCTCCAAGTAGCCCAATTAGCTATGGAGAAGGCTAGGCTCGGAGTCTCTCTGCGAGATTGAATCAGAAATGAGGAGATCCTTAGAAGAGATAAAGTTACGGAGATAGCCCAACGGATTGGCAATTTGAAATGGCAGGGGGCAGGGCAAACAGGACTGTTGACCGATGGGATCGAAAAGTTCTCGAGTGGAGACCGCGTACCTCATTAAGACCGCAGAATAAGACCGGATGCTAGTCACTTCCAACCGGTGTTATTGGAGATCCATAGGGGAGGCCTGCCATGTCCAGCAGTGGATGTCCTATGGCTGATGGATGACACGGCTCTGGCTACTAGGCAATAAGGCCTGCGCGGTGGGGGGTGGGGGGGTGACGGGCCTGCACGAAGAAGATGAAGTGCTTGAAGGAGGTGTTGAGGTGCGCTTCCTCGCCGAGCTGGACGACCTCGGGGAAGTGCTGGTGGTAGGGAGGGGGGTGAGGTGCGGGCTGGTGGGGGTGACGGACCTGCACGAAGAAGATGAAGTGCTTGAAGGAGGTGTTGAGGTGCGCTTCCTCGCCGAGCTGGACGACCTCGGGGAAGTGCTGGTGGTAGGGAGGGGGGGTGAGGTGCGGGCTGGTGGGGGTGACGGACCTGCACGAAGAAGATGAAGTGCTTGAAGGAGGTGTTGAGGTGCGCCTCCTCGCCGAGCTGGACGACCTCGGGGAAGTGCTGGTGGTAGATGTGCGCGTACACGCGGAACAGACGCTTCAGGATTGTCTTCGCCATCGACAGGAAGTTCTTCGGGAACGGCACACCTGCGGATAACACCGTTATCCTTACTTTCTTACTAATGTTATGAATAATTCAGATGTCTAGTTTTATCCAGAACAAAGTTACAGGAGGTTCAAAATGGCCTAAATTGCTTCGGGAAAAGTATCGACCTGTTTTGGATTAAATCAAATCAAATAAGATTGAATCAGATTCGAAATTGTATAATTTGTTGGTGTATTGGTTGGTTCCTCTTTCACGCAGCAACGGAACAACAGATTGACTTGATTTTTAGCATGGATATAGTTTGAAAGATGAGAAGTGACACAGGCTACTTTTTATTCTGTACTGCGCAGCTAGTAGTGAACTACACAGTAGCCTCTACTATCGGTCACACTGAACGATACCCCATAGTTTTCCTTTTCACGCCTGGCTGTGATCTTAATGAAATTATGGATGTCAAAATGATGATCTCAATCACCCCTTTTCTACTTAGTACAGAGCAAGCAGATAAACTTGTATAAGTCTCAATAAGAAGATCTTGTAACTAAGCCAAGTGATATTGCAGATGTTTTTGCAGATGAGTTCGAAAAAGCATATTCAGTCGAACCAGCACTCATTCAAAACAGTATGACTATTGCAACTCCACTTGTTGAAGAAAGTTTGTGTGATATTTCTTTCACCGAAAGTGATGTAAGGAAGGTCATTACAAATTTGAATATCCAGTCATCTCCCGGGCCAGATCAACTTCCAGTCTGCATACTTAAGAATTGTGTTGATACTATTGCTCCAGTCTTAGCAGAATTAATGAACACTTCTTTTGAAGCTGGTTACTTGCCTCAGGACTGGAAGCATGCAATTGTGACTCCAATTTTTAAGAAAGGTGATAAAACTAAACCCGAAAATTTTCGACCCATTAGCCTTACAAGTGTTGTGGTGAAGATTATGGAAAGAATTATAAGTGGGAAAGTAGCACAATTTTTAAACAGAAATTGTGTGATCTCAACGAAGCAACATGGTTTCATTGAAAAGAGGTCAACTGTTACGAACTTATTGAAGTGTGTTCATGATTGGAGTATACAGGTTGATAAAAAAGAACCTGTTGATGTAGTGTACCTCGATTTTGAACGTGCATTTGATAAGGTACCTCACCGGCGCTTGTTGTTTAAGCTTGATCATCATGGTGTGCGTGGTAAACTGCTGGAGTGGTACCGGAGCTTCTTAACAGGTAGAACATTTCAGGTTCGTGTGGGAAGCTCGCTATATCAAAGGAAAATGGTTTCCAGCGGTGTCCCTCAGGGTTCTGTGACCGCTCCTGAGCTGTTTGGAATATTTATAACTGATCTGATAGAGCTCATAGAATGTCAGTCAGCCTTTTTCGCAGACGATGGGAAGTTTTTTGCCAATGCATTGATAAAGTCTGGAGAACTTCAGGAAGATCTGGACCGTATTCATAACTGGACCAGGGACTGGATAATAAAGTTGAACACAACCAAATGTAGTGTGTTACATCTCGGTAGAACCAACCCCAGAGAGACATACACATTTGATGGAGCTGCTTTAGCGTCTGTAGACCAACAGAGGGATTTAGGAGTCATCATGACTGCAGATTTGAAATGGGAAGAGCATATATCTATGATAGTCAAACAGGCTAACTCATTTATCTATGTCATAGGAAAGTCCTTTCGGACAGTTACAATTGATGTTTTTACTAAGGCCGTTTTCTGACTTGTCGGTGCGGGAGCGGTGCGGATTCGTTTCGCTCGGTATACACGGTACCGAAAGCTTGCCGAGCGCCTATGTTTTAATGCGCGTCTTCTGATTGGCGCGGTGTGTGCGGGAGCGGGGAGGGATCGTTTCGTTTTACCGCGTCTCGGGATGCGTGTCCAGGCGCCGCTCGACATTTACCGCGCGAGGTCGTGCAAACAAGATGGCGGAGCGAGATATTCACGTCGTTTTAGTACTAGAAATTGAAAAGTATCCTGCATTGTATAATTATAAATTGTAAGTATTTTTTAACATTCTATACATCAATAAAAAATTTTCGTCATCTTGGGAAAGTTCTTTAGCCGCAACAAAAAATCGGCAATTAATATTATTTTCGATATAAGGATGACGCCAATAACGTTTTCTTTTTTTACGTAGGCGATAAACATAATAACACGCCAAAATATCGTCATCACTAGAAGACGACATCTTCGGTACTGCAGAATTTTATACCGAGAATATACCGATAGGTGAGTAGGTGAAGGCAACGCGGTATCGTTTCGGTACAGACCTTACATATCCCGCACCGCTCCCACACCGACAAGTCAGAAAACGGTCTAAGATTTACAAAACCTATATAAGGCCTCTACTAGAATATGGGTTCCAGGTGTGGATTTTAAGAAAGATATTGATTTGCTTGAAAGTGCACAAAGAAAAGCCACCAGGATACCATTTGCTCTGCGCCGCAAAACCTACGAAGATAGGTTAAAAGCTCTTCGTCTCACGACCCTTGAAGAACGACGATTGCGTGGAGACCTGATTGAGACCTTCAAAATTCTCAATGGCTTCTATAATCTTCCGGATATTCACGATATGTACACCTTGAAGGAAAACATACGCGACAGCAGACGCCATAATTTCCTCTTGCAGCCTACACTATCACAAACCAACACTGCACACCACATCCTCTGCAACAGAGTGGTTTACAACTGGAACAGGTTGCCTGAGGATGTAATCTCAGCAAAGACCATAAACACATTTAAGAATAGACTGGATCTTTGGATAAAGAAGGAAAAAATTTCCTTGACTGATAAATACTAATTTTATTCGACTCTGCTTGATATAGGCACATCAGTTTATACTGCTCTTTATACTATAAACAAATAAATAAATAAGTTCCGCAATTTTAGGCATATCATATAGGAGACAAGCAAGGGGCATGGTATGCAATTTTTAAGTAAGTATAATTTTTTGTTTGTTCAAGCTTAATCATAATGATCAAGCTTATCATAATTATTAAATTTGTATTGTAAACAAATCGAAATTAAGTTTTTCTTTGTACATAGTTACTTATTTTTTTTTATTTTTTTTTAATTTGTTATCTTGTCTTTAAATTCAACTTGTAGCTATTTTAACTTTGTAAGGCCTACTTCTAGAAGAATGAATGTGCTTGTTAGTATTATTCTATGAAGGTCTTTTATGTTTCTTAAAATGTTCATTCAGTTTTGTGGTCTCTCAATTAAAAAAAAACGAGGTGTGGGCACGCACCGATCTTAGAGGGGAAAAGGTGCTCATCGTCGAGCTGGTCCTGCGCCCACGTCATGAGGTAGTCGATGTACTTGGGCGCCGAGCACTTGATGGGCTTCTTGACCGTGTGCCCGTCCGCCCAGTGGTACTCGTACTTGGGCCCCGCAGACATCACGGCGCACGACTCCTCGCTGCAGAACTCCGTGATGGTGCCGTACAGCATGTTGATCTGGTTGAAGAAGTCCACCGCTGCAACACAACACAAGCCGCCCGATCACTACCCGCGCACATACCACATATCATATCCACCTACATATTAAGCCAGATTACAGAGGCGCCAGCGTAAAGAAGGATGTCGACAGCTCATACATATGAATACCTGTTGTGTACGAATACACTCAGTTTCTCCCAAGCTCATTTATAAAAATGTTATCTTCACCAGAGTAATTTATGACGCTTCTAAAACTGTTCTGATATGTACAAGTTTGTTTAAAATGAAGTTAAAATAAGAAAAACCGAAAACAATTTTCAAGCTAAATGTACCTACTTTGATTTATTAGAATTATAGAGCATAGCAGTGCTGCCAACTCCTTTTGGCAAAAATTCGCTATCAGCACGTCAAAAACGCGCTAAATGGTAACTACGACGACTGGTACTACGAAAAAATGAATGATAATGAATTTCGGTATTCATCCACTTCATTAGCAATAGTATAAGAACCACAACTAGCTGCTATTCGAACTTCGGCCGCAGCCTGCGGATGCAGGTCGCGATTGCAGGTAACACACATCTGAAATGCAGCCACTGCCTGCTTCCGCAGTCGAGAGTGATTCCGAGGTTGGCTACACGTGCTGCGACAGGCAGCACGTCGGACTTGTCTAAACAGGTGAACAACACTCGCAGCTGAGGCTCGGTAGCACGTGCTGCCGGAGCCGCAATCGGAATCTTTTTTGCAGAAATTCATACTACTACATAGATAACCAGAGCCCTTACTCGTAGTCCAGGCTTTGCGAAGTTTACTCAAACTTTCGCGTTCGCGTGTGGCTCCATAGATTTTGGTTAGTTCTTCCTCGTTTCTGCTAGGGGCGCTGTACAAAAGTGTATAGGGCCATACCGAAACAGCTGTAGTTTCAATTTACGTGTAAACCTGGATTAACCCCTCAGTTGTGCAGCTATAGCCGGCTTCGTGCAGCTGATGCAAGTGCTGTTTGTAGCTGTAGCCTGCTGCCGAGATTCGAATAGCACCTTTAAGGATTATTAAGAGTAATATGAAAATAATCAGGAATATCTCGGATAACTTCAACTGCAGCTTTTTGTTAGTAGTAAAGTGAGTGAAACCTAAAAATATAAGTATTCATTCTTTTTGATAATCTTTTAGTATACAAAAATGTATGTTTCTATAAAATATGTAAAAAGACACCTCAGTTCGTAAAATTACTAGTTGAAACACTTAAAACGAGTTAAGGAAGGATTATGTACCAATTGTTGAAAAAGAAAATAATTATATCAACCCCTCCAAAAAATAGCTAAGTCGGAATACCGAAAACGAAATCTGGTAATACTGAAACCATCATCTGATCGACTGAATTTGACATTTCCTTTTTTTTGACAGCAACAGTAATAAATTAATGTTTTTTTTAAAATGATGCGCCCATTTTTGGACAGGCTAAAGCCTTTAAGGTCATACCGCCACTTCTTATGTATGTAATCTATAATGTAAAAACAAAAAAAATCACTGTAATTTTTCTGGTGGTCTAATATTAATTTTAACTAGTGATATGAAAACAGCAAAAAATCACTAAATTTTTGAAGCACATATCATTATTATAAATGATGTTTTGTTTTCTACCTACTTGCAAAAAAAAAAAAAAACGACAGGTCCATTCGCTGCATCCTTCTTTAATGGCAACGTAAAAAGCGTTCTCTTTATCGAATGCCTAAAGTGAAAAAGAAACAGAAGCTAATATAATAACAATGGCGCCTCTGTAAATGGGCTTATTGTCCTTTGCCTTGATTCTGAAAAACTACTGAAAAGGACCTTCCAGGGAGGCTCTGTAAATTTCACTATGAGCCTCTTAAGATTGTGTTTGGAGACAAGGGAGAGATGTAGTTTTGTTGTGGCTAAAAATGCAAATGTAAAGGCAAAAAATATGATCAATTAATTATAAGAAGTGTCCCCATAGCCTGAAATATGTATGTGAATTTTATTTATTAAAGCCATAACAATAAAAACCAACACAGTGAAAATATATTGAGCAGCCAACATTATTTGATATATCTAAAGTACTTTCAATTCTTTATTAATAAAATTAACTACAAATACAAATATATGCGTGTCTATCTGCCTTCTATCGGATACACATCAATGAGTGCGCCCAGGAGTTGCACAATCTGCTCCCACCTGCCCCTTTCTTCTAACGTATGGCTAGACAGATGCGACCAGAGCCACCCTTTTATGGTGGACATCCCACACATTAGAACCAAGCGATTCTAGTCCACATTCATCATATGAACCGCCAGAATATGGAATGCTTTTGCCTGAGTCTGTCTTCCTGCTTAAATACAATGTAGGTGTCTTCAAATCACAAGTAAATAGTTATCTTCTAGGTAAGCGTGCTACGCCCTAGACCGCATATCTGCTTAACATCAGGCGGTATGTAGTCAAACGCAATCCTATATGGAAAAAATGAATAATAATAAATAAAACTTGCAGGAAAACTGCTATGTGCATAAAGTAGTACTAGATGTAGTACTATCAGGAGCATCGCGAGTTGTAGAGGAAATGACACACGCCAGATAGTACATCAGGAAAGGCTTGTTTTGCGATCATGACTCAGTGCCATGTTTTGTATAAAGACAATGGTTTCTTTTCACATGCAAATCACCATCTAACTAGCCAGTCAGTGTCTAACACACCATTATAGTAAAGTTATTCATTGTTATTAATACATATCAACTGATACTCTGATGTTGTGGTAATAAGTAAAGGATCATTTTATTACGTTCTTGCAGGATTGTAAATGATCCTTTACTTTTTATTCAATGTCTAAAAGAATACTACCTGTTTCTATCAATTGGAATAATATATGACAGCATTACAAAAAAACTACCTGTTAAGAAATTATATAATCTAGAATGAATATACTTGGTCATTATGAATTCAACATGGCTACTTGGACCTTCTAGCTCAGAAACTGGCATTTAAAAAGGATATACATATTAAATGCATCATACTTTATATTACATTGCAATTCTGAAACTTACAGATGATATGAATGCATGCATATTCAGCTCAGAAGGCACCGCAGCAACTGAGTGTTTGTGCACAAGACACATGGTGTGGGCAGTAGTAGTAGGAGTAGCAGAGGGACTCACTGTTGACGGCGACCCACTCGTTGAGGTCCTCGCCCTCGGGCAGCATGACGGCGAGCCGCAGGTTGCCGGAGCCGAGCGTGGCGGCCGCGTGCCGCATCAGGTCGTACTGGTGCGTGCCTTCCGGGATGTTCTTCTTCGGCTTGAACGTCTTGTTCGAGCGGCTGCCGCTGCGGAAGAACGACCGTCACTGGCAACTACGCACGGCGCGGAGCGGCGACGACCCTGGGTGGGGCCCTGCAGGGCCGCCGCCGCTCTCGCTCGCCTCCGATATATCGGCTCTAGTTGACGAAACGGACTTAAACAACGCGTCAGCGCGGACCGACGGAACGACTCCGGATATAAATAGACACGCCATTGTGCAGCGAATGAAACTACAATACTTACAATAGGAAACTCATCTTGTTATTGGACTATCTCCCTGTATCCCACTAAAATATTATACACTATTAAAGCACCGACACATTAAAAAATAATTTCCTCTCTAAAATAATAGGAATTCTTCAATATTTCTAGATTTGTTCCATTTTGCAATTGCATTATTTTCTGCTTTCATCCTTCAACATATTTTTGACGTTTTTTCCTTTTTTTTCAAGACCACGGAAACTAAGTTCTTCAAAGTTCAAACTGAGTCTTTAAAGTCCAAGTTCAGAAAAAAGCCGTGGACGTCACGGTCAAACCCTAATCAACCCAAAGTAAAATATTTAGTGCCTTTACGTTTATCGGATTTCAGCTCAGAATAATGAAAAACAGGATTTCGGCTGTGGATTTTGGTAACAAAATTACAAGAGCAAATCACCGTTCCCGCTAAATAATAATAGCTGGATTAATAGGAGCACCCAATTAATTAACTTTTATTAACTTCCACTTTTATTTTCAATTCAACAGCTGTGAGCACTAAAGCACAACAACATTGAATAAATGACAACAGTTTATGACCTTAGTCAAATACTAAAAAAGTAAATGACATTCACGAAACTGACAGTGACATTAAAATCCTTTCTTATACTTAGTATTACCAGTTAAGATATAAGTAACGAAATTATCACATTTTTCTTGTTTATTTGAAATCTTTTTCAGATCTATAAAATATTTTTCCATGATTTTAATTTAATGTCAATTTTAATATTTTGTTTTATGATTTTTAAACTATATGACCTGCCTTTAAAGAGAAGAATGCATCTTTCCAAATTACTTTTAATAGTTTTCTACACGACTACCTACATCATAACATACTAAATACGTTAATCACGTTGATAAAATGATCTCGTTAGTAAAATTACGTTGATAATCAAAAATACAAGTGGAGTCCCTCCGCGCCTAAGAAAAGAAACTTCGACGCAACAGTGCTTTCATACCTGTTGGCAGTAGTGCGTAGTATCCAGGTCGGGCCCATAAGTAGATCTTGTAGACGCGAAGATAAATAAAATACAATAATTTAAGTAGAAAATATAGATGGTATTTTTTCAGGATTCATACAGTGAAAAAAAACCAAAAGACTACACAAAAGATTAATTTGAAATAAGAACACCATCTATTAAAGAGTCTCATATCTAGCAGAGCATTTAACCTCTTTCAACAATACCCCCTCCATGGTAGCGTTAAGCGTTTAACGCAACTTTGTTGGAAGTCACATTATAGTTCGGCCGTTCAGAGAATGCGTTCCTGACACGTCATCTTGAAAAAATGTTTTTGGCCGATATCTCAGAAACTATGTACTTAAGGGCCAAAAAATATTGAGATCATTATTGTAGAAAATAAAATTTCGCATATTTTGTTTCCTCTAAACTTTTTTGTAAAACTTACGGTTTACGATTTATGGACCATTTAATGTTTTAAGGTCCGTTTAATGAAATTTCATTAAATGAGCCATAAATCGTAAACGGTAAGTTTTACAAAAAAGTTTGAGGAAGACAAAAGATGCGAAATTTTATTTTCTACAATAATGATCTTCATGTTTTTTGCCCTTAAGTACACAGTTTCCGAGATATCGGCCAAAAACATTTTTCAAGATGACGTGTCAGGAACGCATTCTCTGAACGGCCGAACTATAGAAGTTTCACTTCAAATATGATATTTTTTTGTAAATGACCTAAGCATAGTGAATGTCTTTTCTTTGTGGATAGATGGACGCAAATACATCTCGCTCTGTTTCATATAATATTTATTCTTAAAGTGCGACGTTAGTATTTTCGTTTATTCTGTGATTTAATTAATTATATGTTTATTAATTTGAAAATTCAATGTGTAATAATTGATGTTCGTTGATTGATATTTTTGACAATTTGAAGTGCATAATAATTTATGGTTTATTACCAGTGTTACTACTAATCTTACTACCAGTAGTAAGAACGGTAAATGAATTACCGTTGTTACTACTACAGTTGAAAGTTGTTAGAGCAGCAATAATAAATTACCCGTGTTACCCGTTCTAAACCGGGATTCTATTTTTTTTATGAAAAGTGAACTTTTTGGAAAATCTAGTTCAGGTGACACTAAAAATTTTATCACATCGCAGGCAGGCAGGCACTCGATAGATTTTGAGAAAAAGTAGCAGTTTGGTAGCAGTTTTGTGATTTCTTTGTTAACATAGTTAAAATGCAGGGCCTCAGCATTCAAAGTTTGAAAAAACACAAAGCTGTAAGTATCATTACCAAAAATACCAATGCACCATAAACTACGTCTCGATTCTGCAGTGCTTACATAATTAACCTCTTATCATTGTTTGAAAAACCTCACCCACCCTTTATTTGTGTATATTTATATCCGTGAATCGTCAGAGGAATAGGTGAACTTATTGTTTACGTTGTAATAAAACGCTATAAACATTTATCACTATCCAATGTATTTTCTGCCACAATTTTTGACGTCTTTTGTGGACAACAAGTACAGATAAGGCTACAAGGGCTTAAATATCTAGTTAGGTCTGTTAGGTAAAATAATGCGTAATACTTCTCTGTGTAATCCTACTAATATTATAAACGCGAAAGTTTGTGAGTATGTATGGACCTTTGTTATTCTTTCACACACAAATGGGTGAACCGATTTGGATGAAATTCGGTATGAAGGTAGGTTAGACCTTGGATTAACACATAGGCTACTTTTTATCTTGGGCTAACACGGGTAACACTGCGGGGCGCAGCTAGTCTAATACATATAGGTAAAATTATGTATTGTACCCATTGAAAAAAATAGCAGTTGCTATAAAGCCAGATCCAAGTTTTGCGTAGTTTACTTAAACTTTCGCATTCGCGTGTGACTCCATACATTTTGGTTAGTTCTTCCTCGTTTCCGCCAGGGGCGCTGTACAAAAATGTATAGAGCTATACGGAAACAGCTGTAGTTTCAATTTACATGTAAACCTGGACTAACCTCCCAGGACTAAAGGACTCCACTTTTTGACTTTGTTTCTCAAAGTTTAGGTTTTTGTATATTTTTTTGTACATATTCAGCCTATTCTAATCACTGTTTATGGAATAGACAATGATTGGTCACAATCCGTGAAACTAAAACAGACAGAAAGAACTCTATTGTGTGCGCAAATATAAATAACTAGCTGACCCGGCGACTTCGTTTTACGCAATATCTGTATAAATTAAGCCTGTGTTATTCTGATGTATAAGCATTATTATTGTAAAGTTCCATATCAATCCGATCAGTTGTTTTTGCGTGAAAAAGGAACAAACATCCATACATACAAACTTTCGCATTTATAATATTAGTAGGATTACAAATGTAGGATGGGGGTTTTTACAGCTTGTTTAACTTCGCAGATGCCATTCATTCCAATTATATGTCAATGTAGATACAATTTTGAATACTTGTGAATGTCACAGAATGAATACAATGATTACAATGGGCTTAGTCACTAAAAAAAATAGTTAATCTGTCAAATAGATTATAAAAAAAAAAAATACACATATTTTTTCTTTCATAAATTTAACAAAAATTGATGTAGCCCGTAGTAGTTGTAGTTCCATGTGACATCTCTAGTTTACTACAAATGTAACACATTGGTGACGTCACAAGCACCCATTCCCAAACTTATTTGTTCAACATTTATTGATTGATTGACAAAAAAAATATGAGGTCAATATTTTTGAATAATCTAAGTACCAACCATTTTTATAGCCAGTAAACATGCCAATTAGAATAAAGCTATCCTATAGAGAGTGGTTGTGTTGTGCAGCTGATCCCGCTGTACGTGTGCACCGGCATCGGGTGCGCGGGCGCCGTGTTCTACACACTGCGGCTCGCCACGCGCTCCCCCGACGTCTCCTGGAACAAGAAGACCAACCCCGAGCCCTGGCAGGAGTACCGCGACAAACAATACAAGGTAACCACCGCTATACCCCACATCTCATTCTCATCTTAACCTATAAAATCATGTATACTAAGCGCCACACAAATCGGCGGATGAGAAGTTAGCCGCAGATGACACTTCGCCGTGATTCTAATTATTGCGCATGTGTGTACAATTCCGACGCCGCGTGGCGTGGTGTTGAGCACGGGCGTAGGGAGCGCGTGACTGGCGTGAGGTTAGCGGGCGGGTGTGCTCCGATGTCTCGTCTCTCTGGTTCCCGCGCATACCTATAGTTCGGCATTAGCGCAGCGTTTGAGAGGTGTGACGCTGCACACCAAACAGCGCAAATGTATGTTGGCTCTGGCGCAAATAGCGCCATTTAATGATTATTCTATATAGTGGTATTTCTACTCAAGGTGAAATACACAAACAAAACAAAAGGTGAAAAACACGCCCTACTATGGCGGTCCCTTAGAGTACTTCCCTGTTTAACCTACTTGCACTATTAAATGATATTATAGTGTGTTGTTATTCTGTATTTAATATGTTGGGTATCCAAGAGACGGGAAGCGGATCAGGGGACAACCACAGGCAAGATGGGAAGATGACATGCCGCCAGGGTGGCACAGGAAAGCCAGAGATAAGGGAGCACTGGCAACTTTTAGAGAAGGCCTATGTCCAGGGTGGACAACCTAGTATTTAAATAAGAGCAATATTTTATAAGCCTAGATATTAGAGAATAAAGGCTATTTTTATTTATTATGTTGGGTCTGTGGATGAACCAATTGCTTTTTAGGGTTCTGTACCCAAAGGGTAAAAACGGGATCCTATTACTAAGACTTAGCTGTCCGTCTGTCTGTTACCAGGCTGTATCTCATGAACCGTTATAGCTAGAAAGCTGAAATTTTCACAGATGATGAATTTCTGTTGCCGCTACAACAAAAAATATTAATAACAAAATAAAATTAATATTTAAAGGGGGCTCCAACCTGAATTTTTAGTCTTTTTTTGCTCAATATTAATAATAGTAACAGGTAGATGCTTCAAATATTCACAAAATATTTAGTTGGATAATAATTTTCACTTCAATAATAAATAATTAAAATAAAAATTTATGTGGAGCTCCCATAGAGTATGGAACCCTTCGTGCGCGAGTCCAACTCGTACTTGGCCGATTATTATGTAGTAGTAGTGTATGTAGTTTTAGCTTATAAAATAGTATTGTATTTAGTTGTAGTTAATAAAGGCACTGTTATTGAATCAATGGATATTATTTTTCTGTTTCCAGTTCTACTCGCCGACCCGAGACTACGCGAAGGAGGAATGCCCCGCCCCTAAGTTTTAATTTGTATTATTAATGTACTGCTAATCAAGTGTACTGCAATCCTAGAACTTTATTATTTAATAAAATTAAATAGTTGCAATGTGATAATACTGATTTTTCATTTATTACCATTAATTATTAGAGTCCAATTATAGGACTCTGATAATACAATTATTGAACTTGTTTATTCAGAATTAACTCTGACCAAGGAGAACTGCCATAATTATCTACTAAATCGCTAAATTGTATAGGTACAAGACATATGTATGCAAATGCATTGATGTTTCCATGAATAATTAGGCCATTTCATACGTGAATGCATGCTGATATGCGCCACCATTTTAATACAAAAGAAGTTAAAATTAAATATACATGGTATACTTTTTAATGAAGTAAAGCGCAGGTGTTACGCACGCTTAATTTTAGTAGAAAACTGCTACTATAGTTTCGATCGCATTTAGCGATCTTTCTCAAGGTTGGAGTACTAGCACGCGGGCTCGTCTCGCATAGCACTGACATTGTATACTGTAATCACTGCTGTAGGAATGAATAATAATAACATCAACACTTACAAGATATTCATCATCACACATGGCTTGGACATAGGCCTCCCCAATGGATTTCCAGTGAGACCGTTTGGAAGCGGCTTGCATCGAGCGCGATTAACGGTCGTCATCATCAGTCCACCTTGTCCTACGCTACGCTTGCCGGCACGTGGTCTTCTTTCGAGCTCCTATCATCAAACCAAAGGCCCCATCGGCCACCTGTTCTACAAACTACCTATGTGCCCTGCCCACTGCCACTTCAACTTGCTAATCAGCTGGGCTAAGACAATAACTGTTTCGTCTATGAATCTTCTTATTCCTGAATTGTATCATGTAGAGACTGAGTAGAGTATAGACCTCTGCGTAGCACATTGGCCACTTTCCGAGTATTTTATTCCATGGTTAGGCAAGTGTCAAGCTTACCAGTGAAAGAGCAAGCATTTTTGAGCACCAACTTCTCTCGCACTTAGGTATTGAAGATAAAGTGATTTCTGAAGTTGAAATTACGCTTATTATCTATTAATTAGATTACACATGTTTGTTGGTATTATACGACGTGTTGTAAGTCTTTATTTGCTGAAGTGCCTATGTACCTAGAATGAAATTAAAACTAATTATTCGATCACTTTCTTTTCATTACATGTTATTTAGAAAAAAATGGAAGGAAGGTAAAGAGATATTTAACCCAAAGAGTTATTTTTATGATTAACATTTCAAAAATTCGCCGCGGATGCAGGACTCGAACCTTGCGTCTTCGGATCACTAGCCCGACGCTCTGACCACTGAGCTAGTCCGAAGAGTCTGCGGACTAGCTCAGTGCGGATAACTCTTTGAGTTAAACCTAGTGTGGGATGCACTATAAAATTAAAATCATTTTCAGATATTTAACCTACAATAATACACATGTGGCTCCTATTAACAATTATATACGAGTATATACCTAGAGAAATGCAACAACTTAAATTCCTTCCATTTTTTCCATTATAACATGTATGGAAAAGAATGTGATCGAATAATTAGTTTAATACTTACTTAACAAGTTGCTGCATTTCTTCCTTATCCTTACATAGTTTAAAATAAAGTCGCTATTTTCGTTTGTTTGTCTGTATGCTTAAATCTTTAAAACTACGCAACGGATTTTGACGCGGTTTTTTTTTAATGGATAGAGTGATTCAAGAGGAAGGTTTATATGTATAAAAATTCCCGAAATTCCCACGGGAACGGGCACAACGCGGGTAAAACCGCGGGGCGCTGCTAGTTAGGTATATATAATTATTATTATTAGGAACCACATGTCTATTCAGTACGAGTATAGGCATTTCTGAAAATGTAGGTAATGCCTATACTCGTACTGAAACTTGGAAATGTGTGAATAAGATAGCTGTTGAACCAGAAACAAACAATAAAAATAACAGTTGAAAGTTCGTTAAAATAATGTATGATTCTGACCTCTATGGAGTTATAGCCCGGGAGGTACGAGTAAGCACAAAGATTCAGCTTTTAGAAAGTACTTGTATATTCTGACCTCTATGGAGTTATAGCCCGGGAGGTACGAGTAAGCACAAAGATTCACTTGTATATTTTGCATCTCCCATGCCAATATCTAATAGGTATAATAATCTCGTCAGTTCTAGTCTTACTAATATTATAACTCGTCCGACATACCTCAGTGCCTCAAGTCGAAAGTTTTCGACCAGTGTGTGTTGCCAGTGATGACTTATGGCACAGAAACGTGGTCTCTCACTATGGGCCTTATTAGTAAGCTCCAAGTAGCCCAACGAGCTATGGAGAGGGCTATGCTCGGAGTCTCTCTGCGAGATCGAATCAGAAATGAGGAGATCCGTAGAAGAACCAAAGTTACCGACATAGCCCAACGGATTGGCAAGTTGAAATGGCAATGGGCAGGGCACATAGCGCGGAGGACTGATGACCGATGGGGTCGGAAAGTTCTCGAGTGGAGACCACGTATCGGCAAGCGCAGCGTAGGACGTCCACCCACAAGGTGGACGGATGACCTCATTAAGACCGCAGGATCACGCTGGATGCAAGCCGCTTCCAACCGGTCTTATTGGAGATCCATAGGGGAGGCCTATGTCCAGCAGTGGACTTCTTATGGCTGATGGATGGATGATGGATGGATAATATTATAAACGCGAAAGTTTGTATGTATGGATCTTTTACGCAAAAAATACTGAACGGATTGAGATGAAACTTTACAATAGTAACCTGGCCACCGCGGACGCGGCGCGGTAGAGGTCGCACGATTCTGCTCCCAAAATATTTAACCCTTGTTTATAAATTGTGTAAAAAAATTAAAAATTTAAAAAAAAATAACTAAAAACTATTTAAAAAAAATCGGCCAAGTACGAGTCGGACTCGCGCACGGAGGGTTCCGTACTGTATGGAAGCCCTTAAATATTTATTTTATTTTATTATTTATTATTGAAGTGAATTTAAAACTAAATATTCTGTAAAAATTTCAAGCATCTTAAATATTTATTTTATTCTCTTTTTAGTATTTGTTGTCATAGCGGCAACAGAAATACATCATCTGTGAAAATTTTAGCTGCCTAGCTATCATGGTTCATGAGATACAGCCCGGTGACAGACAGACTGACATCGAAGTCTTAGTAATAGGGTCCCGTTTTTACCCTTTGGGTACGGAACCCTAAAAAGCACAAAAAACTATTTAAAAAAAATAGCCATTGACACGAGATGAATGAATGAATAGTAACAATAACAGACTGTAAGTAATTTATAAAAATATTGCGTGAAACGAAGTTCGCCGGGTCAGCCAGGAAAACATAAATATAGGTCTATGCTATTGGAGAATCCTGAAATAAAACGAAATTTCTTAATAAAAATCTTTATTACATGTTAAAACAATAATTCTTTATACAATTTATTAAAATATCAATATATAAAACAAAATGAGATTTTACTACATGTTTTGTCCCCAATGCCATATTAAGCGCACTGTGATGCCCTGAGGGAGGTGTCCAGACACCGGATTATATGCATATTTTTTCCGTAGGTATAGGTTTGCGTTTGACTACACACTGCCTAACGTTTACCAGATAATTATGCAGTCTAGGGTGTAACACGCTTTCCTAGAAGATACCTTTGCACATACAGCCTACTCAACTTCTACCAGATAAGTTAAACTGAAAAAGAAATTATTTCTTTACAGCATATAATCCGATTTCTGATTTTTTATGTCATAAAAGTATAATAGTAAAATGCTAAGCATAACTAACTGCTCACTTATCTAGTACCTATTGATAGTTTCATAGCAACTTTGGAATTTATTTATATTTAATAATGTTATATTCATGATCTAAAAGCACTTAATTACATTTTCTTAGTACCCTTTCCATATTGTTACATTCCTATGTAAATATATTATTATTTACGATAAAGTCCCTGCGTTTCGTCGTGGTTTATTCTACGCCTGCGATGGCTACGATAGCGCTTACAACCTACTTTACTTAAGATTCACGAGTTGTTCCGGCGCGCTCCGGAGCGGCGCGGGCGCGGCGCGGGCGGGTCGCAGGCGCGGCGCGGGCGCGGCGCGGGCGGGTCCTTACTTGCATGAAGGTACTTACACAGCGTCGAACGGGACTAAATGCTTCAGTTATAAATGCTCGAGGATATTGTTATCAACGAAAATCTGTGAGTTTTCAATTGATAAAATGGACTTATGTAATTATGTTTGGCCTATTAAAATATCAAATTTTATGGAGTGATTTTCGTAGTTTCGATGGGCGTCGCTCCCACGACTGCAGGCCGCGCCGGCGCGCGCCTCGACCGCGAGTGAGCGCCGGCCGCCAGCGGAGAGCGAGCGTCGACCACGAGCACACGACCGAAGCGCGACGGAATCATAATATATCATTTTTTATCGATCGATCAAATATCACAACTCTCCTTTCCCTAATATTTTACAAATATGTATTTGTTTCAAGTGTGTGGGGTGCGGGGTGTCGGGTGTGTGGCGGACAGTCGCCTACTGCTGCGGGTAGGGGTTGTAGCCGGGCGGCGGCGCGTGCGGGTAGTTCTGCGGCGCGGCGGGGTGCTGGTAGGGCGCGTACGGCTGCGGGGGCGGCATGCGCGCGCCGCCCGCGCTCGGGTACGGCAGCGTGGCGTACGGGTTGTACAGGGGCGGCATGGGCGCCGGCGCGTAGTACGGGTAGGGCGCCGCGCCGTACGGCAGCGGCATGCCGCCCGCCGTGGACGGGTACGGCAGCGCGGCGCCGGCGGCCGCGGCCGGGGGCGGCGGCCGCGCCGGCGGCTCCTTCTTGGCCGCGCCGCCCGTCCCCTGCAACACGCGCGCGTTATCTGTAGCCTCCGATTTCTATTATATTGAATAATTTAAACCGGTTTTTAACAACTTCTACAGTTCTTTTATGATGTCTCTCACAAAGTACTCGTATACAGGGTGTCCCTGAACTCAACGTCAAGCTGGTACTGGGTGAGAGGGGAGGTCACACATGTCGCGGAAAAAATATTTGAAAAAATCCCAATCGGTTATTTGAATTTTAACAGCCAAAATAAAATCGGCCAAGTGCGAGTCGGACTCGCGCACTAAGGGTTCCGTACCGTATGGGAGCCCCATTCCCCTTGCCGTTATTAATAGCGAGCAAAAAAACTCCTAAAAATCACATTTGTTGTATGGGAGCCCCCCTTAAATATTCAATATATTATTTTTTTAGTATTTGTTGTTATAGCGTGGATCAAAAGATGGATTTTTGAGAGCATATTGATCACATCGTTAAAAAGGGTGGTAGATTGGCGGGGTTTGTCCTGAGACAAACGAAGTTATTTAGAAATCCTGAAATCCCTATCATTCTTTTTAACTGCTACGTACAAAGCATTTTAGAATATTGTAGTCCTATATGGAACTTGTTACGCAGATCACGCCAAGAGAATAAAAGGTTTATAAAAAAAAAAAACTATCACCCCTCGTATGCCAACAATAAATTCCAGACTCGTCCACTATAGAGCCACTTCACTTAGTCATCGTCGTAAAGCAGCTGATGTTGCTTTTCTCTACAAAATCATACACGGTAAATTGGACAGCCCGGACTTGATCCAAAATATCAATTTTTCTGTACCCCGCGAAGTTAGCTCACGCCGAGAAATTAAGACTTTTTCTCTGCCTATTTGTCGAACCAATTATGCTCAAAATTCACCCATAAATCGCTTGTGTCGTACTTACAACAGTGTGTGTCATGATGTTGACATTTTCAACACGTCGGTCAACAAAATCAAAAAATACTTTTTTTTATAATCTTAAGTTAGTATAATATGTATTGAAAAATTTTTTAGATTCTTTATTGTTGTAATTATTTGTTTCTCATATTTATCACTTTATTATTATTTTTTTCTTACTTGCCAAACTTCTAGCGCTCCATTTATATGCATGCTGTGTTTGCACCTAGAAGGTTGGACAGCCTAACATGTTCTATTGTTTTGTATCACTTAATAATTTTGACTGTATCAACCAGATTGCAAACCATTAATAAAAAAAAAAAAAAAAAAAAATAGCGGCAACAGAAATACATTATCTGTGAAAATTTCAGCTGCCTAGCTTTCACGGTTCATGAGATACAGCCCGGTGACAGACAGACAGACTGACATCGAAGTCTTAGTAATAGGGTCCCGTTTTTACCCTTTGGGTACGGAACCCTAAAAATGATCTAACTGTAATGAATAGAAATAATTACTAATTTATCGGCTACATAATCCTTCTCGATTACACATGTAGCATAGCATCATAGCTATCTCGCTCTATCACATCTCTTTATCGCTAGATGTCTCTTTTCGGCCGCTGCTCTTTTAAATTTCTCCGAATTTTTGAGCGCCAACCAGCATTGGTGACTTAAGTATTCGATTTTTAATGTAATGATATTTTGAAAAAAAATAATAATACTAAGTGTAGATTGAAAAGTAGCTAGTGTTGCATTATTTCAAAATCTTAACTAAATGGGCCATCTTCTGATGTAACTTGCCGAGGGTAGTACAGTACATTTTGATTTTTTTATGAAGAGTCAAAGTTCGGTGGTATTATTTGTTTAATTGTGGCTTGAAGAAACTATGCTAATTTTAATTAACTTAGTAATATTTTAAGCTTGATTTGTGACTGCGATTCATTAGTAAGCTTATTAAGGATCATGTTAGTGAAAAAATCTTCGTAACATTGCGAAATTTGTGGTCACAGAACCTAAGAATATGGTTCAAGGTCTTGATTTTGCTCAATTTTTTTTACTATGGCTGTCAAAATTGAAATAACCGATTGGGATTTTTTGAATATTTTTCTACCTAGTATCGGCTTGTCGAGTTCAGGGACACCTTGTATATGCTTCTAGTTATGAATACTACGAAAAATATATATTACCTCGTCGGCAGCGGAGTGGTGCGCGGGCGGCTGAGGTGCGGGGCGCGGCGCGGGGCGGGACGCGGCCTGCGTCAGGTCCTTCATCAGCTCCTCCTTCTCCGTGCGCCGCGCGAAGCAGAAGTCCTCCACCTTGCTCTGGTACGCCACCAGCAGCTGCAACAGGCGCGCGGTCAGCGGGCGGGGGGCGGGGGCGCGGCGCGGGGAGCGCGGGGCGCGAGACTCACCTGCGTCAGGTCGTTGTAGAACTTGGTGCCCTCGGTGAGGTTGGCGGCCAGCTCCTGGTAGGCGTCGTGCGCGGCGGCCAGCGCGGCCAGCGCGGCGTCCCGCGAGGGCGCGGCGGGCGGCGGGCGCGCGCCGGCCGCCTCCTGCACGCGCGCCAGCAGCGCCTCCTGCGCGTCCAGCGAGGCCTGCGCGCGGCGCTGCAGCGGCGCCAGCGCCGCGCCCAGCGCGCCCGCCGACAGCGCCGGCTCGTCCACGGCGCCGCTCTCGGCCAGCGCGGCCAGGAACCGCTCGCGCAGGTCCACCGTCACGTCCTTCAGCTCGGCCTCGAGCGCGTCCCGCTCCGCCTTGAGCGCGTCCACCTCGCGCATGAGCGCGCGCAGCGGCTCGCGGTCGCCGGGCCCGGCGCCGGCCGCCGCCGCCGGCACGCCGGCCGCCAGCGCCTCCTCGCCGCCGCTCAGCCGCTCGATGGCGGCCTCGTGCGCGCGGAACTTGTCGCGCACGATGTCGTCGGCGCGCACGGCGTTGTCGATGATCTGCCGGTACTTGTCGCCGTTGGCCGTGAAGCCGGCCGTGAGCGCGGCCGACTCGGTGCGCGTCCAGCGCGCGCCGAACTGCTCGCGCAGGCTGCGGTCGGCGTCGGCCTCCTCGCGCAGCATGCGCTGCGCCTCGTCGAGGATGTCGCGGTTGCGCTGCAGCAGCTCGGGCAGCTCCTGCATGAGCCGGCGCAGGTGGTCGGCGCCGCCGGCCGCGCGCACGGCCGCCGCCTTGGCGCGGATGGAGTCGGGCAGCGCGCCGCCCTCGCCCTCCTCGAGGCAGGCGGGCAGGTTGAGCGAGGCCAGCACGGAGTTGAGCAGCTGCGTGGCGTCGCGCAGGCGCGCCACCTCGGCGCCCACCAGGTCGGCGCGGCGCGCCTCGGCCGTGGCCAGCGCGCCGCGCACCGTGAGCGGCACGAGCGCGGCGAACAGGTCGCGCGCGGCGCCGAACCGTTCGGGCGGCGGCAGCGCCTTGGCCACGGCGGCGCGCGCCACCGGCTCCAGCGCGCTCGCCTCGGGCACGCGCTCGTGGTAGATGAAGTCGTTGTCCTTAATGGCGGCGGCGAGGCGGCGCGCGGCGCGCGACCCCAGCTCGGCCAGCCGCGGCGCGCCCGGCAGCCGGCCGGCCGCCGCGCGCAGCGTCTCTGTGGCCAGCGTGAGCCGCGCGATCTCCTCGCCGAGCGCGCCGGCCGCGCGCGCCGCGCCCGCCTGGTACAGCTGCGCCAGCCCGCGCATCGCCTGCTGCTTGCTGCTCACCTGCCACACGCGGCCGAGCGGTCACCATGGGTGCGGACGGGAGGGTGAGGGGAGGGGAGCGGCGAGTACTCACGTTGGGGATCCACTCGCGGTCCCAGAGCGAGCGCTGCGGCTCCTTCTGCATGGCTCGCAGCGCCTCCGTGTACATCTCCTCGGCGGCCGCGCACACCTTGGCCACCATGGCGTCCTTCATCTCGTCTGCGGACAGAGGGCGGGCGTGAGCGAGCGCGGGGCGGCACGCGGGGCGCGGGGCGCGGGCGGCGGACACTCACCGCGGATGCACTTGTAGGCGATGACCTCCTGCGCCTGCGCCAGCATGAGCCGCGAGAGCGCGTCCAGCGTGTCGGGCTGCAGGTCGGGCGTGGCGTCGCCGTGCACGGCGCGCAGCACGTGGCCGCGCAGCCACTCGAACCCGCCGGCGGCCTGCTGCAGCAGCTTGGCGGCCAGCTTCAGCGAGTCCTCGGTGTCGAGCGGCTGCTGCGCCGCCAGCGCGCTCTGCGCCGCGCCCGCGTTGAACAGCACGCACGCGCGCTCGTACGCCAGCGAGTTCACGGCTGCAACACACGCGCGGTCACTCCTCCATCTGTCGCCGCGGTACGCTACGCGAGATACGAGCGATGCTTACTGAGACTCATGCGGCCGCCGAAGATGGAGCCCTTGTCGAAGGCATCCTTCCACTTGAACGGCACCTGCACCTCGTGCGCCGGGATCTTGCTCTCCAGCGACGCCAGCTGGTCATGGTAGCTGCAACAACACACATTACTTTAACTTTAACACGAACTATTCAAAGTATGTCGACTTATTTGGATCAAGGCACAATATGTTTAAAGCCTTAATTAATAATAAATTTTTTGAGTGAACTGTGTGCACGGCGGTGAAATAATTAATTTGTTTGCTTTTGTGTAGTTTTAAGTAGGTTATTATTATTGTTGTGTAATTTTCTTTTTTTTTCCTTCACCATTATCATTGTTCATATAAGCGGTAGCCTTCGTTGGCCTGAGTGTTTGTACCATTGTTTATAGAATTTTATGTATGAAGGCCGTTTGGCAACCCAAAGAAAATAAAATAAAAATAAAATAAAATATTACTACGGGCTACAACACGACACGTTACTACCGGCTGCAACAACACACGTTACTACCGGCTGTGACACGAAACGTTACTACCGGCTGCAACACGAAACGTTACTACCGGCTGCAACAACACACGTTACTACCGGCTGCAACACGAAACGTTACTACCGGCTGCAACAACACACGTTACTACCGGCTGCAACACGATACGTTACTACCGGCTGCAACAACACACGTTACTACCGGCTGCAACACGAAACGTTACTACCGGCTGCAACAACACACGTTACTACCGGCTGCAACACGAAACGTTACTACCGGCTGCAACAACACACGTTACTACCGGCTGCAACACGACACGTTACTACCGGCTGCAACAACACACGTTACTACCGGCTGCAACACGAAACGTTAGTACCGGCTGCAATACCACACTCTCGATACGCGCCAAGTTACTATTGGCCGTTCGTAGTGCATTGACTTTAGCAAAACAGTACAAAACACTTTGCTTGTGTCCATTCCTGAAGAAACAATACTATGTAGGTGTATAACTAATGCCATAGTATATTACAAGTGGTACAGGCCGAAGCAAACTTTTTTTTTTTTTTTAATGGCATCTGTGTCGTCGTTGTATTGTATCCAGTTTGTATTAATATGGGTAATAAAATAGTGGGTATGGTATGGCTGTTATAATTTAAAAAAAAAAAAAAAAAACTACTACAACTACTATTAGGTACTATAACTAAGTGAAGGAAAATATTTTGAATGAATAATGCTAGGAACCGCCTCAGTACATTGACGTCCATTTCTCAGCACTCCTATGACTAATAATTCTATTGTCATCTTTGCACTTCTTTGCAAAAACATGTTCTTGGTTATGTTTGCTTTGGCTATTAATTTGTATTCGGCTTACCACAGAATATCTTCGAGTTCTAAAAATTTTAGGAATTATTTTCTAAATAAAACCATTTGATCTGATGAGAGAATGATCCAGGACCCTTTCCAAGCAGCCATCACGCCGCGCGTATATTTTACAAGCAATGTCGTGAATGATAAGATCCTAACACACAAACTTACTTTAAATGGAGATTTTTACGAAAATAATTGGAAAATTATTTTCTAAAGCAAATAATTAAATACTTTACAAGGTAATGACCTAAAGCCCCTGATTGACGTACAAAAGACTTCAACTTTAAAACCGCATATTAAGAACTGTTTGGCTCATCAAAATACAAAATGTTGTCATATTCAAAGTTTGATGTTATCTCGTTGATGTTAATTTCGTTGTATGCTACATCTAACTAACTCATTGCCATCCATTGTCTTATCATTTCTAAAGTCAACCATTTTCCTCTATATCATCAAACACAGGGTTTCCCAAACTATGGGTCGCAACCCACTGGTAGCTCAAAAAACAATACTTTTATCCTTCCCTTTGAAGAAGTTAATTAATATATATAAAAAATGTATTAAAGCTTTGTTTCTTTCTTAGAACAACCATGATAGTTGTTATTCATATTAGTAATGGTTAAATTTTATAGAGGTGAGTCACGAGTCTGTACACTAGTATCAAAAGGCTCGTAGCCCCAACATCTTTGAGAACCACTGATCTAATATGTAGCACATTGACCCTTATTTTCGATTGTTCTCCATTGCCTCAACTATTTACATGTAGGTATTCATTATTGTTCTTTAGGAGATGTGGTAAGCACTCTGTACAATAATAAATTTAGGTTTCCAATCACTGAGTAGGTATCTACAGCATCAAATATTTGCTAACAATGCAGTGTCGTTTATTTTGCTAGTTCTAGTTTAATAGACCTAATTCGAGTACCTATTAGCATTACAGTGATTAAATGATAGTTATTTACATGAGTTGATCCAGACAATGACATCACCAGGCCAATTTGTGGAAAACCATTTCTGGTCAAGCTCATACTGATTGAGTTTATGAAAAGATATTGCGACATTTCCTAGTGTGATTGAATGATCGCGAATGACTCATAAGAAGCAGAATTACCTGTAAATAACGTCGAGAGATGACTTCTCGAACACCTTCCAAATTGCGTTAGCCCGCAGTCGGCTTAGCTCATTCAGTGCCTCTGTATAATCCTCTTGATTCTCACCATTGTTGTACGAGGACTGTATTAAATTCTTCAGTGGTTTTACTAAATCTACGTCCGAAGACTTTTTGAACGGCACAAACAACAACTCGGCCATTTCGGATGTAAATGAAAAAAACTATTACATTCTCTTTGGAAAAAAAATTTTTTTTTTTTTTTAAATAATTTATTCATGACCATGGATACAGAGTCCTTCAGTCGAAGTCTTAAATAATAATTTACAAACATAGAAGAGAAATAACAAATTAAACTTAACTAAATCTTTTCAACAGTATTTAAAATATACTTATAAATAGGTTTGTAAAAAACTTCACTTTTTAGTAAATCCTCAATACAGCGGGGAACACTAATTGAGTTACGAGCTGCTATGTCACTAATGTCACTGGCTAAAATTAATCGTTGTAAATGGAAATGTGGACATTCAAATATTATATGGTTTATATCAGCATGCGGTCGGGAACAATACGTACATCTTCTGGGACTATATTAATTCTGTGTAAATGAGCTGGAACCAAGCAATGTCCAAAACGCAGGCGATTTATAACTGTTATAAACTTTCTGCCACAATATTCAAATTTGTTGTACCAAGGAGTAGTAGGTAAGTCTTCCTGTATTTCTGCATACCACCTTCCCTTATTTTCTGTTGTAACGTGCCAATATTCTTTCCAAATTTTGAGTAAATCCTTATTAATTGCACAATAGTAATCTGTGAAAGGTACTTTTAATATATCTGTGTGATCTAGATCATGCTCTTGCCGAGTAGCCAAATCTACTGTTTCATTGCCACGGATGCCACAATGTGAAGGAACCCATACCAATTCTACATGTTTTGATTTACTAATCATTTCTATAAGTTCTCTAATACTATATACAATATAATTTAACTTATATGAGAAATTACTGTTGTTCAAAACAGACAGAACACTTTTAGAATCACTTACTATTAATATATTTACATTTTTTACAGAGTTATTTACAAATGTTAAAGCGGTTAAAATTGCATACGCTTCTGCAGTAAACACACTGCAATTATTATCTAACTTTATACAGTGGGTTTTATTCATTTGTGGATCATAATATGCGGCTTTAACCCCTTCATCACTTTTAGAACCATCTGTATATAAAATATAAAAGTCTGGTTTACTCTCTATGAATTCTAGAAAATCAAATTTGTTATTTATTACATCTAAATGACAATCTATACTTAAGCAATTAATCAAGGCATTATATGGACATTTATATGTTGGCCAGATATCATGAGAACAAATGTTTTTACTGATATTTTTTAACAATGACATTATTGTTGTGATTTCAGGCAAAACTCCCGAAACAAGAGATGTGGCTGATAAGCTAGATGTTTCAACTGATTGTGATATCTGTGGATGACATAAAACATTATTCAGCACTATAACATTATTGGAAGTCAACACTTTCAAACAGAATCTATCAGCCAAAAGTAAACGTCTCAGGATTAATGGAGGTATACAGTTTTCAATTTCCATAGAATTAATAGGAGTGGAACGCATAGCTCCGCTAATAATTCTTAAAGCCATATTTTGTATTACATCGAGTTTTCGTAATAAGGTGCTACTTGCATTCATATAGGCTAAACTACTATAATCAAAATGACTTCTTACAATACTTTTATACAGCATAATCAAGGTTTTAGGATCAGAGCCCCAAAAAGTACCAGCTAAACATCTTAAAACATTAATACTTTTCATTGCATTGCTGCAGATATACTTAATATGCTCTTCAAATTTTAACCTGTTATCTATTATTACTCCTAAAAATTTATGTTGATTACTTACAGGAATGATTTCATTATTGTATTTAATTTTAACAAAAGATTGTGCAAAAGGATCTTTACTAAAAACAATAACAGAACTTTTATCAGAACTAATATCTAATTTTAATACATTGTTGTAATAATGGTGTAGCTGCAGCAGTGCAGAATTCAAGTGATTTACAGCCATATTTAAATTTTGACTTTCAGAGTATAAAAGTAAGTCATCGGCAAATTGTAAAATGTTAACATGTGATGTGTTAACATACTTTAAAATTTGAGATGTATATAGAATATACAAGAGAGAAGATAAGATTGCCCCTTGCATAGTTCCTTTACTGACGGATTTTGTTCCATGTAGCTTATTATTAAATTTAACATACAAGGTTCTGTTATTCAGAAAATTAAATATCCATTTCAATAATTTAGTTGGCAGACCTAACTCATTCAAAACTAGAAGAAGGCTCTTAATGTTGACATTATCAAAAGCACCTTTTACATCAAGAAAGACGCAGATCACATTAGAGTGGCTGAGCTTTGCTTTTTTTAATATTGAGATTAATGATACAAAACTTTCAGAGCAACTTTTACCCTTTCTGAATCCAAATTGTGTGTTAGGTATTTTAGAGTTGGTTTCAACAAAATAATCTAAACGTAATTTTAACATGTTTTCAAAAAGTTTACCCAGACAGGATGACAAAGATATAGGTCTGTATGATGACGGATTATTTGCAGGCTTATTAGGTTTTAAAATTGGTATTACACATTGAGTCTTCCATGATTCAGGAATAACTGATGCATTCCAAAGTCTGTTATAAATTGCCAATAAAATGTTCAGAGCATTTGAATGTAAATTTTTAATAAGTTTATATGGAATTTTATCCATACCTGGTGTAGTATCCCTACGACTATCTAAAGAAATGCGAAGCTCATTCAGTGTATAAGGCTCATTTAAGAAGGACACGCTATTGTCAGACCTGTCTAAAATATTTAAAGTGGTAAAATCGGTTGATGTTGAATCTGCTAATTTTTCTAGAAAACTTGGTACTCATTCGTCATTTAGAGTTTTGTTACTACAATTACTGTTAATCCTTTTGAATTTTTTAACATAATTCCATATTCTAGTAACTGGTGTCATTCTGTTGAAAGAAGTACACAATTCATGCCATGATTTTCCCCGTTCCTCTATTAATATCTTTTTCTTTTTAGCATCAAGACGCTTGTAATTAATAAAATTAGACATTGTTGGAGAGTGATGATATATCTTAAGAGCTTCTTTCGACTTTTGAACTGCATCCTCACATAGTGTGTTCCACCATGGAGCTGGTTTTCTCAGAACTTTTGGAGTGAGATTAGATTTTTGCTTAGGAATACATTCATCTCTGATTTGATACAAGATATTTATAAAATTATTGTATAATTCAACTAAATCTGTATTTTCCAAATCTAATTGCGAAAAGTAGGTTTCAGATAAAGTTTTAAATTTAGACCAGTCTGCTTTATTGTACAAATATTTTTCTTCTACAGAACGAACATCATACACCGATGGCTTCACATTTACATCCAGTAGAGTCGGAAAATGATAACTACCCATTGCATCATCATGGACTTGCCATTCACAGAGCGGAGCTAACGAGCAACTTACTAAGGCTAAATCAATTGCTGAAGAATTCTTGTTTGGATATTTAATTGTAGTATGATTACCATCATTTAAAACACACAAGTCAAACTCATCTATGAGATTGTACAAAGAATTACCTCTACTATTATTTTTTAGACAACCAAATAATATGTGATGGGCATTGAAATCTCCCATTATGATACATGGCTTAGGAGTTTCTGTGAATACTTTTTTTAATTTATTAGTATTAAATTTAGTAAATTCGCTGTTTGGGGGACAATAAATACACAACACATGTAATTTACCTAATGATGTATCAAGTGCAATGCAAATGTTCTGAATTGGTTCGTAATATGAGGTACGAACAACTTCATATTTAAAATTTTGTTTAATTAATATAGCTACCCCATTATGTTCGTTTACAGACAGTTTGTGAATCAAATTATAGGATGGAAAATTTGGAATTTTACTGTTTTTCTTAAGCCACGTTTCATTTAGTAAACATATATCTATATTTTGTTCAGTTAAAAACTTTAACAATAGCGTTTTTTTACTATGTAAACTTTGAATATTGAATTGTGCTATACGAATATATATGTCCATATAATGAAATTAAATTAAATTAAATTTGACAACAAAATTTCTTTAATTCTTTTATTTGTAATGGGTTCATTCTTGCTATTTGCAAGGGCAACAACGGACTTCACAAGGGCATTTATAATTACATCGTTATCA
This sequence comes from Hypomecis atomaria, assembly GCA_964007245.1. Lineage (NCBI taxonomy): Eukaryota > Metazoa > Arthropoda > Insecta > Lepidoptera > Geometridae > Hypomecis > Hypomecis atomaria. The sequence continues at coordinate 130,942 of OZ023285.1, read as the reverse complement.
ACAATTTCTTTGGCATTGAGATCTTGGAGGGTTTTTTGTCTCGGCTTTGGTGTTAGAGCTGGGAAGGATGTTCTATCAGAGATTTGTGGCAGACTTACCGCATTGGCATAAGACATTTTTTGTTGTTTAATTTTCTTCTCTTCTATTTTTTTCTGCTTAACAGGGCAGTCTTTCGACACGGCAAGGTGAGGGCCAGAACAATTGACACACATTATCTCTTCTACATCACATTCCTTGTAGGAGTGCCGTCCTGCACAGGATGAACACATCTGCTCTGCTCTGCAGTTCTTAGCTGAGTGGTTGAATCGGAGGCAACGGTAGCATTGCATGAGTGGTGGAAAGTATTTATGTACCTGGTATCTGAATAGCTTGATGTATACATACTGAGGTAATGTGGTGGCTGCAAAAGTGACAGCCACTGTTCCAAGAGGAGTCAAATTTCCGTCTACTTTTCGCATAAAGCGTTTGATTGAGACAACATCAGCATCACAAGTAATATTTTTGTAAATTTCTTCATTAGACATTGTCAGCGGAATATGCCTGATGACTCCTATAACTTCAGTCATGTAAGCAGGAATGAAAGCTTTCAGCTTATATCTGTTCAGGAAGCTATCCATCTTTAAAAAATTGTTAGCTGGAGCTGGCTTTTTGAAAGTGACGCCAACCTTATAAGCATTTATTCGGTGGACACCTACAATGCCTTTAACATTTTCAATGAAAAGATTTGTCAATATTATGGGGTTTTTATTACCAACCTTTTCTTCTTCTGTGGATTCAACGTAAACCACGCAGTCCCCACTGTGATTTTCGGGGAATAGCCTCTTGTAAAGGGGCTTCTGAAATACTTTGTAGACATCATTGTTCGTGGAGGATTTTGCAAGTTTTCTCTTCTTTCTCTCTGCTGTAATGACGGGGTCCTCCCCGTCGCTAGCAACGCTCATGACGTTATTATTGCGCCGCAATACTCAACAAAAATATCAGAGAATTGCAAAATTAAAATTTATGAATTTTAAAACGCCCGCTTCTCTCGACTTCCCGCCAAAAAGTCCTTGGAAAAAAAAAATTAAGTTAGTACTACCAGAACAAATCTCAAACAATGTCAAATAACGCCATTAAATTAGTGCTACCAACGGTAATTTCTGAATTAAGCTTCCCCCAGACAGGTGCGGGCGCAGTTGCGGCCTGATGTTGGATCATTGACAAAGCCTGGTTTTTAGGGTTCCGTACCCAAAGGGTAAAAATGGGACCCTATCAGTATTACTAAGACTCCGCCGTCCGTCTGTCACCAGGCATTATCTCATGAACCGTTATAGCTAGAAAGCTGAATTTTTCACACATGAATTTTTGTTGCCGCTATAACAACAAATACTAAAAATAGAATAAAAATAATACTAAAGAGGGGCTCCAATATAACAAGCCTGATTTTTTTTGCTGTTTTTCGCTCGATATTAAATAATGGTAACAGAGGTATAGATGCTTGAAATATTCACAGAATATTTAGCTCCATACCTACTTCAATAATAAATAATTAAAATAAATTAAATATTTAAGGGGGGCTCCCATAAAGTACGGAACCCTTAGTGGGCGAGTCCGACTCGCGCTTGGCCGGTTATTTTTGAAATGAAGACCTGTGATTAGTCGATGACTAGAACGCAGGCCGCGCCCGCAGATGTCTGGGGGAAACTAAAATCTTCGGAATGACTGGCCAGTCCACAGATACGGGGCAAGTCAAATCAGTTGAACAACTTGAAATGCGGATAATAGCTCTGTGGCGATCAAGGAAGTTCCATACGTGCGTATTTGGTGGTGATACAAGTTATAGTTCGGCCGTTCAGAGAATGCGTTCCTGACACGTCATCTTGAAAAAATGTTTTTAGCCGACATCTCGGAAACTATGTACTTAAGGGCAAAAAACATTAAGATCATTATTGTAGAAAATAAAATTTCGCATCTTTTTTTTCAGTAAAAATTGTTCAGCAATAATGATCTTAATGTTTTTTGCCCTTAAGTACATAGTTTCCGAGATATCGGCCAAAAACATTTTTTCAAGATGACGTGTCAGGAACGCATTCTCTGAACGGCCGAACTATAGTTAACAAGTCCGGCTTACGCGCGAAATACATTTTTTTTTGGGTTTGGCATTTACCGTAAACAGAGTTGTATCTTGGTAGACTGTGGCATTTACAGATAAACTGCTCATTGTTTACAACAATTTATATGAATTTCGCGTGCTGACTAAGACAATCAGCCCTAAGTACTTAACCACTTTTTAGATCCTCAAAATGCATACCTACCACAGAGCTGTACACCAGAGTTATAGATGACCGTCTTTGCTCAACTTTAGCAAAAGAGACCCACAGTGCCCACCACGCCCGGTATTTTCACCTTAATATCGAATTTTCGGTTGCTCTCTCCAAAGAGAATCGTATACATCTTCATCTTCAGGGTTCTTCACATTTTGCTCTATGAATGACCCTTTTTGGCAGTAAAGAAATGTCATATTTGTATGCAAAATTGTAAACGTAACATTGGTAACAAATTTCGTCAACTCAACCGTTAAAAATTTTAAAATTTGTAGTTGCAGAGACACTTAGTCTTCAAATGGTGATAAGTAGGTAAGAAAACAGTTTTTTTTTTAAATTTGGAAACCGTTAAGTTATCAAGTCGTGTAAACTTTCCTTTGATGCTATCTATCGAAGGCTTTCGATGTCGCCGATCTCTGGCGCAGTCCTCGCTATTACAAGTCTCTTACCTGAATACAAACAAACGGAAACGGGACAAATAGATGTAGGTATCGCGTTCGAGTACGGTGCGTAGGATATTCTATTACAGATAGATATTAGAGAGGGGGTCTGCGCAGCTTTGGTTCTTATTCTATGGCGCAGCTTGTAGCTAACGTCACATCACAGCGGGAGGGACGAGCGTGGCAGGCAAGTTCTAGGATCATTAATTGTATGATATGGATTATCAAAGACCTTGTAGGCTTGTACTTACTAACTAGACTGTGCACTAACATTTTTTGTTCAGCTAAAATGAGATCTAGTGACATACAGCTTTAAGGTAGCTATTTCATCAACAAGTTGTAGTTAGGGAAACCGGTCGGAGCGAGAAGGATCCCAGTAGTAGCTGTGTCTTTGTCTGACGTCTTGCCAGCTCATCATCAATTATCAAAATTATCTATTTCTCTTTTTTATGTTTTTTCATAACTATCATAACGTTTTAAAATGTTTCTACAGTTCTTAGAAGTAATAATGATAAACGTCAGTAAGGTCGTATAGGCCGAGTAGCCCTGGTGTCAGAGTTTTTAGGCCGCCAGAAGTGTTAGTATTTGGATGGGTGACAGCGGGTGGCATTTTCCAACTAAGGGTTACCGTGGCTCGGATAACACGGTAAATAGGTTCCTGTTTTAACCGTTTAGCCATGTCAGCGACCTTCATTACGAACGAAGAAGAAGAACCTAACGTCACAGACGCCATTAAGTTTAATTCGGTTTAAAAGCAACGTTGCGCGCCGTCTGCGGCGTGCGACCGCATGTCTCCCAGGTAAATGAATAAATATGGAACATGCTACACACGGACATGATGTTTGATGTATGTGCATCACGGCCAGCGCCTGCGAGTGCGGCGCGGCGAGGCCAGTGCAGAGGACACGCGCCTACGCCGGGAGACGGGGGCGCCGGGCGGTGCACTACCTAGTATTTTTTCAACTTTTTGAACTGTACTGGCCTTGTAATAATCCACTGCTGAACACAGGCATATATTTTTAGGATTAGGTACCTACGAGAGGCGATAAGACCGTATCCACCTCAATGGCTAAGTACCGGTTGGTGAATTCACACACGCCGTCTTTTGCTTCATATATTTATACATGCAATTTAATTCATTCATAATATTATATACCTACATTTATGATAGAGTTTTGACGTTGTGTCGTGTGTTTACTACGGAGCCCTTGTTGTTATTTAGTATAATAGCCAAGATGTTAATGGGTAAGAGTCGTTAAAGAAGAAAGTAGGGCTGTCCAATGTTGAAGCCTGCGGGTCGCATGCGCGTACGAGCTGTGCGCCGCGCCGCGCGCCGGCCGGAGAGCCCGCACGGAGCCCGCGTCGGCCGCACGCCCGCGCCCCGGCTCCCACCACCCCGCTCCCCCGGCCCCCGCGCGCCTGCAAACTGTTGCGTCGTAACATCGCATCGATCCAATACATCTGGAAGTGTGCTTTTGTTTTGGTTCGTGTGCGGGATAACATGTAACGCGTAATAATCAATGTGATCGCTTGTTGTGGATGTGTCATCAGTTTTGAAGCACCTGACGCCGATTTCTGATATTTGAGGAGGTACTTACGCATGCTCTAGATGTAGTTAATTATCTGATCTTTTAATCTAAAAAGTATAGGTAAGAATCTATAGCATTCCTCCTATTTTTGTGCTAACTGAGAAGATGCATAGAGGGTTCCCTGGCTAATCTGGCTAAGATGTCAACCAGTTTTATATTTTTTCTAAATTGAGCATAAAAGAGCCTTGTATACCTACTATGTACCTATAAATCAATTGCAACACAACCTAAACAACTATATTAGCAAAGTAGTGCAGCAGCGGTGCGCTGCCCCCGTTGTCGTTAGGTCGATAGTCGCGTGCATAATGTTGCAGCTGTGCACAGACACAGGGTAGTTAGGCACCGGCGAGCGGGATTTATCACACATATTGCTAGAAAAGTTAGATGAATTCGGTTTTGCACCCAAACTCTTAAAATTCCTTGCTGACCTTTTCTGTGGTCGCACTCAATTCGTTCGACTAGGTTGTTACAATTCATCTTACTATCTCACAAAATCAGGCGTCTGTCAGGGATCCTCTCTTGGGCCACTATTCTTTTCAGGAATGATAAATGATCTAGAAAAGTGCCTTAAGTATAGCAGATGTCTCATTTATGCCGATGACGTTAAACTTATAGCAGATATAAGATCTATTAATGATATTCTGGCACTACAAAGAGACCTTGATTCCGTACAAAAGTGGAGTGAAAAAAATCGGCTATATCTAAACGTTGATAAATGCTACATTATGAGCTTCTCAAGATCAGCACGCATCATAGGCACAGGATATAATCTCAACAATGTACCCCTAACCAGAACAATGTTAACCAAAGATCTCGGTGTAACGTTTGACTCAAAACTCACATTCCATGATCACATGCAGAAACTTACTACTGAGTGCTTTAAGCGGTTGGGCTTTGTAACTCGAAACTGTAAAGATTTCACCAACTACACCGCCATAGTACTTCTATATAACTCCCTGATTAGATCAAAACTAGAAGCTAGCTCAGTTGTATGGAGAAATCTTACGCATTAATGCTGGAAAAGGTCCAAAAGCGTTTTCTACGGTTCCTTTATAAAAAGAAACATTACTATTATCCTTTTATGTACCCTACAGCTTATCTGCAAGGTACACTAGGCTTCAATTCCCTTGAAACTCGAAGGCTCCATGATAATTTACTAACAACCCACAAAATACTCCACGGAAAACTGGACTCTCCCGAGCTATTGAGCGAAGCGAGTCGTCTTAATGTTCCAGAGCAATGTACTAGGTTCCGCAACGGCTCTCACGGGATCTTAGGATCGCGCCTCCCTCTGTTTGCGCCAACACCAGCGCGCACCGTCGCCCGCCAGCAGTCCCCCATCTGCCGCGCACAACACCACTTGAACGCCCTTAGCGCCTCTCACCCACATACTGACATCTTTTCCGACAATTTGGCAACATTCTATAAAAATACTCTGCCATACTGTGAGCAGACAAAGCTGTAAAATCGCTTTTTACCCTTAATGAAATAGTTCCTAGCCATAGTTTAAATAGTTGCTTCTTTCTATACCAATACAGTGTGTCATTATAAAGATTTTATTTATTGTTAATGTTGTATAAATGTTTATTCTTGTTCTAAATGTACTTATATAATACTGATCTCATACATTTTAAGTAAATTGTTCCTAGTACCTATATAAAAAATGTAACGTTTAGTTTTTATAATAGACTGTAAGTTGCATTTTTAGTAAATAAATAAATTGAATTGAATTGAATCACGGAGATACACGGAAAGGGACACCTACGTCCCAAACTGCCGCCGACGAGTGGCGCCAGCGCCCGTCGCTTGAGAGAGTAAACTACGCTCTGCTACGAACACGGGGACACAAATCCTTAATTTCCTAACATAAAATCTCTGAAAAGATAACGGAGAGGCTCGAGTAAGAGTAAATATTTTCATTGTACTCGAGATCGTTGTCGCGTTACCAAACTGAAACAACATTTTTAAGTATGTAGGTACGTATATACCTACTACCTACCGACAGACCAACTATCATGCTTTTACCGTGATCGTAGTCGGCTTATGTAGTACTTATAAGTAGGTACCTACGTAACGTACCTACTTATAAGTAGTACTTATAAGTAGGTACCTACGTACCTACTTATAAGTACTCAAGCCGTAAGCCGTGTCTGCGGCTTATAGTTGCAGACGTTGTAATCGAATGAAACTTGATTACTCGCCAGTAGCTTCCGATGCAAGGCGGCTGGCGGCTTCTTCGACTGGTATTTGCAATTACTGAGTACTTACCTAATGGAGTTGGTGAATAAGTTGTGTTCCCTGAGCAAGTGAAGAATCGTGTCGGCGTGTGCAGGGACGCCGAGCGGACGCGCTCGCTGCGGGAGGGTGGCCGGTGCCGAGCGCCGCCCGCGCCCGCGCCGCGCCCGCTGTCCTCTGCTCGCGACATGTAAGGCTGCCGACCATCACAGAAACTACCCATCTTTTAACTAATTATTATATGTATGTAGGTTTATATCTGTATATTTACGGGAGAAGCTTCGAACGCGTTACTCTGTGCCATATGGTATTATACCCCATCCACACTCTCCATACGAGGCATTACGAGCACGGCAGCTTGAACATATATATCATTGCTATCCCAGTCGGCGATGTGGAGTTAGCTACAAGCTGCACTGCTCACGCTCGCTCCTCCTCACAAACCCGTCATCCGTTATGGAGTATCCATCCACATTCTCGCGAGGCGACACGAGCACTGCAGCTTGTAGCTTGTATAGGTACTATGCGCCACACAAATTGGCGGATGAGAAGTTAGCCGCAGATGACACTTCGCCGTGATTCGCTAATTATTGCGCATGTGTGCACAATTCGTAGCGAGCGCGCGGGAGGCATGAGGTTGGCGGGCGGGTGTGCCCTGACGTCTCGTTTCTCTAGCTCCCGCGCATACCTATATTTCAGCTTTAACGCGGCATTCTGAGCATAACTTCCCATCCGCTAATTGGTGTGGCGCTTAGTACACAAGTCGGCTAGTGAAGTAAGCTACAAGCTGCGCTACTCGTGTCACCTCGCGAGAGCGTGGATACTCCATTAACGTTTCGACTTTATCACCATACGTATTAGGACGAAACTTAGGGCGAGTCCGATTTTACAGGATCCTTTTTAACTGATCCGTCGCTACTAGTGGTAATTTTTTTTTTTATTCACACAGCATACAGCACAAATACTGATCCGTTTTATCGGATCAGTATTTCCGTTGTTACTGGATCCGGAATACTGTCATGTGGGTGAAATAGCTCATACAACTACATACGCTAACAACATTATACGTTTAAACGGACCTGTAAAACGGACGTTCTATGTGAACGAGCCGTTTGTTGAAAACGCCTCACATTCCCGCGCCTCACCGCCGCGTAAAGCTGACTGAATTTTTCACTTGCGGTATTATTTAGAGTATTTTAGAGGCTCTTCCCGTGACTAAATTATCGAAGTCGCATGCTAAGTATTTTATTAAATTTTTCAGACAAAAATTCCCGTACGTGAGAGTCGACGAACGCTCCCCCGAGTGCGAGGAAGCGGACGCGGACGACGTGATCGACCTCGGCGCGCCGCGCTTCCGCCGGCCGCGCGCCCGCCCTGCGCCCTCGCCGCCAACCTACGTACCCAACCCGCGCCTGTGAGTGCCATTAGCCGGTAGCTGTACCCGCGTGCTTCCTCAGCGCCGACCTTCTTAACGAGATTCCTCTCCGCAGGTACCCGGGCCGACCGGCCAAGGCCACGCCGCATTCGAGGCGCGCCGACTCTCGCCCGGGCTCGTTCCGGCCGCGGAGGCGCAAGCGCGTCCTGCGACAGCCCGTGCCCAACTCCCGGCTGTACCGGCCGGCCCCGGAGCGCGCGCCGCCGCCGCCCGCGAGGCCGCGCGCCGCCTGGCCACCGCCCGCGCCCGCGCGCCCGCTTGACACAGCGTCCCGCGCCGCGCTGCAGCTCGGCGAGCGCCGGTTGGCAGGCTCGGGGCGCACGGACCGCTCGCCCCCGCCCCTCGCTCTGACCCCGCCAGCCGCAGTCACTCGCTCGCGCCACCTCGTGGTGACGCTGCCGGCGGCGGCGGGCGGCGACTCGCTCGAGCAGCGCCGCTACCTGCCCATGGACGCCGCCTCCAGCGCCGCCGCCGCCGCCGCCGGCCGTCGCGACCCGAGCCCGGAGCGCGCCTCCGACTCGCCGTCGGCGCCCAGCGAGTACCTCGCGGAGGTAAGTGCCGCATGAGGAGAGTGTTCGGAGAGACTGCAGGAGGAGCTGACGCGCGCTTGTCGGTTGCAGTTCCTGTCGGCCATCATGCGGCGGCAGTACGCGGAGGCGCTGAAGTACTGCCGGCTGATCCTCCAGTACGAGCCGCAGAACGCGACGGCGCGCGGCTTCCACCCGCTGCTGCAGCAGAAGCTGGCAGCGCGCGCGGCGGACTGGGACGCGGGCTCGTGCTCCTCGAGCGGCTCGGAGCGCTCGGAGGAGTCGTCGCTGGAGCTGCCGTCCGCGTCGGAGAGCTCGAGCCGGATCAGCGACTCGCGCTCGCGCTCGGGCTCGCCGCGCTCCGCCAGCTCGCGCTCCGACGCCGACGGGAACGGCAACCTGCTGCCGCCCGCGCCGCCCGAGACCCACACGCACGGTCAGTCTCACTCAGTGCCCATGTCTGACGTTTTTCAGTTCTATTTTTTTAGAGCTGACATTCAATTATCCAGTAAACTGCTCATTAATCTGTTTGCAGAGGATCTGGAGAACGACAACACGACAGGCGATGACACGCAAATAAAGGTACTCGCACATATCTAGTTGCTCATACACAGCGTACACTTTAGTGTACTACGCTAGGTAGGTATTTATACCTAAGTTCATATGGGCCGGATGGCTAGTTGTGATGTCAAAGTTTTGACGTGAAACGCCTTTGGAAATCACACAGAAATATATGAGTACCAAGTCAAAAAAGCGGACCGTAACGACCTATATTTTACTAATTTTTCCAACAAGGAAGTCGATTTTAAGTGAAGAAGTGATCAATTCTTGTACAATTCTAAGACTTTGATTGTATCAAAAACCTGGTCAAGAAGCGATGTGGGCCCAGGAGGTGGTCATGTGTCATGTCCCTCCCGGAGCCGCGCTGACAGCGCACGTTGTGTCGGCAGACGGAGGGGGCGGCGGCGCTGCGGCGGCTGCGCGCGCAGTTCGCCTGCTCCATCAAGTGACGCGTCGTCGGCGTCCCCGAGGCTCGCGCCCGCGCTCGTGCGTCGCTCGTCCGCTTCCGTCTTTTGTTGATCTCCCCTACTCACATTCGTGCATCATCCGCCCTCAAGAGTGAGACCGTTGTATTTTGTCGGCTATAACAATAAATCGCATCGTGATATTGTATTTTATTCCATTTTTGTGTTATAATTCATGTAAATATTCATCGAATATAATTATTCATAGAATAAATATTAATCGGTCCTTATTTAGATACAATGTGGTGAAACCACGAAATGTGAATTTTCATGTTCAATCAGACCTAGGTAACCTATTAAGTAGGCCTATATCTACCGCACCTAGGTGCCTACTTTTATTTCTGTTTCTCTTTGTAAGAGAGAAATTAAATAAAATTGTAGTTTATTGTTGTAGATACTCGGGATCTATAAAATTGGACATTAGAACGACTATGACGTCACACGAAACATTGCGGATACTCAATACAATCTCCCAAAGTTTGATAACCGTCCAAGCCACGGTAATGATATTTTCCAAGCCGTTCGAATGTTCAATAGATTACACGTACCTACGGTATCGTAGACCGCTCTAACTACGATACCGGGCGGGTAGGAAGCAGTAAAAGTTGAACCAAGTCGTGGGCAGGTGCGCTACGAGCTACGCTACGAGTGCTACGACACAGTAATAATGTGGCTACGACGACGACCGGCGACGGCGCGGTATATACCTATGTGGGCTGCTATTTATATTTCTGGCCTAATAGTGAAAACACATTTTACTCATGATTGAAATTGATTTTGTTGCATTAAAAACATTTTTCATGAAGATCAATGCTAGTTTTCATTCATTTACATCAATTTCTGAAGTACTTTTTCCATTTCGAATGCAGTACTTACGCAATTTCTTAGCGTTTGACAGAATTTCGTTAGTTTTGCCAAAATAAATGCATGTTATTAGTTTTTACGGTGAAATGAATATATAATATTTTATTATTGTAAGTGCGTCAGATTGATGCACATAAAAGCTTCTTTATCTTACAGTATATCATATCATGATATTGATTTATTAATTCACTAGCTGCCCCGGTGAACTTCCTCTCACCATCTGTCAACTGTCAATGACCACTTTTATATGCAGGAACATTTTGTACCTACCTATAGGAAAATTAAATTAATGGTTTTATTACTTTTCTCGCATTTTATTTTTATTTATATTTCAAGATCAAAATCAGCCAAATCGATTCAGCCGTTCTCGAGTTTTAGCGAGACTGGTTGTTAGTCTCGCTAATCCACGTCGAAAGTTATGTAAAATTGGCGCGCAAAAATGTTGACGACGAGATTTAATTTTTTGCGCTACATATTTTTTTCAAAGTACAAATAAAGTAAATCGCGCTCAAATTGAAAATGTTTTAATATTGAGTACTTGAGCTAAAAAATGTTAATAGGAACCTCAGTTAGCACATGGTAACACTAATTCTTGCCGAGGCCAGAAACTTATGTAGCATCCTATGTATTATAGGTACTCGTACCTATAGATATACGTAACCTTAGAACACTGACATACCTAAATCTAAGCGGTATACCAAGCGCCACACAAGTCGGCGGATGAGAAGTTAGCCGCAGATGACACTTCGCCGTGATTCGCTAATTATTGCGCATGTGTGCACAGTACCGACACATGAGTTGCGAAACTTGCGAAGTATTGAGCACGGGCGCAGCGAGCGCGCGGGAGACATGAGGTTGGCGGGCGGATGTGCCCCGGCATCTCGTTTCTCTGGCTCCCGCGCATACCTATATTTCGGCTTTTGCGCAGCGTTCTGCGTATAACTTCCCATCCGCCGATTTGTGTGGCGCTTAGTATTACACGTAGAGTGCGTGCAAGACAACTTGCGTCGAGTGATGGCGCCACGTACGTTATGTTCCACGATGAATGCCCTAGCAGCGTTCAATAAGTTCCGGATTGTAGCCGCGCGCAGAAGTATCTTGCGTGCACTCTACAAACGCGTCCTTGTGCCCAGAGTTAGTAATGTAAAAGGCTTCTTCAGATCAGATCATGGAAGAAATAATAGTAACTAAAGGTAGGTACTATCTAAATTATAGAACCGAGTTCCCAATTGGAATGGAGTGGCACAACATAGGTACTATAGGCCGCGCCACACAAGTTGGCGGATGTGAAGCTACAATCTGCGCAATAGCCAATCAACGTGCTTTATGTGAGCTTCAGTCAGGATTGGATATTGCGTAGCTGGCAGCTGTGTGGCGCGGCCTATACCACCGTGGACTGTCAGCTCGAGTGCCATGTAGTCCTGTATGTAACCTACTGTTAGTCCTCGGCGAGGGTCGATCGGCTGTGGAGCGCCTCCAGAGTCCAGCGCCGGTAGCATGCCAACATACAGAGATACACACATTTACCTACGAGTACCTACCATTGTATCACACCGTGCGGCGCCACAGCGGTAACTACGGCCAATAGCGAGTCGGACTCGCGCACGAAGGGTTCCGTACCGTATGGGAGCCCCGTTCCTCTTGCCGTTATTAATAGCGAGCAAAAAACTCCTAAAAATCACGTTTGTTGTATGGGAGCCCCCCTTAGATATTTATTTTAGTCTAGATATTTATTTTAGTTTGTTGTTATAGCGGCAACAGAAATACATCATCTGTGAAAATTTCAGCTGCCTAGCTATCATTTGCGTGTGGCTCCATAAATTTCTGTTAGTTCTCCCTCGTTTTCGCCAGGGGCGCTGTACAAAAATGTATAGAGACACACGGAAACTACTGTGGTTTCAATTAACGTGTAAACCTGTACTAACCCCTCACTAGGTAATCTAGGTATCTATTCGAAGCGGATTTATTATTGACTTGAGACATGACATAAAGCCCGATTACAGAGGCGCCAGCGTAAATTTAATAGCAACGTAAGAAGCGTTCTCTCTATCGAATGCCTAAAGTGAAAAAGAAACAGGACTATGCTATTTAGCTAATATAATTACGATGGCGCCTTTGTAATCGGGCTTATTACCTACTTGGTCTGAAGAGGCCTTCATACTTGTTATTTGTTTTAAGTAGAGTATAGTGGGTAAAACAAAAAAAAAATATTCCTAGCAAGTATGTAGACAAAATCATCTATGTACTTACTGTCATTTATGTATTTTTGTAGTTACTGCTACAGGGAGTGTGGCGCCATCTATCTCTAGCGTATTCACAATTATTTCACACTAAACAACCACAATAATAAATTGATGTAGGTACTTACAATACAGCCCGTTCACAGTTATTTTACCTCTGACATTTGTCGCTGTGTCTCTGTCTAACCTGTTATGGTGTGTAATGACTAGACAGAGACAGCGACAAATATCAGAGATAAAATAACTATGATCGGACTGTAATCCATACAAACAGTAAGCTTGTAGTCTTTTCACTCTTGCCTCGCCTCATAAGGCGGAGTTTGGTACCTATCTATGTTTTATCACGTCTATGTGCAAATGTATCACTAAGTACAATACAAGGGATCTCTTATAGGATTCATTTACGGAAGAAGAATTAAGCGTGCGTACCTCTTTGTCATGATATAAGAAAAATAGTTCTCTGGTGGACATGAGACACCAGAAATTTAATTGCACAATTTTAGACTTAACCATGTAAGCAATTAAGGCGAAATTGGAATATCAACAACTGGGCTGCACTGCTCACGTTTAGAATTGGACAATCTTGCATAGTTGTTACTTTTCATAATAATATGTTAAATAAAATAGCGCGGCGTAGCTTGCACTGAATTGATAGCGGCTCCCACACTCATTGTAAGCATTTGATAATAATTATATTATACAGAAATAAAATTTTATTATATACCTACCTATTAAGAAGTACAAGTGATTGATTTAGGTAGAGGCATTATATATTACTTATACGCCTAATTACACTATTTGTGAGGATAATCGAAGTTTTATTTAATCTCTGAGGTACTCGTCTCACCGCCTGCGATTGAGCGATTAGCTATCGACTATTGTCTTTCTCAAGAAAGGAACAAAAGATATAAGATTCCGTGTAAAGGACATACAGGACCATAGTCAGACTATAGTCGTTCACACGCGCATGGCGCCAGCCGGCGAGATTTCTCCACTATTTTGTTGCAGCTACAATATTATTACTATTTTTGTATTATTTTTAATCAGTTGTTTTATAATATGTATACTCGTTTCAATTTTGTATTTTGTTAGTTGAATGACGAGACTTATTGTTGGCGGTACTATGTATTATTATACAGATTTTGTATTTTTAACTATAGTATATTAAGCTCGATACGTCAATAAATGATTCTAATTCAATAATTATCAAAGATAAAACATGCACGCTCGGTGGTTACCCAGCGATCGTTTCTCTACCGTCGCGGATCTGGGATTTTATTTTTGTATTTTCGTACGGCTTGGACGTATACGGAACTTGTATGGAGACGGCTAGGACGTATACGTAACTTTACAATTAATCCATACAATCTGTCAAAGTTCCGTATATCTACGAGCCGACCGAATGGCGCGAGTCGATAGCTCGCCGAGAAGTTACCTACTCACTGGCATCTCGCTCTCGCCGACTCCTTTCTGGCTTTACTCGCGCATCGTCCACCGTCGGCGGTGGGACAAGTGCCCAATGTAGAATTAACACATTTGTCGACTGCTGTTAGAAATAAAACATTTCAATTTCAGTAACATTTTATTATAAACAATAAAATTTTAGTATACTAGGCATTCATTGAAAACGTAACATTATTCGTTTAAAACTATTTAATCGCACAACATGAGTGTACTAACTAGGAATACCGAGCCGACGCTCGCCCACGTGCCTGCGGGCCAGGCCTGCGGGTCGAGCCTGTGCGCGCTCGGCCACTTCACTAATATTACGTTTATGCCTTCAGAACACACTACTACTCTTTCCTCAAACATGCTCAATTACATCTTCCTATGGAGCAACACGTGGAGGCCGGCGAGACTCGAGTCTCCTCGTGCGAGCACGCGTGTAGTGTGTAGTGTGTACAGCACACGGAGCGCATACGTGTCGTAGGCACATCAATATCGATATACTTAATAAAGAGGACAGCATGTTCAATGTTTTTCTACTAAAATGAGGCAACATATTAGAATGGCCAAAAACCAACATTTCCAGAAAGCTGCCCGATACTATTTAAATGTAGTTACAAATAAATTTACCTAACTTGTCGACTAGCCATAAACTTCTGGAAAAGTCAATTTCTTCCTAAAAGTTTAAAGGCAATTCTAAAATAATATGGGGCTAATTTACGTGATATCCATATAGGGCATGCGCTCACTTATGAGAACAAAATCATAGTATAAGTTTAATCATCATATAAGGAAATCTGCTAGTCTGTAGTTAGTCGATACCTACCTGCGGCTGACAAACCGCATCTCCAATAAAAAGTTAGGCATTTTGGCAACGTGCGCAGACGACAAGCACAGGACCATTACAACATGTTTTTATCATAATCTTATGGGAACAATCTTCAAACGAAACGTTAGTTGGCACCTCGGAGCGTACTACTAGATACTTGGCACTTTGTGCGATACCCGCGGTCTGCGGTACTGCACCCCTATTTGCTCGCTACTTCCTCTCAATTTAACTCACGGTTTTTATAAATAAACAAACTGTACAATAAATATAATGAGCAAGTAATATTTTTAAAAAATCGTTTGCCGTTGCCTATTATGTGCTTTCGGGATCGGGAACGAACGAACCTATATCCTATTCATAAGGGCGTGGCCATCTATCGATCGGCTCGATCATAATATTGATTTTATTGTAAAATTGATTTAGAATACTTCGTTCATTCGCACACCGGGCATCGCCGCCGAGGGCCCTCAATCCTCGAATTAACTACATATTACTTCTTATACATACAGTCTTCGTTAAGGAAACTACCTAATCATAAACGGGCCTCCAAACGGGCATTCGTTTTACTGCGAGTGACCGCTCGGCCGACTCGTGTGGTCGGGCGCGGCGACACGAGCCGACCGCTCGGCCGACTCGTGTGGTCGGGCGCGGCGACACCGGCTCGGGCGATACGTCATGTGGCGGAGTGGAGCGTCGCCCGCCGCCCGCAGCGCGAACAATAAACAGTAAGGCAATAACGGCGTCGGAGGATCCTAGTTCGCAACTGCGGTCGGTGCGGCCGGCGCGGTCGGGCGGCCGGCGCGGTCGGGCGGCCGGCGCGGCTCACAGCAGCACGTCCATGCGGTCGGCGCGGCGCACGATGCGGACGCCGCCGTCGCAGTCGGGCACGCCCACCGCGTGGAACGCCACCGTCACCACGCACGAGCCGAAGTTGGCCTCGAACCTGCGAGCACAGCGCCGGTCACACTCGGTCGCGGGCGGTCACGGCGCTAGTGGCGCTAGTGGCGCGCGGCGGTATCTATACTCACTCGGGGGCCACGGTGACGCGCGGCGGCGCGCCCACGGCGTTCTGCACCACCAGGAACAGCTTGGTGGCCAGCTCCAGCACGTGCACCGTGCGCAGCACCACGTCGCCGCGCCGCCGCCGCGCTCCCTCGCCCTGTGGTGCAGGGGCCCTTATCACATTTTGTAACTTCACACTAATTAAAAAGAAAAATAAAAGAAACTCACGGCGAAGAGACAGCCAGGCGCGTCGACGGGGTCGGTGCGGGGGTCGCGGAGGTCGCGGGGGTCGCGGGGGTCGCGCGGGTCGGGCGGCGGCGCGGGCGGCGGCTGCACGTGCACCACCAGCACGTCGTCCGCGTGCGGCGACAGCGACAGCGCGCGCACGGCGTGCGCGGGCACGCGGCGGCGCACGCGCAGCGAGCGCGCGTCCAGCAGCAGCAGCGCGGCCGTGGAGAGCACGGCCAGCACGCGCGCCTCGCGGCCCGACGCGCGCGCCACCTTGCCGGCCGCGTCCGCGAACACCACGTACCGGTCGGCCAGCGCGCCCGCGCCGCGCCGCCACGCGCCCGACGCGCGCAGCCGCACGTAGTCGCCGACGAAGGGGTGCGCCACGCTCGCGCCGTACGTGGCCTTGCGGCCGCGGAACAGCGCGCTGGCCGTCGCCTTCTCGCGCATGCGGTTCCGCGCCGTCTGGTCGAACGCGGCGCGGTACACGCGGCAGCGCCACGCGTGGTGCAGCCGCCGCACCAGCGCGTCCGCGCGCCCCACCAGCAGCGGCGCGGCCGGCGGCGGCCACGCGGCGCACGCGGGCGACGCGTGCCGCGCCGGCAGCCGCGCCCACAGCCCCGCCACGTACCGGCGCCGCGCGCACGCGCACCACCAGCGCCAGATGCGGCGCGCCGCGGCGGCCCGCGCGCCTGCCGAGCCGCGGCGCGCGCGCCACGCCCGCCACGCGCGCCACACGGTGAGCGCCGCGGCGCGCCGCCGCCGCTCGCGGTGCGCGCGCCAGGCCCGCTGCGCGCACGCCACGAGCGCGGCGACGCGCGCGGCCCGCAGCGCCTCGAGCTCCCACACGGTGCGCGGGCTGCGGATGAAGACGCGCGAGCGGCCGTACGCGAACTCGGCGGCCGGGATGGGCAGCTGGCGCAGCAGCGCGCGCGCGGCGCGCACGGGCTCGTCGGGCGCGTGCGCGGGGGACGCGGGCCGCGCGCGCGCCAGCACGCCGTACCGCGCCAGCAGCTCGCGCGCGCACATGGACTCGCACCACCCGGCGCGCCGTAGCATGGCCATCTCCAGAATCCTGAGTTGCGGTCGCTCGGTTTTTAACTACTCATTTCGAAATTTTTAATCTTATGAATTTCTTTTTTTTTTATTAATGGTTCACAAAACTGGGCTTACACACTAAAACTTACATTAAACAAAAACATTACCTATTATAACGACATGCATAATGTATGTATATGCCCTTCTAGAAGTGAACACAACATGCGTAACAAAATTAGTACTGAATATAATAACTGCTATACATATATGGTTCGTCTATGACTATACATATAACTATATATATTTGTTCCGTGTAATTTATACCGCGGTGGGAACTTAAATTTAGTTGCGATATGTTATTGTTATACTTATTGTTGTAATAAGTAAGTCATAAATAAAGACGTTATGTGTGTGTTGTGATCATTGTTCTATTTTAAAATAATATTACCTTAGCAATAGACCGCGTAGCTAGGGAGCTCAGTACTCTTCGTAAGAGTCTAACTGTCTACACACATTAGGTTTGCAATCTTTCAATTCGATCTATGTGGACCTGGTAAGATGGGCTCCAGACAGGACTGCAGTACTCCAGTAGGCTACGCACGTATGAACTAAACAGGATAATAGAAACAGTGGGGTCTTTGAAAAATGTTGGTTGCCTTGACACGAAACCTCCCAGTCGAGATGCTTTTTTGGCGAAACAGTTTATTTATGTGCTCTCGAAAATCAAGTTTGGTGTCAACCATAACTCCCAAGTCACGCAAACTAGAAACCTCCCTAAGTGGAGTACTACCAAAAAGATAAGATAAGATAACGCGCACACCAATCATTAATAAGGTCGATGTATTTTTGTAATAATAACATATCTTCATTAGAATAGATTTCTCTATAAATCTTGAGATCATCCGCGAAAATTTGAAATTATGAAGTGATTTTAGAAGCCAGATCGTTTATAAATAGCAGGAAAACCCAAGGCCCCGATGAGAGCCCGGGGCACTCCCGATAGCACTAATTTCAGAAGAGATTTGTAGTAGGGCATGCAAACCGGTTAACCGAAAACCGAAAAAACCGAATAACCGACCGCATTAGAAACTCGGTTTTTTCTAGTTATAAAACCGGTTTTTTCGGGTTTATCGGTGTTTTCTACAATTTTTTTTTATTCGCATATTGACTTTCCCCTTCGCAATAAAATACATTATTGTCATCTAGTTGCTCTAACCTACAGAGAAATAATAAGCCAAGCGAACTAAGATACTTTTTTCCATTTAAAAAATTACGTCTAATGTACCTATACGTGCTAAGGATGAAATTCAAGTGCGAAAGTTCTCACTCTCTCTCTGTCTTTACATAGCGAGTATCGTGATATAGGCAGAGCACTGCGCTGTAGCGTTATAAGCGTAATGGGACGCGTTTTGTCTCATCTTCACCGAAACGCTATCGACCACCGCCATTTTGTTTCGTTACATTAGTCCGGTAGTCTCTGCTAAGCTACGTAGTAAAACTACGCGTGGTATATATTGCACGTTTGTCTAATATTTGTAAATTATACATAAAAGTAAGCTCGATTGTTGAAATTAAAAACCAAAAGAAATATAAATAATGCCTATTATTTCATCAAAATCATAGAACATCGCATATCAGGAAGACTAGACATGGAACAACCACCCGAACAAGCTGGTTTTCGTCGCGGGCTATATAAACTACAGATCATCTCCACGCAATCAACCAGATTATAGAACATACGTGTCGAATTGAGTACCTCCTCCGTTTCGTCGGTCAAAAAGCATTTGATAGCATCACTCACGTTAATCTTCTCCGCCTCACATATTCTCAAAGTACTGCTACAATGAAATTACAATCTGCTGGTCCAGCATAGAGAAATGTGTTAAACAGGGAGACCCACTGTCCCCGAAAATATTCACGGGCGTCCTCGAAGAAGTTTTTAGAAAGCTGGCGGCAAGCTGGGAAGGATGGGGTGTTAATGTCGGTGAAAAATGGTTAACTAACCTTCATTTTGCAGACAATATCGTCAGCTAGTATCTCTTCCTCAGTCAGAGAGCTATAATCAATGCTACAAAACCTAACCACTGCAAGCCTTGAGGTTGGATTGCGGATACGGAACATGTTAATTAAAGACCAAAGTGATGACCAATGGCATCAAACATCTGGTAACTGTCAATGGCGAAGACATATACGTTCACGATTACATCTATCTTGGCCAAATAGTCACCTTCCAGGCGAGACAAGACCAAGAAGAACAGGGAACGCCTGGAAGAGCTGTTGGGCCATGAAAGAACATATGAAGAAACGCCTTCCGATCACATTTTGACTTATGGTGTACAAACATGGTCATTAACTAAGGTCCAAAAGTCCAAGCTCGAGGTTTGCCAAAGAACGATAGAGCGCAGTATTCTCGGTGACCGGCTAATAGACCGAGTAGGTACTGCGAGTAAACACCGAACTGCGTTCCAGAACTCAAATTAAAGATGTAGCTTTTACAGCCGCTAAACTGAAGTGTCAGTGGGCCGGGTAAATCAGTCGAATGCCAGAAGACCTCTGGAAGACCTCTGGGCTAAAATCACCACCAAATGGAGTCCCAACTCGATGCGGCCTCGTGGCAGACCCTCTATTAGATAGTGCGATGAACTGAATACATTTAATCCAAATTGGCGGCATCAGCACAAGACCGACAAAAATGGAAATCTCGAGAGGAGACTTTTGCCCAAAAATGAGGCAGTACAGGCTCATAAACAAACAAACTGTTAAATTTACTAGTATTTTCATTAATTTACTAGAAAAAAACCGAAAAACCCGAAAAACTCGATTTCCCCGGTTTTACAAATAAAAAACCGAAAAAACCGGTTTCCCAAAACCATCCGGTTTTTGCATGCCCTAATTTGTAGCCGCGAATTGTGACAAGTTGGGAACGGTTTTAAAGTTGGCGTGACATGTGCTATTTTCCACTTCGAAGGATAAAATCCAGTTGACAGCGATAATTTTTTTTTTTTTTTTTTTTTTTTTTATTTTTTTTTTTTTTTTTTTTTTTTTTTTATTGACAGACTACAAAACTGAATGATTATTTTAAAAAACATAATACTTACACAAAATAATAACTAACGAGCACATTCACTCTTCTAAAAAAAAAAAAAGTAGTCCTAACATTTATTGAATAAGAGTTGCAATGGCTTTGCTAATTGTGACGCACAGGCTTTCAAAAAAACTGGAGGAATTGTATCAGGTCCCTTATTAGGATCTAGCAATCTGAGTGCTTTCAAGACATCTGACTGAAGTGAGGGTTGTGTGACCCGTCCCGGGCTCCTATGAAGAGTGCACGTGAGCAGAACCACTTTTGTAGGTAGAATGAAAATATTCTGAGAACAAGTCTGCAATCTCTTGACCATCTTGCACGTTGCGGTTCCCAAAAAACATTTCGTCTGGTATATCACTACTGTTTGTCCTTAAAGACTTAATAAAAGACCAAAAATAATTGGGATATTTTTTGATATGGTCTTTTGCTTTCACCTTAATTCTTTCTATACACTGTATTATCATTTTATCACAACGATCACGTAGGATCTGATACGTCGGTAGATCCCTTGGATTAGAATACATTTTAAATCTTCTGTGAAACTTAGCTTTCTCTTTCAGAGTTTGTATTAAAGATCGGCTAAACCAGAAAGGGTACTCATTTTTTCCTCTAATACTCATTGGTGTATTTTTGACTATAATAGAAGTGATGACATCGTAAAAGACATCGACAGCCTCATCCACTGATAGGCCTTCCCTCAAACGATCGGTCCATGTTATATTGTAAAACTCACCTCTAATTTGTTCATAATTAGCTCGAGAGTAATTTATGCCATGCGTTTTGTTGTTCTTAGGAATTTTAGGACTATTAATTTTGACAGACATGTTTGGTATAGGATGAAAAATATCAAGTTTAACTAGATATGCGGAACCATTACAAACTGACACTGAGTCACGTCCCCACTTTATACCTGGCCAATTGAAGTCTCCAGCTAATAAAAAAATTGCATTTTTGGATAGTTTATACAGCATAAAGTTGTCTATAAACGATCTTTTCGAGCACTTTAGCAAACAAGCATGATGCTTTAGCAAACTTCGAGATGAGCCTCGTCCTTCTAGACGTCTTGACAATAGAAAAACGTTTCGCTTGCCACATGCTCGTACTCGTACTAACTACGGCCAACACTCTTCTTTGTATCGCATGTGTTCATTGTACAACAATATATGCCAAGATTTAAATATTTTTAATCCCTCCGTGTTATCTTTCAAGCGACATTTAATGTTAATTTTAAGCTAAATTTATTAAAAAAATCATTTATTGTTGTTATATAGTTATTATATGCTTCTCTACAATAGGTTGAACGCGTTAGTTAATATATACCCGGTTAATTATAATACCTGTAAAAGACTAATCACTGAAGTCCTACAAAATATGTCGTACGATGGTACTGATAAATTGTTGTTAATTGTTAATAGTGAAATAAGTTGAAACTGTACAGTTAAGCATTCCTAACTTTTATGTAGGTTTAAAAATGTCACGCACTATTTTAACTTAGTCTTCAATTTTTTTAGTTCTGTATAAAACGTTAGGTTTTTAGGTATTATCAGGTATTTTGTTTAGGTTACTAAGTATGTCGCACTTTTGCAGTTTATAAATGAATTATTTTAATTTTTAATTTAATATTCAGTACTAATTTTGTTATGCATGTTGTGTTCACTTCAAGAAGGGCATATACATTTATGCATGTCGCTATATTAATATTTTTTGTTTAATGTAAGTGTAAATACACAGTTCCAAGGCTGATTTCCCTCTCCCAAACATAATGATGACCCACAGATCCTCAAATGATGACTCCCATTTTTTTTTTTTTTATTATTTATTAATGGTTTGCAAAAAGTTTTAATCTTACGAACAGGGGCAAGTTTTTTATTAACAGCTATAAGCACTCCGCCACCATCATCTTTCACAGAGTTTGAACTAGCACGATCCTGTCTGAACACCGTATACTATCTGCTATCAATTTAATGGTCATAAACAGATTCATTAAGCCAGGTTTCGGTCAATAGACAACGTCCAAATCTTGCTTAAGTATATTACTAAATATGTATAATTGAAGTTTTGGTCCGAAGACCTCTAACATTCATCGGTCGCATACCTAGCGTTACGTCGACTCACCCCTGCGTGCGGACCTGGTGTCGCACGAGCGCGGCGTCGAAGCGGTGCGGGCGCAGCGCCGCGTCGGCGCGCAGGCAGCGCACCAGGCGCGGCGCGGGCGGCAGGCGCCGCACCAGCGCCGCCACGAGCGCGCGCTGGCGGCACGAGCGCGCGGCCGGCCGGCGCGGCGACGGCGGCGCGCAGCCGCGCTCGGCCGCGAACAGCTCGGCCAGCAGCGCGTCGCGCGCGCCGCCCACCACGCCGCCGCACGCGCGGCACACCGCGTCGCGGTTCTTGCAGGCCATGCCGCGCGCGCTGTACGTCACGGCGCCCGCGAAGTGCACCACCGTGAACCGGTCGGGCGAGTGCGCGCGCAGGCGCGGGTGGCGGCGCCGCGCCAGGCGCGCCAGCAGCGCGCTCGCGGGCTCGGCGCGCGCCGCCGCCGCCCGCAGCGCGCCCAGCACGGACTCGGGCCCGGCGTCCAGCAGGTCGGCGGCGCCGTCCGCGTCGCGCGCCGGCAGCGTCCGCCACGGCAGCCCCTCGCGCGCGTACTCCTCCTGCTCGCGGCGCGCGCCCGCCGCCACGCACGCCTGCAGCCGCTCGGCCGCGTAGTTGATGAGCAGCCGCTCGAGCCCGTTCTCGGCGAGCGCCTCGAACCCGTACAGGTCGAGCAGCGCGAGCGCGGCGGGCGCGGGGGCGGCGGGCGCGGGGGCGGCGGGCGCGCGCAGCGCCGCCTCCGCGCGCCGCACCAGCCACGTGAACAGGCGCGAGTAGAGCGCGCCCAGCAGCCGGTCGAGCGCGGCGCGCGCCCACTCGGCGTCGCCGCCGTACTCGGCCGGCTCGGACTCGGCGGCCGAGTCGTCGGGCGCGTCCTCGCCGGCGGGCTCGGCGGCCGGCGGCAGGTGCGGCGCGTGGTGCGCCGCCGTCAGCGCCTCGGCCAGCGCGTCCGCGTCCACGCCTACGAGCGCGCACGCCTCGCGCACCTCTGCAACAGGCGGGGTGGTGAGGTAGGCGGCGGGACGGCGGGTGGAGGCGGGAGGAGCCACAGTAGAGACGCACCGTGCGGCGGGTGCAGGCGCGTGCCGATGGAGCCGTCGATGTTGTTGTGCGGCTCGAAGCGCACGTTGCCCAGCTTGAGCATGAAGGCGAGCGCGCGCAGCACGGCGGCCGAGTCGGCGGCGGGCAGGCCGAGCGCGCCCATGGCGGCCGTGGTGAAGGCGAAGTGCTCGGTGTCGTGCGCGGCCGCGCGCGCGCCCGCCGCCGCCGGCTCGCCCGCGCCGCCGCCGCCCAGGATGCGGTAGTGCTGCCACGAGCGCTGCAGCTTGAGCCGCTCTGCAAGCGAGGCCGGGGTGAGTACGGCGGCGGGGTCGGTGTCGCGGCGGTGGCGGCCACGGTGGCGGTACTCACTGAGTAGCGACACGTCGGCGCCGGCCAGCAGCTGGTAGAGCACGTGGAAGTTGCGCTCGCCGCGCGGCGGCCGGTACGCGCGCTCCTGCCGACACACGACACCTGCGTCACTATATAGTTTTAGGTCTACATATTTCAAAATAAAATAAGGCGCAAAATAATATATAGGAATCCTTGTAGGACCACTTTGTTGTCGGTCTGTCCGTCCGTTAGTGTGTCGAGGCCTTCTGTCTCGAGAACGCGTAAAGGTATCTTTTTTTTTATTTATCGAGTTGAAATTAAAGCTATACTCGTATAAGTAGGTACTGGGTACTTAATTACGCAGATCTCTTAGTTATGAAAAAAATAAAACTTCTAGGTAATCGTACACGTTGTCAAGTGCGTGTCGAGACACGCGTATGATAAGCTTCCATAGATGGTGACGATGATTACGATGATAATAAAAACTAATTTTCATGATGTTCAATAAAAAAAATCTTTAGAGGGTTGACTGCTAGAGAAACATAATTAGCTAAGAAATATGTTCGTGAGGTCGAATAAATTAATTTTTGGCTTGTATTCTTATTGATATCTTTACCATATTTTGCAAAGGTGCGTTGGATAAGTCCACGTTATTTGTTAATAATTTCCGTTGTAATTGTTTGGCTTATGTATTACAAAAAATGTAAAGAAATACATATATACTTATTATATTTAAAAAAAATACCATTTTACCTGATGATACTCTGTTTGTTAAAAAGCGGTTTGTTTTCCATGTATAGGTAATTTACTCATAAAAATCAGAGAAGAAAAATGTTAACAATTCAACGATAACCCTCACAAGGGCGTTGGGTAGGAAAAAAACATTTCATTCCTACTTTACATATAGGAAGTCAAGGAAAACCTAACATGAGATAAACCAATGATAGTCTATGGTTTAAACAATAGCCACAGATATAAAATTGAAATTACAATAATTCACTAGTTCTTGCATGTTTAAAATACTTTTTAAAACACTTCAAATGCTTAAATAATTGCGTTTTACAATAAAGTCCCATTTACGAGTTTTGACTAAGCTGCAGAGTTTTTGGAGTGAGGACTTGTAGAGTAAGGCGTGTAGAGTTAGAAGCAGTGGCGGACGCTTCATAAAGACAGAAAGACACTGCCTACCCTAGTTCTGATAATAGATCTAATAATATTTTATCAATTAACAAAATAACATAAAAAACTTAAATCATAAATCAGCTCCACCTATCGAGTGCCGGTGGTGTCATTAAGATAAGATCGACAGGATTGCGCATCACCGATTCGCGCTGCACGAGCGCCACCCGCCCTTGCCACGGCAAAGACACAAACTATGGATCTCTTAATGTTTTGTATGTGTGCTCTCGTGGTAAGTCGTGGTCATGCGGATTTAATGTGTGTGCGTTCCTATAGCTACGTGGGCTTTGCTCACACACAATGACAAAAATCACGCACACAACTGCATGAAAAGACAGTGTCTTTTTGCTTAGCTAACACGAACTATTACGACTCGTAAAAAGAAAGAATTTAATTAATGTAATTTACTCATTTCCGAAAGAAAGTTTGCTTTGCAATGCAAATATTTTAGGAAGTAACATTATTTCATTGAATTTGATACATTTAGATGGCCATCATTTTTTTGTCGTATTATATTTCCCTTTTTTTTGTACTAATTTCAATAGTCAATGGTCGCCATATTGTTTGATTTGATGTGCATTGTGTTTGTGACTACACTATCAGATATTTAGGATTTTAACGTTGTTAATAGAGTGAAAAATGGATAATATTGTCTGTGAAACTTGTTCAGATGGTGTGTGTATTGAGAAAATAAAATATGATGCGTTTTCAAATTTAGCTTTCAGTGAAAAAAAACAAGTAATCGAGATAGGTCGTGCTACATCGGATTTGCAATTACCTAATACAAATTAAAGGTAAAGTCAGTCGTAAATTCATTAAAAAACAATATGATTCATATCATTGGCCGTATGCAACCTATACACAGTAATCGGCTATTTTGTTTCGTTTGTCTACTATTTTCAAATAATAACACCGTCTGGAACGACATCGGTTACAAAACATCAAACAAACGCGCCGAAAGGCCACTTCGAATATCCGTAAATTGATATGTCTATAAAATCAGTCAATCTATGGATATATGAGATGGCATTTGGCAATTACCTACATTATTAAAAAAAAAAAAAAAAAAAAACTGTGTCCACGCCACTGGTTAGAAGCTTGGCTTTACGTGAGATCTGACAACTTTTTGATAGTGGGACTTTATTTCTAAATTCTAATTTATAATAAAAGTACCGGGTGAAATAATTCAAATCCAATTCTAAGCTAAAATTCACTTAGTACCGAAGTTAGTCCATGGTTAAACTAGGGGTCTCCCAGGAGTCCCAGGTTTATCTTTAGTACCTTAGTTGGTCCGTGGTTAGTGATATATTTCGTTTTATAATAATAGTTCCTGGTTTAAGATCTGTATTAAGTTGAGTACTAAAGTAGTACACGATCTGCCGCGTGAGTTGGGGGAGTCTCGGGACATGTCACACGGCACGGCACCTCACGGGCGATACGGGCGGGCCGCCGCCGCCGCCGCCGCCGCTGGCTCGCCCTGTATACGTCGCGTGATCGCGTCACGTACAGAGAACGCTGGCGTGTCGAGCTGCGCACATGGTAAAGCTCCTATTGCACAGGTAATAGGAATTATATCTCCTTGCTGCAGTTAAAGCTGCGTACTAAGAGACTTGACTCCTATGAACTATGCAATAGGATTTACATTTCCTTGTGCGCAGCTTGAAGCTCCAGCGTTCTTTATGACGCCGCCTGTAGGTACTCACCGTCTCCAAAAGGTCTGCATGCGACATAATTATATGTGTATTATTATATTTTATCATTATAGGCCCGATTATAGAGGCGCGAGCATAAATTTAATAGCAACGTAAAAAGCGTTCTCTTTATCGCATGCCTAAAGCACAGCCCGGACACTCCGCGATTTTTCATACAAAATCTGCTGTCTTACGCACACCTACACAGTACTTACTCACAGACAAAACACACTTACGCACGGTCGCTACACGCGCATTTGTGTGCGGAACGTCTATGGCTGTCAGCGATCACCACAACGTGACGACATGCCGCGTGAGTGAGACAGTTGCGTACTTAATTTGCAAAAATGAATATTAATCTAGTGCTTAAAAAAGTATAACAATTACTTAATTTGGAAGCATTTTAACAAAAAGTAACCGATCTACTTCTTTTGTAAGATAATATCAAGAGGAAGTTACCAAATAATGTAAAATAAGTTCCTATTATTTATCCTTAGGGAAACATTAAAATTTCTTGTTTTGTTACGTATCATTGATATTCAACCATACACAGTACAAGTGTTCCCTATTGTCACAGTCTAGGTAGTTTTTATTAGAAAATCCACCGGCCAGTGCAGCCCGCGCGCAGAGTACACGATGCGGTACGTAGCGCGGGGTGGAAGTGAGGAAGACTCAAACGGGTGGGGGGTAACGAGTGGCCGTTCTATACGTAGTATTATTATATATTCTTTGCCTAAAGTGAAACAGAACTATGCTATTTAGCTATTATAATTACGATGGCGCCTCTGTAATTGGGCTTTATATGTTCACACGTTAAAATCTGTCTCGGTCAGTGTGCGATTTAAAATTTTTTTTGGGTAGTTAAATTTTGCTATTTTACAGTTAAACTAGGTAGTAGGTACTCATTTTAAGTTAATGAAAACTCACTTAGTGGTCATGAATAGGTAGGTACATACACCTAAAATCAAATTAGTGGTCAGTCTATGCACAAAATGCATTAACTGATTTCCACCATAATGTTTAGTTGATGGAGTCTAGAGCATAGACTGGCCACTGTTTGGGTTTATAGGTGTAGGTGTATGTACCTCGTTAACACTACAAAAAAAAAAAAAAAAAAATTTGGAGAATGTCCTACCGAAACGTAGTAATTTATCAACAATTTCCGAGAATGTTACTTTTCTACCGAATTCGAAGGTTGCTACAAAGAATTGTTATTTATTGGGACAAATTCTCCGATTTTTCTACCGAAATTATAGACATACCGATTTTTGGTTCGAATATACCGATATTTTTTGACAATATTCTACCAATTCGCATTTTTTCGTTCGAGATCACTGCTACATAAGGCCGCTAAATGAGTTTTTGTAAACGTACAATAAGCCCGATTACAGAGGCGCCAGCGTAATTATATTAGCTAAATAGCATAGTTCTGTTTCTTTTTCACTTTAGGCATTTGATAGAGAGAACGCTTTTTACGTTGCTATTAAATTTACGCTGGCGCCTCTGTAATCGGGCTTAATGTGCAGTTTATCAGGAAAAGCCAAACCCAAAAATAATAATCGCGCGCTGACCTACGAGTACATAGTGGAACCACCTTAAGGGGCGGTCGTGTATAAAATGTCTAACCAGATAAGAAGAAGCAAACAAGACACAACAAGAGTTTAGCACCAAAAACTATTTTTTTTAAAAGGAAAAAATATACGCATGTTATTCTGGAGCAAATCTTCTGTTCACAAACCATATATGATTCGTAAAAGGAATAACTTCGCTCGATCAAAAAAAAAACTAAAGTCACTTCTGTTTTGAACGAAGATCTTATTTCTTGACGAGTTTTTATAAGTAGTATTTTTTAGGGTTCCATACCCAAAGGGAAAAACGGGATCCTATTACTAAGACTTCGATGTCCGTCTGTCTGTCTGTCTGTCTGTCCGGGCTGCATCTCATGAACCATGATAGCTAGGCAGCTGAAATTTTAACAGATGATGTATTTCTGTTGCCGCTATAACAACAAATACTAAAAAGAGAATTAAATAAATATTTAAGGGGGCTCCCATACAACAAACCTGAATTTTTAGACGTTTTTCGCTCTTAACAGGTAGATGCTTGAAATTTTCACAGAATATTTAGTTTTATATTCACTTCAATAATAAATAATAAAATTAAAATAAAATAAATATTTAAGGGGGGCTCCCATACAGTACGGAACCCTCCGTGCGCGAGTCCGACTCGTACTTGGCCGATTTTTAATTCTCCCAACTGACGGGATTCGCGAGTTCTCGCATCGTAGGTACCTAGTCAGGTCATAAGTATTGTCACACAGCAAAAACTTTTCTTTTAGAATGCTGGCCACAAAAAAGTTTATTGAATTCGAATTTCGAATTGTTCATGAAAATAAAAATGTATACTTTTTAGAATTTTACTCATTTTTAAATATGGAGTGGACGCTTAAAGAAGACCATGTTGCAGTTATTGCGTTGCATCGTTGCGGTTACGCCCCAATTCAACTTTTTGACATACTGAAAAATTTGAATATAACGAAAAGATTCGTTTATCGTACCATCAAACGATACAATGAAGACTCTAGTGTAGATGACAGGTCAAGAAGTGGTCGCCCTCGGTCTGTTAGGACTCCACCAGTGATAAAAGCTGTGAAGGCGCGAATTCAAAGAAATCCCAAACGTAAGCAGAAACTGTTGGCCCTTCAGATGGGGTTAAGCAGAACCACGGTGAAAAGGGTGTTAAATGAAGACTTAGGGCTTCGGGCATATTGAAGAAAAACAGGACATCGTTTAAATGCTCGTCTAATGGACCTGAGACTGAAGAGATGCCGCGCTTTGATGAAGCGGTACGCGGGAAAAAAATATCGGGAAATTCTTTTTTCGGATGAAAAAATTTTTACCGTAGAATAGAGCTACAACAAACAAAATGATAAGGTGTACCTACGCACACAGTAGTGAAGAAGCGAGCAACCGGATTCCGCGTGTCCAACGAGGTAATTTTCCATCCTCGCTCATGGTATGGTTGGGAGTTTCTTATTGGGGCTTAACAGAGGTACATTTTTGTGAGAAAGGTGTAAAAACGAATGCAGTTGTGTATCAAAATACAGTCCTGACGAACCTTGTGGAACCTGTTTCTCATACCATGTTCAATAACAGGCACTGGGTATTCCAACAAGATTCGGCGCCAGCTCCTAGAGCGAAGAGCACACAAGACTGGCTGGCGGCGCGTGAAATCGACTTCATCCGGCACGAAGACTGGCCCTCCTCCAGTCCAGATTTGAGTACGTTAGATTACAAGATATGGCAACACTTGGAGAAAAAGGCGTGCTCAAAGCCTCATCCCAATTTGGAGTCACTCAAGACATCTTTGATTAAGGCAGCCGCCGATATTGACATGGACCTCGTTCGTGCTGCGATAGACGACTGGCCGCGCAGATTGAAGTCCTGTATTCAAAATCACGAAGGTCATTTTGAATAAACTTTACTGTCATAAGAATCTATGTTTTGTTAAGTTCATTTTGGTATATAAATGGTTACATAATGAATAAACTTGTTTCAATTATTTTATATTAAACATGTGACAGAATTTATGACCTGACTGTGTATATACTGCGGGCGAGAACGATTATACAAGTTTATGTCGGAGAGCGGCGGCGGGTGAGACTCACAGTGCGTGATGTGTCCGCAGACCGGCTCGCCCTTGAAGTCCACCTCGATCTCCAGCAGCTTGCCCTGCACAGAGAGCGGCGGTGGGTGAGCGGGGGGCGGCGAGGGGAGTGCAGGCGGGGGGCGGCGGGACGATACTCACGAAGCGGCTCGCGTTGTGGTTGCGCTGCGTGGCCGCGTTGCCGAAGGCCTCGAGCAGCGTGCCGGCGGCGGCCAGCGGCGCGGCCAGCGCGGGCGCGAGCGCGGGCGCGGCCAGCAGCGCGCACTGCAGGCACAGGCGCGCCGCCTCCGTCTTGCCGGCGCCCGACTCGCCCGTGACCACGATGCACTGCGGCTGGCGGCGGTCGCGCACGCGCGCCAGCGCCGCCGCCGCCACGGCGTACACGTGCGGCGGCAGGCGCAGCGCGGCGGCCGCGCGCGCGCCGTACTGCCGCGCCAGCTCGGCCGAGTAGAGCGGCAGCGCGCGGCACGGGTTCACGCACACCACGCACCCGCCCACGTACGTGTACACGGCGTCGCGCAGGAAGCGCACCTGCAGGTTGTGCACGAACGAGTCCTCGGTGAGCGGCGCGAGCAGCGCGGCATCGGGCAGGCCGCCGCCGCCGCCGCCGCCGCCCGCCGCGCCCGCCTCCATGCCGCCCGTCACCGCCGCGCGCGCGCCATGCTGCACGACACCACATGGAAGATGAACTAACGAGACGTTCGCCGGACCTGACACGCCGCGCGCCGTTGGAGGACCACGACACGTGGAACTCGCTCCACCATAGAGGGCCACGCTTTTAAATTCTGAATGACACTAAATAATATAAACAGCCTCAGTACATATGTTATATGATAAATAGATTGTTCATTTGTACGAAGCATTCTTGAATACGCGTCTCAGATATGGAACCCTCGATAAAATATTTACATCGATAGAATTGAAAGAATTCAGGCCAAAGAAGGATGCAGAGATTCGACCTGTCAAAACATTTTTATTTTATTTTTTTACACTCATGGAACAAAACATCTTTTCTAAAAATGATATGTGCTTCAAAAATATAGTGATTTTTTGCTGTTTTCATATCACTAATTAAAATTAAAATTAGACCACCTGAAAAATTATTATGATTTTTAATTGTTTTCACCATATAAATTCCCTACCAATGCTTGTGTGGCCAAATATTTTAAAACTTCATTAAAAACTAACTTGTACTTATCAGAACAGTTTTAGAAGCGTCATAAATTATTCTGACGAACTAAAAATATTTAGAAATAAACTTGGGAGAAAATGAGTGTATTCGTATACAAGAGGTATTCGTATGTATGCGGTACCGATATCCTTCTTTATGAAATATCTCTGTTTTCGTCTTAAGATCCCATATAAGTCCTTCAATTATGATCAACTTTCACTTTCTCCCTCTTTCGGCGAGACGTAAAATTGCTGATTTAATTTTTCTGCTTAAGATAACTTAAAAATAAAATTGATTGTCCTGAGCTACTTAGTAAAATAGAGGGTACAGGAAAGCCAGAGATAGCGAGCTCTGGCAATTTCTAGAGGAGGCCTATGTCCAGGGTAGACAACAGGTATTTAAGAAATAGAAATAAAAGTAATATTTTGTAATGTATATGTCGCGGAGGGATCCTTTTCCGTTGATTTTACCGAATCAGTCATCGTGTGTGGGCGTTCTCAGGGTTCCTCGAGATTGGATTTTGAAGAAAAGATGCCGTTAGCGGTTTCACAAATTATAATGTCCAAGAGAGTAATCACTAAATACAAACAATTCGTTAATTACGATTTTATACGGTACAGAACGGATATGTCTACACGCGTTCAGCTCTCGATTCTTAATAATCATGGAGCCTTTCCTTTCGCGCCAGTCGATATCCAAGCCGACACTGGAATGTGCTAGCTTGCGTTCTGCTCGTACAAAGAACCCTTTATTCAGCCATCACTCCGACACGGCCATCGCTGACACTGCACCCGACCCTGGGTGCATCATCTGGAACCAAACGGGCAACACACAGAACAACGTTCTACACCTTCAACTACTGTGCTGAGGGACTTCTTCATCTCTACTTGAACATTCACGAAAAAATCTTTTCCAGTAAATTTAAATTCTTTAGATTCTCTAAGATTTCAATCACAAAAGACATCAAAACTTGAACGTGCCAGACCATCAGGCTCATATCGCAAATAATCAATGTTTATTGCGTACTCGCGTATTGTTTACAATTAGTTATTCGCCACGCCGACGGTTTTGGATGCCGCACCAACGGCTTCCCTAAGTCGCACCAACGACTTTCCCAAGCCGCACCAACGGCTTTCCCAAGTCGCACCAACGACTTTCCCAAGCCGCATCAACAGCTTCCCCAAATCGCACCAACGATTTTCCCAAGTCGCACCAACGACTTTCCCAAGCCGCACCAACGGCTTTTTACCAAGCGCACCAACGCTAGCGAATCAAAATAATCCAAAATAGGATCACACTTTCAAATAATTACGTGAAACATGATAGTCAGGCATGTTTATCACTGGACAATGGGGAAAGATAACCATCATAGAATCATCATCATCAGCTGATCTCTGAACTTCAAAACATTTTCAAATTAATTTCATTTCCATTTTCTATTAGACTTCGATGGATAATTGGATACTAATTCTTTTGAACCGCTTGCTCTCTCATTTTCTTGATAAAAATAATGTCTCGACATAAAGAACCGTCATCATACTATCGTTCAAAATTTATAGTCGCATAATATTCCCAAGAAATAACAATGAAGGACTGGCTCTGATTAAATACTTTCAGAGAAATTAAGCTGATTCCACATTAAAGTACTTAGTACATCGTACCATACTTATTTTTAAAAGTGTACGGTTACCTTTATTATTCCCAACTATAAGTAGGTAAGTCAGAATCGTCAACGTTTAGAGGGCCCCTATTCAATACAACAGAGCACTGTTAGCACTCAAGCCCATTTCATAACCAGTGTTAAGATTTCATGACCAACAGTGATGTCACTGTTCAAGTTTCAATCCACATGGAATTGAATCTCTAAACAAAAGTAATGTAAACAGTTGATAAGCAATGATATGTCGAACAGTCCAGTTCGACTTAATTGAATAAAGTTATGAAATATTTATCACACAATTAATTTGGAACTTTCTATTTTTAATGAGTGAGCATTCGGCCCTAGAATTACGATAAAATGGATGCTACTCACCATTGCTAATTTCATAGCCACGTGAATTTGAAACAATGCATTGGTTAATGCGATACTCTCGTGCTGGTACTAGCTCGTTCGATCTCGGTTTCGTAGCATCAATAGTACTTTCAGCTGCACCGCCACTTGACCCTGTAGTAGCGCCGGTGGGACATTTGGAAGCGAAGTGGCCCATCGCTCCGCAGCGGAAACAAATAACACTTGACTTCTCGATGTTTTTATGTGATTTCTCTTGCATTTTTGCACCTCTTTGTCGGCATTCCAAAGCTTTGTGTCCTGACACGCCACAAATAAAACAATGTTTCCTTTCATAGCAGGTTTTGATGGGCTTAGAGTCGATTCCTTGATCTAGGCACTTAAAATCACTCGGGTAGTGTCTCTTTATGCAGGAGAGAGCGTTGAGTTCACGTTGTAGTTTATCGCGTGTAAGTATTTCATTTGTAAATGCAACTCGCTGTATACGACTATCAAACTGTGCGATGTGGGCTAGCACAGTCGAGACTGCTATCTGCTCCACATTTAAATTTTGCCACCTTGACGTCAGCACAGTAACAAGCCGCGATGCGTAGGCTGCGAGATTCTCATTTTCCTTTGGCCGTGAATTTTGAAGATTTATAAGGTTAGCTGCAGCCGTCTCAACACTGTCAAATCTTGCTGTAAATAATTCCTTGAATTGATCCCATTGCATACCAGCAAAAGACACTTGTGAAAACCATTGCGATGCATTTCCTTTGAGTGCTGCACTTAATGCAATAATGAGTGCACTTCCTTGCAGTGGTTTTTCGGATAAACACAAATCCGCGGTGTTACACCAGGCATGCGGATCGGCATCGGTAGTTTCGGGGTTGAATTCCGGTAAAACTATCAAATCCGATGTTGTTGGCTTCTTGATGGCTTCAATTAAACTCAACATTTGGCGATTTTGAAGTTCAAACATAGCACGACACATGCTGTCACTGCTGTTCACATTGCTCGTATTATCACAATTTTTATCTTGAGAAAATTGTTCATTTGCACCATTTTCATCTCGAGGAAATCCCAATTCTGATGTCGCGGAGGGATCCTTTTCCGTTGATTTTACCGAATCAGTCATCGTGTGTGGGCGTTCTCAGGGTTCCTCGAGATTGGATTTTGAAGAAAAGATGCCGTTAGCGGTTTCACAAATTATAATGTCCAAGAGAGTAATCACTAAATACAAACAATTCGTTAATTACGATTTTATACGGTACAGAACGGATATGTCTACACGCGTTCAGCTCTCGATTCTTAATAATCATGGAGCCTTTCCTTTCGCGCCAGTCGATATCCAAGCCGACACTGGAATGTGCTAGCTTGCGTTCTGCTCGTACAAAGAACCCTTTATTCAGCCATCACTCCGACACGGCCATCGCTGACACTGCACCCGACCCTGGGTGCATCATCTGGAACCAAACGGGCAACACACAGAACAACGTTCTACACCTTCAACTACTGTGCTGAGGGACTTCTTCATCTCTACTTGAACATTCACGAAAAAATCTTTTCCAGTAAATTTAAATTCTTTAGATTCTCTAAGATTTCAATCACAAAAGACATCAAAACTTGAACGTGCCAGACCATCAGGCTCATATCGCAAATAATCAATGTTTATTGCGTACTCGCGTATTGTTTACAATTAGTTATTCGCCACGCCGACGGTTTTGGATGCCGCACCAACGGCTTCCCTAAGTCGCACCAACGACTTTCCCAAGCCGCACCAACGGCTTTCCCAAGTCGCACCAACGACTTTCCCAAGCCGCATCAACAGCTTCCCCAAATCGCACCAACGATTTTCCCAAGTCGCACCAACGACTTTCCCAAGCCGCACCAACGGCTTTTTACCAAGCGCACCAACGCTAGCGAATCAAAATAATCCAAAATAGGATCACACTTTCAAATAATTACGTGAAACATGATAGTCAGGCATGTTTATCACTGGACAATGGGGAAAGATAACCATCATAGAATCATCATCATCAGCTGATCTCTGAACTTCAAAACATTTTCAAATTAATTTCATTTCCATTTTCTATTAGACTTCGATGGATAATTGGATACTAATTCTTTTGAACCGCTTGCTCTCTCATTTTCTTGATAAAAATAATGTCTCGACATAAAGAACCGTCATCATACTATCGTTCAAAATTTATAGTCGCATAATATTCCCAAGAAATAACAATGAAGGACTGGCTCTGA
Organism: Hypomecis atomaria; assembly: GCA_964007245.1. NCBI lineage: Eukaryota > Metazoa > Arthropoda > Insecta > Lepidoptera > Geometridae > Hypomecis > Hypomecis atomaria. The sequence continues at coordinate 95,241 of OZ023285.1, read as the reverse complement.
TTAAATACTTTCAGAGAAATTAAGCTGATTCCACATTAAAGTACTTAGTACATCGTACCATACTTATTTTTAAAAGTGTACGGTTACCTTTATTATTCCCAACTATAAGTAGGTAAGTCAGAATCGTCAACGTTTAGAGGGCCCCTATTCAATACAACAGAGCACTGTTAGCACTCAAGCCCATTTCATAACCAGTGTTAAGATTTCATGACCAACAGTGATGTCACTGTTCAAGTTTCAATCCACATGGAATTGAATCTCTAAACAAAAGTAATGTAAACAGTTGATAAGCAATGATATGTCGAACAGTCCAGTTCGACTTAATTGAATAAAGTTATGAAATATTTATCACACAATTAATTTGGAACTTTCTATTTTTAATGAGTGAGCATTCGGCCCTAGAATTACGATAAAATGGATGCTACTCACCATTGCTAATTTCATAGCCACGTGAATTTGAAACAATGCATTGGTTAATGCGATACTCTCGTGCTGGTACTAGCTCGTTCGATCTCGGTTTCGTAGCATCAATAGTACTTTCAGCTGCACCGCCACTTGACCCTGTAGTAGCGCCGGTGGGACATTTGGAAGCGAAGTGGCCCATCGCTCCGCAGCGGAAACAAATAACACTTGACTTCTCGATGTTTTTATGTGATTTCTCTTGCATTTTTGCACCTCTTTGTCGGCATTCCAAAGCTTTGTGTCCTGACACGCCACAAATAAAACAATGTTTCCTTTCATAGCAGGTTTTGATGGGCTTAGAGTCGATTCCTTGATCTAGGCACTTAAAATCACTCGGGTAGTGTCTCTTTATGCAGGAGAGAGCGTTGAGTTCACGTTGTAGTTTATCGCGTGTAAGTATTTCATTTGTAAATGCAACTCGCTGTATACGACTATCAAACTGTGCGATGTGGGCTAGCACAGTCGAGACTGCTATCTGCTCCACATTTAAATTTTGCCACCTTGACGTCAGCACAGTAACAAGCCGCGATGCGTAGGCTGCGAGATTCTCATTTTCCTTTGGCCGTGAATTTTGAAGATTTATAAGGTTAGCTGCAGCCGTCTCAACACTGTCAAATCTTGCTGTAAATAATTCCTTGAATTGATCCCATTGCATACCAGCAAAAGACACTTGTGAAAACCATTGCGATGCATTTCCTTTGAGTGCTGCACTTAATGCAATAATGAGTGCACTTCCTTGCAGTGGTTTTTCGGATAAACACAAATCCGCGGTGTTACACCAGGCATGCGGATCGGCATCGGTAGTTTCGGGGTTGAATTCCGGTAAAACTATCAAATCCGATGTTGTTGGCTTCTTGATGGCTTCAATTAAACTCAACATTTGGCGATTTTGAAGTTCAAACATAGCACGACACATGCTGTCACTGCTGTTCACATTGCTCGTATTATCACAATTTTTATCTTGAGAAAATTGTTCATTTGCACCATTTTCATCTCGAGGAAATCCCAATTCTGATGTCGCGGAGGGATCCTTTTCCGTTGATTTTACCGAATCAGTCATCGTGTGTGGGCGTTCTCAGGGTTCCTCGAGATTGGATTTTGAAGAAAAGATGCCGTTAGCGGTTTCACAAATTATAATGTCCAAGAGAGTAATCACTAAATACAAACAATTCGTTAATTACGATTTTATACGGTACAGAACGGATATGTCTACACGCGTTCAGCTCTCGATTCTTAATAATCATGGAGCCTTTCCTTTCGCGCCAGTCGATATCCAAGCCGACACTGGAATGTGCTAGCTTGCGTTCTGCTCGTACAAAGAACCCTTTATTCAGCCATCACTCCGACATATATATTAGTGAATAAAGGCTATTTTTATTTATTTTATTTTATACTTAGTAAAATATCCCTTAGAGCCCCCAGTAAGATCATTCGTTATAACCCAATAATTAACACTTTTTCTGTTAGCACGAACTACAGGCAAAACACGTTCTTATTGCGAGCTAGCGACCGTTTCAATCATTTGAGTAGGCACATTGATCTGGATTTGTTCTGCATAAGTAGTCATTCAGCTAGGCGGCGCTTGAGCAGAGAGTATTTTCAGAACTAATTAAGTACTAACTTCTCATTTTCAAAATGATATACTCGCGTAATTTATATTTTGTAAGATTATTCTATTCTTGTAAGTCTGTTCACGTCTCGTAAGTTTATTCTATGTTTTGTAAGTTTATTCTTGTAAGTCTATTCACGTCTCGTAAGTTTATTCTATGTTTTGTAAGTTTATTCTTGTAAGTCTATTCACGTCTCGTAAGTTTATCCTATGTTTTGTAAGTTTATTCTTGTAAGTATATTCACGTCTCGTAAGTTTATTCTATGTTTTGTAAGTTTATTCTTGTAAGTCTATTCACGTCTCGTAAGTTTATTCTATGTTTTGTAAGTTTATTCTTGTAAGTCTATTCACGTCTCGTAAGTTTATTGTATGTTTTGTTGTGCGATTTACCTATGATTTTTAAGTTTATGTTCCCACATTATTACTAAATTGATTCTAAACGTGAGGATCTATAATTAGCGCTATGTATTCATTACGTTTATGTTTATGTTTTTGATGCTGTTGATCCTCCTATTAGTTAAATAAATAAATAATATAATTTAAACATGATCCTAAAATAAAATAAAAATCTTATGATGAAAATCTCTCTATAACATAGTACATAATTGCCTAATGCATTGATCAAGTGTAGACAACTTCAAGAAGATCTAGTCCATTTTCAGACCTGCCCGGGTAGCACGGCAAAGGGAGAAAACCATTTTATCCACTTTAAATGTCAGTTGTCATTGTCAATCCATACTTTATTTCCTCTTCGAGGGGATATGATGGTGGAAAGATAATTTGTCCCTTTGCCATGCTTCCCGTGCTGGACCAGGGACTGGATTATAAAAATTGAATACAACCACATGTAGTGTGTTACATGGACACAACTAAGTTATAAGGGTTCCTTGTTTACTATGGACACCTAAAAAGCTGATTTATTTGTTAATTCACAAAGCTTGCTTTAGTAACACTATAAGGGTCATTCTTTTGGTCAGGGTTTTCAAGCGGCCTTAAAATAAATAAATAAATAAAAAAGCCTTTATTCACTAATATATACCTTACAAAAACATTACTCTTATTTCTATTTCTTAAATACTAGGTTGTCCACCCTGGACATAGGCCTCCTCTAGAATTTGCCAGAGCTCCCTATCTCTGGCTTTCCTGCGCCACCCACAGAATCACCAAACAGTGTTGTTGTCAGTAAAACTCAAGCGGCCTTACTTAAAAATAATAGAAATTTTGAAGTCAGCGAGCCAATTTTTTTTTCGCGCTAAGCTTAAAACCTCTCTAAACTGGTATACTGATTATTATTCAATTATCTTTTTAAATAAATATGATAAAAAAATGAAATACCCCATTCTTTGATTTTCGTGGAGTGTCCCAAACCCCGATCCGATCACTTAATGAATTATACACTTAAACTAAACGCTACATCGTTACCAAAAAAAAACACTAAGTCCTAAAAAGTTTAAAGTACTATAAAAAAATTTGACCATAGTTCTGAAAGAACTACATTGCCTGAAAAAAAATTAAATGTAACTGTCCCGAGGTAGTTCCTGATTTGCGTGGATTATTATAATTTCACTCGCACATCTTTAAATTCGCGACCTGTATGCTGAGTGTGAGTTTTGTCATAAACATGACGCGCTCTACGGCGAGCGCGTAAGCATGTAATTTGTATGAAGACAGTACAGTTCAAAAACGTGCCGCTAGTGGCGCTGTACATTTCTTCATACAAATTACATGCTTACGCGCTCGCCGTAGAGCGCGTCATGTTTACGACAAAACTCACACTCAGCATACTGATGTTGCGTATTCCTACTTCAAGTTACAACTAATTACGCTTCGACTGCCGGGCAGAGTGCTTGAGTGATGGTGCGTCGAGTTTTAAAAAAATAGAGGTAAGAACATTGTTGCGTGGGTTTGGTTTCTCAAAACTTTGATTTGCGTGGTTTAATTATCTCCAGTGTCTGTGAATTTTTTTATTTAGTAAAATATTGTAGCGAACAAATATAAAGTAACGTAACTTATAATCAAAACACAGTTTATTTGTTTAAAAGGTTTTTGTATATTTTCAGTAAGGATTTATTTTGATTTTCGTGGTCGTGATTTGCGTGGTTTACGTGGTAGTTTTGACCCACGTAAATCAATTTTTGCCCATGCAAATAAAACCACTTTGAGTTTTGTATTAGTTATGAATGATAATAATTAATATTAAATAAGTTAAATGTAACTTAGTTTAAATCAAACTTTAATGTCACGTTCTGTGGGTTTCTGACTTAACTGGCAGAGAATTCCATATACCATTACGTTCGCGTTGTTACATTAATCGTGCATATATAAATAAATAATACAATTGAAAATAGCTTTAGATTAGATACCTATATTCAAGTTTAGTAAAATTATAATGGATTATTAACATTTTAGACCAAAAATGCCATTAACAAGAGAAGAAAAAATAGAAAGAAAGAAGTTATCCGAGAGAAGAAGAGAGAGGCTTAAACATAATGAAGATTTATTATGAAACGAAAACCGATGGAAAAATACTTATATTCATGACTTAAACCGCCACGAGCAAAAAGCAAGACGAAAGAAAAGTAGAATAAGTTCCCTAAAATATAACCTGAAGAAAAAAATCAAGCTAAACGTTGCCTTGTTGAGGAACTTATACAACTACCAGAAACTAATTACAAAGAAAACCGTGATCCATTGTAAGGAAGCTCTTACTCCATTGCTATTGTCACGTGCTGATTTACCAGTACCATCAGATTCTGAACGCAGTGTTCGTTTAACAGCAGTGTACGAAGTTCGCCGGGTCAGCTAGTAATAAGTAATGTTAGACTGATGCCTTATTATCTGCTTTAGAAACCATCTTTTTTGTTATTTTTTAAGATGTTTTTTTTAATGTGATTTTTTGTAATTTCTTCAATAAATAGTAAATAATGTTGGACTGATACAACTAAAAACGTTTTCTGCCTTAGTAACCTACCTATTTTTCACCTTATCACAACGTAATAACTTATTTTCAATATGAAGTAACAGTAAGTAACTCATTTGAGAAAGTCAATTTAAATTTATCATTTTCGTGGGGTGTTTTATGATTTGCGTGGCCTCCATTTTTTTAACCTCGATTATCTCTGTAATTATATCGCTCTATGAGGTGCCTCTTCTATATAACATATTACTTTTACATATATTTTAAGATTCTGACAAGGATTTGAAAAAAAAATTGAATTCGGAAATTGCCACGAAAATCACCAAAGAATGTCTTACTCGAAGAAGTACCCATAAATTAGTCTAACTTAACCCTAGAAGCAAAATCTATTTTAGAAGAAAATAAAAAGAACTAAATCATAAATAAAAAGTACAAAAATCGAAAGAAATAAAAACCAGACAGAAGAGTTACGAAAAGTTATGCAAAGCCCAAACATAATGTCACAGAGGCGTACTATACTCAAGTAACTCTAAACATATGTCACAGAGGCGTACTATACTCAAATAACTCTAAACATATGTCACAGAGGCGTACTATACTCAAATAACTCTAAACATATGTCACAGAGGCGTACTATACTCAAATAACTCTAAACATATGTCACAGAGGCGTACTATACTCAAATAACTCTAAACATATGTCACAGAGGCGTACTATACTCAAATAACTCTAAACATATGTCACAGAGGCGTACTATACTCAAATAACTCTAAACATATGTCACAGAGGCGTACTATACTCAAATAACTCTAAACATATGTCACAGAGGCGTACTATACTCAAATAACTCTAAACATATGTCACAGAGGCGTACTATACTCAAATAACTCTAAACATATGTCACAGAGGCGTACTATACTCAAATAACTCTAAACATATGTCACAGAGGCGTACTATACTCAAATAACTCTAAACATATGTCACAGAGGTGTACTATACTCAAATAACTCTAAACATATGTCACAGAGGCGTACTATACTCAAATAACTCTAAACATATGTCACAGAGGCGTACTATACTCAAATAACTCTAAACATATGTCACAGAGGCGTACTATACTCAAATAACTCTAAACATATGTCACAGAGGCGTACTATACTCAAATAACTCTAAACATATGTCACAGAGGCGTACTATACTCAAATAACTCTAAACATATGTCACAGAGGCGTACTATACTCAAGTAACTCTAAACATATGTCACAGAGGCGTACTATACTCAAATAACTCTAAACATATGTCACAGAGGCGTACTATACTCAAATAACTCTAAACATATGTCACAGAGGCGTACTATACTCAAATAACTCTAAACATATGTCACAGAGGCGTACTATACTCAAATAACTCTAACATGACGAGACACATCTTAGTGATTTAGTCATCATATGCAAGCTCTCTCCACTTCTGAGATGGTTCAAAACCATGAAACACTTATGTCTCAAAGATGTACATTAGGCTTCTACAGTTGAAACTAAAATACTCAAAATACCTAAGCTGACAAATTTTAGGTTTCTGTTTCGAATTATTTTGAAGGTTTGAAATTATATAGCGGTGTTGTTGCCCAAAAGTTTTTTACAGAACAAAAATATTATATGGGGAGACCAAATCCTGATTTACTACAGACAGTTTACCTAATCCAAAGACGAACGGCAAATGAATGAATCCATAAGGCGAATTGGCAACCAATTGTGCTTCTAAATATATTTAAGCCTGTAATATGATACTTTCGAAATTCAGTAGTAATATTCATGTAAAATACTGACCAATTTTGGATAAACAAATTGATAATGTGACGGGTAGAATAAGCTTTGCTTACCTGAATACTATGTTGGTATTCGTAATTACGTTACACGTTTAGAGTTGCTGGAACCATTGTGCATTTAGATTTATTTTCGAATTTGGTAGGACCAAAGCCTAGTTTTAATTCAGGTTGGCACCATTAGTAAAGATCTTCATGTTTTCTTAATTTTCATTTCAATTTTCATGCATTTTGATCTGATTTTGATCTGTGAATGTGATTTTGATTGCCATAATGGTTGACATTGACAGGTCTTTATTTGACACATGACAAATATAAAAAAAATTACAATGATATTTGCACAGACTAATTTGTCAACTTATTTTTTAATTACCTGGATACAAAACCTTTAAACGCTGAGTTAAAAATGTGCTAAAGCGTTCCGCAAACAGCCGCGGGCAAGGGCGCGTGCACAGCTGCGACCTAGTGTTCGACCACAGACGTATAACGGACGCGACTGACAGTCGCGACTTAGCAGTGTGCAGTCTTAAAACATCCGGTGCGCCAGATCGCTCTCGGACGTCCGAACGCTCAAGGTCAGCCCAAGGTGACATCCGCGACTGATGTCCGATTGTTTGCACGGCTCAGTGGACTTTCATTATCCAGATACTTATCAGTCGCGGCTGTCATTCGCTTCCGTCAGCCGCGTCCGACAGTATGTTTCCAGCTTTACACGCTACGCTTGAGGCAAAACCAATCTATCGTAGTCTGTGGGCAAAACCGGCTCAACCGCAAAATGTATGGACCATGCTATGGTCGCTATGGACAATCCATAGAATTAGAACTAAAGTAATAGAATACTTACAAAATTTTGCTCAAATAAAAACTATGTTACAGCCAAAGAAAAAGAGAGTGGTTACAGCTGCCTTATTCATATCTGGTAATACAGCATTAAGCGAGAGCATAATTTTCTTGAGTATAATTTTCTTTGAGCGAGAGTGAGTGGAACAAAAAAATGCATTGGCTGTCGGCAGTCTGCACAAGTTGGAATATCAAAATGATTAAAAGTGGTTCCACTTTGTCTTTTGCGGCACAGACTTCTAAATGTGTTGTGCGGTATGATCGGAAAGAACTTGGAGAAATGACAAGTGTGTCATTTCTCCAAGGGAAAGAAGGATGCAGAGACTTGACCTGTCAAAACATTTTTATTTTATTTTTTGCAATTATGTTGTGTTCCATACATTTTTGTCGAAGACCGTACGTTACCCGTCCGGGCTTTATATTATACAAAAAGTATGGAACGTGGTGATCCGAATCCAAGCAGGTGGACCGACGATATTATTAAGACCGCAGGAACGCGCTGGATGCAGGCCGCTTCTAACTGGGCTTATTGGAAATTCATAGGAGAGGCTGATAATGATGGAATGTACGGCGTTCTATTAATATAATAAATCATCCCTAAAAAATAATTAAGTTTAATGATTATCTAGAGTGCGTAAACGCCTCAAAATAATATTACTCAAGAGCAGGGTTGCCACCTTGGTGGTTATCTCGCCAGAACTGGTGCTTTTTCAGGGCTCCTAGTGGTATTTTTTCGTTAGATAGCGTTTTTATTTTTTTTGGCGGTTTTTAAATATGGGATCTAATAATTCATTTTTAAGGGAAATCCCCAACCATTTAGGAATTCTATACTGTTGTATGCTTTGGATTTGAACGGGGATTCCCCGTCCCTAGTCAGTGACGTCATTGCATCTATTGGCAAAAATACTAAGTATTCGAACAAAAAATACCAACAAGAACCTACAACATCTTCAGCGTCGACGTCGGCGTCATCGACAGTAACGTCAGAATTTATGAATGATGATGAAGTCATAAAATTAGTTAGATTTGATGATCTTGAATTTTAACTTATTTCACATTCAACTTGTTTTTTACATGTTTTGATCTTGATTACTGAATAACAAATTAAATTACTCTTGTAGTTTCATTTCACTGTCTAAAGAAGTATCTAGTTAGGTAAATAGGTACATCGAATCTAATGTTCATTGGTACATAGTAAAACAGCTGACCCATTTTTTAGATAACATTTATGTATATCGTTGGTTTTCTATTTAAATTAGGTTTTTATAAGTCTGAGATACAAAAAAATATTTGGTGGAATTTGGTGCTTTTTTTGCAGTTCAAATTTCTGATATCTGGCGACTTTTTACTTTGAATCTAGCGCCTTAAAAAAATCCAAGGTGGCAACGCTGCTCAAGAGTAAACGCACCCCAGAGCTTAGGTAATGGCGGTTTTTACAAATACAAAGTTCAGTAGTAATAAGTACATAATGTAGTTTATGAAGGTTAATATTTCCAATTATTCTCATAGTTCTTCGAGTTATTTGGTGAAATAGGTACGTTGATATGGAAAAGGTAACATATTCTACTAAGCGTAAAAAACGAAGAACCCGTAGGTATCTGGACGAAATCAGAAATAGGTTACGTAGTGGATGCGGAGATTCGATTGAACATTCTTTTCAAAATACGACCAAATCGTCCCTCATGAAATCAACGAAACGTAAAGATAGTCTCGTAACCATGGATCGCTTAACATTAAAAACTATGTTTCCTAATGCTATCAGATCTGAAACTATAACAAGACCTGTATTAGAAGAGATTAAACAGAAGCAGCAAGATAATTTCGTAGAACTTATAAAAGACAATTCTGTAAATAAAGGTTTTTCATTAGATCAAGGATCATTATGTAAGGACATGAATACTAGTGAAAGTTTTCGTAACAAAGGAATTTATGCCAGTAAAGAAAATAATTATATTATGAATGATGAAGAAAAATCGTCCAGTAGCTCAGTACTGTTCAGCCCAAGCACCTCCATAAATAAAGCAGGGACATTAAACAGATCTGTCAATGAGGAAGATGCTGTAGCATCTTCAACATCTTCACAAGAACATATTATAAACCATCGATGTGAAAAATTGATGAGTGAGATTCCATCTTACATCAAACATTTGGCTTTCTCTGTCAGTAAGGAAGATGTTGTTAAAACCACACTCGACAATTTGCAGCAGTTATATATGGAAAGGCAACATAAAGAATATAGGGAATCCATAATGAAATCTGGTTCCGGGCAAGTTACAATAAAAAATAAAGCCTTTAGTTTGGAAAACCAATTTATAGTTGAGAATCCCTTAGATTACATTAGATTAAAACACAAGCAACAGAATAGTGAAGGGTCTCTGCTAGAGACCCTAAATAGCCCGAGCTGTGGTCCCGATGGTGGGTCAGCTGAGCCACCCTGGAGCAACAGCTCGGAGGAGCCATTGCCTAGCTGTGGCTCTAGGAACTCGCCACGGGGCGTCCATCTGGCGAAGCCGAGTGCCCGTTCCAGTGCCATGCACCTCTACGACACGCCCGACTACGCGTACTATCCACATCCACTGAAATGAACCAGTTTAATCAAATGAAACTCAGTTATTTCACATCAATTTATTACACATAAGTATTTAAGGAGTTACCTACAAATTTATCAAGTCCTATGCATGGTAGTTTAATAAATAACTAATTGAAGCCTTCTCTGATTTTCACTACACATTGTATTTACCGATCATACCACAGCTATGTTTACACATAAGTATTTAAGGAGTTACCTACAAATTTATCAAGTCCTATGCATGGTAGTTTAATAAATAACTAATTGAAGCCTTCTCTGATTTTCACTACACATTGTATTTACCGATCATACCACAGCTATGTTTTCTAACTGAGTTATGAGATCCATGTGCTTAAAATTTTCAGGACTCCTCGTAAATGTCTCTAGCAACTTGAGCTTCTGTTCATCCTTTCCATTGTAATACATTTGGAATTGGTTTGCTAAGCATTGGGCTTCTCGACCACTCAGTACATTCTGGAAAATTTAATAATCATTTAAAACAAACTGTTATGTATTCTTCAGGTTAAACATGATACACTTTATAGTCTGAGACAGGTGCGGGCGGCGGGTCCCCACCGCCCGCACCTGTCTCAGTCCCCCTTTGTCGTCTACCCCCGCGCCCCTGTACCCGCGCAGGCGAGGACTCAGTTAAACGGTCAGACTATAGCTCACAGTATTAAATTTTTGTTTGTGTTTTGAACACCTTTGAACTATATTTAAACCCACTTTAAATGGTCAGGCTTGCTACATATTTATTTGGTTTGGCAGGATTTGTGTACGGCAAAGCTAACCCGACACAGCTACTACACTGGGCCAGTAAATTGTTTTGTGTAAAAATTGATACTAACCATTCTAAAACCTCAAAAACACGCTTCATAATATAAATCCCACCAAAAGTAAAACAATTTTTAATGAGTTTGAAATTGTAAAAAAATTTAAATGAAAGCACCTTATTACGAGCATAGCAAGCACAAACATTTTTCTTCATCTTTGTCAATAAAGAGTAACATTTAGAGACGCGAGGATGTGGCCACTTACTCTTGCCTCTGGGCTTTGCACTGACTTGAAGGGAAGTGTTGAAATATTGACGGTTCTAGACTAGGACTGTGGAACTAACCTTGTCATAATCTCCTCGCATCAGAATCAAACCCTTGGTGCTGAGCTCTGTATAGTGCACTATTGTCAGGCACTCAGGGGCATTCTCCTTGTGGACCTGCAATACATCAACATTATTGCATGACAGAGCAATGTGAAGAGCAGTGAAGCAAGTGACGCAACTAGTGGAAGATACTGGCCCGTACCTGGAATGCAAGCAGGGGGGTGAAGTGAACCGTGTGTCCGTAGCTCTGGCTCATGATAAACTCATAGCCTTGAGAACGGGGAAGAGGAAATAAAAATGTAGGAAATTCTTTCATCTTCGCTTGAATGTCAGAGTATGATGTTGCAGGAATTGTTGCCGATATCACTTCTTTTTGTTTATGATACTCCTCCCAAATATTTTGGATTTCCGATCCATCCTTGTCTGCCACCAATTCTATCTTGAATATATCACTGAGCTTTTTATTTTCTCTTGCAACATTTTGTTTCTGAGCTTCCTTAGGATTTAGAGCAGAGGAGTATTGTCTGGAATAAATAAAATACAATTTTAACAAACTTGTAAACGCTATACTCGGGAATAAGTTTCTGAATAATGGTTACTAATGGATATGTAGACTAGCTGTTGGTAAGCGGAATAGTTATTCAATAGAATATTTTCTCCATAACTTCATTTATGTTTGACCTTTTTGGTATGTACAAATCATTCTTTACCTCGGTTCAGCGTCAGTTAGTTTTTTGCTGTTCATTTATGTTCAATAAATATACATAACATAATACCATAAAATTACAAGAAAATTAGAAATGAACAAGAACCATTACATTACAGTGCAGTTGCACTGTAGAACATGCCTGGTTGCAGGTTAATGACACATAATTATGTCATCTGCAGGCGGAGGTTGCCTCACAATGTTGTCCTACATCATAAAGCTGAAGTGAGGAAATCTGCACTTCAATTCGAAGGACCTTACTAGTATGGGGCCATGGTTCGAACTTGCCACCTCACAATTATTATTGTAAAGAGCAAAGTCTCCCACTAGGCGACTCTGAAATACGTGAAGATGAACCAAAAAAATTGAGTTATTTACCTCACATCTACAGAAGCAAATTTCTTTCGTTTTTCTTCTTCACTTACACTTTGTTGATGTTCAACTCTTGCCATAAACTCCTCAGGTGAGGTTTTCTGTAATTCTGAAATTCTGTTCGCATATTTCTCATAGTATGGATTAGATTTTAGATTCTCAAGAGCTTTCTCCATCCTTTGAGATGTAGTGGAAAATCCTCTTAGATGAATGAAGAGTAGATTCACACGTTTCAGACTTCGTACAAGTTCTAATCCCATGTCCTCTCTAGCTCCGAAAAAAGATACATATGCGAGTGTTTTAGAATGTTAGAGCCATGCACGTGTGTCAGTCCGTCAGTCGGTGTCGTTATTGTTACTCAGCCACACAGAAATCCTCCGGACTAGGATTCATCTAGGATTACACAAGAATTACAAAGAATGTTATCGCACTGGCTATTATGATTAACTTAGAACTGTCAAAATAGGGCTGTCATCTAAAATCATTGCTGCATTACCCTACATTTGGGGAAAAGTTAGGCACTTTAGGGAAAAAATTAAGGAAGAAAATTCTAAATCTATACATCTTACATAAAAATAAAATTGGAGTGTCTGTTTGTAATATTGAAATAAGCGTTTTTTAGTACATCTATATGAATATATATACGGTACGTACACCAAAATAACATTTTTGTTTTGTCTGACTGTCTGTTTGTTCCGGCTGAAATGGCTGGACTGATTTTGACGGGACTTTTATTGGCAGGTAGCTGATGTAATAAGGAGTAACTTAGGCTACGTTTATTTTAGAAAAAATCTTTTCATCTCGGGCTAACTAGTTAGGCGTAGCTAGTTATCAATAGGTTTTGGGCGCTGCATTGGCTTTATAAGAAACAAAAGAAAATGGTTTTAAGTAAGGATAAAAATCTTCGGCTCTTTTTGACATGTGGTATTTATAGCACTGCAAGTGCATAGATATTTTTATGATCTTTTAAAATCAAAAAGTGATAAATCAGCTGATTTCTTATGGAAATATTTAAGAGCTCCTTTGTCACCACTGGAACAAACACAGTATAATCTATAAACACATAGGACGAACACAAACACACAATATACTAAACTACTATATAATTATTGGTTAATACTATTAACAACTTAATATTACATTGTTTTGTCTATTTTCACTCAATACCATTCTAGAGAACGACACATAGATATCTATTGGAAGGGAATAGAGTTTATAATACCATGCAAAACTGCATAAGTGCTTGGTACCTAACAGACATGCCACATTGGCGACATCGGTCGCCGCGACGCCGCGGCGGCGTTGCGGCGACACCGCCGCCGCCGCTGCACCGCGGTGACGTCGCGGCGGCGTCGCGGCGACACAGCCGCGACCAGTGTTGCCTTAGACACTGATGACATCTAGACATTTAGCGAAAAAAAAAGGTTTTAGGGATAACCGTGTTACCTTAAGCTGAAGATGAGTAAAATCTCTTAAATACTTTCTGATGTTGTGTGATCCAACCGTGAAACCAGATCGTGTGTATCGTCAGCGCTCCAACTTTTTCCCCGCTAACTCTTACTAATATTATAAATCAGAAAGTGTATTTGTTGGTTTTTCGTTTGATCACAGATATACTAAAGGAAAACTGTGGTCATTCGATAAAATCTGAATTTTGATTCGATAAATGAAACACTGCTGGCTTTACGCTCTCAGCAGTTATTGAGGTCTTCACTGTCCAGGAGAAATAGTAATTGTCTTGGAAGCGGTCTATTTGTCTGGCTGTAGTCGTCTGGTGGGCGCGCATGGAGCGGAGCGATGTCATGTAGGTGGGTATGTGGCCCGTTATCAGCTGCATCGTACATGCGACGCGCTAAACGTGCAGCAAATTGACCCACCGCTTCCATTCTAGTGTCCCTAGCGATGACGTCGTTTCGGACGTATCTGCCTGCTCCTGTGCACATTCTTAGATCGACATTCTGAACTGCTTGTAGTTTCTGCTTGTTGGTCGCGGAGCAAAGGGTGTACCAAGCAGGCGCTGCGTACGTAAGTCGCGAGCGAACATATGTTTTATAAACACCCAGTTTGGTTTTTAGAGGCAGCTTGGAGGTGAGGATCGGACGCAGGAGAGCACGGGCTGCTTTAGCTTGATTGATGGCATGATTTGTTTGCGGACACATTCGCAATGACCGGTCGATATAGATGCCTAGATATTTGACCATTGGTTGCCACTCTACTTCTTGACCTCTGAGTTTCAATGGTGGGGGCAGATTTCTTTGGCCACTGACCAGCAGTGCGGCCGTTTTTCCTACGTTTACAGCCATACGCCATTTATCTAGCCACTCCGGAAGCAGGTTCAGCACTCGCTGCACTTTGAGTGCTGCTTCGTTGGCGTATCTTGAAGAAGCAATGTATGCACTGTCGTCTGCGTACAAGGCAAGCATGACGTCTTCTTCTCCTTGTTGGAGGTGATCCTTTCCTAAAGTTGGAATATCGTCCGTATAGAGGCCATATAGAGCAGGTGACCAACAGCTTCCCTGTGGTACTCCAGCAGATATAGGTCGTTTGGTGGAGCTGTCTTTTTCCACTGATACGAAGAAATTCCTGTCGTGCAGGAAGGATGCCACAATTTTGACATAAGCCGAGGGTGCTGGTGTTTTGATCATCTTGTACAGCAGTCCTTCGGATGGACTCGAATGGACTCGTGTGATTTGTCACGAGTGTCACACTAACAGCTGTCCAAGTGACAGCTGTCAAACTTCAAAGTGATTTATATCGGTTATTATCGATTCTAGATGATTGATTTTATAGATTATACTGTGTTTGTTTCAGAGGTGAAAGGTATAAAATCCAAAAACTAGAATAATGAATACTGTACAACAAATTAAAACCGTTCAAATTCTCTACGTTTGGTGGCAGTGAAACACAAGACATTGGCAAAATTGTGAAACACCCTCACAGAAGCCATAAACAAGAATTGAATTGAATTGAACTAGATGATTGATTGTCGCCATTGTGGCATGTGTTTGTGATTTCAGGCTGTTTGTCTCCTCCATAGAATTTGGTTATATGAGCATAGAATCGTTCTTTTCACTGGTTGTCACTGTCGTTTTTGATGTGACGTTTGATATAATTCAATTCAATTCTTGATTTGTGGCTTCTGCGAAGGTGTTTCACAATTTTGCCAATGTCTTGTGAGGTACTGCCATCAAACGTAGAGAATTTGTACGATGTTTGATGTGTTGCCTGTATTGGATAGGCAACAGTTTTTGGATTTTATACCATTCACCACTACTGGAACAAACACAGTATAATCTATAAACACATAGGACGAACACAAACACACAATATACTAAACTACTATATAATTAATGGTTAATACTATTTACAACTTAATATTATTATTTTTAATATATTTACAAATGGGGTATGTACAAGGGAAAGTAAGGATTTGAAGGAGGTGGGACGAGGGATTTCTGGGGGGATGGCATCATACAAAGAGTACTGTGTTAAGGGGCAGCTGAAAAATATGTGGTCCACGTTTCCTTCATCGAGGCCGCACTCACACTGGGAGTGATCCCTAATCCTGAGTTTGGCCAGGAATACTGGGGTGCAAGCATGGTTAAGACGGAGGCGACAAATTACGGATGTGGTTCTTTTGTCCGAATTTGGATATTTACTAAACCAGGGTTTATGGGGGATTTCAGGTTGCACATCTCAATAGGACGTTTGATATACTTTAACATGTAGATTATAAAAATAATGGACCTTTTCGTAATTTTGGCTTTGTTTGTAATGACATTTGCCATGAAATTCCAACTGAAATGGAAATCGAGGTCAAGTTAAAAATCTTTATAATTTTTGCACTTCCTATTATTTCAAAGTGCTAAAATGTTTTGTGAAGTCTAGCCAAAGCATTATTTTACATAAAGATCTGTTGGTTGGTCGATCTTTTTGGCTGTTGAGTAAATTATGCAACGTCAAAATCGCAAAAAAAGTAAACGTCATGTTTATGTCAATGTCAAAAGTCCCGCAAAAACGAGGGAAAAGCAATGAAAACGTTGACTTGTTTGTAAAAGTAAACTTTATTATAAAAATGTAATACATTATACACGAGTAAAACAAACTCACTCCCTTCAAATAATATGACACCCCAACGTGTCAACAGTTAATATCCTTGGTATTGAATATCGAAGTCTTTCATTTACCACGAACAGAATGGATAATTTTTCAAAAGTTGAGAAGATAGGGGAAGGCACTTATGGTGTCGTCTACAAAGCGAAAGACCGAATTACCGGTGAAGAGATAGCTTTAAAGAAAATAAAACTCGAAAAGTATGTACCTACCTACTCACATATGTGATCATAATAAGTTAGGGAATATATTTAAATGTAATTTTGGCAAAAAGCGGCGAGCAGGGATCCATAGGAGGTAAGGTAACTGGCGGGTCGTGTTGTTGCAGCGAGCCGGAGGGCGTGCCGTCGACGGCGCTGCGCGAGATCTCGGTGCTGCGCGAGCTGCGGCACCCGGCCGTGGTGCAGCTGCTGGACGTGCTGCTCGCCGACAACAAGTTGTTCCTCGTGTTCGAGTTCCTGCACATGGACCTCAAGCGGCTCATGGACCGCGCGCGCGCGCCGCTGCCGCTGCCGCTCGTCAAGGTATCGCGCCCGCCCCTGCCCGACTGCCCTCACTGTCTGTCTGTGACCCATGCTCATGTCAACCCAACCAACTTAATAATTCACCGCTGAGTGTAGGTCTATCTATGAAAGGTAAGGGTCGCTTCACACATTCAATTTGGCACGATGGATACTGCCGGGTGGCAAAGCCAAATATGTAAAAATGTATAATTTGGTTCGGCAAACAGCATTCAACAAATCCTGTCGAACCATATATGCCTCGGCATTATACATATAGTGACCCTGACTATGGGATCAAAGAGGCTTGGGTTATATTCCCACCCAGGGCAAGTATTTATGCGATGAACATAGATGTTTGCTCTGTGTCTTGGTGTTATTTAGGAATTATCTACATCAAGTAGCATTTCAAAATATGTAAATGTAGTATATCAGTCTCTGGCAACCATATGAAAAGTTTTGCTTAGTTTGGGCAAAGAATATATAATAATACTATGTATAGAACGGCCACTCGTTACCCCCCACCCGTTTGAGTCTTCCTCACTTCCACCCCGCATCCACGGACAGAACTTGCTATCTGAGCGCGGGCTGCACAAGCCGGTGGATTTTCTAATAAAAACTACCTAGACTGTGACAATAGGGAAGACTTGTACTGTGTATGGTTGAATATCAATGATACGTAACAAAACAAGAAATTTTAATGTTCCCCTAAGGATAAATAATAGGAACTTATTTTACATTATTTGGTAACTTCCTCTTGATATTTTCTTTAAAATGAAGTAGATCGGTTACTTTTCGTTAAAATGCTTCAAAATGAAGTAATTGATATACTTTTTTAAGCACTAGATTTGTATTCATTTTTGCAAATTGAGTACGCAACTGTCTCACTCACGCGGCATGTCGTCACGTAGTGATCGCTGACAGCCATAGACGTTCCGCACACAAATGCACGTGTAGCGACCGTGCGTATGTGTGTTGTCTGTGAGTAAGTAGTTGTGTAGTGTGCGTAAGACAGCAGATTTTGTATGAAAAATTGCGGAGTGTCCGGGCTGTGGTTTGGGGTCAGAGGTCTTGTGTAAGATGTCCCCTAATACTTATGTGTGCAGCAGCCCTTAAATAACAGCTTTATTCTTTGTTGATATAGTTTTGACTATATTCCTACAATGTTTACAAGTAAAGAAACAGTATGAATCCATATTTATTCAGTGTAGATAAGTGGAACGCTTGCCGTTTCGTAGTGTAAATATGTCATGAAATGAGGGTCAGGAGCGCATGCTCAAAGAGAGCGGGGTGTTGCAGAGCTACCTGCGGCAGCTGGCGGAGGGCGTGGCGTACTGCCACGCGCACCGCGTGCTGCACCGCGACCTCAAGCCGCAGAACCTGCTGGTGGACGCGGCCGGCCGCATCAAGCTGGCCGACTTCGGGCTGGCGCGCGCGTTCGGCATCCCGGTGCGCGCCTACACGCACGAGGTGGTCACGCTGTGGTACCGCGCGCCCGAGATCCTGCTCGGCGCCAAGCTGTACTCCACGGCCGTGGACGTGTGGAGCCTCGGCTGCATCTTCGCCGAGATGGCTGCCGGGCGCACGCCCTTCCCCGGCGACAGCGAGATCGACCAGCTGTTCCGCGTGTTCCGCGCGCTCGGCACGCCGGGCGCGGGCGGCGTGTGGCCCGCCGCGCGCCGCCTGCCCGACTTCCGGCCCTCGTTCCCGCGCTGGCCGGCGCGCCGCGCCGCCGCGCTGCTGCCGCCGGCCGCGCGCGCCGACCCGCGCGCCGCCGCGCTGCTCGACCTCATGCTGCGCTACGAGCCCAGCGAGCGCCTGCCCGCGCGCGCCGTGGCGCTGCACGCCTGCGTGCGCGACGCGCCGCTGGTGCCGCCCGACCTGGACCCGCCGCCCGCGCCGCCCGCCGAGCCCGCGCCGGCCGACCGCTGACTTGTGCCGCCCGCATCCAACGAACCACCGATCACCACGAGGAATCGACGGACCCTTTTTTCTACCCTGCGATCAATTATGTATTCAATAATGTGCATCTATTACATTATTGAATAGATTTTAGAATTAAGAAAAATAATATGCTAAGAAATTATTTTAACAAAGGAAAGATTAACTAAAGTTTTGCATTTTATTTCTACTTACCTAACCATCATACGATGCCTTTGCATCGATGGTTTCTAAAAGTCACTGATTTAAACAGGCAGTTGTATGTTATTAGTTTTGGTAAGTTATAAATTATTGTGTATGCTAGTAACGAGTTCGGTAGTAGAAACTTAGCAGTTAAGTGAACAAAAATGGGTTGAATAAAATTACAATCGGGTAGTTGAATGAGTGGTTTGGCTAGTAAAATGCATGAGGCGGTGAACTAATCGGAATGGGTCGGTAAAATATCTCATTCTTTGCAGTTCTATGATGAACATCAAAGATGTTCGTAAGCATATCTATATTCAGCGTGTAATATCAGCTGGAGGAGGTGCACTACTGAACATATTCATTCTCTATGCTTTTCTTTTAAGACGCGTAGGAAACCGTTTGCATCCAGTGTTTAATCTGATCGTGGACCGACTGTTGGACGTCCTACGCTGCGCTTGTTATAGTAGTTGCCATTCAAGAAGTTTAAGATCTCGGGCAAGACGACCAAAACCAGTATCATTTCCGCTAACACAAGATCTTTTGTTTAGATATTTATTTTTGAAATAACTAAATTAATATTGTAACAAATTTTTTTTTGCAACCTATGCTGTCTTCCACTTCTGGGCAAAGGTCTCCCCCACTTCCTTCCATTTATCACGTTCTGTAGCCAAATCCCGCCAACCTTCCCGGAAAGTGTCAATATCGTCACATCGCTGAATTTTGTTTATTTATAAATAACTAGACGACCCGCCCCGGCTTCGCACAGGTGTATTATACATATAAACCTTCCTCTTGAATCACTCGATCCATTAAAAAAAACCGCATCAAAATCCGTTGCGTAGTTTTAAAGATTTAAGCATACAGACAAACAAACAGACAAAAATAGCGACTTTATTTCATACTATGTAAGGATAATAATGATATGTAATAATTGTGTTTGGATAAAAATAAACTTTACCCTAAATAGACTGACTGTCTGAGGACGATCACCACGAAGTGATGTGACGTTGGCTCCGCTGCTCCGTGCCAACTGCCCATTCCACTATTTTTCTAGCCATATATTCATTACTGACTGCCAAGGTGGTTTTTGCATTTAATGTTTATACTAGCAGCCTCTCTATTTTAAAAAAATAATAGCCTATGACACCCGGGGATTGTGTAGCTTCCCAACAGTGAAAGAATTTTTCAAATCGGTTCAGTAGTTTCGGAGCCTATTCAATGCAAACAAACAAAAAATCAAATCTTTCCTCTTTATAATATTGGTAAGTATATAGATTACTGTTTATTATTAGCATGATAGATAACTTCCAAGATGTTTAGCTAAACTAAACGTGGCAAACCACAGAGATACAAACTGACTGCCGAGTTACTATTGGGTAACTTTGGGTACCTACCTTCTACCAAAGAATATATAATAATACTACGTCTACTACATATTGACTTGACTGATCGTCTCGGTCAGAGCGCGAAAAATATTTTTGTGTTGTATCTAAAACCTAAGATAAAAATCAGTTGATGCACTTTCGTACATAAAATTCGTGCTAATTCTAATTACTATTACTAGATACAGCCTGGCGACAAACAGACGGACAGCGAAGTCTTAGTAATAGGGTCTTGTTCAGGCGCTAGCCATTCACTGCGTTGAATAGCTAAAGCCTGACGAAATTTCGACTAGTACAGCCTACAGCCTCACAACCACCTCACAACCAATGGTTAGGTTCGTGCGACGCCTGACTAACCCACCAACGCAACCGTGGAACTCCACTACCGTCGCCGTAACGCCTGGCTATACTGTGATAGCAAGCGGAGCTAGGACATGGATTATTCCAACGGCTGTTTGGTCGTTTCGGGAACATAATATGTCCTACCTCCCTAACATTCCCCACGTGTCCCTACTTCCCGATAACCTACCATATGAAGTCAATATATGTACTTGTGTATATAGATAGGTACGGGATACCTGGACCGTGAGACCTATCGGTACCAGGCGGAGTGGGAAGAAATGAAGGATAGGCACGATTCTCCACTGCCGTGACTCAGACTCAAGCCACGATCACAGAAGGTGACGGTACTAGGTAGCTCTTGCCACAGTGGAAGGAACAGGTAGGTAACCCGCCCGCCCAGCGGAATATATGCTGGGTACGGCGTTGTCCCCTGCGCTGCAGGCCTCTGAATGGGCTCCGTCTGGATCCTCGAAGGTCCGACGGCCGGTCGCCTAGTTGACCTGACTGCTGGCGGTGGTGGACCCTTGACTCCGAGTGGAGCTGCCCGAAGGAACTCGCCACTGCACCCCTCTTGACTCTGAGTGCAGCCGCCCGAAGGTCTCGCCACTGCACTCCTCTTGGTGTGAATCAAACAACCGTTAGATTGCGATTAATTTATTTACATTTTGTGACATTATTTATACAATTTCTCTTACTTACATCTAATTGATCTTGAAGTCCGCCTAATTTGATGACCTTTGTGCGCCGGCGCCGCGCAGATGGTTGACTATAAATCTGGGTCGCGACTCTGCAGATTTCGCCGGCTGATGCTATGCCCTTGTACCACAGACTTCTAAATTAAGTAAGTCTGTGCCTTGTACGCATGTATGGACGCTATGTCATACGTAGTATCCATTAGTTTGTGGCTATGTCCCAGTATGGACACGCTGTTGCTAAGCATGTCCAGTATGGACAGGTCTCGTTTTTACCCTTTGGGTACGGAACCCTAAAAAAAGGTTATTGAGAGCTACCAGCTTTAAAAAATTACCCGAATTCCGTAGAGACTATGAAGATCGAGATAATCTGAGAAGATGTCCCTGAAAGGTTGTCATCGAGCATACTACATAACTTTGAAATGACGTGACACGAATATTTAAAAATAAATGTCACATTCTAGCGCTAAATTCTATGGAAATAAACAAGATAACATTAATTTTCCATACCTAAATAGTTTACGTCAAGTATATTTTTGTAGTGCTGTGCTAAAAATAACGTAGCTGTATTTATAGTTATAATAATAAAACGTTATTCTTTTGAATAAATTTATAGTACAAAACAAGTATTTGACATGTTACAGATTTATTTATTATAAAACTGCGTCCACACCAAACACGCTAAGCGAGGAACAAGAAATTGTTAAGTTTTTGCAAATAATTATTAAAATTGCTATCGCATTTTATTTTATTAACTACATTAGTGAATTTAAAAAATAGGAATCCAGACGGACAAGTCGGTGACTTTTTTATTGGGTTAGTTAAAAATATAACAGTGTTATTTCTCATCACTAGTCACAGCTATTTGACAGACTTCAGAAACGCATTCTCTCGCTGTTTAGTTGAGTATTTTATTCCATGACAGTTAAGTAGAGAAACCATCCAATTTATTCCTCCGTCTACCCTCACGGCATGGGATCCCCCCTTCCGATTGCGAATTTGGCGACGAAAAGAGCAACGTAAAATATGCGTAAAATTACCTGTTTCAGTCATTAAAAAGGCACTGGGAAAGTGGGAATTAGGTTAATTTTTGCCTCAGGCTTAGGGAATTTGACTTCGGTTTTTGGGGAATTAGGGACTTGGGCGTTGGCAACGCTGATCTTGAATAAAATAACAACATTGCTTCTCTGGAATTGTGTTCATTTTCATTTCTTTTTTGCTTCTTGCTAAGTTGCGGAATATAGCAAATTACAGTAATAATTGCGTCTTGAAATAGAGTAGCTGGTTTCAAAAATAATTAAGTCCCAAATCTCATAATGTCTATAGAAATTGAATCAGCCGAGTAAGTGTAACTTACGTGTATGTTTATTTAGATATCTTAGTCTTCTTTTACAATATGTAGAGCAACTAGCATTAGTACTCCTTAGTTTGTTGAAAGGGGAGTCGCGAGCGGTTCAGTAATGTTGGTGTTTCCGATGTTGCAGCGTGATCCGGCTCATCCAGCAGTACCTCAAGGAGTCCAACCTCACCAAGACTCTACAGACTCTTCAGGTTTGTATCTTGCTGCAATCGTTCATGTACCTTGTCATATAATGTAATAATATTACGGTTAAAAGCTCACAACCCATTAGGTGGGTACTAAGATGAAGCTCAAGTTTAGTGATGTGTATGTTGTAATTGGCTACATTTTCATCTTAATACTCTGTAGCAGCTTTTATGCTTGTCATATGATTGGTGACACACAAATAACTGATGTTTTGGCATTATGTTCAACAGAATAATGGATCCTATCAAAAACATATTAGGTATGTAAAAAATATAACAACTTGAGAATCACTTCTACAGTGAAAAGTGTTGAGATGAAATGTAAACACAAGTCCTTTTATTTTATTCAGTACTTATCTTTGGTATCATCAAAGTTGGATGAAATAGAGGATGATTTAAAAAAGATGACCACACCTTATTGAAGAATTACAGACCCATCTCGCTTCTGAGTCATGTCTATAAGTAGTACAAACCGTCTTGAGTGCAGGCTTGATGACTTACAGCCTTCCGAACAAGCCGGGTTCCGAAAAGGCTTTAGCACAATAAACCACATCCATACACTAAGAGTATAATCTGCCACTTTGATTAGCGTTTGTAGACTATGAGAAAGCTTTTGATTCGGTTGAGACATGGGCTGTGCTTGAGTCTCTCCAGCAATGCCTTATTGACTATTGGTATATAGAGGTGTTGAAGTGTTTGTATAATAACACCACTATGTCGGTCCGAGTACAGGAAGAGAGCTCCAGTCTATTCTTAAATGTGTTTATAATTCTTGCTGAGATTACATCCTCAGGTAACCTGTTCCAATTGTAGGCTAATGCAGAGGATGTGATGTGCAGTGTTGGTTTGTGATGGTGTAGGCTGTAAGAGGAATTTATGGCGTCGTGAATATCCGGAAGATTATAGAAGCCATTGAGAATTTTGAAGGTCTCAATCACGTCTCCATGCAATCGTGGTTCTTTGAGGGTCGTGAGATGAAGAGCTTTCAACCTATCTTCATAGGTTTTGCTGCGCAGAGCAAATGGAATCCTGGTGGCTTTTCTTTGTGCGCTTTCAAGCAAATCAATATCTTTCTTAAAATAAGGACTCCACACCTGGAACCCATACTCTAGCTGAGGCCTTATATAGGTTTTGTAAATCTTAATAAAAACATCCATTGTTACTGCTTGAAAGGACTTGCGTATGACTTTTCCCATTCTAAATATGCAGTAATGATGACTCCCAAATCCCTCTGTTGGCCTACAGATGCTCAACTCCATCAAGTGTTGTTCTTATTTCTACATATTTCTTAAATACTAGGTTGTCCACCCTGGGGCCTCCTCTAGAAGTTGCCACTGGCTTTCCTGCGCCACCCTTGCGCCAGGTCATCTTTCCATCTTTTCTGTGGTCGTCCCCTTGTCCGCTTCCCGTCTCTTGGATACCAGAGCATGACCTCTTCAGTCATTTGTTTTTCTGATTGCTCAGTACATGCCCAACCCAACGCCATTTTTTATTTTTTTGGTTACATCTGCCACACCTGTGGTCTTTCTGATTTTAGTCAGTCTCCATTTATCTCTTAGCTTTATATGAAGCATGCTTCTTATCATCCCCTGGTGGCATACCTACCTACAATTTTGGACTATGTGCTTCTGTCAGGCCCCAGGTTTGGCATCCATATGTTAGTACAGTGTACAGGTAAAATACATGTGTTAAATACTTTCCTGTTAGCGAACATTGGGAAATCTTTGTTTTTAAAAAAATCTCTTTAAGACCAGTATTACCATAGACAAGTAAGTACTGAATAAATAAACCAAACTGTCTTTTATTTGATCTCACCACTTTTTACTGCTGAAGAATTGTTGCTTAAGTTGTACTTCTTACTGTTGAGCGAGTGTGTCATTGACTAAAAATAAAAATATCTGGATTTTTGACAACCAAGAAATCATCATATGATTATAGCTAGAGGTACGAGTACCTTTATGCAAACTGCCATGCACTTAGATAATATCATGTTCGCTCTGGTCGGGCTCCATCTCTGACCACCGGCACCGCCACAAAAAGGAAAAATGTGCAAACAATCAGTGAAATTCAAACTTGGAGTTTTTACCATTTCAGCTGATTTGTTATTGGTGTAATGAGTAGACAAAAGTAGGTTCAGTTATGTATGAAAGCACGCCTGCTCCTACCTTAAGTTTTATTGCTTAAAATGAAAGAAGTTTTGAATTTGGAAGTTTAGTGTCCATCTTAATTAATCTGTTCATCAAAGGAGTGGAGAACATTTTTAGATTACAATTTTATAAGCTTTGTCTGAAAGAAAATGAAATACTATTTTCGAAGTTCAACATAAAATTTACAACCTCTGAAAATAGTAAGTTGAGTGGGATCCCAGAAGCATATCCATATTATTGATCTCACAATGAAACTGCCTATTCCGAGGCCTCATTCCAAGTGACATGTACCTATACGAGTAGTTACACAGCGCGTGTGTGCAGGAGGAGAGCGGCGTGTCGCTGAACACGGTGGACAGCGTGGACGGGTTCTGCGCCGACATCAACAACGGGCACTGGGACGCCGTGCTCAAGGCCACGGCCACGCTCAAGCTGCCCGAGCGCAAGCTGCTCGAGCTGTACGAGCAGGTGGCGCTCGAGCTGGTGGAGCTGCGCGAGCTGGGCGCGGCGCGCGCGCTGCTGCGCCAGGCGCCCGTCGGCCAGCTCATGAAGCAGCTGGACTCGGCGCGCTACCTGCGCCTCGAGGCCGTGCTGGCGCGCGCGTACTTCGACCCGCGCGAGGCGTACGGCGGCGCGGGCGGCAAGGAGCGCCGCCGCGCCGCGCTCGCCGCCGCGCTGCAGGGCGAGCTCTCCGTGGTGCCCTCCTCCCGCCTGCTGGCGCTGCTGGGCCAGGCGCTCAAGTGGCAGCAGCACCAGGGCCTGCTGCCGCCCGGCACCACCATCGACCTGTTCCGCGGCAAGGCGGCCGTGCGCGACGACGAGGACGACCGCTGCCCGCAGCGCCTCTCCAAGACCATCCGCTTCGGCCAGAAGTCGCACGTGGAGTGCGCGCGGTTCTCGCCCGACGGCCAGTACCTGGTGACGGGCTGCGCCGACGGCGTGGTCGAGGTGTGGAACTTCACCACGGGCAAGCTGCGCAAGGACCTGCGCTACCAGGCGCAGGACGACTTCATGAGCATGGAGGCGGCCGTGCTCAGCCTGGCCTTCGCGCGCGACTCGGACACGCTGGCCGGCGGCGCCAACGACGGCCGCATCAAGGTGTGGCGCGTGTCCTCGGGCGCGGTGCTGCGGCGGCTGGAGCGCGCGCACGCGCGCGGCGTCACCAGCCTGGCCTTCAGCCGCGACGGCCACCAGCTGCTGTCGGCCTCCTTCGACCGCACCGTGCGCATCCACGGCCTCAAGTCGGGCAAGCTGCTGAAGGAGTTCCGCGGGCACGCGTCCTTCGTGAACGAGGCGGCGTGGACGGCCGACGGGCACGGCGTGCTGAGCGCGTCCTCGGACGGCACGGTGAAGGCGTGGTCGGTGCGGTCGGGCGAGTGCACGGCCACCCTGCGGCCGCTGGGCGCGGCGGCGGGCGCGGCCGACCCGCCCGTCAACTCGCTGCTGCTGTCGCCCAAGAACCCGGAGCACTTCGTGGTGTGCAACCGCACCAACACGGCCGTGATCATGAACGCGGCCGGGCAGATCGTGCGCTCGCTGTCGTCGGGGCGGCGCGAGGAGGCGGGCGGCGCGCTCGTGGCGGCGGCGCTGTCCCCGCGCGGCACGCTGGTCTACTGCGCGGGCGAGGACCTGGTGCTGTACGCCTTCTGCGCGGCCACCGGCAAGCTGGAGCGCACCATCACGGTGCACGAGAAGGCCGTCATCGGCATGGCGCACCACCCGCACCAGAACCTGCTCGCCACCTACTCCGAGGACGGCACGCTCAAGCTCTGGAAGCCCTGAACCACTCACTGGGAGCCCACGACCCCGCCTGCCTATTTTTAAGTGCTAGTAAAATTAAGTTAAATAAAAATAATACTTAAATATAAAATGTCGTTTTTATTGTTTCCTATTGCAGTGGCTCAGGAGAGGATTCTTGGCCATTTCGAGTTTTCGATATCCGTCAATCCGGAACTTCGAGTCGTGGCGAGGAATAGTCGACTGGATTTCTAGGTCAGCGCGCGGAATTCAAATTTCAGGTTTTTTGACATTTACAGATAAACTGCCCATTGTAAGTCTACAAAATCGGATAACTCGGTAGGGATAAGTGTACCAGACGAATCACCTTTACCTAGGGTTTATGCGGTTTATAACACAGGATCTGCTACTAGACTACAAACTAACGTAAAAGTAGGTAAATAAATTAGATAATTAGGGTAGGAAACTCACTACAGATTATTAGTGTTACGAGATGGGTTCTTGGATAATCAGTTAAAACGCCGATTGTTCACTTTGCACTTTATTGCACAAAAGCCCAATTCGCACGACACCATTGGGTCGCACGAACACTTCACTTCTTCATCAATGTCAATGGCGAATACCTCACTCACCTTCGGTTTGCCGACGATATCGTGGTCATGGCAAAATCGATGGAAGAGCTCAGCACGATGCTCGAAGGCCTCAATCGGGTTTCTCAACAGGTGGGTCTTAAGATGAACATGGACAAGACGAAAATCATGTGTAATTCCCATGTTGTACCCACCCCGATCTCTGTTGGGAACTCTGTTCTTGAAGTCGTTGACTCGTACGTCTACCTAGGACAAGTAGTCCAGTTAGGTAGGTCCGACTTCAAGAAAGAGGCCAATCACCGAATCCAACTCGGCTAGGCAGCGTTCGGAAAATTGCGTAGCGTCTTCTCGTCCGACATACCTCATTGCCTCAAGTCGAAAGTTTTCGACCAGTGTGTGTTGCCAGTGATGACCTATGGCACAGAAACGTGGTCTCTCACTATGGGCCTTATTAGTAAGCTCCAAGTAGCATGGGCGTACCCAGGTAGGGGCAGGGGGGGGCAGCTGCCCCCCCCCCCCCTAGAAGATTAAATAAATGTAATTTTTTTTTGGCAAATAGAAATTAAAAACGTATTACCTACTCTGCGCAAAATGAAGTGTTGGAAACAAAATATCTTTTCAGCCAGATTTTTTTTTCTATAGTTAAATATTCTACAATATTCGATATAGAGTTATGTATAGTGAGTCGTGTCGGTCGTGCCGCAACGTATTTATTAGAATATTTTATATACCTAGTGACTTTCAGCCGCCGTCAAACGAAACGCAAAATGTTTTGATCAAGTTTTGATACACTTTATTTATTTCTTTATTTCGTTTTTATTATTTTTTAGTGATTACGAAAGTGACAGTAACGATTCATAGTCGAGAATTTAATTTCTGGAATCTGATTTTGATTACGCGACAGAATAAATAAAAACTAAGTAAGGTTTTGATGCAAGTTTGGTTTTATTTATTATATTAATTTGTTTTCAATGCTAAAATAAAATAATATTCAATATGTTGCATATTATTTTAAGTAGTATATATCTGTACAGATTTAGTTTAAGATTCTTAGTGTTTATAAAATAAAATAGTGAAAGTATCAAATTCAAATTTCATAGTATATTCAGTGTTTACAACTAAAAGATTTTTGCTGCGGTTTTATCTGTGCCGCGGCTCACTAGACAGACTCTAGTAATTCTAGTATACTGTTAGCGATGCAATATAATTTAAATCTCCCGCAAAACCGTCGCATCTCGTAGTTTCCGGTTCCGCCGAGACAATCAGAGAGCCATCTAGAATTAAAGCCGAATATAATTGGGAGAAAACAACATCTAGCGCCATCTACGGCGGACGGCAGTAGGTACTTTTTCCAGTAAAAAGAAATAGGATCAATTTATACGGTCAATAGCGACATCTTGTATTGAATAGCAATACCACGAAGAACGTTCTAGCATGGACTATTCTGGAAAGAAAAGACAGTGATAGCAAGTATAAGACAAGGATGGAAATAGAGTCGAGTATTTTCTACATATTTCGGGAGCAAGAATATTTCAATATATAAGCGGAAGCGTGAGGCAGAGCACGTCAATTTAGTTCGAATACAATTCAGTTCGGAGTGTAATACGAGCGAATATTTCATACGACATCATCGAGCTATATTATACGTAGATATTTCCTCAAAGTACGACATAGTGTCTTATAGTTTCGTTGCGGCGACACGAGATTTACGTTTACTGTGCAACAACTGGAAATATTACTCCGTCAAATGGATATCAGGAAATTCTTTGAAAGAGTGTGGTGATATGCAACCTACTTTAGAAACCATAGCTTGTTACGTCGCTTATGCCAGATCTGAAACTAGCTGTCATTACTTAATATTCATATTCTTGTACGCCGTATTTTTTGTCGATTAAAGCCATAATTATTCAGAAATGGTTTAGAATTCTACAATTTAATCGACAAAATTAAAAATGGATAAATATCTAAGACCAGAAAGATTCGAAGCCGATCCCTCAGCAAGTTCGGACCAATCGAATCTATGGATTCATTGGAAGGCAACTTTTAATAATTTCATTCAAGCTATACAAGACAAAGAAAAGATAAGTAATGACTGCAAATATCAATTATTAGTCAATTACTTATCCCCGATCATCTACTCGCACATCAAAGATACAAAAGATTATGACGCAGCTATACTAAAATTAGACGCATTATTTTTGAAACCAGTAAACGAGATATACGCCCGTTACCGATTAGCCAAAAGTCAACAAAATCCTGGAGAATCTATTGATCAATACATACAAAAATTAAAACTCTTATCGAAGAACTGCGACTTTAAATCGGTAAACGCTGAACAAAATGAAAGTGAGTACATTCGAGACGCCTTCATCTCAGGGCTATCGTCATCAGCAGTACGTCAGCGACTCCTAGAAAACAGTACTCTTACTCTTGATGAAGCTTATAAGCAAGCACGAGCTCTAGAAATGGCGCAAATTAATAATGAAAATTACCGACGAGAACCGACGCCTATAATGAATTGCGCTACGAATTCTAATAAAAAACAAGAAACATGCTTTTTCTGTGGAAATCGTCGCCACCCTCGGAGCGAATGTCCTGCTTCCAATACTATATGCACGAAATGTGGAAAGAAGGGGCATTTCTCGAAAGTGTGCCTTAGTCGAAATCCTCAAGTAGCAGCAAGTGAGGCTCCAGAAGAAAACGCTACTCATGCAATGTCTACTTCACCATATATTTCCTGCATATTGTCAGCAACAGATCTTAACAAAGCGACACTACCAGTTATCATAAACGGCAAAACTACAGCGAAGGCACTTATCGACACTGGTAGCACAGCAAGTTTTATCGATCGACGTCTTGTTAACTTATGCAATTTGAATGTCTATCCCTGCAAGCAGAGGATTACAATGGCAACAACAAATCTATGTACGCAAGTGATTGGATCATGCAAACTGACACTAAATATACAAAATCAAAATATTGATGTTACTCTCATGATTATGGATGGACTTTGCTCAGATATTATACTTGGACATGATGTTTTGCAGAATCATAAGGCTTTAGAAATGGAATTCGGTGGTTCTAAACCAACACTCAAACTATGCGCGATATCCGAAGCAAACATCAAACCAGTCAGCTTGTTTACTAATTTGCTACCATTTGCGAAGCCAATTGCTGTGAAGTCCCGAAAATACTCTGATTTAGATACTATATTTATCAAAGCTGAAATACAAAAACTTTTAGATGACAAGATAATCGAACCGAGTCTATCACCATGGAGAGCACAAGTTCTTGTGACGTCTAGCGAGCATCACAAGAAGAGGATGGTCATCGATTACTCACAAACAATAAACAGATTCACGGAACTTGATGCTTATCCGTTACCGTCAATAGATGGACTTATCGCGAAGGTAGCTAAACATAAAATTTTTAGCAAAATAGATTTACGCAGTGCTTATCATCAGATACCAATTTTAGAGCACGAAAAACCATATACAGCTTTTGAGGCCTGCGGAAATTTATATCAATTTCGGCGTATACCGTTTGGTGTTACCAATGGAGTGGCTGCTTTCCAACGAGCTATCAATACTATCATAGAAAAAGAACATCTGCAAGGAGTATACGCTTACTTAGATGATATAACAATATGTGGTCAAGATCAAGCTGAGCATGATGAGAGATTACATTCTTTTCAAGAGATTGCAACTCGCTACAATCTGACTTTGAACATTCAGAAAAGCGAATTTTCCAAAACGAATATAAACTTACTAGGCTACAACATATGCAATAACGTTGTTAGGCCGGATCCTGAACGCCTGCGCCCTCTACTGGACATGCCGGTACCAGATAATCTATCCTCACTCAGAAGGACTATGGGCGTTTTTGCACATTATTCAAAATGGATCCCAAAATTCTCAGACAAGATAAAGTTTCTTGCAAAATCGGAGAAATTCCCGCTATCTACTGAAGCAGTACAAGCGTTTCAATCTTTAAAAACCGAAATAGCTAAATCAGCAATCAACGTTATTGACCCAAACATTCAACTAACCGTAGAAACCGATGCATCTGATCACGCTATTGCAGCTACTCTTACCCAAGAAAGCAGACCAGTAGCATTTTTCTCGAGAACTTTGAGCACTGCTGAACGCAATCACTCAGCAATAGAAAAAGAAGCTGCAGCTATCGTAGAAAGCATAAGGAAGTGGAGACAATTTCTTATGGGCAAAACATTTCGACTTATTACTGATCAGAAGTCAGTGGCGTTTATGTTTGATCAAAAACATAGTTCCAAAATAAAAAATGATAAAATTCAACGATGGCGCTTAGAATTATCAAGTTATAATTTCGATATCATATATCGTCCAGGCAAAGATAACATAGTAGCTGATGCCCTTTCTAGAGCGCATGTAACGGCAACAACACAAACAATAAACGAGAAAATTTTTCAACTGCATAAAAATCTATGCCACCCCGGTATAACACGCATGGTTCACTGGGTTCGAGCGAAAAATTTGCCATATTCAGTCGAAGACATCAGGCGAATCACAGGGTCATGCAAGGTCTGCGCTGAAATAAAACCTAGATTTATTAGAACGAAGGGTACTTTAATAAAGGCAACTGCTCCATTTGAAAGAATATCAATTGACTTCAAGGGACCACTACCATGTGATACTAGC
Source organism: Hypomecis atomaria (assembly GCA_964007245.1). Taxonomy (NCBI): domain Eukaryota; kingdom Metazoa; phylum Arthropoda; class Insecta; order Lepidoptera; family Geometridae; genus Hypomecis; species Hypomecis atomaria. Next base: position 62,994 of record OZ023285.1, on the reverse strand, counting down.
AATCGCTACATGCTCACTATTATAGACGAATACTCCAGATTTCCTTTCGCGTTTCCCTGCTCGGACCTAAGTTCAGAAACTGTTAAAAAGAAGTTGACAGAGTTATTCTCAGTATTTGGTATACCGAGCTATGTACATTCAGACAGAGGAACTGCATTTGTATCTGCTGACCTCAAAGATTTTCTGCACGGGATGGGTGTAGCTACAAGCTATACCACACCATATAATCCTCAAGGCAATGGCCAAACTGAGAGGTACAACGGTATTATTTGGAAGACAGTGCAGCTTTCGTTAAAAACATTAGATCTGCCAATCAGTCGCTGGGAAACTGTTCTCGCACAGTCACTGCATTCTATAAGATCGTTATTGTGCACAGCCACCGGTTACACTCCTCATGAGCGAATGTTTACTCATCCGCGCAGATCCGCGAACGGAGAGTCAATGCCGACGTGGCTCACGCAGGCGGAAAGAGCACTTTTGAAGAACAACGTAAAGAGAAGTAAATATGATCCAATTGTAGAGGAAGTCGAACTAGTCGAGACAAATCCCATGCACTCGCATGTGAGATTACAAAATGGCCGAGAGCTTATTGTCTCCAATCGGCATTTAGCACCCACTGGGTATGAGCAATCCGATACGGAGGATCCAGATTTCGAAGACTTGGGAGATGATGAGCAATATGCTACCCCAGAACAATCTCCAGAAACATCTCATCGATCATCAAGAGTGCGGCGCCCTCCTGCATATCTCCAGGACTACGATACATCTTAAACGGGGGAGAATGTGGTGATATGCAACCTACTTTAGAAACCATAGCTTGTTACATCGCTTATGCCAGATCTGAAACTAGCTGTCATTACTTAATATTCATATTCTTGTACGCCGTATTTTTTGTCGATTAAAGCCATAATTATTCAGAAATGGTTTAGAATTCTACAAAGAGGTGAGTCAAAACAAAACACTTAAGTAGGTACCTAACATGATTATTTGATTTAATTCTCTCTTGTAAGTGTATATCTTAAGCATTACTTACAATATTTAAATTTATTAATTACAAGACGTGGTTTTGTTATAATAGCTAGAATAACATTTGTGAATATTTTGTGATTAAAAAGTAAAAAAAAAAACATAAAAGAAAGATCCTTGCAATATCTTGGATTTATTAATAAGTCCATACCGACAACAAAGTCCCTTTTCTCTAACGTCACAACAAGTGTATTATTTCAAATTACCTAGTTATGTTTATTTGGCGTTCAAACCATATATATGTCGGATCCATAAAAAGGCACCGTTCAGTTATGTTTCTTCAATGTGGTAATGTTTTATACCACTGACCCAACAATGCTTCAGTGTGGCGTGGCGTGGGTTTAGCGGGCAAGGAGATAAAGGCGACGTCACGAACAATCAGTTTATTTCACAGAAGATTACGTATGATTACAATTATAGAGAGATCTTTAAGCGAAGGACATGGCGTTCCGCAGCGTAACGCACGCTGCTACCATTCTATCGAGAATCACCAGACTTGAACCGTTCTAATCTCAGTTTTCCACACAACCTCTTCCGAACAAGCTCTATTTACAACTCACTGACTCACGACTCAAGCCACTGGAGCAGTTATGCCAGCGGCCCAGAGCCACGCTCCGTTATTTTAAGGAGCTGGGCTGGCTCGGGTAGACGCTGGAGGGGGAAATGCACAAAACACCCCATGCGGGACGTCAGTGCAGGACTTATCGCCCCTACATCGAATAAGAATAAGAATAAGAACTCACTGACATCTGTCTGACATGTCACCTCGCACTTTCCCGCCCATCGGCCGATCATGCGATGTCAGTGTCACTTAAAACCTCCTTAGAATCAATCAACAGCGTTTGTCACAAGCGTTACCCCAGGAATGTTGCCACTTCCATTCCTAGTCCTTCGAAAGTTATACTAAGTGGCACTATTTAAAATTAAACTTAAAGCTATTGTCCCGTTACGGCCATCTTGACATTCGCACGTCCTCGGGCGATTATCATCAGTATCTGTAACAAAAGAGCAATGTGAATGTTTGTTTATCCACCAACCCGCACTGGGCTAGCGTGGCGAGGCGTATGTTCAACATTGGACTATTCAAAAATGTCGGTATAGAATATTCATTTACCGCTCGTCCATTCCTGACATAATGTTACTTTTAGACGTGTTCGAAATGATAACTAACTATGAAGGTAAATAAGAGATGACTAGACAAGGTTTCTTTACATTAGCATAGGGTCTGAAAAACAGCGCTCATTAGGAATTTTATTCGCCAAAACCACCAAATCCCATACCCGAGACCGGATAACAGCGTCCCTCCAAACCGCACTCAACTCACCACCCAGTAAATGCGCGAATCGGACAACTGCGTCCCTTCGACTCTAGTCTCACTAGACCACCACACATCAAACCTGAGCCCGGACAACAGTGTCTCTCATAATCACAATCACCACCCACACCCAGTGACTGCGCGAATCTGACACCTGCGTCCCTCCCACTCAAGCCTATCTGGTATGAGACCGGATAACAGCGTCCCTTCGATCTACGCAAGAACCGGACAACTGCATCCCTTCGACTCAGCCCAGACGCAACATCCGTACAACCCATCTTCACTTATCAGATACCAGATTTAGGCATGAGACCGGATAACAGCGTCCCTTCGATCTTCGCAAGAACCGGACAACTGCATCCCTTCGACTCATCCTAGATGCAGTTTTCGAACTACCAGATCGAGGCATGAGACCGGATAACAGCGTCCCTTCGATCTCCGCAGAGAACCGGACAACTGCATCCCTTCGACTCAGCCTAGATGCAGTTTTCGTTTTACCCACCAACAAAAATTAAATGAGTTCAGTTTTTCTTACCCTCGCTTTTCTTATTACAGAGAATTTAAGAATCACATAAAATATTTCCTTGACCTACCTCCGAAAGTAAAATCTGTGGCAGCATTGTACCAAGAAGTTTGTTGAGTCAACAATAAACTTCTTGCATGGTACTGCCACCTCCTTGAGGAAACTGAAAGTTGACTGACCGAATGTTGAAAAAGCCAATCATAGATCTAGGGTCGCCATGACAACAGGCTATCATTAAATTTAACAACGGTTCGCATTATTGTAAAGTATGTACGAAAGGACTTTGTCTACTTCATTATTGTGTAAGGTTCTTTATATTCTCTTAAAAGTGTCCAATATTTCCGATCTGATCTAACATGCGTGATCTGGGCGACGCGACGTTCACTTTAAGTCCAATCATTGTGCACGGTACTAGGAAACTCAACACATCTAAGTCAGATTTAGTCAAAAACATGCAGAACTACTTTCTAACTAAAATTGGACGAGCTCACCCGGGGTTTTGTCAGACAGCTTCTCGCAGATTGGTAGTTATTGCAGGTGACCCTTCCCAGCTTCCCTGGACCCTGGACCCGCTTCTCGAAACAGGCTGGAGCGATTTGTTCTGGTTAACAGTACACGAAGCAAGTTCTGTTCTTCTTCTTCTTTCGGTGTAGATTGTATTGTAGCATAGTGGTCTTCTTTGTTATCATTCGCCATTTTCTTTTGTGATTTGCTTGATAATATTGCTCTGATTCATAGGCGACATGATTAATGCAGTCGAAGGATTTTTCTTGTAATCCTGCATCTCCTCAGGATCTAGCCCTTCGATCCCACCTTCTGATGTTTCTTCAATGTGGTAATGTTTTATACCACTGACCCAACAATGCTTCAGTGTGGCGTGGCGTGGGTTTAGCGGGCAAGGAGATAAAGGCGACGTCACGAACAATCAGTTTATTTCACAGAAGATTACGTATGATTACAATTATAGAGAGATCTTTAAGCGAAGGACATGGCGTTCCGCAGCGTAACGCACGCTGCTACCATTCTATCAAGAATCACCAGACTTGAACCGTTCTAATCTCAGTTTTCCACACAACCTCTTCCGAACAAGCTCTATTTACAACTCACTGACATCTGTCTGACATGTCACCTCGCACTTTCCCGCCCATCGGCCGATCATGCGATGTCAGTGTCACTTAAAACCTCCTTAGAATCAATCAACAGCGTTTGTCACAAGCGTTACCCCAGGAATGTTGCCACTTCCATTCCTAGTCCTTCGAAAGTTATACTAAGTGGCACTATTTAAAATTAAACTTAAAGCTATTGTCCCGTTATATATTAGAATGTGAAACTTGATCTATATTTTCGTCTTATACAACCCGCCTAAACACTGTAAGAGTATTTTTGTGTATCCATTTTTTAGGGAGGACACGCGAAAAAGGAAAAAAAGGTCGGGAAAGTAGCAGTGGAAGCGATGAAAATGACAACCATGATAAAACCACTCATGTAATGCCAAGATCATTGCATGCTAACATTGGACAAGCGTCAAATTCTCTTGTAGAACCTGTTAATATATCTGTTGCCGACTATTCTTCTCCATCGACATCCCAACAAACTTATGACGTCAACGTCGATCCTGAAATTATAGTGGACGATGGCTGTCATGAAAATGATCTGGGACGTTATGTTGGGTTGGCTACCCAGCTATCGACGGAAAAGAAGAGGGAGTTGTTACAAAATCCTTGGATCCCGCCCAGAAATTACGATTTTGAAAGTGATGCAAGCCATTTAAAAAGAAAATTTAACCATGCTTGGTTGGATCAATATTCACCATGGCTAGTATATTCCAAGCGACTAAAAGGTGCTCTTTGTAAGCATTGTGTTTTGTTCCCTCCGCCCATTAGCACTGTGAGAGGAATTTTGGGATCGTTTATGGTCAGGCCATATATAAAGTTCAAAAATATGCATGAAGACTGCCGAAAGCATGCAACGACCAACCTTCACCAAACGGCGACAAATGCTGCAAAAAATTTTCTTGAAAATGTTCCTGTAGACATCCAACTGCAAAGTGGACACCAAAAAGAAATCGATGAAAACAGACAAAAATTGTAATCAATTATTTCTTGTATAGTATTTTGCGGCACACATGATATGCCTCTTAGGGGCAAACAAGCAGATGAGGGTGTTTTATTAGATTTATTGAAGTTGAGAATCAATTCAGGGGACGACAAATTAAAGAGTCACCTGGAAAAGTGCCGTCGCAATGCAGTTTACACATCACCAAAAATACAAAACGAATTGATAAATTTATGTGGCGAAGTTATTAAGGAGAATATAATTAGTGAGGTTCAGAAGACCATGGCTTACGCAGTCTTAGCTGATGAAACAGCAGACGTATCTGGGAAAGAACAGCTGTCAATAGGCGTGCGGTTCTACGACGAAAGCAAAAGGAAAATCAGAGAAGAATTTGTAGGGTTCGTTGAACTAAAAGCACAAAATGCTTCCGCAATTGTCGAAGCAATTGACAATTTCTTAATTAGTTCTAACCTCTCAACCGAAGATTGCGTAGGTTTTGGATTCGATGGCTGTTCTACAATGGCAGGGAAAGAGGGTGGCGTACAAGCCATTTTGAGAAAAAAATATCCTCGTGCTTTATATTTTCATTGCTCAAGTCACAAACTCAACCTTGTTGTGAATTAGGTTAGGTTAGGTTAGGTTTTTTTTTTTTTTTTTTTTTTTTTTTTTTTTTTTTTTTTTTTTAGCTCCTTTCCCCGGTTATGTGTCCCAGGATTGTAGTACTTTATTTATTTCTTAATCTAGTAATAGCTTAATCTATCTTAATGTATATCGGGTATATGTCTTTCTACTTTTTAATATTACATAATTCCATCTTAAATATTATATCTATTTTCGGTTTTACTATTTATCTTACTCTACCAGTTTTATCTGTACATTCTTACATTTTTTATGTATATGTATACAATACAATTATCTTCATACATCTTTCTACGGTATACTAAACCTTCCTATTTCTACCTATCACAAATTTGGAAATTTGGAAATGACTACAACTTTTTCTATCCTTATACATATTACAGTTTACCTCTTACTCTCTCACAACGAATCTACTACTTACTATCTTTTTATAATCTATTTATTCTACATAGTATTATCTGTTTTATACGTACATTTATCTATTTAATATACTGTCTATTTACTAATTTGGAATTTACTCACTTATAATTATGTTTGCTACACTAGGAAGGATTTAATCTATAATCTATTTTAAATTACACCTATTTCATTATTTATATATCTTTGACATTTACATTTCGTTTCCCTTCCTGTGTACACATCTCCCACCAGTCACGCATTCGTGCATCCGCACCCACACGCGCGCACCATGCCTGTACTCTCACATACTCATGAAAGTACAGACACGGCCGGACGGTCGTATGCGTGCGTACCCACGAGCGTCATCCTTTCGCTCTTATATATAAAACATTTACACTATTACTTAATATTTTTTATCTATTATTCTTAGTTTGCTATTGATATATATATAACAATATATACGCTAGCAAGGTTATTTATCTAGTTGCGTTTCGCTTGTTTACAATTTTGCAGATTTTTGTGCAATAGTCAATAAACTCTAGGCTACTAGACTTACTGGTAAGGAGATCGCTTAGAGTCTCCTTCTCTAATTTTACTCCTAATTCTTGTTCAAAACTGTATCTCAGGCTTTCATGGATAGGGCAGTGGAGTAGGATATGGGGGACATCTTCAACAGTATTATTGTCACAGATGCATGATGGATTCTCCTTGCACTTGAATCGGTTCAAGTATTGGGAGAATCCACCATGCCCCGTGAGGATCTGGGTGAGCATACCCGCCGGCTTGGCCACACGAACGAACCTGTACGCTCTCGCTACGCTCGGTAAAAACAATTTGGTAATAGACGCGGTGTTCCCAGACTTGTACCTTTCCTCCCATTCTATCAAGAATGATCCGCGTATTGTCTTCTTTAAATACGACACTGGGCACCGGTCATAGTCCGGTTTCCTTTTCAGCGTCAGTGCAGCCTCCTTCGCCAGATCGTCAGCGCGTTCATTGCCCGGCAGACCCGCGTGAGCCTTAACCCAGAACAAAGATACCTCCTTGCCCTGAGTCTTGGCCATTCGCAGATTTCTCCGCGTCTCGACGGCCAGTGGATGGGGGGAGCTATGGTTAACGATCGTCTCCAGTGCGGCTCTCGAATCGCTGTATAGACCATAACTCACCTCCTCCCTGCTGAGGATTATTCCCGTGGCTTTACATATGGCTAGGAGCTCCGCCTGGTAGACTGTGCAGTACGCGGACAGACTGAGCTTGAGGTTCTTTGTCTCGGCCTCGCCGTTCCACAAGGACAGCGCGGCTCCGACCTTTCCCTCAATCTTGCTGCCGTCGGTGAATATTCGCACCTGCTGCACATTATACCTGTCTACAAGGCTTTGGTCTTCCAGTCGGGTGAATTCCAGGTCCATATGCTCAGCTGGGTGAGGAGTATCTGCAAATCTTACCGGACGCTCGGTCTCTCTGTCTCCTAGGTATGGGGGGGGCGACCCTCTCTTCGCCTCGTACAGTGCGGCTGCTTCCTGTATCCTGAGGTCGAGAGGCAGTATCCCCGCCAAGACCAGAGCCGAGTGTAGAGAGACAGTTCGATACGATTTGCAGAGCTTCTGCGCGAATCCTCTCTGGACCGTATTGAGCAACTTACACACTCCGATCTTTTTTGCTGCGGATGCCCACACCGGCGCGGCGTACATGATGATAGGTTCGATGGTGGCTACGTAAATTGACCTAATCACCTCTGGATGCAAGCCCCAGTCCACTTTGGCGGCCTTGGCAAGCTGCTTGTAGATATCAAGCGCCTTTCTACACTGCAGCGCGACGTGCGTGTTAAAAGTCAATTTGTCGTCAATAGTCAGTCCTAGGATCTTGATCTCCCGAGACATACCGACGCTCACTCGTCCCATGGTCAACAGTGGGGTGTCGTACTTAAGCTTCCTGGTCAAGACCATTGCGCAAGTTTTGTGCGGCGCAAACTTCAGCTTGTTCCTAACACCCCACTGCTGCACATGAGCCAGCGCAGCGTTGGCCTGTATCGAGACGTCAAGTCCAGAGTCTCCGTCAAACAGTAACACTACGTCGTCAGCGAAGGCCTGCGCATACACCCCCATCCCCTCCAGTTCCCGCAGCAGAGGGTCCAGAAGAAGGTCCCACAGGATGGGACCACCTATTGACCCTTGCACACATCCTTTGTTGGTGCTCCTGGTGCATTCTTCCCCGGCAAATCTTACACTGACTTTTCTGCAGTCCATGTAGCTATCCAGTAGCCTCCTGGTATTGACCCGGCACTCTTCCTCAGCCAGACGTATTCTAATGATCGGCCACCACGCGCTATCGAAGGCCCCCTCTATATCCAATGACACTAGGGTTACCAGCTTCTTCAGCTCAATCTTACCCTTGATTCGGTGTATTAGCGTATAGAGGGCGTCCTCGGTGCTCCTCTGGGGCATGAACCCGAACTGGCGAGTACTAATCCGCGGTGCTAACTGCCATTTAATCCGTGCTACTGTCATCTTATCCAGGATCTTCCCCAGGACCGGCAATAGACCAATAGGTCTGTAAGCCTTGGGGTTCGTGTAATCATCCTTGCCCGGTTTTCTCAGGACTACCACGGTTGCCTGCTTCCAGATGTCCGGGAAGTGGCCTATCTCTAGGCACTTGTTGTAGAGGGCAAGGAATGCGTCCAGATCCTGGTAGATAGCTCTACTGCAGATGTCCGCAGTGAAGCCATCCGCTCCTGGGGCCTTCTTTGGGTTGAAACTCCCCACCGCGGTCTTCAGCTCCAACAGTGTAAACGGTGGATCATGCAACTCACCATGCTTCCATTCGTTTACCCGCCTTGCCGCCTCTCTGGCGCGGCGGTGATCTTCATTGTCAGTTTCCTCCAGGTCTTGTGGGTAGAATGTCTCCGCTAGTAAGTTTGCCGACTCTTTTGGGTTTAGAAATGCACCTTCTTTGGTTAGGGTCAAGTCTTCTTGTCTCCTGGTGGTCCGACGGATAACACGGTAAATACCGTCCCATACTCCTTCCCTGTCCTGTCTTCTACAGAACTCCTTCCAACTTTCTGTTTGGGCTTTCTTGGCTTCGCACTCATACTCTTCTTTTTTCTTCATGTACTCAGCTGCCACTATATCTCTGCGGTACGGAGCCGCGTTCTTGATCTTACGCCTGAAGGTAGTGGCAACTTTAAACAGCTTTTCGAGCTCGTCATTCCACCATGGGATCTTGAGTATCTCTGTACTCTTCTTAAGCGGCATGCTGTCCGTACATGCTTTTGTTATTGCGTCTGTAAATTTAATAATTGTCTGTTCCAGATCGTGTTTTGTTTGCAAATTCTTAATAAAGTTTATCGTTAAATTTTGATTTAATTTTGATTCCGAAAATGACGCGTCGAATGTATCCCAATCTGCGTGTTTAGTATTGTAGAGCCTCGTCGTTCTCTGGACTCTTAGGCCTCTACTTTTGCGGAGTTTAATATCAAATGTTATAGTATTGTGGTCAGAGCTCGTTATCTCCTGGTCTACCCTCCAGTTGTCTACTAGTTCAAGTAGATCCTCCGTGCAAGCTGTTATATCGACAAAGCTGGTGTACACTCTATTACCTCTCACGGTGTCGAACGTGGGTGTATCACCTCTGTTGAGTACATGTAATCCAGACTCTTCCAGGGTCCCGGACATCTCTACGCCCCTGTGGTCTTCAATGGTGCTACCCCACCAGGTACTCTTGGCGTTGCTATCGCCTCCGATCAGCAGTCTTCTTGAGCCCAGCTCCTCTCTAATCACTTTCATCTGTTCCAGGTATGGCTCAATGGGCTGATCCGGTTCGAAGTAGAAGGACACCGCCGCGATTTCCCAGGCGCTGGTTCGGATCCTCACTACAACAATGTTGTTGGTTGTGAGTTCCGGGCACTGGACGACGTCAAGCTCGTGGTCGAAGACAACGATTGCCGCCTTCACAGTCCCATCTCCTACTGCTGCGCACTGGAAGACTCTCGCCCCACGGTAGTCCTTCATCCTCCTAACCCCACCCACATACGGCTCCTGGATCAGGGCGAACGCGATTTTTCGGTTACTGGAGTGAATCATGAGCTCCGTGGTAGCTAGCTCCTTCCTCTGGAGGTTCGCCTGGGCTACTGCGTAACTTCTGGTGGGGTGATTGCCTACCCTGGAGCGCTCTGGAACCACCTTAGCAATACGCTACCTTAGCTCTCGCCAGTGCCTCCCACCTCCTACGCACCGGGCACTCGGAGCTAAAAGCGTTATGCTCGCCATTCTCCATCTTGGCGGCCGCGCAGTTGCAGCAGGTCGGCGCTGCAGATGCGAGAAAGTCGGCGCATTTGCTTCGCATATGCGGGCCGCCGCAATGGCTGCACTTCGGAATGGTGTCCTTACAAAACCTCCGACCGTGGCCATAGGCTAAGCACATCGAGCACTGCACAAGGGGGGATTGATCTGCAACCCTCACCTTCTGCATGTCAATGTGGACCGCCTCTTTGGCCATCAATCGGCTGTAAATTTGCGGGGACACCTTCAATGCCACGTGGTTCGTGAGCGGGTTTCTTGCACGTCTTTTGAACTTGACGTCCACTCGATCGTCCTTCTTGTCGAGGCCCTGAAAAACGTCCCCGTTTTGGCGTCTCAGCGCGACCAACACGTCCTCGTCGCTGATGTATGTGAGCACATCCCTGAGTACCACCATCGGGTCGTGGTTCTTCATTTCCTCGACAACAAGGCGATCGCCTGCGCTCTTGAGTCGCTCCTTTATCTTTTTCCTTTCCTCCTCCGTCTTGCATCCTATGATCACCTTCCTATTTCTGATCTTTCGGACCCTCTCTACCGTAACCCACCCGTCCTTCGCGTTCACCACTTTACGCACCTCGCCCATCACTTCGTCTCCGGTGTGCGCTTCGTCTTTAGACGAGATGACGATAGAGTGCAGAGCGCTACGTTCAGGCGCCGATCTCGCGGGCGCGGCGGCCGCGATGGTCGCGTAAGTGGCTTGCTGCTGCACAGTCACGTGGTGTAACGCGATAGACTCCCTTAATTTCTCCATTTCCAAATTATTTTTATCTAGTTTTTCTCCCTGTTCTTTCATCATTTTTATCAATTCCAATCTTTCCTCTTTCATTATCCCACTTTCCAAATTATCCTGCCCGCTTGTAACCCTTTTTCCCATAATTTCGTTACTAATATTTTGTTTTTTGTTTTCAGATGAAGCTGCAGCCTCGTCCTTAATCAGCTGGTACATTTTGTCCAGCGCCTCCGCGATACCTAGTTTTATTTCGCCCTTTAAATTCCGGGATTCGCTCAAAAACGTCTTAGCCTTCACGAGCCAGCTTCTACATTCCGCGACTCTGTTGGTGGGCTTAGGGGCGCTGGCCAGCTTCGGGGACACGCCCGCGCTCTCTACAGATGTTCGCGCCATCGGCTTAGTTGTAAGAGGCGCCGCTTTCTTCGGGCGAGTCGGAGCCGGGGCCGCAGCCGGGGCCGCAGCCGGGGCCACAGCCAGGGCCGCAGCCGGGGCCGCAGCCGGGGCCGGAGCCGGGGCCGGGGCCGAGGCCGGGCCGGGCGCGGCTGGCTCCGGTGTCAATCTGCGCGGCGCGTGCCCGTGCGACGTCGAGCTGCACGGCTTCGGTTCAATCGAGCCGCTCTCCCACTCTCCGATGCTCCTCCGCACGTTGGGAGCCTGCGTCGTGCGTTCAGGAGAGGGTCGTACCCTTTCCACGTCGATAGGAGATGTCGGCCCGCTCTTATTAGAGCTCTTCTTCACGGGGGTATGTGCGATAGGCATTGTCGGGGGGAGCTACGTCAATGGTCTTAAAGTCGATATGTCAATAGAACAATATCGGTCAGTATAAAAGTCTACCTAGGTATAAATAAGTATTATAAGTATGTATAAGTCGATACGTCAAAAGAACGATATCGGTCAGTGTATAGTCAATCTAGGTATATAGTCGTCTTATCAAATAAGTGTACTAGTCAATAAACGTAGTCACACGCACGTCAATAAATAATATAATATAAAATACCGTTGTAAAAACGGTACAGTTCACAATTAAAACAAACAAATTGTAAGCCTAGGTAAACCGGTCAAAAGGCACGGTCTACGGTTTCAGAACACAGCGTTTACCTACAACACAATATACACAAATTAGTGTACAATAAACAACGTCAATCTTTATTCAATACTTACTTACTTACTAATAGTGTTCTTTCTGTTTCAGGTCGCGCGTTCCAGCCAGCCAGCAGGCGCTCACCGGGCTACGGAGTGTCAGTGCGTAGGTCGTCTGCGGGGGAAGAGGGCAGGGGGGGCGAGTGAAAGTGGGCCACAAGATGCTACGTATGTCTGTAAGTATGTTAGGTGCGTTTCCAATAAAGAGGGGAAATTCGAAAGATGCGGGGAGGGGGGGGGGGGTAGGTGTCGGGTCGGGGAACAGAGTCGAATACTAACCCTGTTTTCAAAATTTTTCTCCGTCGCACCTTTCCGGAGATATAGGGATTCAAAGTTTGAGGGGAAGCGGGGAGAGGGGAGGGAGGGGTCCGGCCAGATAGTGCGTTCTTTGCTCTACTCAGCACAAAAAACCGCGCTTTCGTAGGACGCACCGGTCGAAAGTTACAGCTATTTTACAGGTGACCAGTCCTGTGTTATCAAAATGCTATCAAAGTAGGTCAGGAATGCGGTCAAGAGCGTGTCAACCGAGAAAAGAATTTAATTTATTTATCTTGTATGAGAGATGAGAACTTTAATGGGGTGCGGGAGAGGGAAATGAGAGATACCAATGGGAGCGGGGATGGACCCTGTTCCCAAATCCACAAACAGAATTTTGATTGCTCGTCCCGTTCGCGAGATATTCAGCCGAAACTATGTTTAACTATGGGGCCTATGTACGAAAGTGATAAAAAATTTATAAGGGTGTGGAGGGGGGGAAATTGGGACCGCGATCAAAACTTGTACATACAAGTATGTACAAAAATGGGGTTAAAATTGACCTACGACGCACCGTTTCCGAGATACGGGGGGGGGAAATTTCCAAAAACTAGGTCAGGAAGGCGGTCAAGGGCGAGTCGATCGAGAAAAGAATTTAATTTATTTATTATGTATGAAAAGTGACAATTTCGATGGGGTGCGGGGGGGGGGAACTGAAAGATACTAATGGAAGCGGAGATGGACCCTGCTCCCAAATCCACAAACAGAATTTTGATTCCTCGTCCCGTTTGCGAGATATTCAGCCAAAACTAGGGGGGGCCTATGTCCGAGAGTGATACTAAAACTATTAAAAAAGTTAGGGCTGTGGAGGGGGGGATATTGGGACCGCGATCAAAACTTGTACATACAAGTATGTACAAAAATGGGGTCAAAATTGACCTCCGACGCACCGTTTCCGAGATATGGGGGGGGGGAAATTTTCAAAAATAAAATTATTTGCCGTTTTTTGGCAGATTTGAGTTTCACGGCGGGGCCTCCTGCTCTGCAATGGATTGCGGCGCGTGGGTTCTGCTTGAGCAGCTGTATGGCCGACAAAATGCCCTACCCGAAACAATAATTTTTGGATTTTTTGGGTCACCCGGGACCGACAGGGACTTCCGGGAAGTCAACGGGTTGGTGTTTACCAGCCGCAAACCACGACTAAAATCCCGGTTTTGGGCCTCCTGGTGCTCCAAAAAATCCACAAAAATTCTCAAAATTGCAACGCAACCAGTGGAGTCCGCTATTAAAATTTCGAGACCTTCCGGGATATCCCGGAGGGGCTACCACTTTTCTTTTCCAAAACTCGAATTCCTAGTTTACCTACTGTACTCTTTTCGTTTATAACTTTAAAACTAATAATGAGAAAAATCAAAAAATTTACACAAATGTTCTACTGGAATAACTGAAATTTTTGAAAATTTAAAAACTAAGGGTTATCGATTTCAATTTCGAGTCAGGGCTGTCACAAAATACCTAACAAATACCTTATTTTACTAGTCTTATATCTAGCGTCCCGGACGTCCAATCTTCCCCGGAAAAATGTCTCCCGGCAGCGGCCGACGTCTTCTTCCTTGCTCGACAGTCAGATCCCGGGGGAATTGCCTGGAGCGGGTTGCACGTGGCCACGTGGCGGCGAGTTCCGGCGGACTTCGTGGGTATCTTCTATGGGGGATGTTCCCCAAAAAATCCCGAAAATTCAGGGAAGGTACTCCTTGTAGAGGGGCTTCTTTTGGCAGTGTCAAACTGGGAGGTCGTCGATAGCTTTTCGGCAGCGCACGGCTTCAAAGTGGCCCGAGCGAGGTTGTCTGTGGTTTCCCGGGGGATATCTCGGGAACCACTCAACCTACAAGCCCAGGACTGGTGCCGTTGGAAAGCGCGCTTCAGTGCGATTCTAAGGGCATACAACACTTCACCAGGTTTTCACTGCACTGCGCGATAAGGACAAAACAAAGAATGTAAACAAGAATAAAAAAAAAAAAAAAAAAAAAAAAAAAAAAAAAAAAAAAAAAAAAAAAATTATTTGATGCGCGGAGCGTGTTTGTATCGCTTGTAAGTGCGCGCTCCGGTCGAGCGGTGGGTTGCGACTGGTTAGGTTAGGTTAGGTTAGCCGTTCGATGACTACTTCTCGGACAGGGAAGTAGTCTACCCCACGAGAGAGGGATGGGGCAGGAGGAAGATGTCTTGCGGAGTTCCACAGGGCTCGGTCTTGGGACCAGTCATGTGGAGCTTCGGCTACAACTGGGCGCTTCGTGGTGGCCACCTACGTGGAATCGAGGTCGTATGTTACGCCGATGACACGTTGGTGCTGGCTCGAGGAGAGACGTACCGAGATGCGTCAATCCTGGCCACGGCGGGCACGGCTCAGATGGTGAGCCGCATCCGGCGCTTGGGGCTGGAAGTGGCCCTCAGTAAATCCGAGGCCGTGTGTTTCCACGGCCCTCGGAAAGCGCCGCCAGCCGGAGCGGAGCTGGTCGTAGGAGGAGTTTCCATCGTCGTCGGCAAGACGATGAAGTACCTCGGTCTTGTCCTAGACAGCCGATGGGACTTCCGGGAACATTTCACACGACTGGCTCCGCGGCTCGTCGGAGCGGCTTCGGCCCTGGGCAGCCTTCTCCCAAATGTGGGAGGGCCGAATGCCGCATGCCGTCGCCTCTACATGGGCGTGGTAAGGTCCATGGCGCTCTATGGAGCGCCGATCTGGGCGGACGCTCTGAGCGCCCACAACATCAAACTGCTGCGCAGACCGCAGCGGTTTATGGCGCTCAGGGTGATACGGGGCTACCGCACCGTATCCTATGAGGCGGCGTGCGTTCTGGCCGGGACGAGTCCATGGGACCTGGACGCTGAGATGCTGGGGAGCATCTACCGCCAACTGTCCGATACACGGGCCAGGGGTGATTCTGCTCCCCCTGAGGTGGTGAGACGTTGGCGGAGGCGGGGCCGAGAAACGGTCATGGAGCGGTGGGCGCGCAGGCTCGAGGAGCCGTCTGCTGGTCGCCGCACTGTCGAGGCTTTCCGACCGATCCTCCGGGATTGGGTCACTCGTGAGGATGGGGTTCTCTCGTTTAGGCTCGTGCAGGTGCTCACAGGGCACGGTTGCTTTGGGGAGTACCTGCATCGAGTTGCCGGGAGAGAACCCACACCCGTCTGCCACCAGTGTGGCGACCAGACAGACACGGCGCAGCATACGCTGGAGGTGTGTCCGGCGTGGACAGCCCAGCGGGCCCAGCTCATGGCCATAGTGGGGGCGGACCTCTCGCTGCCAACCGTTGCCGCGGCCATGGTTGGTAGCGAAAGATCCTGGAATGCAGTCCGGGACTTCTGTGAAGAAGTCCTGGAACGCAAAGAAGCCGACGAGCGCATGAGGGAGGACGACATTGCGAGCCTCCCCATGCGCAGAAGGCGCCCCCGAGGCAGGCGTCTAGCACATGACCGCCTGCCTCCATAAGGGGAACTCTGGGTGGTTGGGCTTGGGGAAGCCCGCCACCCGTTCGAGAGTTCCCCGAGACTGGACGATGTGCTCCGTGTTTCGGCACATCGTCGCAATACCGGGTAGAGCTCCCTGAGGGTTGAGCTCCCCGAGGAGGGTCCGGGTGCGGACAGCGCTGTCGGGGCCGCGGAAGAGTGCGGAAGCGTGCCCGTAGCCCCGACAGAAGGCGCAGTGGCGGAAACACCCCAGGTTTTTAGTGGGTATGCCACCGACTAGCGGTGGAGACTCCCACATAACCACCGGCCTCCCCAGGTTTGGTGGTATCCATAAAGGATTTTCCTGGGTCAAAAAAAAAAAAAAAAAAAAAAAAAAAAAAAAAAAAAAAAAAAGGTTAGGTTAGCCGTGGGGTGCTGTGGCCGGAAACCTCCTCGTGGTGCACCCTGGGAATCACTTGGTAACTTCCTTCGCGGGTTCTTGCCGAGTGATTGCAGATGTCCGGTCGGGGGTCTTCTCTGCGCGCCCCTCTACCCTTCATTGAGGAGCGCGTGCAGAAGACATTGGGGGGGAAGGAGCTCAGTTCTGTCCTGAGCTCGTTTGGGATTATGATGGATCAGTAGTTTCAGTCATAGATTCTACTGATAAATCATAGTCTCAAACAGGGGTTGGAGGCCTTCTGTGGTCTCATGGCAGTTGGCGATGTGAGCTCTCCACGGATCCCTCTGTTCAGCAGAGGGGCCAGTGGATGTGAGCTCTCGCCGGTGCCGGGAGGGACGTGCTCGGTATGTACTCACACTACTGCCGAGCAGGCTCTTCGCGAGCCAGCGTCGGAAATCGGAGCCCTGCTTGCGGCTACGGTCACGTCTCGTGGCTTGCGGCAGGACCGAGGGTCTTGGCTTGGTCGCCCGGACCGCGAGGAAGAAAACCTCTATAAAAAATCACCCCAAATCCCAAGCTGCGGCGCACGGCGAGGGGATGCATGGCCACTGGGTAGGGTTGGTCACGAGTGCGAACCACCGCCAGAGTACCGGCCGACACTCTGGTGTACTTAGGCTTACCCGGGTACAGGGGGCACTGCCTGGGTGGACTTTTTATTTCCCCCATACTCGTGGGAATAGTATGGAGAAATCAAATAAAAAGAAAACCAAAGACGATGAAGGGTGTGGGCTCTTTTTGAGTCCAGCTGAGGAGTCTGACTCCTCAGCGATGAGTTTGGTGACCGTGTCATCACGGTCATCAGAAAAGATTGGCGCTTCTAAGCGCAAGCGTAGCTTACGCAAAGGAGGAAGTGGCGACGAGGTCAACCTGAGCTCCAGTGGTGAGTCGGACGCTCCAGCCGCCAAGGCCGTTGCCGTCGCAAGGCGAGGTCGAGGCCGCCCGCCCACAACGGGCGAATACGTTGGCCTCGCTAAAGCCAAAGCGGACTTAGTGGCCGCTCAGAGAGGTAGCCAAGAAGCAGACTCGGAAGAAGACGAGCGGTGGAGGGGCTCCTTCTAAACAGCAGCCCAAGGCTAAACCACCACAAGGTGCAACACAGCGCGCAGCCACAGCGGTGCCCAAGACAAAGCTCCGCGTGCCCCGCTCTTCGGCTGTGGTTATAACCATACAGCCGGAGGCCCTAAAGAAGGGCATCACATACGCGGACGCGTTGTCAGAGGCTAAACGGAGAGTGGACCTGAGCCAGATTGGCATCACGTCCCTTCAATTCCGCAGGGCGGCTACGGGTGGTCGGATGCTGGAGATTCCCGGCACCACCACCGGTGAGAAGGCAGATTCCCTCGCTGCAAAGCTGAGGGAAATATACAACTCTGAGGAGATCCGGGTCACCAGGCCAACTAAGTGCGCAGATCTGCGCATCAGCGGGCTGGACGACTCGGTCTCCAAAGAAGAAGTGGTGGCGGCAATCTCCAGTTCTGGACAGTGCCAGGCCGATGTTATTAAGGCCGGAGACATTCGCTGGAACGCGGCTGGGGTGGGGACGATTTTCGTCAGCTGCCCGGTGACTGTCGTTAAAAGGGTTGTTGGCAATGGTCGCCTGAAGATTGGGTGGATTTCGGCCCAAGTTAAGCTTCTGGCAGCAAAGCCGATGCGTTGCTTCCGGTGCCTCGAAGTGGGGCATGTCAGGGAGCAATGCACCTCGGAGGCGGATTGTAGCAGTCTCTGCTACCGCTGTGGCCAGCCTGGCCACAAGGCGAGCGAGTGCTCAGGCGTGCCGCACTGCGTAGTTTGCGCGGCTGCGGGTAAACCACCTGGGCACCGCGTTGGGACCAAGGCATGCGCCTTGCCCTCCAAAAAGAAAGGCCGGAAGGCGGCTGCTGCGGCCAAGTCCCAGCAGCGACCATCCCCACCCTCAACGCAGGGCGAGACGGCGTCAATGGACGCCGATTAGTATGGCCCTTAGGGTACTACAGGCGAACATCAACCACTCCGCCAGGGCTCAGGACCTCCTGGTCCAGAGCATGGCGGAGTGGTTGATACCCATTGCAATTGTGGCGGAGCCCTATCGTGTCCCCCCACGGGATAATTGGTCGGGTGACAATGAGGGTCTTGTGGTGATCGTGACCCAAGCAGCGGCGGGCTTTCCTCCAGTCGAGAAGGTGGTGAAGAGGCGAGGCTGTGTAGCTGTTGTGGCGGGGGGTGTCGCCTATATAGGCACTTACTTCTCCCCCAACAGAAGCCTCGCCGATTTCGAGGGCTGGCTTTCCGAGTTGGAGTCTCTCGTCCTACAGTGTCGTCCTCACCAGGTGCTGATTGCTGGCGACTTTAACGCCAAGTCAGCCATGTGGGGATCGCCTGTTGCGAACGAGAGAGGCCAGCCATTGGAGGAATGGGCAGCTGCCCTTGGTCTGCTGCTGCTCAACAGAGGGGCGGTGCAAACGTGCGTGCGTCAGCAGGGAGGGTCCATAGTGGACCTCACGTTCGCTAGCCCTACCCTGGCGCGCCGTGTGCAGGACTGGGAGGTACTGGAGGGAGTGGAGACGTTGTCCGATCACCGGTACATCCGGATGACCGTCTCCCCCCCAGGAATCCCGGGAGGTCCAAGCCGCCCTCAAACGGAGCGGTCACCACGATGGGCCCTCAAACGCCTAGACAGCGAGGTCCTGCTGGAGGCAGCCATCGTCCAGGCGTGGATCCCGAGGTCGGATGCAGTGGAGGTTGACGCCGAGGCGGAGTGGTTCCGGGGGGCGTTAACAGAGATCTGTGACGCCTCGATGCCCCGAGTGGGTTCCCTGCCGCCGCGCCGCAGCGTGCACTGGTGGACGCCCGAGCTAGCCCACCTCCGCGAGGAGTGTGTGGCGGCTAGGCGTGAATACGCCAGACAGCGCAGGCGCCGGCATTGGGACCCGGACCGGGAGGACGAACTGTACGCCCTGTACAGACAAATGGTCACCTCCCTGCAGACGGACATAGCGCGAGCCAAAGACGGTGCCCGAGAGCAGATGCTCGATGCCTTGGACCGCGATCCGTGGGGAAGGCCATACAAGATGGTCCGCAAGAAGCTCCGCGCATGGGCGCCACCACTGACGCAGACCATGCAGCCGGACTTCTTAGAAGACGTGGTCGCCACGCTGTTCCCACAGGCGGGCGACTACGCTACCCCAGCGATGGCCTTCCCTAGGCGTCGCGCCGAGGTCGATGCAGAGGCCGAGGAAGTCCCGCCAGTTTCCCAGGGGGAACTCGCAGCGGCGGTGCTGAGGCTCAGGGCCAAAAACACAGCCCCAGGTCCGGACGGAATACCCGGATGCGCCTGGGTGCTGGCGTTGGAAGCCCTCGAGCCTCGCTTTCGTGACTTCCTCACGAACTGCCTGAGGCAGGGTCGCTTTCCGCGCCGGTACAAGAGCGGTAAGCTCGTACTGCTGCGCAAGGAAGGCAGACCCGCCGATTCGCCGGGGGCCTACCGCCCGATCGTGCTGTTAGACGAGGCCGGCAAGCTCTTAGAGCGTATCATTGCCGCCCGTCTCAACAGGCACTTGGAACAAGTTGGGCCGAACCTGTCCGAATCGCAGTTCGGGTTCCGCAGAGGCAGGTCCACCATCGATGCGATATCGAGGGTGAGGGCCTTTGCGGAATCGGCCGTATCCCGGGGAGAGGTTGTCTTGGCGGTGTCGTTGGACATTGCCAACGCCTTTAACACCCTCCCCTGGGACTGCATCAAGGAGGCACTGCGATGCCACGAAGCGCCCCCTTACCTGTGCCGGACCCTCGATGACTACTTCTCGGACAGGGAAGTAGTCTACCCCACGAGAGAGGGATGGGGCAGGAAGAAGATGTCTCTCGGAGTTCCACAGGGCTCGGTCTTGGGACCAGTCTCGTGGAACTTCGGTTACAACTGGGCGCTTCGTGGTGGCCACCTGCGTGGCATCGACATCGTGTGCTATGCCGATGACACGCTGGTGTTGGCTCGCGGGGCGACGTACAGGGACGCGTCGATCCTGGCTACGGCGGGCACGGCTCAGTTGGTGAGCCGCATCCGGCGCTTGGGGCTGGAAGTGGCCCTCAGTAAGTCCGAGGCCGTGTGTTTCCACGGCCCTCGGAAAGCGCCGCCGGCCGGAGCGGAGCTGGTCGTGGGTGGTGTTCCCATCGTCGTTCCGGGAACATTTTACACGACTGGCTCCGCGGCTCGTTGGAGCGGCATCGGCCCTGGGTAGCTTGCTCCCGAATGTGGGAGGGCCGAACGCTGCATGCCGCCGCCTCTACACGGGGGTGGTAAGATCTATGGCGCTCTATGGAGCGCCGATCTGGGCGGACGCTTTGAGCGCCCACAACATCAAACTGCTGCGCAAACCGCAGCGGTTTATGGCGCTCAGGGTGATACGGGGCTACCGCACCGTATCCTATGAGGCAGCGTGCGTTCTGGCCGGGACGAGTCCTTGGGACCTAGACGCCGAAATGTTGGCGAGCATCTACCGTCAACTGTCCGATACACGGGCCAGGGGTGATTCTGCTCCCCCTGAGGTGGTGAGACGTTGGCGGAGGAGGGGCCGAGAAACGGTCATGGAGCGGTGGGCGCGCAGGCTCGAGGAGCCGTCTGCTGGTCGCCGCACTGTCGAGGCTTTCCGACCGATCCTCCGGGATTGGGTCACTCGTGAGGATGGGGTTCTTTCGTTTAGGCTCGTGCAGGTGCTCACAGGGCATGGTTGCTTTGGAGAGTACCTGCATCGAGTTGCCGGAAGAGAACCCACACAGGTTTGCCACCAGTGTGGCGACCAGACAGACACGGCGCAGCATACGCTGGAGGTGTGTCCGGCGTGGACAGCCCAGCGGGCCCAGCTCGTGGCCATAGTGGGGACGGATCTCTCGCTGCCAACCGTTGCCACGGCCATGGTTGGTAGCGAAAGATCCTGGAATGCAGTCCGGGACTTCTGCGAAGAAGTCCTGGAACGCAAAGAGGCCGACGAGCGCATGAGGGAGGACGACATTGCGAGCCTCCCCATGCGCAGAAGGCGCCCCCGAGGCAGGCGTCTAGCACATGACCGCCTGCCTCCATAAGGGGAACTCTGGGTGGTTGGGCTTGGGGAAGCCCGCCATCCGTTTGAGAGTTCCCCGAGGCTGCACGATGTGCCCCGTGTTTCGGCACATCGTCGCAATACCGGGTAGAGCTCCCTGAGGGTTGAGCTCCCCGAGGAGGGTCCGGGTGCGGACAGCGCTGTCGGGGCCGCGGATGAGTGCGGAAGCGTGCCCGTAGCCCCGATAGATGGCGCAGTGGCGGAAACACCCCAGGTTTTTAGTGGGTATGCCACCGATTAGCGGTGGAGACTCCCACATAACCACCGGCCTCCCCAGGTTTGGTGGTATCCATAAAGGATTTTCCTGGGTCAAAAAAAAAAAAAAAAAAAAAGGTTGGGGTGCTATGGCCGGAAACCTCCTCGTGGTGCACCCTGGGAATCACTTGGTAACTTCCTTCGCGGGTTCTTGCCGAGTGATTGCAGATGTCCGGTCGGGGGTCTTCTCTGCGCGCCCCTCTACCTTACATTGAGGAGCGCGTGCAGAAGACATTGGGGGGGGAGGAGCTCAGTTCTGTCCTGAGCTCGTTTGGGATTATGATGGATCAGTAGTTTCAGTCATAGATTCTACTGATAAATCATAGTCTCAAACAGGGGTTGGAGGCCTTCTGTGGTCTCAGGCAGTTGGCGATGTGAGCTCTCCACGGATCCCTCTGTTCAGCAGAGGGGCCAGTGGATGTGAGCTCTCGCCGGTGCCGGGAGGGACGTGCTCGGTATGTACTCACACTACTGCCGAGCAGGCTCTTCGCGAGCCAGCGTCGTAAATCGGAGCCCTGCTTGCGGCTACGGTCACGTCTCGTGGCTTGCGGCAGGACCGAGGGTCTTGGCTTGGTCGCCCGGACCGCGAGGAAGAAAACCTCTATAAAAAATCACCCCAAATCCCAAGCTGCGGCGCACGGCGAGGGGATGCATGGCCACTGGGTAGGGTTGGTCACGAGTGCGAACCACCGCCAGAGTACCGGCCGACACTCTGGTGTACTTAGGCTTACCCGGGTACAGGGGGCACTGCCTGGGTGGACTTTTTATTTCCCCCATACTCGTGGGAATAGTATGGAGAATTGCAACAAAAACCAAAATTTAAATGAAGAAGGTTCGGGGCTCTTTTTGAGTTCGGCTGAGGAGTCTGACTCCTCAGCGATGAGTTTAGTGACCGTGTCATCACGGTCATCGTCAAGGTTGGCCGCGTCCAAGCGCAAGCGTGCGGCGCGACATAATGAGGATGGTGACGGAGATGGCCAGGTGAGCTCCGGGGGCGACTCAGACGCCCCGGCTGCCAAGGCTGTGGCCGTCACGAAGCGAGGTCGAGGCCGCCCACCAACAACGGGCGAGTACGTAGGCCTCGCTAAGGCTAAAGCGGAGCTCGTTGCCGCTGAGCGGGAGGAAATGGAGCTGAGGGTCGAGCAGGAGGTTGCTCAGATGACCCAGAGGCTCCGATCGGCAGGGTCAGCCCCATGCCTCCTCTCTGCTGCGGCAACTGAGTTGAGTGCAGAACCCGCCTCAGTCCTAAATAAGAGGGTGCTGGACTGCGTGGCTACGATTAACCTCGTGGCAACTAAGTCCGGCAAATTGAAAGGGACCTTTACCAAGGCCCTCAAGGAGGCAGCGTCCACAATTAAGGACATCGTCGAGGACCTCCACACAAGGTCCTCAACGGATGAGACCCGCAAGCTGCAGGCCGCCAACGAGCGCCTGCAGTCCGAGGTGTCAGATCTCCGAAAGGAGATAATGGAGCTCCGTAAGATGATGGAGACGCGCACTCCTGCCTCCCCGCCCATTGGACAATTCTGGGCGAGGGAACCGGGGACTGCGGATCCCGATGACTTGACGCAGTCCATCATGCGTCAAGTCGGAGGTATGATGAGCGCACGGTTTGAGGCACTCGAAGACCGCCTCCTCCCTGAAGTGCGCCAGCGCCCGCCCCTCGCCGCTGACCGAAAGTTGGCCGCGAAACCCGGGGCCCCCGCGATCGCCCCTGCAAACAGAAGGAAGGAATTCCTAAAGTCCGCGAGTGCGTCGCAGGACCCGGGCGCATCGGGCATGGCGGACCTGCCAGCCGTAAGCCTCCCCTCTGCCAAAGCCCCTAAGGGTAAGGGCAAAGGCAAGGGGAAGGGCAAAAAGGCCGCGATCAAGGGCAGCCAGCCTGAGCCCCCGAGTGCGGGGCCAGCCAGCCGCCCAGCGACTGAGGTGCAGCCACTTCCCTCAACCAGTAACGGCTGGGTGGAGGTTGCCAAGAAGAAGGCTCCGAAGAAGACGAGCGGTAGAGGGACTGCTTCTAAACAGCAGCCCAAGGCTAAGCCACCACAAGGCGCAACACAGCGTGCAGCCACAGCGGTGCCCAAGCCAAAGCTCCGCGTACCCCGCTCTTCGGCTGTGGTTATAACCATACAGCCGGAGGCCCTAAAGAAGGGCATCACGTACGCGGACGCGTTGTCAGAGGCTAAACGGAGAGTGGACCTGAGCCAAATTGGCATTACGTCCCTCCAATTCCGCAGGGCGGCTACGGGTGGTCGGATGCTGGAGATTCCCGGCACCACCACCAGTGAGAAGGCAGATTCCCTCGCTGCAAAGCTGAGGGAAATCTACAACTCTGAAGAGATCCGAGTTACCAGGCCAACTAAGTGCGCAGATCTGCGCATCAGCGGGCTGGATGACTCGGTCTCCAAAGAGGAAGTGGTGGCGGCAGTCTCCAGCTCTGGACAGTGCCAGGCCGATGTAATTAAGGCCGGAGATATTCGCTGGAACGCGGCTGGGGTGGGGACGATTTTCGTCAGCTGCCCGGTGACTGCCGTAAAAAGGGTTGTTGGCAATGGTCGCCTGAAGATTGGGTGGATTTCGGCCCAAGTTAAGCTTCTGGCCGCAAAGCCGATGCGCTGCTTCCGGTGCCTCGAAGTGGGGCATGTCAGGGAGCAATGCACCTCGGAGGCTGATCGTAGCAGTCTCTGCTACCGCTGTGGCCAGCCTGGCCACAAGGCGAGCGAGTGCTCAGGCGTGCCGCACTGCGTAGTTTGCGCGGCTGCGGGTAAACCACCTGGGCATCGCGTTGGGACCAAGGCATGCGCCCTGCCCTCCAAAAAGAAAGGCCGGAAGGCGGCTGCTGCGGCCAAGTCCCAGCAGCGACCATCCCCACCCTCAACGCAGGGCGAGACGGCGTCAATGGACGCCGATTAGTATGGCCCTTAGGGTACTACAGGCGAACATCAACCACTCCGCCAGGGCTCAGGACCTCCTGGTCCAGAGCATGGCGGAGTGGTTGATTCCCATTGCAATTGTGGCGGAGCCCTATCGTGTCCCCCCACGGGATAATTGGTCGGGTGACAATGAGGGTCTTGTGGTGATCGTGACCCAAGCAGCGGCGGGCTTTCCTCCAGTCGAGAAGGTGGTGAAGAGGCGAGGCTGTGTAGCTGTTGTGGCGGAGGGTGTCGCCTATATAGGCACTTACTTCTCCCCCAACAGAAGCCTCGCCGATTTCGAGGGCTGGCTTTCCGAGTTGGAGTCTCTCGTCCTACAGTGTCGTCCCCACCAGGTGCTGATTGCTGGCGACTTTAACGCCAAGTCAGCCATGTGGGGATCGCCTGTTGCGAACGAGAGAGGCCAGCCATTGGAGGAATGGGCAGCTGCCCTTGGTCTGCTGCTGCTCAACAGAGGGGCGGTGCACACGTGCGTGCGTCAGCAGGGAGGGTCCATCGTGGACCTCACGTTCGCTAGCCCTACCCTGGCGCGCCGTGTGCAGGACTGGGAGGTACTGGAGGGAGTGGAGACGTTGTCCGATCACCGGTACATCCGGATGACCGTCTCCCCCTCAGGAATCCCGGGAGGTCCAAACCGCCCTCGAACGGAGCGGACGCCACGATGGGCCCTCAAACGCCTGGACAGCGAGGTCCTGCTGGAGGCAGCCATTGTCCAGGCGTGGATCCCGAGGTCGGATGCAGTGGAGGTTGACGCCGAGGCGGAGTGGTTCCAGGGGGCGTTAACAGAGATCTGTGACGCCTCGATGCCCCGAGTGGGTTCCCTGCCGCCGCGCCGCAGTGTGCACTGGTGGACGCCCGAGCTGGCCCACCTCCGCGAGGAGTGTGTGGCGGCTAGGCGTGAATACGCCAGACAGCGCAGGCGCCGGCATTGGGACCCGGACCGGGAGGACGAACTGTACGCCTTGTACAGACAAGTGGTTACCTCCCTGCAGACCGAGATGGCGAGGGCTAAGGACAGTGCCAGGCAGAGTATGCTCGACGCCTTGGACCGCGATCCGTGGGGAAGGCCATATAAGTGGGTCCGGGACAAGATCCGCCCATGGGCGCCACCTTTGACGCAGACCATGAGGCCGGACTTGTTGGAGAACGTAGTTGCCACCCTGTTTCCGCAGGCGGGTGACCACGTGGCCCCAAGGATGGCCTTCCCCTCTAATCGCGGGAGGGTCGAGGATGCAGAGGCCGAGGAAGTGCCGCCCATTTCCCAGGGGGAACTCGCGGCGGCAGTCCTGCGGCTCAGGGCCAAAGACACGGCTCCTGGCCCGGACGGAATACCCGGACGGGCTTGGGTGCTGGCGTTGGAGGCCCTCGAGCCCCGGTTCAGGGAGTTCCTCACGGAGTGCCTAAAGCAGGGCCGCTTTCCGCGGCGCTACAAGAGCGGTAAGCTAGTGCTGCTGCGCAAGGCGGGCAGACCTGCCGACTCGCCGGGGGCCTACCGCCCGATCGTGCTGTTGGACGAGGCTGGCAAGCTCTTGGAGCGGGTCATTGCCGCCCGTCTCAACAGGCACTTGGAGCAGGTCGGGCCAAACCTGTCTGACTCGCAGTTCGGCTTCCGCAAGGGCAGGTCCACCATCGATGCCATATCGAGGGTGAGGGCCTTTGCGGAAGTAGCCGTATCCCGGGGCGAGGTCGTCTTGGCTGTGTCATTAGACATAGCCAACGCCTTCAATACCCTCCCCTGGGGCTGCATTAGGACGGCACTGCGCTGTCACGAGGTGCCCCCCTACCTGCGCCGGACCCTCGATGACTACTTCTCTGACAGAGATGTAGTCTACCCAACGAGGGAAGGATGGGGCAGGTGGGCGGTGTCGCTCGGAGTTCCGCAGGGCTCGGTCCTTGGACCAGTCATGTGGGACTTCGGCTACAATTGGGTACTTCGAGGCGGGCGCTTGAGTGGCATCGACGTTGTGTGCTATGCCGATGACACTCTGGTCCTGGCTCGCGGTTCGACGTACCGTGATGCGTCGATCCTGGCCACGGCGGGCACGGCTCAAATAGTGAGCCGAATCCGGCGCTTGGGGCTAGAGGTGGCCCTGAGTAAGTCCGAGGCCGTGTGCTTTCACGGTCCTCGGAATGCGCCACCGGCCGGAGCGGAGCTGGTCGTGGGAGGTGTTCCCATCGTCGTCGGCAAGACAATGAAGTACCTAGGTCTTGTTTTAGACAGCCGATGGGACTTCCGGGAGCATTTTAAGCGGCTAGCTCCGCGGCTCGTCGGAGCGGCGTCGGCTCTGAGTAGCCTTCTCCCGAATGTGGGAGGGCCGAACGCTGCATGCCGCCGCCTCTATACGGGGGTGGTGAGGTCTATGGCGCTCTACGGAGCGCCGATCTGGGCGGACGCTCTGAGCGCCCATAACACCCAACTGCTGCGGAGACCGCAGCGGTGTATGGCGCTCAGAGTGATACGTGCGTACCGCACAGTATCATTTGAGGCGGCGTGCATCTTGGCCGGGACATGTCCATGGGACCTGGACGCAGAGATGTTGGCGAACATCTACCGCCAACTGTCCGATACACGGGCCAGGGGTGATTCTGCTCCCCCTGAGGTGGTGAGACGTTGGCGGAGGCAGGGCCGAGAAAAGGCCATGGAGCGGTGGGCGCGCAGGCTCGAGGAGCCGTCCGCTGGTCGCCGCACTGTGGAGGCTTTCCGACCGATCCTCCGGGATTGGGTCAACCGTGAGGGTGGGGTTCTCTCGTTTAGGCTCGTGCAGGTGCTCACAGGGCATGGTTGCTTTGGTGAGTATCTGCATCGAGTTGCCGGGAGAGAACCCACACCGGTTTGCCACCAGTGTGGCGACCAGTCCGACACGGCGCAGCATACGCTGGAGGTGTGTCCGGCGTGGACAGTCCAGCGGGCCCAGCTCGTGGCCATAGTGGGGGTGGATCTCTCGCTTCCAACCGTTGCTGCGGCTATGGTTGGCAGCGACAGATCCTGGAATGCGGTCCGGGACTTCTGCGAAGAGGTCCTGGAACGCAAAGAGGCCGAAGAGCGCATGAGGGAGGACGACATTGCGAGCCTCCCCATGCGCAGAAGGCGCCCCCGAGGCAGGCGTCTTGCACACGACCGCCTGCCTCCATAAGGGGAACTCTGGGTGGTTGGGCTTGGGGAAGCCCGCCATACGTTTGAGAGTTCCCCGAGAATGCACGATGTGCTCTGTGTTTCGGCACATCGTAGCAATGCCGGGTGGAGCTCCCTAGGGGTTGAGCTCCCCGAGGAGGGTCCGGTAGCGGACAGCGCTGTTGGGGCCGCGGAGGAGTGCGCAAGCGTGCCCGTAGCCCCGACACATATAGCGCAGTGGCGGAAACACCCCAGGTTTTTAGTGGGTATGCCACCGATTAGCGGTGGAGACTCCCACATAACCACCGGCCTCCCCAGGTTTGGTGGTATCCATAAAGGATTTTCCTGGGTCAAAAAAAAAAAAAGGTTAGGTTAGGTTAGGTTAGGTTAGGTTAGGTTAGGTTAGGTTAGGTTAGGTTAGGTTAGGTTAGGTTAGGTTAGGTTAGGTTAGGTTAGGTTAGGTTAGGTTGGGGTGCTGTGGCCGGAAACCTCCTCGTGGTGCACCCTGGGAATCACTTGGTAACTTCCTTCGCGGGTTCTTGCCGAGTGATTGCAGATGTCCGGTCGGGGGTCTTCTCTGCGCGCCCCTCTACGTACCTTGAGGAGCGCGTGCAGAAGACATTGGGGGGTCAGCTCAGTTCTGTCCTGAGCTCGTTTGGGATTATGATGGATCAGTAGTTTCAGTCATAGATTCTACTGATAAATCATAGTCTCAAACAGGGGTTGGAGGCCTTCTGTGGTCTCATGGCAGTTGGCGATGTGAGCTCTCCACGGATCCCTCTGTTCAGCAGAGGGGCCAGTGGATGTGAGCTCTCGCCGGTGCCGGGAGGGACGTGCTCGGTATGTACTTACACTACTGCCGAGCAGGCTCTTCGCGAGCCAGCGTCGGAAATCGGAGCCCTGCTTGCGGCTACGGTCACGTCTCGTGGCTTGCGGCAGGACCGAGGGTCTTGGCTTGGTTGCCCGGACCGCGAGGAAGAAAACCTCTATAAAAAATCACCCCAAATCCCAAGCTGCGGCGCACGGCGAGGGGATGCATGGCCACTGGGTAGGGTTGGTCACGAGTGCGAACCACCGCCAGAGTACCGGCCGACACTCTGGTGTACTTAGGCTTACCCGGGTACAGGGGGCACTGCCTGGGTGGACTTTTTATTTCCCCCATACTCGTGGGACTAGTATGGAAAGTTCAAAAATTAAAAACCAAAATGAAGAAGAGGGTTCGGGGCTCTTTTTGAGTCCAGCTGAGGAGTCTGACTCCTCAGCGATGAGTATGGTGACCGTGAGTTCACGGTCATCTTCAAGATTGGCGGCGTCTAAGCGCAAGCGAGACGCAGCCGCGTCGAAGGAGGGCGACGATGGCGAGCAGGCTAACTCCGGCAGTGAGTCGGATGCTCCGGCTGCCAAGGCCGTCGCCGTAGTCAGGCGGAGCAGAGGCCGACCACCTACTACGGGTGAGTACGTTGGCCTCGCTGCAGCCAAGGCGGCCCTTGTGTCTGCAGAAAGAGAGGAGATGGAGCTGAGGGCCGAGCAGGAGATTGCTCAACTTGCACGTAAGCTCCGTCCAGCTGGCTCAACACAGAGCCTTCTCTCGGAGTCCTCCCTAGATTCGGGAGCGGAACCAGCGGTCGACCTCAACCAGAGGGCTTTGGACTGTGTGGCCACTATCAATGCAGTGGCCACCAAGTCCAAACGCTTAAAGGGCCCATTTGTGAAGGCCCTCAAGGATGCGGCATTCACCATCCAACAGGTGATAGAGGACCTTCACAAGAGGTCCTCAACGGAGGAAACTCGAACCCTGGAGGCTGCAAATAAGCGCCTTCAGGCGGAGGTGTCGGATCTCCGCAAGGAGATGGAGGAGTTGCGTAAGGAGATGCGGGCCCGAAATGCGCCTGCGCGAATCTCTCCTGATGGGCCAGCTCAATGCTCTGCTGATTTTGAGCAGTCGATTCTGCGACAAGTCGGCGGCATTGTAGGTGCCCGGTTTGAGGCGCTGGAAGATCGCCTCCTACCAGAGAAACGCATGCGGCCGCCACTTGCCGCAGACCGCAAAAACGCGGCTAACAAAGGGGCCCCCGCGGTTGCGAACAGGAGGAGGGAGTTCCTCAAGTCCGCGGCGCAGGAGCAGGGTTCGTCGGGTATAGCGGACCTGCCAGCCGTGAGCCTGCCTAGTGCCAAGACCCTTAAGGGTAAGGGCAAGGGTAAGGGGAAAGGCAAGCAGGCCGCCACCAAGGGCAGTCAAGCTCCAGCAACCTTGGAGCCGGCCACCCGCCCAGCAGTGGAGACGCAGCCCCTCCCTTCGACAAGCCACGGTTGGGTGGATGTTGTAAGGAAGGGTTCGAAGAAGGGAAAGGGCAAAGCTACTCCAGCTGCGCCCAGCCAGCCCCGTACAACCGGGCAACAACGAAGTGCCGCGACTCAGCAGGCAAAGCAGGCCGCTAAGCCGAAAATTCGGGTCCCGCGATCACAGGCTGTTGTGATCACGATCCAGCCTGGAGCAGCGGAGAAAGGCGTAACATACGCCGACGCCTTGGGAGAGGCTAAACGGAGGGTGGATCTGTCCCAGCTCGGGATAACCGCCCTCCAGTTTCGGAAGGCCGCCACAGGAGGTCGCATTCTGGAGGTGCCTGGTGTCACTAGCGGTGACAAGGCGGACTCCCTCGCTGCAAAGCTGAGGGAGATCTTCAACCAGGAAGACGTCAAAGTCTCCAGGCCGACCAAGAGCGCTGACTTGCGCATAACCGGCCTGGATGACTCCGTCACAAAGGAGGAGGTTGCCGCAGCCATCGCCAGGGTAGCAGAGTGTCAGACCGATCTTGTCAAGGTCGGTGACATTCGCTGCAACCCCGCGGGCATTGGATCGGTTTTCGTCCGATGTCCAGCGGCGGTTGCTAAGAAGGTGACCAGCAATGGTCGGTTACTGGTTGGGTGGGTCTCGGCACAAGTCAAGCTGCTGGCCTCGAGACCCATGCGCTGCTTCCGATGTCTAGAAGTTGGACACGCTCGGGAGCAGTGCAAGGCGACCATAGATCGTAGCGAGCAGTGCTACAGATGCGGTCAAGTAGGCCATAAGGCGGGCGAGTGCACCGGCGTGCCGCACTGCACAGTTTGTGCGGCTGCGAATAAGCCGGCGGGACACCGCGTAGGGAGCGGGGCTTGTGCCCACGCTTCCAAAAAGAAGAGCAGAAGGGTGGCGGCCCAGGGCAAGCCCCAGCCACGCCCATCGCCTCCAACCACTTTGGACGCGCTGGCGCAAATGGAGGCTGATTAATATGGCCCTAAGAGTCCTCCAGGCGAACATCAACCACTCCGCCAGAGCTCAGGATCTCTTGCTCCAGAGCATGGCGGAGTGGTTGATACCAATTGCAATTGTGGCGGAGCCATACCGCATCCCCTCCAGGGACAACTGGATGGGTGATAGTGAGGGCTCAGTCGTCTTGGTGACGCAAGCGGCAGCCGGTTTTCCTCCGGTGGATAGGGTTATGGCTGGCCGCGGCTGCGTGGCTGTTCTGGCGGGGGGTATCGCCTTCATAGGTGTTTACTTCTCGCCGAACAGAAGCCTTGCCGACTTCGAAGCCTGGCTGGGCGAGGTGGAGTCCCTCGTGCACCAATGTCGTCCCCACCAGGTGTTGATTGCTGGCGATTTCAACGCCAAGTCAACCCTGTGGGGATCGCCTGTTGCAAACGAGAGAGCTGAGCCGGTGGAGGAGTGGGCAATGGCACTAGGGCTGTTGCTCTTGAACCGGGGGTCGGTGCACACGTGCGTGCGTCAACAGGGAGGGTCGATAGTGGATCTCACTTTCGCCAGCCCTTCCCTGGCGCGCAGTGTGCAGGACTGGGAGGTACTGGAGGGAGTGGAGACGTTGTCCGATCACCGGTACATCCGGCTGACCGTCTCCCCCCCAGGAATCCCGAGTAGTCCAAGCCGTCCTCCGACAGAGAGGTCGCCGCGGTGGGCCCTGCGCCGCATGGACAGAGAGCTCCTCGTTGAGGCAGCCATTGTGCAGGCGTGGGTCCCAGGTCCCACTGATGCAGCCGAGGTTGACACCGAGGCGGATTGGTTCCGGGAGGCGCTGACCGAGGTCTGCGATGCCTCCATGCCCCGAGTGGGAGCGCTGCCGCCGCGTCGGAGCGTTTACTGGTGGACGGCTGAGTTGGCCCAACTCCGCGAGGAGTGTGTGGCGGCCAGACGTGCATACGCCAGAGAGCGCCGACGTCGGCGGCGGAACCCGGTCCGAGAGGCGGAACTATACGCCTCGTATAGGCAAGTGGTCACCTCGCTGCAAGTGGAGATTGCGCGAGCCATCGACGGCGCCCGAGCAAGTTTGCTCGAGGACCTCAATCGTGACCCCTGGGGAAGGCCATACAAGATGGTCCGCAAGAAGCTCCGTGCATGGGCGCCACCACTGACGCAGACCATGCAGCCGGACTTCTTGGAGGACGTGGTCGCCACGCTGTTCCCACAGGTGCGCGACTACGCTGCCCCAGCGATGGCCTTCCCTAGGCGTCGCGCCGAGGTTGATGCAGAGGCCGAGGAAGTCCCGCCAGTTTCCCAGGGGGAACTCGCAGCGGCGGTGCTGAGGCTCAGGGCCAAAAACACAGCCCCAGGTCCGGACGGAATACCCGGACGCGCCTGGGTGCTGGCGTTGGAAGCCCTCGAGCCTCGCTTTCGTGACTTCCTCACGAACTGCCTGAGGCAGGGTCGCTTTCCGCGCCGGTACAAGAGCGGTAAGCTCGTACTGCTGCGCAAGGAAGGCAGACCCGCCGATTCGCCGGGGGCCTACCGCCCGATCGTGCTGTTAGACGAGGCTGGCAAGCTCTTAGAGCGTGTAATTGCCGCCCGTCTCAACAGGCACTTGGAGCAGGTTGGGCCGAACCTGGCCGAATCGCAGTTCGGGTTCCGCAGAGGCAGGTCCACCATCGATGCGATATCGAGGGTGAGGGCCTTTGCGGAGTCGGCCGTGTCCCGGGGAGAGGTCGTCTTGGCGGTTTCGTTGGACATTGCCAACGCCTTTAACACCCTCCCCTGGGAATGTATCAAGGAGGCACTGCGCTGCCATGAGGCGCCCCCCTACCTGTGCCAGACCCTCGATGACTACTTCTCGGACAGGGAAGTAGTCTACCCCACGAGAGAGGGATGGGGCAGGAGGAAGATGTCTTGCGGAGTTCCACAGGGCTCGGTCCTGGGACCAGTCATGTGGAGCTTCGGCTACAACTGGGCGCTTCGTGGTGGCCACCTACGTGGAATCGAGGTCGTATGTTACGCCGATGACACGTTGGTGCTGGCTCGAGGAGAGACGTACCGAGATGCGTCAATCCTGGCCACGGCGGGCACGGCTCAGATGGTGAGCCGCATCCGGCGCTTGGGGCTGGAAGTGGCCCTCAGTAAATCCGAGGCCGTGTGTTTCCACGGCCCTCGGAAAGCGCCGCCAGCTGGAGCGGAGCTGGTCGTAGGAGGTGTTCCCATCGTCGTCGGCAAGACGATGAAGTACCTCGGTCTTGTCCTAGACAGCCGATGGGACTTCCGGGAACATTTCACACGACTGGCTCCGCGGCTCGTCGGAGTGGCTTCGGCCCTGGGCAGCCTTCTCCCAAATGTGGGAGGGCCGAATGCCGCATGCCGCCGCCTCTACATGGGCGTGGTAAGGTCCATGGCGCTGTATGGAGCGCCGATCTGGGCGGACGCTCTGAGCGCCCACAACATCAAACTGCTGCGCAGACCGCAGCGGTTTATGGCGCTCAGGGTGATACGGGGCTACCGCACCGTATCCTATGAGGCGGCGTGCGTTCTGGCCGGGACGAGTCCTTGGGACCTGGACGCTGAGATGCTGGCGAGCATCTACCGCCAACTGTCCGATACACGGGCCAGGGGTGATTCTGCTCCCCCTGAGGTGGTGAGACGTTGGCGGAGGCGGGGCCGAGAAACGGTCATGGAGCGGTGGGCGCGCAGGCTCGAGGAGCCGTCTGCTGGTCGCCGCACTGTCGAGGCTTTCCGACCGATCCTCCGGGATTGGGTCACTCGTGAGGATGGGGTTCTCTCGTTTAGGCTCGTGCAGGTGCTCACAGGGCACGGTTGCTTTGGGGAGTACCTGCATCGAGTTGCCGGGAGAGAACCCACACCGGTCTGCCACCAGTGTGGCGACCAGACAGACACGGCGCAGCATACGTTGGAGGTGTGTCCGGAGTGGACAGTCCAGCGGGCCCAGCTCATGGCCATAGTGGGGGCGGACCTCTCGCTGCCAACCGTTGCCGCGGCCATGGTTGGTAGCGAAAGATCCTGGAATGCAGTCCGGGACTTCTGTGAAGAAGTCCTGGAACGCAAAGAAGCCGACGAGCGCATGAGGGAGGACGACATTGCGAGCCTCCCCATGCGCAGAAGGCGCCCCCGAGGCAGGCGTCTAGCACATGACCGCCTGCCTCCATAAGGGGAACTCTGGGTGGTTGGGCTTGGGGAAGCCCGCCACCCGTTCGAGAGTTCCCCGAGACTGGACGATGTGCTCCGTGTTTCGGCACATCGTCGCAATACCGGGTAGAGCTCCCTGAGGGTTGAGCTCCCCGAGGAGGGTCCGGGTGCGGACAGCGCTGTCGGGGCCGCGGAAGAGTGCGGAAGCGTGCCCGTAGCCCCGACAGATGGCGCAGTGGCGGAAACACCCCAGGTTTTTAGTGGGTATGCCACCGATTAGCGGTGGAGACTCCCACATAACCACCGGCCTCCCCAGGTTTGGTGGTATCCATAAAGGATTTTCCTGGGTCAAAAAAAAAAAAAAAAAAAAAGGTTAGGTTAGGTTAGGTTAGGTTAGGTTAGGTTAGGTTAGGTTAGGTTAGGTTAGGTTAGGTTAGGTTAGGTTAGGTTAGGTTAGGTTAGGTTAGGTTAGGTTAGGTTAGGTTAGGTTAGGTTAGGTTAGGTTAGGTTAGGTTAGGTTAGGTTAGGTTAGGTTAGGTTAGGTTAGGTTAGGTTAGGTTAGGTTAGGTTAGGTTAGGTTAGGTTAGGTTAGGTTAGGTTAGGTTAGGTTAGGTTAGGTTAGGTTAGGTTAGGTTAGGTTAGGTTAGGTTAGGTTAGGTTAGGTTAGGTTAGGTTAGGTTAGGTTAGGTTAGGTTAGGTTAGGTTAGGTTAGGTTAGGTTAGGTTAGGTTAGGTTAGGTTAGGTTAGGTTAGGTTAGGTTAGGTTAGGTTAGGTTAGGTTAGGTTAGGTTAGGTTAGGTTAGGTTAGGTTAGGTTAGGTTAGGTTAGGTTAGGTTAGGTTAGGTTAGGTTAGGTTAGGTTAGGTTAGGTTAGGTTAGGTTAGGTTAGGTTAGGTTAGGTTAGGTTAGGTTAGGTTAGGTTAGGTTAGGTTAGGTTAGGTTAGGTTAGGTTAGGTTAGGTTAGGTTAGGTTAGGTTAGGTTAGGTTAGGTTAGGTTAGGTTAGGTTAGGTTAGGTTAGGTTAGGTTAGGTTAGGTTAGGTTAGGTTAGGTTAGGTTAGGTTAGGTTAGGTTAGGTTAGGTTAGGTTAGGTTAGGTTAGGTTAGGTTAGGTTAGGTTAGGTTAGGTTAGGTTAGGTTAGGTTAGGTTAGGTTAGGTTAGGTTAGGTTAGGTTAGGTTAGGTTAGGTTAGGTTAGGTTAGGTTAGGTTAGGTTAGGTTAGGTTAGGTTAGGTTAGGTTAGGTTAGGTTAGGTTAGGTTAGGTTAGGTTAGGTTAGGTTAGGTTAGGTTAGGTTAGGTTAGGTTAGGTTAGGTTAGGTTAGGTTAGGTTAGGTTAGGTTAGGTTGAAGTTGAAGTTACGTCCAAAATTCCTCTGTGTGGGTAGCAGAGTCCTAACATCAGTTTTTTGCAACATAATTTTGTTGCAGAGTCTTCACTGTGGGTATATCCGTAACTGGTTACCTTCTATATACCGCAGTAAGTCATCTTGTTCTATTTCTTATAATTACTTTTGTCGCCACTTTCTTGCAAAATTCCAAAAATCTTCCCCTTATATCTTTATCCCCCATTATAACTTTTATGTTCCCCGGAACTATATCCATGTCAATTTCCATCTCTACTTCTCTTCTTTCTTTGCAGAACTGTGGGCATTCAGCGATGATGTGCAGAACGCTTTCTGTCATTTCAGGGTCACATATGCACGCCGGGCTCTCCTTGCATTTGAACCGATTCAGATACTCGGAGAACCCGCCGTGTCCCGTCAATATCTGCACAATCACCGGGTCCAGATCTATCCTTTTCACTATCCCATATGCGTCCACGGCGTCCGGGAGGAAGAGCTTCGTCCCTGAGGCCGTTCCTTCATCTTTATATCTCCGGTTCCACTCGTCAAGCGTCCCCAGGTTAGGTTAGGTTAGGTTAGGTTAGGTTAGGTTAGGTTAGGTTAGGTTAGGTTAGGTTAGGTTAGGTTAGGTTAGGTTAGGTTAGGTTAGGTTAGGTTAGGTTAGGTTAGGTTAGGTTAGGTTAGGTTAGGTTAGGTTAGGTTAGGTTAGGTTAGGTTAGGTTAGGTTAGGTTAGGTTAGGTTAGGTTAGGTTAGGTTAGGTTAGGTTAGGTTAGGTTAGGTTAGGTTAGGTTAGGTTAGGTTAGGTTAGGTTAGGTTAGGTTAGGTTAGGTTAGGTTAGGTTAGGTTAGGTTAGGTTAGGTTAGGTTAGGTTAGGTTAGGTTAGGTTAGGTTAGGTTAGGTTAGGTTAGGTTAGGTTAGGTTAGGTTAGGTTAGGTTAGGTTAGGTTAGGTTAGGTTAGGTTAGGTTAGGTTAGGTTAGGTTAGGTTAGGTTAGGTTAGGTTAGGTTAGGTTAGGTTAGGTTAGGTTAGGTTAGGTTAGGTTAGGTTAGGTTAGGTTAGGTTAGGTTAGGTTAGGTTAGGTTAGGTTAGGTTAGGTTAGGTTTTTTTTTTTTTTTTTTTTTTATTCCTGTCCCGGTGCATAGACCGGGCCCGCGAGCTAAGTTCCTAACTAGTAAGGGTCAGGAGTGATTGACTACACAATACGCATTTATTACTATATCTACTTAACATTGTTCTTATCTAGGATTATACTACAAATTTTTATTGTACATACACTACATTTATTGCCTAACATTCTTATGCTATACAAATGCTTAAAATTAGACTAATATTAATATATTATAAATATAAGAATTTAGCCTATGTTTATTTACTATTTTTCTTAATCACTATACTACATACTTTTATACAAAACTCTATGAATCTATTTCTTATATGTTTATTTCCTAATATCGATTTTATATTATCTCTAGTAACATCTATATCTATTTCTTGTTCTAAGTTGTATCTTTCGATACCGTAGACCGGACATTCAGTTATGATGTGAATTGGCGTTTCATCTTTCTCGGGCTCACATATGCATGATGGGCTCTCCCTCAACTTAAACCTGTGCAGGTATTGGGAGAACCCTCCATGGCCCGTCATGATTTGCGTTAAGGTACCCTGCGGCCTTAGCGTTTTAACAATTGGGTAGGCGCTTATTGCGTCCGGGAAAAACACCCTCGTGACCGACCCTGTTTCACCTCCCTGGTAGCGCCGGTTCCATTCGTCGAGCGAGTCCATTCGGATCTTTCGCTTGACGAATGAGACCGGGCATCTATCGTAGTTCGGTTTGCGTTTGATATAAAGAGCAGCGCTCTTGGCTAAATGGTCTGCTCTCTCGTTTCCCTCCATCCCCGCATGAGCCTTAATCCAGTACAGATTTATTGTTTTTTGTTGCTCTCTTAGTTGTTTTATGTTTGCTCTAATCTTTACTGCAAGGGGATGGAGGGAATAATTGTTTGTAACGGTTTCCAGGGCCGATCTAGAGTCACAGTAAATATGACATGGGGTTTCTACGCTCATTGCCTTCTCGGTGGCCTCAACTAACGCTAGTAGTTCTGCTTGGTAGACGGAGCACCAGTCTGAAAGTTTCAACTTCTTGGTACTTGTCTCTACGGCGCCCTCCCATACGGAGAACGCCGCACCGACTTTCCCTTCTATTTTACTTCCATCGGTGAAGATGTGCATCTGTTCGCCGTAGTGCTGTTCCAGTGCTGCTCCGTCTGCCACGCATGTGAACTCTATGTCTGCTTTATGTGCAGGATGTGGGCTCTCTATAAAGGGCACTGGTCTCTCTATTTCTCGGTCTTCTACTACGCGCCGGGAATAACCTTTCTTTATCTCAAAAAGCGAGGCCGCTTCTCGGATTCTTATATCCATGGGAAGCAGCCCGGCGAGTAGTAGAGCCGAGTTCAGTGATACTGTGCGATGTGACCTAATGATTTTCTGCACGAATCCTCGCTGCACTGCGTTCAGTTGTTTTTGGACACCTATCTTAAGCGTTGCGTTTGCCCAGGCGCTAGCGGCATACGTTATTGTGGGCTCGACTACTGCGGTGTAGATAGTCCTGACTATCTCTGGGTTGAGTCCCCAAGTTACTTTGGCCGCTCTAGAGAGCTGTTTGTAAAAGTTTAGAGCCTTTCTGCAGACGTTTGCGGCATGTGCATTGAATGTCAGTTTGTCGTCTATGGTGAGACCCAGCAGTTTGATCTCTTTGACCATGCCAACGTCAACACCTCCCATATGAAGGTGTGGGGTGTCATGTCTAAGCTTGCGAGTCACGACCATCGCCATGGTTTTGTGTGGTGCGAAGTTTAGCTTATTTCTGACACCCCACGCCCTGACACTCTCCAGCGTGGGGTTGGCCCGCCCCTGAATCTCCCGCGCGGTCTCACCATCGAAGACAAGCACAATGTCATCCGCAAACGCCTGCGCATACACCCCCTTGCTATTTAGCTCCTTGAGGAGCGGATCCAGTAGCACATTCCACAGGACCGGGCCCCCAATTGAACCCTGTACGCAGCCCTTTTCCGTCTCGCGAAACACCTCCTCACCTGCGTACCGTACGCGAACTCCGCGGCAACTCATATAGCTGTCCATTACGCGTCTCAAGTTCACAGGGCACTCCTCCTCTGCCAGTCGGACTCGGATTTGTGGCCACCAGGCGCTATCAAAGGCCCCCTCTATATCAAGCGACACGAGTGTAATGATTTTCTTATCTTGAATCTTCTCGCGTATGTGTTGCATAAGGATATAGAGGGAGTCCTCCGTGCTCTTCTGAGGCATGAAACCGAACTGGTTAGGACTCATCCCTGGTAACAGGTGAAATTTGAGCCGGGCAACTATGAGCTTTTCGTATATTTTTCCGAGTACCGGTAGAAGCCCTATTGGTCGGTACGATTTCGGATTTGTGTACGTCGCCTTCCCCGGCTTTCTCAATACAACTACAGTTGCCTCTTTCCAGGGTGCTGGGAAGTGGCCTAGTTCTAAGCATTTATTGACGATTCCCAGGAACAGGTCCGGGTCGTTCTTCACAGCCTCCCTGCATATGTCGGCCGTAAAACCGTCGGCCCCGGGAGCCTTTTTGGGGTTGAAGGCATTTACCGCGAACATCAGCTCAGCCCTTGTGAATGGAGGGTCGCATGATTCATCATGTTTCCTTTCATTCACAACCGCCGCTTTGGCTCTGATTTCTCGGTGTTCGGTGTCGTCGCTACTTTCTAGATCTTTCGGATAGAAAGTTTCTGCCAAGACCTTGGCGGATTCTTTGGCGCTCAACACATTGCCTCCTACCTCCAACGGCAAGTCTTCTTCCCTGTTCTGTGTCCTACCTATAACTCTGTAAATCCCATCCCAAACCCCCTCCCGATCCTGCTTCCCGCAAAACTCCTTCCAGCTCCCTACTCTAGCTTTCGCGGCTTCTTGTTCATAATCATTTTTCTTTTTCAGGTACTCATCGTAAACTTTCTGGCTTCGATCGGGCGCTGCGCAGCGGACTCTCCTTTTCATGGTGAAGACCTCCTTCTTCAGTTTGGTGAGTCTCTTGGACATCCACGGCATGGTAAGTATTTGTGTATTTTTCTTTTCAGGTATAGTGTTTGTGCATGCATGTGTTACTGAGGCTGTATATTTATGTACTATTGCTTCTAATTGTTGTGTGTT
This sequence comes from Hypomecis atomaria, assembly GCA_964007245.1. Classification (NCBI taxonomy): domain Eukaryota; kingdom Metazoa; phylum Arthropoda; class Insecta; order Lepidoptera; family Geometridae; genus Hypomecis; species Hypomecis atomaria. Next base: position 23,404 of record OZ023285.1, on the reverse strand, counting down.
GTGTATTTGTTGTAAAACTGTGTGTGTAATTTGGTTTTCCTCGTTGAATTGATTCATTTTCGCATGAAATTGAGCCCAATTCGCTTTTTTTGTATTGTAGAGTCTGGTTGTTCTGATGATGTGTGTGCCTCTAGATTTGTGTAATCTTATGTAGAATGTAATGCCGTTATGGTCCGAACTTGTGAGACTCTCATCCACTTTCCAGTCCTCCACCAGGCCCAGGAGGTCCGCAGAGCAGGCCGTCAAGTCTACAAAACTGGTGTACCTTTTGCCGCCTCTGATAGTGTCGAACGTTGGTACTAGCCCTCTGTTCAGCACCTGCAGATCAAGCTCATCTAGAGTACTTTCAACTTCTTCGCCTCGGTGATTCGTCGCTGGGCTACCCCACCAGGCGCTCCAGGCGTTTACATCTCCTCCTATCACTATTTTCGATGTCCCTAGAGTCTTCACGATTTTAGCCAGATGCTCTAGATATGGAGCGATGGGTTTGTCCTTCTCAAAGTAGAGGGAGACCAAGGTAATCTTCCAAGCGCTAGTTTGGATCCTCACCACCGCGATGTTATTTGTGGTGAGTTGTGGGTACGGTGTTACGTCTAACGTATTGTCGAATATTGCAATTGCACTCTTAACCGTCCCTTCTCCTTGATTAGCGCTTTGAAAGATTTTTACTCCTCGGTATCCTCTCATACGACGGATCCCGCCCACGTACGGCTCCTGGAGGAGGGCAGCAGCAAAGCCGCGCTTAGCAGCCTCCAAAAGAGCTTCCTCGGTTGCCAGCTGCTTCCTTTGTAGGTTGGCCTGCATGATTTTATATAGAGCGCCCTTAGCAGTAGGCCACGGTGGATCTCGCAAGGGCGTCCCACTTGCGCCTCACCGGGCATTCGCTGCTAAACGCATTATGTTCGACTCTATCTGCTTTTATTTTCCTACAGTTTACGCAGCTGGGCGGAGCCTCTGCCAGCCAGTCAGCGCAGTTGGTTTTTAGGTGCTCCCCCCCGCAGTGGCTACACACGTCGACCGCCTCGTGACAAAATCGCTTCCTGTGTCCGTACCCCAGACAGCGCGAGCACTGTATGAGGGGGGACTGGTCAGCCACCCTGATCCTCTGCAGGTCGACGTGTACGGCCCCGCATTGGTCAAGCGCTGCCAAATACGCGGCGACACTCTGGCGACTACGTGCGAGGTGAGGTGGTTTCTGGCTTTACGTCTGAACCGTATTTCTATGCTCTCCTCTTTCCCAAGCTCTCCCAAAATGTGCTCATTTTGTTTTTGGAGAGCCCTAACGATATTTTCGTCAGTGTTGCTATTTAGGACGCCGTACATTATGATGAGAGGGTCCTTATTTTTGACCTCCTCTACATTTAATTGGCTGTCCGCCTCCCTGATCCTATCCCTAACCTTTTTTATCTCCTGCTGGCTTCGACAGCCAACTATCACCTTCCTATCCCTCGCCTTGCGCACCTTATCCACCCTTAACCCCTCCTCTCTAGCATTGACGACTTTTCTTAGTTTGTCGAAGACCTGGTCTCCGGTCTCCGAGTCATCCTTCGACGTGACAACTATGGAATGCATGGCGGCCGTCTCTACGGGGCTTTGCCGCGGAGAGCCGGCCACCACGCTCGCATAGCTGTCCCTTTTTTCGCACATTTCCTGTTGCTTTTTTAGAGTTTCGGTGAGCCTTTCCATTTCCTCTTTATTTTCTCTTAACATTTTACTATGTTCTTCTATCTTCCTCAACATATGCGCACTGTGCAGATCCTCCCTCCCTTTCTCGTTCTCTATGCTCTCTACTATTTCTGTCTTTCCCCTAGTCGGTTCCTTCCTACCTCCCTTGTGCTCCTCTTCCAGCTCCTTTACGAGCTGCAAGAGCCTATCCACAGCCTCCTGTATCGCGACTTTTATTTCTGTCTTAAGGTTTTTGCTGGCGGCTAGGTGCATTCTTGCCTTAGTGTGGCAACCTCTCGCTTCGCTCACCCTACTTTTATATGCGACTGGAGAGCCCCCCACCGTGATTGCGGACGCCGCCGCCGACGGCGATGCCGCCGCCGACGCCGACGCCTCCGTCTTTCCCTTCTGCGGACCAGTTTTGCCGTCGGAGGATGCCGAGGCGGCCGACGTCGACGCCGCCACCTTCACTTTCAGCTGGCCGGTCTTGCCGTCAGAGGCCGCCGAGGCCGTCGGGGCCAGAGCCGGAGCCGCCGATGCCGAAGCTGCCTTGACTTTTGACCGGCAAGTCTTTGAATCGGGCTGAGCGGAGGCAGCGCGCGCGGGGGGCGGCGTCATCGACGTCCGCGCCTCGAACTCGCCGACGGTGCGTTGCACCTTCTGTCCCTCCTGTACCCTATCTTTTTCTATCGAGGGGCCGGCCCTCTCTGTCCTACTACCTATATTCTTACTAGGAGACGAGTCCATAGTGGTCGTGTTTTTATTTTTGTTGGGACTCCTGACTACAAACATTGTCTCGCGGGATTCGTGCAAAAATAGCAATTTACAATACCGGTTGTCGTGTAAAAGGCGACACTACGGTTTTGCTTTGTCTTAGGTACGTACACACGCGTCAATAAACACACAAAATAAAAAAAATATAAAATTACACAGTTACAGTACACACAATTAAAATAAATACCAAAACACAGTGGTAGAGTAATGGTAGAGTCGGTAGAGTCGGATGGCTCTACCGTCAGTTTGTTGTCGTTATTTATATAAATAACAAATAGCAGTTAAAACAAATAACTTATAAATCTAAGTGAACTAGTCAAAGGACACAGTTCACTGTCCAAACACAATAGTTTTTAAGTTACGGGGGGATGGGGAGGGGGGACTAATAAGAAGAGGGCCAGATGATGCTAAGTGTGTCAGTAAGTCAGTCTGGTGCGTTTTTGCAAAAGAGGGGAAATCGAAAAAAGAGGGGAAGAGGGGGGGGGGGGGTTGGTGTCGAGCAGGGTATGGGGTCTATAATACTAACCCGTCAACAGAATATTTTTAAGTCGCACCGTTCTTAAGTTATAGGGACTCAAAATTTAAGGGGAAGCGGGGAGAGGGAAGGGAGGGGTCCGGCCAGAAAGCGCCTTCCCTATACTATTTTTTGGAAAAAACCGCGTTGTCGTAGGATGTACGGGTCAAAAGTTACGATTATTTTATTGTTCGCAAAACCAGGTGACCAGTCCTGGTGTCAGAATTCCAATAAACTGGGTCAAATATGTAGGTCAGGGGAATTTTCGCCAAAAGAGTGACTGGTCAATTTAATTAATAAAATATGAAAATGAAAAAATTTTGACAAAAGTGGGTCCTCGGTGTATGTCTAGTCCGTCTGTTGGGGTTGTTAATGATTTTGGGGGGGGAAGGGTGGGGGTAATGAAAACGTCAAAAAGTAAGTAAAGGGGGGCGTTTCGGGGAGGGGAGTGGTATCGGTGGGTGCAGGGTCAATTACTGTCCCCGATTCCGAAAACAGAGTCCCGCTAGTTGCCTCCGTTCACGAGCTATGCAGTCGGAAGAAAACAGGGCTGCCGATGATGATGGTGCAAGAACGCTTCACCCTTGACCGTTTTTTCCTTACTTGTTTTGCGGCTGAGGCCAAAATCGGGGTTCACGGCGGGGGCTCCTGCAGCGAGGGGGAGCGTGGCGCGCGGGTTCTGCAACTGCAGCGACGCGCGGACTGGATTGCTTCTCCTGCTGGCCCAAGTTCAGATTTTTCTGGAGTTCCTGGACTCTCCTGGACGCCTTTTTATTCCAGTGACAGAGTTTACCAACCGCAAACTGCTTGGTTTTACGGCTGAGAAACTACTTTCTGAAATAACTTCCGAACCACTCGCACTAAAAATCTATAATTTTGCACAATCGTTCTTGGCACAGGGTCCTATTTTTTGGTTATTTTTAATTTCAGGGTTGTCGATCTGGTTTTTTATTTAGGGCTGTCACAGTACCTGAATTTTTTAAATTGTCCACTGTTTTTGTTCCCGGTGTCCGATTCACACGGGGAAAAACTGCTCCGGGCTGCTCCAGACGTCCCGCAGCCGAGTCTGCAGTTGATTCCCGTGGGTTCGTCCGGGAAAGGGTTGCACGTGGCACGTGGTTTTTTTGTTTTTTCGGGATTTACGTCGGGAAAAGTCCCGGAAAAAATCCCGAAAAATTCCCGAGGGTGTCGGTCGTGTATATGCTTCTGTTGAAGTCCTCAAAAGTGGGGGTCGTCGATCGCTATCCAGCGGCGTGCGGCTCCGAAGTGGTCTGGGCGAGGTCTTGAGCAGGTTCCCAGAGATATCTCTGGAACCGCTCAACGCTCGAGCCCAGGACTGGTACCGCTGGATAGGTGGCCTCACTACGCACACACCGATATGCAACACTTCACTGTTTGAGGGGAAAAACCCAACGTTATTGATTTTAAAAGTGCACAGAAAAATGTAAATAAAATTTTTTGACGCGCGGAGCGGGTTGGCGATGAGCGCTCGGGTCGACAGGGCGCACGCGACTGGTTAGGTTAGGTTAGGTTAGGTTAGGTTAGGTTAGGTTAGGTTGGGGTGCTGTGGCCGGAAACCTCCTCGTGGTGCACCCTGGGGATCACTTGGTAACTTCCTTCGCGGGTTCTTGCCGGGTGATTGCAGATATCCGGTCGGGGGTCTTCTCTGCGCGCCCCTCTACCCTACATTGAGGAGCGCGTGCAGAAGACATTGGGGGGTTAGCTCGGTTCTGTCCTGAGCTCGTTTGGGATTATGATGGATCAGTAGTTTCAGTTATAGATTCTACTGATAAATCATAGTCTCAAACAGGGGTTGGAGGCCTTCTGTGGTCTCAGGCAGTTGGCGATGTGAGCTCTCCACGGATCCCTCTGTTCAGCAGAGGGGCCAGTGGATGTGAGCTCTCGCCGGTGCCGGGAGGGACGTGCTCGGTATGTACTAACACTACTGCCGAGCAGGCTCTTCGCGAGCCAGCGTCGGAAATCGGAGCCCTGCTTGCGGCTACGGTCACGTCTCGTGGCTTGCGGCAGGACCGAGGGTCTTGGCTTGGTTGCCCGGACCGCGAGGAAGAAAACCTCTATAAAAAATCACCCCAAATCCCAAGCTGCGGCGCACGGCGAGGGGATGCATGGCCACTGGGTAGGGTTGGTCACGAGTGCGAACCACCGCCAGAGTACCGGCCGACACTCTTGGCGTATGTAGGCTTACTCAGGTACAGGGGGCACTGCCTGGGTGGACTTTTTATATCCCCCATACTCGTGGGAATAGTATGGAGAAATTAAATAAAAACCAAAATTTACATGATGAAGGTTCGGAGCTCTTTTTGAGTTCGGCTGAGGAGTCTGACTCCTCAGCGATGAGTTTAGTGACCGTGTCATCACGGTCATCGTCAAGGTTGGCCGCGTCCAAGCGCAAGCGTGCGGCGCGACATAATGAGGATGGTGACGGAGATGGCCAGGTGAGCTCCGGGGGCGACTCAGACGCCCCGGCTGCCAAGGCTGTGGCCGTCACGAAGCGAGGTCGAGGCCGCCCACCAACAACGGGCGAGTACGTAGGCCTCGCTAAGGCAAAAGCGGAGCTCGTTGCCGCTGAGCGGGAGGAAATGGAGCTGAGGGTCGAGCAGGAGGTTGCTCAGATGACCCAGAGGCTCCGATCGGCAGGGTCAGCCCCATGCCTCCTCTCTGCTGCTGCGACTGAGTTGGGTGCAGAACCCGCCTCAGTCTTAAATAAGAGGGTGCTGGACTGCGTGGCTACAATTAACCTCGTGGCCACTAAGTCTGGCAAACTGAAAGGGACCTTTACCAAGGCCCTCAAGGAGGCAGCGTCCACAATTAAGGACATCGTCGAGGACCTCCACACAAGGTCCTCAACGGATGAGACCCGCAAGCTGCAGGCCGCCAACGAGCGCCTACAGTCCGAGGTGTCAGATCTTCGCAAGGAGATATTGGAGCTCCGTAAGATGATGGAGACGCGCACTCCTGCCTCCCCGCCTATTGGACAGTTCTGGGCGAGGGAACCGGGGACTGCGGATCCCGATGATTTGACGCAGTCCATCATGCGTCAAGTCGGGGGTATGATGAGCGCACGGTTTGAGGCACTCGAAGACCGCCTCCTTCCTGAAGTGCGCCAGCGCCCGCCTCTCGCCGCTGACCGAAGGTTGGCCGTGAAACCCGGGGCCCCCGCGATCGCGCCTGCGAACAGAAGGAAGGAATTCCTAAAGTCCGCGAGCGCGTCGCGGGACCCGGGCACATCGGGCATGGCGGACTTGCCAGCCGTAAGCCTCCCCTCTGCCAAAGCCCCTAAGGGTAAGGGCAAAGGCAAGGGTAAGGGCAAAAAGGCCGCGATCAAGGGCAGCCAGCCTGAGCCCCCGAGTGCGGGGCCAGCCAGCCGCCCAGCGACTGAGGTGCAGCCACTTCCCTCAACTAGCAATAGTTGGGTGGAGGTTGCCAAGAAGAAGGCTCCAAAGAAGACGAGCGGTAGAGGTGCTGCTTCTAAACAGCAGCCCAAGGCTAAAATACCACAAGGCGCAACACAGCGCGCAGCCACAGCGGTGCCCAAGACAAAGCTCCGCGTGCCCCGCTCTTCGGCTGTGGTTATAACCATACAGCCGGAGGCCCTAAAGAAGGGCATCACATACGCGGACGCGTTGTCAGAAGCAAAACGGAGAGTGGACCTGAGCCAGATTGGCATCACGTCCCTCCAATTCCGAAGGGCGGCTACGGGTGGTCGGATGCTGGAGATTCCCGGCACCACCACCGGTGAGAAGGCAGATTCCCTTGCTGCAAAGCTGAGGGAAATATACAACTCTGAGGAGATCCGGGTCACCAGGCCAACTAAGTGCGCAGATCTGCGCATCAGCGGGCTGGACGACTCGGTCTCCAAAGAGGAAGTGGTGGCGGCAATCTCCAGTTCTGGACAGTGTCAGGCCGATGTAATTAAGGCCAGAGATATTCGCTGGAACGCGGCTGGGGTTGGGACGATTTTCGTCAGCTGCCCGGTGACTGCCGTAAAAAAGGTTGTTGGCAATGGTCGCCTGAAGGTTGGGTGGATTTCGGCCCAAATTAAACTTCTGGCAGCAAAGCCGATGCGCTGCTTCCGGTGCCTCGAAGTGGGGCATGTCAGGGAGCAGTGCACCTCGGAGGCGGATCGTAGCAGTCTCTGCTACCGCTGTGGCCAACCTGGCCACAAGGCGAGCGAGTGCTCAGGCGTGCCGCACTGCGTAGTTTGCGCAGCTGCGGGTAAACCACCTGGGCATCGCGTTGGGACCAAAGCATGCGCCTTGCCCTCCAAAAAGAAAGGCCGGAAGGCGGCTGCTGCGGCCAAGTCCCAGCAGCGACCATCCCCACCCTCGACGCAGGGCGAGACGGCGCTAATGGACGCCGATTAGTATGGCCCTTAGGTTACTACAGGCGAACATCAACCACTCCGCCAGGGCTCAGGACCTCCTGGTCCAGAGCATGGCGGAGTGGTTGATACCCATTGCAATTGTGGCGGAGCCCTATCGTGTCCCCCCACGGGATAATTGGTCGGGTGACAATGAGGGTCTTGTGGTGATCGTGACCCAAGCAGCTGCGGGCTTTCCTCCGGTCGAAAAGGTGGTGAAGAGGCGAGGCTGTGTAGCTGTTGTGGCGGGGGGTGTCGCCTATATAGGCACTTACTTCTCCCCCAACAGAAGCCTCGCCGATTTCGAGGGCTGGCTTTCCGAGTTGGAGTCTCTCGTCCTACAGTGTCGTCCCCACCAGGTGCTGATTGCTGGCGACTTTAACGCCAAGTCAGCCATGTGGGGATCGCCTGTTGCGAACGAGAGAGGCCAGCCATTGGAGGAATGGGCAGCTGCCCTTGGTCTGCTGCTGCTCAACAGAGGGGCGGTGCACACGTGCGTGCGTCAGCAGGGAGGGTCCATCGTGGACCTCACGTTCGCTAGCCCTACCCTGGCGCGCCGTGTGCAGGACTGGGAGGTACTGGAGGGAGTGGAGACGTTGTCCGATCACCGGTACATCCGGATGACCGTCTCCCCCTCAGGAATCCCGGGAGGTCCAAACCGCCCTCGAACGGAGCGGTCGCCACGATGGGCCCTCAAACGCCTGGACAGCGAGGTCCTGCTGGAGGCAGCCATTGTCCAGGCGTGGATCCCGAGGTCGGATGCAGTGGAGGTTGACGCCGAGGCGGAGTGGTTCCAGGGGGCGTTAACAGAGATCTGTGACGCCTCGATGCCCCGAGTGGGTTCCCTGCCGCCGCGCCGCAGTGTGCACTGGTGGACGCCCGAGCTGGCCCACCTCCGTGAGGAGTGTGTGGCGGCTAGGCGTGAATACGCCAGACAGCGCAGGCGCCGGCATTGGGACCCGGACCGGGAGGACGAACTGTACGCCTTGTACAGACAAGTGGTCACCTCCCTGCAGACCGAAATGGCGAGGGCTAAGGACAGTGCCAGGCAGAGTATGCTCGACGCCTTGGACCGCGATCCGTGGGGAAGGCCATATAAGTGGGTCCGGGACAAGATCCGCCCATGGGCGCCACCTTTGACGCAGACCATGAGGCCGGACTTGTTGGAGAACGTGGTTGCCACCCTGTTTCCGCAGGCGGGTGACCACGTGGCCCCAAGGATGGCCTTCCCTTCTAATCGCGGGGGGGTCGAGGATGCAGAGGCCGAGGAAGTGCCGCCCATTTCCCAGGGGGAACTCGCGGCGGCAGTCCTGCGGCTCAGGGCCAAAGACACGGCTCCTGGCCCGGACGGAATACCCGGACGGGCTTGGGTGCTGGCGTTGGAGGCCCTCGAGCCCCGGTTCAGGGAGTTCCTCACTGAGTGCCTAAAGCAGGGCCGCTTTCCGCGGCGCTACAAGAGCGGTAAGCTAGTGCTGCTGCGCAAGGCGGGCAGACCTGCCGACTCGCCGGGGGCCTACCGCCCGATCGTGCTGTTGGACGAGGCTGGCAAGCTCTTGGAGCGGGTCATTGCCGCCCGTCTCAACAGGCACTTGGAGCAGGTCGGGCCAAACCTGTCTGACTCGCAGTTCGGCTTCCGCAAGGGCAGGTCCACCATCGATGCCATATCGAGGGTGAGGGCCTTTGCGGAAGTGGCCGTATCCCGGGGCGAGGTCGTCTTGGCTGTGTCATTAGACATAGCCAACGCCTTCAATACCCTCCCCTGGGGCTGCATTAGGACGGCACTGCGCTGTCACGAGGTGCCCCCTTACCTGCGCCGGACCCTCGATGACTACTTCTCTGACAGAGATGTAGTCTACCCCACGAGGGAAGGATGGGGCAGGTGGGCAGTGTCGCTCGGAGTTCCGCAGGGCTCGGTCCTTGGACCAGTCATGTGGGACTTCGGCTACAATTGGGTACTTCGAGGCGGGCGCTTGAGTGGCATCGACGTTGTGTGCTATGCCGATGACACTCTGGTCCTGGCTCGCGGTTCGACGTACCGTGATGCGTCGATCCTGGCCACGGCGGGCACGGCTCAAATAGTGAGCCGAATCCGGCGCTTGGGGCTAGAGGTGGCCCTGAGTAAGTCCGAGGCCGTGTGCTTTCACGGTCCTCGGAATGCGCCACCGGCCGGAGCGGAGCTGGTCGTGGGAGGTGTTCCCATCGTCGTCGGCAAGACGATGAAGTACCTCGGTCTTGTTTTAGACAGCCGATGGGACTTCCGGGAGCATTTTAAGCAGCTAGCTCCGCGGCTCGTCGGAGCGGCGTCGGCTCTGAGTAGCCTTCTCCCGAATGTGGGAGGGCCGAACGCTGCATGCCGCCGCCTCTACACGGGGGTGGTGAGGTCTATGGCGCTCTACGGAGCGCCGATCTGGGCGGACGCTCTGAGCGCCCATAACACCCAACTGCTGCGGAGACCGCAGCGGTGTATGGCGCTCAGAGTGATACGTGCGTACCGCACAGTATCATTTGAGGCGGCGTGCATCTTGGCCGGGACATGTCCATGGGACCTGGACGCAGAGATGTTGGCGAACATCTACCGCCAACTGTCCGATACACGGGCCAGGGGTGATTCTGCTCCCCCTGAGGTGGTGAGACGTTGGCGGAGGCAGGGCCGAGAAAAGGCCATGGAGCGGTGGGCGCGCAGGCTCGAGGAGCCGTCCGCTGGTCGCCGCACTGTGGAGGCTTTCCGACCGATCCTCCGGGATTGGGTCAACCGTGAGGGTGGGGTTCTCTCGTTTAGGCTCGTGCAGGTGCTCGCAGGGCATGGTTGCTTTGGTGAGTATCTGCATCGAGTTGCCGGGAGAGAACCCACACCGGTTTGCCACCAGTGTGGCGACCAGTCCGACACGGCGCAGCATACGCTGGAGGTGTGTCCGGCGTGGACAGTCCAGCGGGCCCAGCTCGTGGCAATAGTGGGGGTGGATCTCTCGCTTCCAACCGTTGCTGCGGCTATGGTTGGCAGCGAGAGATCCTGGAATGCGGTCCGGGACTTCTGCGAAGAGGTCCTGGAACGCAAAGAGGCCGAAGAGCGCATGAGGGAGGACGACATTGCGAGCCTCCCCATGCGCAGAAGGCGCCTCCGAGGCAGGCGTCTTGCACACGACCGCCTGCCTCCATAAGGGGAACTCTGGGTGGTTGGGCTTGGGGAAGCCCGCCATCCGTTTGAGAGTTCCCCGAGACTGCACGATGTGCTCTGTGTTTCAGCACATCGTAGCAATGCCGGGTGGAGCTCCCTAGGGGTTGAGCTCCCCGAGGAGGGTCCGGTAGCGGACAGCGCTGTTGGGGCCGCGGAGGAGTGCGCAAGCGTGCCCGTAGCCCCGACACATATAGCGCAGTGGCGGAAACACCCCAGGTTTTTAGTGGGTATGCCACCGATTAGCGGTGGAGACTCCCACATAACCACCGGCCTCCCCAGGTTTGGTGGTATCCACAAAGGATTTTCCTGGGTCAAAAAAAAAAAAAAAAAAAAAAGGTTAGGTTAGGTTAGGTTAGGTTAGGTTAGGTTAGGTTAGGTTAGGTTAGGTTAGGTTAGGTTAGGTTAGGTTAGGTTGCCGCGGAGGAGTGCGCAAGCGTGCCCGTAGCCCCGACACCAAGCGCAGTGGCGGAACACCCAGGGGTTTTGGTGGGTATACTGTCCAGTCGGCAGGACTCCCACATAACCACCCGCCTGCCCTCGAGGTGCGGTGGTATCTATAAAAGATTTCCCCTGGTAAAAAAAAAAAAAAAAAAAAAAAAAAAAAAAAAAAAAAAAAAAAGGTTAGGTTAGGTTGGGGTGCTGTGGCCGGAAACCTCCTCGTGGTGCACCCTGGGGATCGCTTGGTAACTTCCTACGCGGGTTCTTGCCGAGTGATTGCAGATATCCGGTCGGGGGTCTTCTCTGCGCGCCCCTCTACCCTACATTGAGGAGCGCGTGCAGAAGACATTGGGGGGTTAGCTCGGTTCTGTCCTGAGCTCGTTTGGGATTATGATGGATCAGTAGTTTCAGTTATAGATTCTACTGATAAATCATAGGTCCCAAACAGGGGTTGGAGGCCTTCTGTGGTCTCAGGCAGTTGGCGATGTGAGCTCTCCTCGGATCCCTCTGTTCAGCAGAGGGGCCAGTGGATGTGAGCTCTCGCCGGTGCCGGGAGGGACGTGCTCGGTATGTACTTACACTACTGCCGAGCAGGCTCTTCGCGAGCCAGCGTCGTACATCGGAGCCCTGCTTGCGGCTACGGTCACGTCTCGTGGCTTGCGGCAGGACCGAGGGTCTTGGCTTGGTCGCCCGGACCGCGAGGAAGAAAACCTCTATAAAAAATCACCCCAAATCCCAAGCTGCGGCGCATGGCGAGGGGATGCATGGCCACTGGGTATGGTTGGTCACGAGTGCGAACCACCGCCAGAGTACCGGCCGACACTCTTGGCGTATGTAGGCTTACTCAGGTACAGGGGGCACTGCCTGGGCGGACTTTTTATTTCCCCCATACTCGTGGGAACAGTATGGAGAAATCAAATAAAAAGAAAACCAAAGACGATGAAGGGTGTGGGCTCTTTTTGAGTCCGGCTGAGGAGTCTGACTCCTCAGCTACGAGTTTAATGACCGTGGATTCACGGTCTTCAGAGAAGATTGGCGCTTCTAAGCGCAAGCGTAGCTTACGCAAAGGAGGAAGTGGCGACGAGGGCAACCTGAGCTCCAGTGGTGAGTCGGACGCTCCAGCCGCCAAGGCCGTTGCCGTCGCAAGGCGAGGTCGAGGCCGCCCGCCCACAACGGGCGAATACGTTGGCCTCGCCAAAGCCAAAGCGGACTTAGTGGCCGCTCAGAGAGAGGAAATGGAGCTGAGGGTAGAGCAGGAGGCTGCTCGATTAACCCAGAGGCTCCGTTCATCAGGGTCGGCACCATGCCTCCTCTCCGCTGTAGCTTCAGAGACAGCGGGCGGGGAGCTGGCCTCCGACCTACAACAGAAGGTGCAAGACAGTCTGGCCGCCATTCACCTCGTGGCCACCAAGTCCGGCCAGCTGAAGGGTACCTTTACCAAGGCCCTTAAGGAAGCGGCTTCTAGCATACAGGTGGCTATGGAGGACCTCCAGAAGAGGACCTCCACTGAAGAGACACGGAATCTGCAGGCCGCCAACAAGCGCCTGCAGTCCGAAGTGGCGGACCTCCGCAAAGAAATTGTGGAGCTCCGCAAGATGATGGAGACGCGCGCCACACCTGTCTCCCTGCCCACTGGACAGTTCTGGGCGAGGGAACCGGGGACTGCGGATCCCGATGACTTGACGCAGTCCATCATGCGTCAAGTCGGGGGTATGGTGAGCGCACGGTTTGAGGCACTCGAAGATCGCCTCCTTCCTGAAGTGCGCCAGCGCCCGCCTCTCGCCGCTGACCGAAAGGTGGCCGCGAAACCTGGGGCCCCCGCGATTGCGCCTGCGAACAGAAGGAAGGAATTCCTAAAGTCCGCGATTGCGTCGCAGGACTCGGGCACATCGGGAATGGCGGACCTGCCAGCCGTAAGTCTCCCCTCTGCCAAAGCTCCTAAGGGTAAGGGCAAAGGCAAGGGGAAGGGCAAAAAGGCCGCGACCAAGGGCAGCCAGCCTGAGCCCCCGAGTGCGGGGCCAGCCAGCCGCCCAGCGACGGAAGTGCAGCCACTTCCCTCAACTAGCAATAGTTGGGTGGAGGTTGCCAAGAAGAAGGCTCCAAAGAAGACGAGTGGTAGAGGTGCTGCTTCTAAACAGCAGCCCAAGGCTAAAATACCACAAGGCGCAACACAGCGCGCAGCCACAGCGGTGCCCAAGACAAAGCTCCGCGTGCCCCGCTCTTCGGCTGTGGTTATAACCATACAGCCGGAGGCCCTAAAGAAGGGCATCACATACGCGGACGCGTTGTCAGAAGCAAAACGGAGAGTGGACCTGAGCCAGATTGGCATCACGTCCCTCCAATTCCGAAGGGCGGCTACGGGTGGTCGGATGCTGGAGATTCCCGGCACCACCACCGGTGAGAAGGCAGATTCCCTCGCTGCAAAGCTGAGGGAAATCTACAACTCTGAGGAGATCCGGGTCACCAGGCCAACTAAGTGCGCAGATTTGCGCATCAGCGGGCTGGATGACTCGGTCTCCAAAGAGGAAGTGGTGGCGGCAATCTCCAGTTCTGGACAGTGTCAGGCCGATGTTATTAAGGCCGGAGATATTCGCTGGAACGCGGCTGGGGTTGGGACGATTTTCGTCAGCTGCCCGGTGACAGCCGTAAAGAAGGTTGTTGGCAATGGTCGCCTGAAGGTTGGGTGGATTTCGGCCCAAATTAAACTTCTGGCAGCGAAGCCGATGCGCTGCTTCCGGTGCCTCGAAGTGGGGCATGTCAGGGAGCAGTGCACCTCGGAGGCGGATCGTAGCAGTCTCTGCTACCGCTGTGGCCAACCTGGCCACAAGGCGAGCGAGTGCTCAGGCGTGCCGCACTGCGTAGTTTGCGCGGCTGCGGGTAAACCACCTGGGCATCGCGTTGGGACCAAGGCATGCGCCTTGCCCTCCAAAAAGAAAGGCCGGAAGGCGGCTGCTGCGGCCAAGTCCCAGCAGCGACCATCCCCACCCTCGACGCAGGGCGAGACGGCGCTAATGGACGCCGATTAGTATGGCCCTTAGGTTACTACAGGCGAACATCAACCACTCCGCCAGGGCTCAGGACCTCCTGGTCCAGAGCATGGCGGAGTGGTTGATACCCATTGCAATTGTGGCGGAGCCCTATCGTGTCCCCCCACGGGATAATTGGTCGGGTGACAATGAGGGTCTTGTGGTGATCGTGACCCAAGCAGCTGCGGGCTTTCCTCCGGTCGAAAAGGTGGTGAAGAGGCGAGGCTGTGTAGCTGTTGTGGCGGGAGGTGTCGCCTATATAGGCACTTACTTCTCCCCCAACAGAAGCCTCGCCGATTTCGAGGGCTGGCTTTCCGAGTTGGAGTCTCTCGTCCTACAGTGTCGTCCCCACCAAGTGCTGATTGCTGGCGACTTTAACGCCAAGTCAGCCATGTGGGGATCGCCTGTTGCGAACGAGAGAGGCCAGCCATTGGAGGAATGGGCAGCTGCCCTTGGTCTGCTGCTGCTCAACAGAGGGGCGGTGCAAACGTGCGTGCGTCATCAGGGAGGGTCCATAGTGGACCTCACGTTCGCTAGCCCTAACCTGGCGCGCCGTGTGCAGGACTGGGAGGTACTGGAGGGAGTGGAGACGTTGTCCGATCACCGGTACATCCGGATGACCGTCTCCCCCCCAGGAATCCCGGGAGGTCCAAGCCGCCCTCGAACGGAGCGGTCACCACGATGGGCCCTAAAACGCCTGGACAGCGAGGTTCTGCTGGAGGCAGCCATTGTCCAGGCGTGGATCCCGAGGTCGGATGCAGTGGAGGTTGACGCCGAGGCGGAGTGGTTCCGGGGGGCGTTAACAGAGATCTGTGACGCCTCGATGCCCCGAGTGGGTTCTCTGCCGCCGCGCCGCAGTGTGCACTGGTGGACGCCCGAGCTAGCCCACCTCCGCGAGGAGTGTGTGGCGGCTAGGCGTGAATACGCCAGACAGCGCAGGCGCCGGCATTGGGACCCGGACCGGGAGGACGAACTGTACGCCCTGTACAGACAAATGGTCACCTCCCTGCAGACGGACATAGCGCGAGCCAAAGACGGTGCCCGAGAGCAGATGCTCGATGCCTTGGACCGCGATCCGTGGGGAAGACCATATAAGTGGGTCCGGAACAAGATCCGCCCATGGGCGCCACCTCTGACGCAGACCATGAGGCCGGACTTGTTGGAGAACGTGGTTGCCACCCTGTTTCCGCAGGCAGCCGACCACGTGGCCCCAAGGATGGATTTCCCTTCGAATCGCGGGAGGGTCGAGGATGCAGAGGCCGAGGAAGTGCCGCCCATTTCCCAGGGGGAACTTGCGGCGGCAGTCCTGCGGCTCAGGGCCAAAAACACGGCTCCTGGCCCGGACGGAATACCCGGACGGGCTTGGGTGCTGGCGTTGGAGGCCCTCGAGCCCCGGTTCAGGGAGTTCCTCACGGACTGCCTAAAGCAGGGCCGCTTTCCGCGAAGTTACAAGAGCGGTAAGCTCGTGCTGCTGCGCAAAGCGGGCAGACCTGCCGACTCGCCGGGGGCCTACCGCCCGATCGTGCTGCTGGACGAGGCTGGCAAGCTCTTGGAGCGGGTCATTGCCGCCCGTCTCAACGAGCACTTGGAGCAGGTCGGGCCAAACCTGGCTGAGTCGCAGTTCGGCTTCCGCAGGGGCAGGTCCACCATCGATGCCATATCGAGTGTGAGGGCCTTTGCGGAAGTGGCCGTATCCCGGGGAGAGGTCGTCTTGGCGGTGTCATTAGACATAGCCAACGCCTTCAATACCCTCCCCTGGGGCTGCATTAAGACGGCACTGCGCTGCCACGAAGTGCCCTCCTACCTGCGCCTGATCCTCGATGACTACTTCTCTGACAGAGATGTAGTCTACCCCACGAGGGAAGGATGGGGCAGGTGGCAGGTGTCGCTCGGGGTTCCACAGGGCTCGGTCCTTGGACCAGTCACGTGGAACTTCGGCTACAATTGGGTACTTCGAGGCGGGCGCCTGAGTGGCATCGACATTGTGTGCTACGCCGATGACACTCTGGTCCTGGCTCGCGGGTCGACGTACCGTGATGCGTCGATCCTGGCCACGGCGGGCACGGCTCAAATAGTGAGCCGAATCCGGCGCTTGGGGCTAGAGGTGGCCCTGAGTAAGTCCGAGGCCGTGTGCTTTCACGGTCCTCGGAACGCGCCACCGGCTGGAGCGGAGCTGGTCGTGGGAGGTGTTCCCATCGTCGTCGGCAAGACGATGAAGTACCTCGGTCTTGTTTTAGACAGCCGATGGGACTTCCGGGAGCATTTTAAGCAGCTAGCTCCGCGGCTCGTCGGAGCGGCGTCGGCTTTGGGTAGCCTGCTCCCGAATGTGGGAGGGCCGAACGCTGCATGCCGCCGCCTCTACACAGGGGTGGTGAGGTCTATGGCGCTCTACGGAGCGCCGATCTGGGCGGACGCTCTGAGTGCCCATAACACCCAACTGCTGCGGAGACCGCAGCGGTGTATGGCGCTCAGAGTGATACGTGCGTACCGCACAGTATCATTTGAGGCGGCGTGCATCTTGGCCGGGACATGTCCATGGGACCTGGATGCAGAGATGTTGGCGAACATCTACCGCCAACTGTCCGATACACGGGCCAGGGGTGATTCTGCTCCCCCTGAGGTGGTGAGACGTTGGCGGAGGCAGGGCCGAGAAAAGGCCATGGAGCGGTGGGCGCGCAGGCTCGAGGAGCCGTCCGCTGGTCGCCGCACTGTGGAGGCTTTCCGACCGATCCTCCGGGATTGGGTCAACCGTGAGGGCGGGGTTCTCTCGTTTAGGCTCGTGCAGGTGCTCACAGGGCATGGTTGCTTTGGTGAGTATCTGCATCGAGTTGCCGGGAGAGAACCCACACCGGTTTGCCACCAGTGTGGCGACCAGTCCGACACGGCGCAGCATACGCTGGAGGTGTGTCCGGCGTGGACAGCCCAGAGGGCCCAGCTCCTGGCCATAGTGGGGGTGGATCTCTCTCTTCCAACCGTTGCCGCGGCTATGGTTGGCAGCGAGAGATCCTGGAATGCGGTCCGGGACTTCTGTGAAGAAGTCCTGGAACGCAAAGAGGCCGAAGAGCGCATGAGGGAGGACGACATTGCGAGCCTCCCCATGCGCAGAAGGCGCCCCCGAGGCAGGCGTCTTGCACACGACCGCCTGCCTCCATAAGGGGAACTCTGGGTGGTTGGGCTTGGGGAAGCCCGCCATCCGTTTGAGAGTTCCCCGAGACTGCACGATGTGCTCTGTGTTTCAGCACATCGTAGCAATGCCGGGTGGAGCTCCCTAGGGGTTGAGCTCCCCGAGGAGGGTCCGGGAGCGGACAGCGCTGTTGGGGCCGCGGAGGAGTGCGCAAGCGTGCCCGTAGCCCCGACACATATAGCGCAGTGGCGGAAACACCCCAGGTTTTTAGTGGGTATGCCACCGATTAGCGGTGGAGACTCCCACATAACCACCGGCCTCCCCAGGTTTGGTGGTATCCATAAAGGATTTTCCTGGGTCAAAAAAAAAAAAAAAAAAAAAAAAAAGGTTAGGTTAGGTTAGGTTAGGTTAGGTTAGGTTAGGTTAGGTTAGGTTAGGTTAGGTTAGGTTAGGTTAGGTTAGGTTAGGTTAGGTTAGGTTAGGTTAGGTTAGGTTAGGTTGGGGTGCTGTGGCCGGAAACCTCCTCGTGGTGCACCCTGGGAATCACTTGGTAACTTCCTTCGCGGGTTCTTGCCGAGTGATTGCAGATGTCCGGTCGGGGGTCTTCTCTGCGCGCCCCTCTACGTACCTTGAGGAGCGCGTGCAGAAGACATTGGGGGGTCAGCTCAGTTCTGTCCTGAGCTCGTTTGGGATTATGATGGATCAGTAGTTTCAGTCATAGATTCTACTGATAAATCATAGTCTCAAACAGGGGTTGGAGGCCTTCTGTGGTCTCATGGCAGTTGGCGATGTGAGCTCTCCACGGATCCCTCTGTTCAGCAGAGGGGCCAGTGGATGTGAGCTCTCGCCGGTGCCGGGAGGGACGTGCTCGGTATGTACTTACACTACTGCCGAGCAGGCTCTTCGCGAGCCAGCGTCGGAAATCGGAGCCCTGCTTGCGGCTACGGTCACGTCTCGTGGCTTGCGGCAGGACCGAGGGTCTTGGCTTGGTTGCCCGGACCGCGAGGAAGAAAACCTCTATAAAAAATCACCCCAAATCCCAAGCTGCGGCGCACGGCGAGGGGATGCATGGCCACTGGGTAGGGTTGGTCACGAGTGCGAACCACCGCCAGAGTACCGGCCGACACTCTGGTGTACTTAGGCTTACCCGGGTACAGGGGGCACTGCCTGGGTGGACTTTTTATTTCCCCCATACTCGTGGGACTAGTATGGAAAGTTCAAAAATTAAAAACCAAAATGAAGAAGAGGGTTCGGGGCTCTTTTTGAGTCCAGCTGAGGAGTCTGACTCCTCAGCGATGAGTATGGTGACCGTGAGTTCACGGTCATCTTCAAGATTGGCGGCGTCTAAGCGCAAGCGAGACGCAGCCGCGTCGAAGGAGGGCGACGATGGCGAGCAGGCTAACTCCGGCAGTGAGTCGGATGCTCCGGCTGCCAAGGCCGTCGCCGTAGTCAGGCGGAGCAGAGGCCGACCACCTACTACGGGTGAGTACGTTGGCCTCGCTGCAGCCAAGGCGGCCCTTGTGTCTGCAGAAAGAGAGGAGATGGAGCTGAGGGCCGAGCAGGAGATTGCTCAACTTGCACGTAAGCTCCGTCCAGCTGGCTCAACACAGAGCCTTCTCTCGGAGTCCTCCCTAGATTCGGGAGCGGAACCAGCGGTCGACCTCAACCAGAGGGCTTTGGACTGTGTGGCCACTATCAATGCAGTGGCCACCAAGTCCAAACGCTTAAAGGGCCCATTTGTGAAGGCCCTCAAGGATGCGGCATTCACCATCCAACAGGTGATAGAGGACCTTCACAAGAGGTCCTCAACGGAGGAAACTCGAACCCTGGAGGCTGCAAATAAGCGCCTTCAGGCGGAGGTGTCGGATCTCCGCAAGGAGATGGAGGAGTTGCGTAAGGAGATGCGGGCCCGAAATGCGCCTGCGCGAATCTCTCCTGATGGGCCAGCTCAATGCTCTGCTGATTTTGAGCAGTCGATTCTGCGACAAGTCGGCGGCATTGTAGGTGCCCGGTTTGAGGCGCTGGAAGATCGCCTCCTACCAGAGAAACGCATGCGGCCGCCACTTGCCGCAGACCGCAAAAACGCGGCTAACAAAGGGGCCCCCGCGGTTGCGAACAGGAGGAGGGAGTTCCTCAAGTCCGCGGCGCAGGAGCAGGGTTCGTCGGGTATAGCGGACCTGCCAGCCGTGAGCCTGCCTAGTGCCAAGACCCTTAAGGGTAAGGGCAAGGGTAAGGGGAAAGGCAAGCAGGCCGCCACCAAGGGCAGTCAAGCTCCAGCAACCTTGGAGCCGGCCACCCGCCCAGCAGTGGAGACGCAGCCCCTCCCTTCGACAAGCCACGGTTGGGTGGATGTTGTAAGGAAGGGTTCGAAGAAGGGAAAGGGCAAAGCTACTCCAGCTGCGCCCAGCCAGCCCCGTACAACCGGGCAACAACGAAGTGCCGCGACTCAGCAGGCAAAGCAGGCCGCTAAGCCGAAAATTCGGGTCCCGCGATCACAGGCTGTTGTGATCACGATCCAGCCTGGAGCAGCGGAGAAAGGCGTAACATACGCCGACGCCTTGGGAGAGGCTAAACGGAGGGTGGATCTGTCCCAGCTCGGGATAACCGCCCTCCAGTTTCGGAAGGCCGCCACAGGAGGTCGCATTCTGGAGGTGCCTGGTGTCACTAGCGGTGACAAGGCGGACTCCCTCGCTGCAAAGCTGAGGGAGATCTTCAACCAGGAAGACGTCAAAGTCTCCAGGCCGACCAAGAGCGCTGACTTGCGCATAACCGGCCTGGATGACTCCGTCACAAAGGAGGAGGTTGCCGCAGCCATCGCCAGGGTAGCAGAGTGTCAGACCGATCTTGTCAAGGTCGGTGACATTCGCTGCAACCCCGCGGGCATTGGATCGGTTTTCGTCCGATGTCCAGCGGCGGTTGCTAAGAAGGTGACCAGCAATGGTCGGTTACTGGTTGGGTGGGTCTCGGCACAAGTCAAGCTGCTGGCCTCGAGACCCATGCGCTGCTTCCGATGTCTAGAAGTTGGACACGCTCGGGAGCAGTGCAAGGCGACCATAGATCGTAGCGAGCAGTGCTACAGATGCGGTCAAGTAGGCCATAAGGCGGGCGAGTGCACCGGCGTGCCGCACTGCACAGTTTGTGCGGCTGCGAATAAGCCGGCGGGACACCGCGTAGGGAGCGGGGCTTGTGCCCACGCTTCCAAAAAGAAGAGCAGAAGGGTGGCGGCCCAGGGCAAGCCCCAGCCACGCCCATCGCCTCCAACCACTTTGGACGCGCTGGCGCAAATGGAGGCTGATTAATATGGCCCTAAGAGTCCTCCAGGCGAACATCAACCACTCCGCCAGAGCTCAGGATCTCTTGCTCCAGAGCATGGCGGAGTGGTTGATACCAATTGCAATTGTGGCGGAGCCATACCGCATCCCCTCCAGGGACAACTGGATGGGTGATAGTGAGGGCTCAGTCGTCTTGGTGACGCAAGCGGCAGCCGGTTTTCCTCCGGTGGATAGGGTTATGGCTGGCCGCGGCTGCGTGGCTGTTCTGGCGGGGGGTATCGCCTTCATAGGTGTTTACTTCTCGCCGAACAGAAGCCTTGCCGACTTCGAAGCCTGGCTGGGCGAGGTGGAGTCCCTCGTGCACCAATGTCGTCCCCACCAGGTGTTGATTGCTGGCGATTTCAACGCCAAGTCAACCCTGTGGGGATCGCCTGTTGCAAACGAGAGAGCTGAGCCGGTGGAGGAGTGGGCAATGGCACTAGGGCTGTTGCTCTTGAACCGGGGGTCGGTGCACACGTGCGTGCGTCAACAGGGAGGGTCGATAGTGGATCTCACTTTCGCCAGCCCTTCCCTGGCGCGCAGTGTGCAGGACTGGGAGGTACTGGAGGGAGTGGAGACGTTGTCCGATCACCGGTACATCCGGCTGACCGTCTCCCCCCCAGGAATCCCGAGTAGTCCAAGCCGTCCTCCGACAGAGAGGTCGCCGCGGTGGGCCCTGCGCCGCATGGACAGAGAGCTCCTCGTTGAGGCAGCCATTGTGCAGGCGTGGGTCCCAGGTCCCACTGATGCAGCCGAGGTTGACACCGAGGCGGATTGGTTCCGGGAGGCGCTGACCGAGGTCTGCGATGCCTCCATGCCCCGAGTGGGAGCGCTGCCGCCGCGTCGGAGCGTTTACTGGTGGACGGCTGAGTTGGCCCAACTCCGCGAGGAGTGTGTGGCGGCCAGACGTGCATACGCCAGAGAGCGCCGACGTCGGCGGCGGAACCCGGTCCGAGAGGCGGAACTATACGCCTCGTATAGGCAAGTGGTCACCTCGCTGCAAGTGGAGATTGCGCGAGCCATCGACGGCGCCCGAGCAAGTTTGCTCGAGGACCTCAATCGTGACCCCTGGGGAAGGCCATACAAGATGGTCCGCAAGAAGCTCCGTGCATGGGCGCCACCACTGACGCAGACCATGCAGCCGGACTTCTTGGAGGACGTGGTCGCCACGCTGTTCCCACAGGTGCGCGACTACGCTGCCCCAGCGATGGCCTTCCCTAGGCGTCGCGCCGAGGTTGATGCAGAGGCCGAGGAAGTCCCGCCAGTTTCCCAGGGGGAACTCGCAGCGGCGGTGCTGAGGCTCAGGGCCAAAAACACAGCCCCAGGTCCGGACGGAATACCCGGACGCGCCTGGGTGCTGGCGTTGGAAGCCCTCGAGCCTCGCTTTCGTGACTTCCTCACGAACTGCCTGAGGCAGGGTCGCTTTCCGCGCCGGTACAAGAGCGGTAAGCTCGTACTGCTGCGCAAGGAAGGCAGACCCGCCGATTCGCCGGGGGCCTACCGCCCGATCGTGCTGTTAGACGAGGCTGGCAAGCTCTTAGAGCGTGTAATTGCCGCCCGTCTCAACAGGCACTTGGAGCAGGTTGGGCCGAACCTGGCCGAATCGCAGTTCGGGTTCCGCAGAGGCAGGTCCACCATCGATGCGATATCGAGGGTGAGGGCCTTTGCGGAGTCGGCCGTGTCCCGGGGAGAGGTCGTCTTGGCGGTTTCGTTGGACATTGCCAACGCCTTTAACACCCTCCCCTGGGAATGTATCAAGGAGGCACTGCGCTGCCATGAGGCGCCCCCCTACCTGTGCCAGACCCTCGATGACTACTTCTCGGACAGGGAAGTAGTCTACCCCACGAGAGAGGGATGGGGCAGGAGGAAGATGTCTTGCGGAGTTCCACAGGGCTCGGTCCTGGGACCAGTCATGTGGAGCTTCGGCTACAACTGGGCGCTTCGTGGTGGCCACCTACGTGGAATCGAGGTCGTATGTTACGCCGATGACACGTTGGTGCTGGCTCGAGGAGAGACGTACCGAGATGCGTCAATCCTGGCCACGGCGGGCACGGCTCAGATGGTGAGCCGCATCCGGCGCTTGGGGCTGGAAGTGGCCCTCAGTAAATCCGAGGCCGTGTGTTTCCACGGCCCTCGGAAAGCGCCGCCAGCTGGAGCGGAGCTGGTCGTAGGAGGTGTTCCCATCGTCGTCGGCAAGACGATGAAGTACCTCGGTCTTGTCCTAGACAGCCGATGGGACTTCCGGGAACATTTCACACGACTGGCTCCGCGGCTCGTCGGAGTGGCTTCGGCCCTGGGCAGCCTTCTCCCAAATGTGGGAGGGCCGAATGCCGCATGCCGCCGCCTCTACATGGGCGTGGTAAGGTCCATGGCGCTGTATGGAGCGCCGATCTGGGCGGACGCTCTGAGCGCCCACAACATCAAACTGCTGCGCAGACCGCAGCGGTTTATGGCGCTCAGGGTGATACGGGGCTACCGCACCGTATCCTATGAGGCGGCGTGCGTTCTGGCCGGGACGAGTCCTTGGGACCTGGACGCTGAGATGCTGGCGAGCATCTACCGCCAACTGTCCGATACACGGGCCAGGGGTGATTCTGCTCCCCCTGAGGTGGTGAGACGTTGGCGGAGGCGGGGCCGAGAAACGGTCATGGAGCGGTGGGCGCGCAGGCTCGAGGAGCCGTCTGCTGGTCGCCGCACTGTCGAGGCTTTCCGACCGATCCTCCGGGATTGGGTCACTCGTGAGGATGGGGTTCTCTCGTTTAGGCTCGTGCAGGTGCTCACAGGGCACGGTTGCTTTGGGGAGTACCTGCATCGAGTTGCCGGGAGAGAACCCACACCGGTCTGCCACCAGTGTGGCGACCAGACAGACACGGCGCAGCATACGTTGGAGGTGTGTCCGGAGTGGACAGTCCAGCGGGCCCAGCTCATGGCCATAGTGGGGGCGGACCTCTCGCTGCCAACCGTTGCCGCGGCCATGGTTGGTAGCGAAAGATCCT